>CM055070.1:32894774-33013270 GCA_029204045.2 Tillandsia leiboldiana | reverse complement strand
AAAGGTGAAGAATTTGCTCTAGCCTATCACAGATCTTTACGGGATTTAAAGAAACCGGCTAAGCAAAACAAGGGGTTGAGAGGGAGATTACAGGATCTCGAAGAAGAAGTAAAAAGGGTAACTTCTCTCTCGACCGATCTTGAAGTGGAAAGGGATAAACTGATAAAAGAAAATGTTTCCCTTCAAGAGTCCAATGAGCAACTCGAGAAGAACTATTATAGTATAGTGAACAAAGCGAACTATTTCTTGAAGCTCTACGGCGAGGCCCGACGGGAAAATTGGAAATGACAGAGACCATTTGCCAACTCAAGGATGACTTACAGCAATTTTCCTTAGGAAGGAGTAAGTTGGATAAATTTCTTGGTCTAGGTCAAACAAACAAGTTCGGCCTTGGATACAATCGAACTGAAGACAATTTTAGTTCGTTGGGACAGTCTTTGTGCCTCAGTCGGTATCCTCCTCCTCCGACACCGGAAATCATGACAACCAACGACAACAAGCCTACTTCATCCTCTTCAGAATCGTCAAGCACAAAGGTATGTTTTCGGTTGTAATTTGCAGGGCACATTGGAAGAAATTGCCAAGAGTGGAGCTCAAAGATCAAATCAACCACATCTTGCAACTGCTACCAATAAGTTCACTCCATGGAATTCAAAGAAGGATTTTCCTAAAGAAAAGGACATTGTAGTACTTCAAACAAGACGATGACAAAAGAAAAAGACCAATCTTGCAAGACGTCTTCATCAAGGAAAACTTTTCAACCATTGCCAACATACTCCAAAACTCAAAAGGTTTGGGTATGCAAAGGTGAAACCCCTCCTTGTCTTTAATCGTTCTTCGATTAAATCTTGTGTAGTTTATGTATACTACTTTCTTTTCTTCTTTTTCTTTTTTATTGGTTGATGATTTCTCTCGGTTTTCTTGGGTAGCATTTTTAAAAGAGAAAGCTGATACGTTTGACTCTTTTCATGAGATTTGCCATCGTATTATGATTGAAAAGAATGAAAAGATCATTCGTGTTAGAAGTGATAGAGGTGGAGAATTCATAAATTCAAAATTCATTGATTTTTGCACTTCAAATGGAATTAAACATGAATTCTCGGCACCCTATACACCTCAGCAGAATGGTGTTGTTGAGCGCAAGAACAGGGTTGTTCAAGAGATGGCGCGTGTGATGCTTCATAGCCGGAATTTACCGCTACATTTTTGGCTGAAGCCGTGAACACCGCTGTTTATGTCATTAATAGAGTTTACTTGCGCCCAGGAACTTTAAATACCCATATGAGCTGTGGTTTAGTAGAAAACCCAACATCAAATATTTTCGTGTCTTCGGGAGTCGATGTTACATTTTACGTGACCGTGAAAATCTTGGAAAGTTCGACTCTCGAAGTGATGAAGGGATCTTTTTGGGTTATTCTACGAATAGCAGAGCATATCGAGTATTTAACATTGAATCTAAGACGATCGTAGAATCTATAAATGTTAAAGTAGATGAAGCTTTTCACTTTGAAACTGGAAAATCTACCCTCGATATCTCTCTAGATGATGATTCTCCTGCTAGTGCATCTTCTCATAATAATACTTCCAATTTAATGATGCATCTAATGGTTCTTCTAGTTTATCTGATGTGCAGGAATCATCTCATATATCTCCGAGTACCTCCGTTTCAACAAACGTTACGAATCTCCAAGGATCATCCGGAATCGAATATTATTGGAGATCCACAAGAAGGAGTCAGAACTCGGAGGCAGTTGGTTTGTGGATTCGCTTGCTACGTATCTTTAATCGAACCAAAGAACATAGATGAAGCTCTTCAGGATGACTACTGGATTAAAGCAATGCAGGAAGAGCTCCATCAATTTGAGCGAAACAAAGTCTGGGAATTAACGAAGCCTCCAAAGCACACAATGTGATAGGTACCAAATGGATCTTCAAGAACAAGAAAAATGAGGATGGTACTATCATCAGGAACAAGGCATGATTAGTTGCTCAAGGCTACTCTCAAGTAGAAGGTATAGACTTTGATGAAACCTTCGCCCCTGTAGCTAGACTCGAGTCCATTCGTATACTATTCGCTATTGCTTGTCATTTTAAAATCAATTATTTCAAATGGACGTTAAGAGCGCATTTCTAAATGGGTTTTTAAATGAGGAAGTTTATGTGGCTCAACCGAAAGGTTTTGTAGATCATAAACAACCTAACCATGTTTTTCGTTTGAAAAAGGCTCTTTACGGTCTGAAACAAGCACCGCGAGCATGGTACGAAAGGTTAACAAAGCACCTTTTGGAGAAGGGCTATACTCGAGGGGGGAGCTGATAGGACTCTCTTTGTGAAGCATTATCAAAGCAATTTCATTGTAGCACAAATCTATGTCGATGACATTGTATTTGGTGCAACAAGAGATAACGATGCTTCTAAATTCGCGGAGACCATGGAAAGCGAATTTGAGATGTCCATGATGGGCGAATTGACTTATTTCCTTGGATTGCAAATTAAACAAAATGATGAAGGTATTCACTTGAGTCAATCCAAGTATGCAATGGAGTTGGTCAAAAAGTTTGATCTAGAAAATTGTAAAGATTTTCCGACTCCAATGGGAACTAGCCACAAGGGACTTGGAAGTGAATCACATAGTGAGAATGTAGATGAGAAACTGTATCGAAGTATGATTGGAAGTCTACTTTACCTCACGGCTAGTCGCCCGGATATATCTTTTGGTGTTGGGATTTGCGCGAGATATCAATCCGCACCAAAGGAGGTTCACCTGAAAGCGGTGAAAAGGATCATCCGGTATATCAAAGGATCAATTAATTTCGGAATTTGGTATCCTATGGGAACAAGTTTGGATATTGTTGGATACTCAGTGGATGATCGGAAAAGCACGAGTGGTGCATGCTTCTATCTTGGCCATTGCCTTGTTGCATGGCACAGTAAAAAGCAGAACTGCATAGCACTCTCGACTGCCGAAGCGGAATACATTTCAGCTGGAAGTTGCTCAACTCAACTCATTTGGATGAAAAGCGTATTGAGCGACTTCCGCATTTCAGCATCTTCGGTAACAATACTTTGTGACAACACTAGTGCTATTAACATTTCTAAAAACCCTGTGTTGCACTCTAGAACAAAACATATTGAACTTAGATATCATTTTCTTAGAGAGCTAGTTGAATTAAATACTCTTCAACTCTCATATATTTCAACTGAGGATCAATTAGCTGACATTCTAACAAAACCTTTGGATCAAAAACGTTTTATTCATTTACGAAAAGCAATTGGGATGCTTTCCTTGAAATAATCTTCTTTTTGAAATCTTTGCTTAGGATAGGTTTTGTATTTGTTTTTGTTTTGTTCATTATCTATGTTTGTACATAGGACATTAATTGAGCATAGATCATAATTGACTTTAATTGCATCTTTTCGCACATTTAGAAATTTATTATGCTTTTGCCATCATAATATTTCACTGTTGCAATGATCATTTATGTTAATTAAATCATCTTCTAAAGTGATCAAAGTCAATTTCTCTCTCTCTATGATCTCTTGGTATAGTCATTATCTTATTTGACTGCTTAGTCGAGTATGAAATCGAGATCAATATTTGGTTGAATACTTTATATCTTAAATAATTGATAGCCAATTGAGGGGGAGTCATAGAAAAGGTAAAATGCTCAAAAGATGTGGAAAGAGTTACATCCCAATGAGGAGTGTGAAAACTACCACCACATGGAGGAAAGAGCTACCACCTCGGTCGTCCGAGTATTGTGTGCAGCTACCACATGTATACCAAGCATGGTTGTTCAAATTTTTGATTAAGTAAAATGCATGTTGAAATACTTGACTCCGTCAAATTTCAAGGTTGGTATAAGGTGGGTTTTTTAATGAAAGATGCTCAAAGAGCCACTCTCTTCAACAGATTGTCTAGATACATTATCTACTATTTTTGGGATTTCAAACATCTATTGATCTTTGTATTTCATTTTCTTTACTGAATTGATGATTTGATAAAGGCATTACTCATAAGATCAAGTTAGATGTGATTGAAGGTGTTCAACTTTAAGGGATTTAATTCTTGTAAATTCTCGTTTCATTTTTGGATATTATTGATAGATTTGGCATAATCTAATTCTTGTTGTATGAAACGATGATTTTTGTTTAAAGTTGATACACATTTGCGCTTACAATCTTTTTCTGGTTTTTCTTGAATTTCTCTAAAATTTTCTAAAGAAAAAGTTGGAGCCGATCCGGATCGGGCAAGATGATCCGGATCCCGAACGCAGGAATTCTTCTGCGGGCTGACGATCCGGATTGTATCTGCCGATCCGGATCCCGAACGCAGTTTCTCACTGCGGGTAGCCGATCCGGATCGCAAGCACGGGATGATCCGGATCGCGGCTAGGGTTTTATAAAGAACAAAAGGATTTTGATTTCTTTACTCCAATCTTTTGTTCCAAAGTTTCCAGAGCCTCTCTCTCTAGATTTCATCCTTCCTGGAAGCTTTCAAACTCAAGTTCTTCAACTCCAAGTAAGTTTTATTGATCAAAATCTCGGTTTTTCACCGTTTTTCTCTTTTTCTCCTCAAACGTGATGAATTTCTTGGATCAACTTTGTTTGTGGATGGTTTTTGATCAAATTTCTTTTGAAATAAGAACTCTGGGTAGATTAGTTTTGATTATATGCTAGGTACTCTCCTGATTAACGGATTTTTAGGCTTCGATTTCTAAAATTTCGGTTTTAGGGCATATAATAAGGATTTTCGAAAATTATGCAATTGATCTAGTTTTAAAAGTCCTTTTGCAAAACTAATTTGATTCTTAGTCTCTCTACATGATTATGATTGTTTGGGTACAATTTTTCAAATTTTTGAAAATTAACAATTTTTCATGTGTTCTTGAGTTGGTCTTCACAGGATACATTTTTCACTAGCAATCAAAATGGTGATCACTTGGATTATTTTCCTACTTGCTGCCATGGTACATGTCAAGGATACTGCCAAGCCTAAGAAGGCTAAGAAAGCAAAGAAGACTAAGGTTGATTCCGACACTGAATCAGAGACAGAGTCGATCGACTGGGATAACATCGAAATCGAGCAAGCTGCTCCCATTGTCTCCAAAGGGAAAGCAACTGCTGAAGCTTCAAAACCTACTGCAGCTGAAAAAGGGAAAGCACCAATGGAACCAAGTCCAGTTGGAACAAAAAGAAAAATCGGTGCAAGAAAAAGAGGCAGTGCTCAGGGAATTACCATTGAGGAACCAGTTGCTAGGCAGCCTCCTCCACAAGACTTCATCAGCTCCGACAGAATCAAGGATTTTGAGAAGAGGGAATGCATTGGCGAGAGACATGTCAATGTCAAACCAATGAAGGAACGATCTGTAGCTTTTGGGACTTTGTTTGACCAAGTTGGTCTTGCTCAAATTTGCAACTTCCCTGAGACTACTGGGTACTGTCCACACTCAGTTCGAATGTTTTATCAGAACGCTGCAAGTCTGATTGATCACGAGGATGGACGTCGTGAATTTCACACTTTGGTTAAAAATATCAAAATCAAAGTCACACCCCAGCTGATTGGAGTTGTGCTAGGTATGACAGCCAGAGCTGATGGACTCCATTACCTAAAAACCCAAAGCTTCAACGACAACTCCTGGAGAGTTGTAGTTAATGGAATTTGTCTTCCAAATACTCGGTCGACCGAAAATTCTGTTTTCTCTAAAGAGCTACGACCAGAGTATCGGTATATAAACTTCATTGTCTGCTACAACATTCTTCCCAACATGAATACGAAGGTTCTTCAATGGGACAGAATGTTATACCTTTATCTTCTTGGAAATCCGGCCGCATTGATGGGAGCAAACTTGAATATTCCCTATCTCATTTGGTCAAGGATGGCGCGGTATGTGGAACACTCTCATCCCACAGAAAGACTACCCTACCCAATGATTATCATGCGCATCCTTAGAAAGTTTAAAGTCGATACAAGCGCGAGCTCATACATGTACAGTTTGGGCACCATTAATGAGACGACAATTGTGAAGTCTCTCTCGACGAAGCCAGATGAACCCATAATACCTCCTCACCGGCAACGAGCAAAACAACAACGAGCAACAACCTCTGCACCGGCAGCAGCACCTCCAGTTCAACCAGCACCTCCGGCACAAGAAGCACCACAATCAACTTCTGATGATGATGCATCTGTTACCTCAATCTATAAAGAACAGCAAAGGCTCTCCAACGAGCAAGAACGTATATCAAATGAACTAATTGAGGTAAAGGAAGAAATAAAGAAGGTAAATAAAATCAATCAGCAATGAACAAGCGAATAAAGAAGATTTTCCAAATCCTCGGCTGTATCAGTTCAGACGAGTTTGAATAATCCGTATCCTTCTAATTTCTGGGTATTATGCATATGTTTAAATCCTTCTGTTGTGCAGGTTTTTAAGTTTTAATTTGAGTTTTTAGTTCTCTAACTTAAACTGTTAACCATTCTCTCCACTTCTGTAATCTTTGGCTTTATTTGTGACAAAAAGGGGGAGAGAGTTTAGAACAATGATTTGAACAATGAACAATGATTGTGAAAATCTTGATGATGAAGATTTTGTATACATCAAAGTAAGTATCTCTTCAACTTCAACTTTGGTTTTCATCTTGTGATTGTTTGCATGTCTCGACTAACTATTCGACTAACTATTTGGGCATGTAATATAACTAACAAGTTGATGTTGGACTAACATTGTGTGACATTTGGTCTTTAGTTGCATAGAAGATATGTTGGTTTTTGACTATGATTCTCTTACATATCTGAATTCTCAAATGTCATGATGATTAGATAAACTCTATCTCTGTACTAGGTTTTGTATGCTAAATATTCTTGAGGTATCTAACGATCTCTTTTTGTCAAGAATGATTTCTTTGTGCAGAGAGTACAGATGTCTAAGTCTAGAGTCTGTTTTAGGAGTTTATCTCATGTTTTTAAATTTTTGGATCTCCATTATAAATTTTTGTTGTATGGTGATAGCAACAAAAATATCTTTTTGAATTTTCTTTAGTGGATCTGTGTTTTGTCACGAAACCGCCAAAGGGGGAGATTGTTACGGAATTTGAGTTGGCGTAGTTTCGTGAAAGTCTCAAGTCTTGAAGATTGAAGGTGAAGAAAGTTGGATCATTTAACTCAATCTCAAGAAAGAAGAATTCAAAAGGATCAGGTATGTTTTACTAAAGATTTTGTGTGATCCGAATACTTCTTGTAGTGTAGAAACACTTGGAAGAATCTTTCATTGCATAAAAATCAAAAACTGGACTTGGGACATGTTCAGGATCCGGATCAGGTTGTTCGATCCGGATCCCGAAGGTGGTTCGTTCATACACCAGTTCAATCCGGATCGTAGCCTCTTGATCCGGATCCCGAACACTTAGTTTACCATCTTCCTTGAACGATCCGGATCAGGCTTCGCAATCCGGATCCCGAACGTTGATGTTTGGTGAACTGTATGAACGATCCGGATCAAGCACTTCGATCCGGATCCCGAACCTTCATTTTTCTGGAACTGGCTGACTCGTTACGACGATCCGGATCACAGCTAGTCCGATCCGGATCGCCGTCCGTAAAATTTCCAGAAATGTTAGGTTTTTGATTCTTATCTCCTTCCTAGGGTTTCTAACCTATAAATAGACCCTATGATTCTTTTTCTAGGGTTAATCCACTGTGAATCGAAATAGCCGTCATTTTCATATATCATCTTTTACGGCTCTAGATCCACATATAGAGAAGAAAGGAAATCATTAGAGAATACTCTATGTTTCTTCATCTATATTGATTAGTTTGATTATAGGTTTTCATACTCACATCTTGAGTTGAATCAAACTAATGAATACTTAGATGGTATTTCCGATCTATCTTTGATCTAAGTATTCGGCGGATCATCACCACCCAAAACAACGATTTACCCCAAAAATCGGCGCGTGGATTCGCGTGTCCTTGTGAATTCAAGGTTCAAACGCTCTCGTGGATTCGGAGCGAGGCACGTTCGTGGATTCGAAGGGTGCTATTGGGTGAAGACCGTGGATTCGGTCGGACGTCGTGGATTCGACGTTGGACGCCGTGGATTCGGCGTTGGGCGCAGATCGTGGATTCGAGAAGCGTCGCGGAGCAAGCGGAGAAGATCCTCTAGGAGCGTATGGAAAAGGTTGAGTCGTAAGTGTGTACGGTAAATCACCTTGTACGTGTTTTAATTCTAGTGGATTTCTGCCGTGTTATCGGTCCCGTGGTTTTTTACTCCGGTGATGGAGTTTTCCACGTAAAAATCTTGCGTATTATTTTTATTTCCGCATTGGGTTTTTATCGCAACGATTTTTGAGTGTTTATGCGTTTACACCTATTCACCCCCCTCTAGGTGTTTTTTCCCCTATTTAGATCCGTATTACATATAACCCAACAGCACCTGTTGTAGTTGTGTGTCCGTTGTTTGGCCTTCTAAGATCCTCTCAATCAGTGTTGGCCTCACCACCAAGGACAGAAGTTTCGCAACTGCACCTGCTAGCACTACCTCCAGCCTCAATTGCGAGAATTCTGCAATTAGACGATCCTGTTGGGTAAGGGCGCTCAGTGCCGTTTCCCCCGTCAGTCCTTTCCGACTCAAGGCGTCGGCCACCACATTTGCCTTCCCTGGATGGTAGTGGATGGACAATCGTAGTCCTTTAGTAGTTCCAGCCATCGCCTTTGTCGTAAGTTCAGTTCCTTCTTGTGTAAATGGGTATTTGAGGCTCTAGTGTTCGGAAAACATATTACAGTGCGCCCCGTAGAAATAATGTCTCCAGAGCTTCAAGGCAAACACGACTGCCGCGAGTTCCAAGTCGTGTGTAGGGTAGTTCTGCTCGTAATCCTTGAGCTGTCTTGATGCGCATGCTATGTCCTTCCCTTGTTGCATTAAAACGCTTCCGAGACCGCTTCGAGATGCATCACAATAGATCTCATAGTCCTCACCGGGCTTTGGCAATGTGAGCACCGGTGCCCGCGTGAGTCTGTCTTTAAGTTCCTCGAAGCTCTTCTAACATTGGGCCGTCCAGACGAACATCTCCCCTTTCCGGGTTAGTCGAATTAAGGGAGCGGCTATCTTTGAGAAGCCTTCCTCAAAACGTTTGTACTACCCCGCCAGTCCTAGAAAGCTTCGGTTTTCTGTCCCCGTTGTTGGCCGAGCCCAGTCGGTCACGGATTCTATCTTTCTCGGGTCCTCCACTATTCCCGACACTGAGACTATGTGTCCCAACAAGTCTACCTCGCGGAGCCAGAACTCACACCTTTTGAGTTTGGCATACACTTTCTAGTACCGGAGGGTCTGGAGGATCACCCGCAAGTGTCCCTCGTGCTCTTTGTCTGTGCGAGCGTAGATCGGGATGTCATTTATAAAGACTACTACAAATTGGTTTAAGAAAGGTTCCAAGATCCTGTTCATCATATTCATGAACAGCGTTGGAGCGACTATGAGTCCCAACGGTATAACCGTAAACTCGTAATGACTATACCGAGTTCGAAGGACTGTTTTCGGTATGTCATCTCTCCGGACTCTAAACTTACGATAGCCGGACTGCAGATCAATCTTTGAAGACGCCGTCACTCCTGTAGTTGGTCGAATAGGTCATCAATCCAAAGTGAGGGGTATTTGTTCTTTACTGTGACCTTATATATTCCCCGATTGTCGATACACAATCGTAGACTCCCGTCCTTCTTCCGTACGAATAGAACCGGTGTGCCCCAAGACGGCACGCTCGGTTCCTCGCAATCGACTAGCACCTGATACTCAGTAAGCCGATCCCTTCCGAGTATCCCCTCGAATTCTCTTAGCGGTGACACCACTAAGTCCCAAATGTCGGATCGTTGGCGCCAACCATTAACCCCTAAAGCTCGAGCTTTTAGAGATATGCAACCAATATACTTAAAGCGTACCGACACAGCGCCATGGATCCCGACCGGACTCAACCCACCTGGACGTTGGGTCTATTGTTGGGTCTCTTGCCGTTAGGTCGGTTGTGGACCGCAGCCCACTCAACCTATTGGGCTCACCCAACTCAACTTATTAGTCCTATTATCTCGAGGCAAGAAGTTGGACCTATTTAATCCATAAATAAATAGCCAACACCAAAGACAACTAAGTCTTCACATCCTTATTGGGCAGGAAGGTACAAAGTATTTGCTTCTAAGGGTTCTCCTGGGGTCAAGACCAACATCACTCTTCGTAAGGGGTCTTTCCTGCTACTACTTCTCTCGGGTAGTGCGTCCTTTGTCGTGTCGTCGCATAAGACCTCTCATCCGTGTCGTGACTTCGAAATATTGTTCCTGGGTTCAGGGCAGTTAAAACGGAACTGTCCTAGTTTGTCACGTCAGAAGCAATGGTCGTGCTTCCAGAAATGAATAATCCCCCGGGGTCTTCTCTGCAGATGACGTATGGCCGGTCCCCGCTAGAAAATCCCGCTCCGGAGAAGGGCTGGGGTCGTTTCTTATCCTTGTTGTACTCCGAGTCCTCTCGTCGGGCACGCGTCACCGCGAATCCGCGCTCCACTATAGTGGCCCTATCCACCGCTTTCTGGAAGGTGTGAAGATCCGCTGCTTGCACAACTTCGAAAATATTGCTCCGCAATCCGTCTACGAAGAGGCGAGCTTTGTGAGCTTCATCCCTTATGACAAAGGATACACAATTTGCCAGCCTTACGAATACTCGTTGATACTCCATGACGGATCAGTTCCCTTGTCTGATGTTCTTCAGGTTCCTTGCGGCGTCCTCGGATACCGGGGTGGTCGGCTCCCATTGGGAAAGTCATCCCCGGGATAAGACTGGGGTCGTTTTCGGCCCCCGGCAGGCTCATGATCCTTCTGCCGGGTGCATGCAACGGCCAATTCTCGCTCCACCCTAGTGGTAATGTCGCTCGCCTCTCGAAAAGCGGGTAATCCCACCGTCGGTATTACCTGAAAAGTGTCGCTCCGTAGACCATCCTCGTGAAGGCGAGCCGTGTGAGGTTCGTCTTTCCTAACAAAAAGGGAAAGCGCTCAGCCATGTCGCATCACCGTTGTTAGAGTAGTCGATTCTCCACTGTTGCCGGAATCGTCGTATCCACTTCTGCACCATCGATTGAAGAGCGGTTTCGGGCCATTAACCGTGCATACAAAGAAACCAAGTTAGTCCTAGACTTAATTGGTCTAGCACCTTGTCCTACAAACACTGGGACTCTATCCCTTTTTCCCCGCACTCACGTTCGTACATTACACACCTACACCTTGGTTATCAATTTGGTTAGTTACTTGTGGTAGTACACTCAGTGGATGTTGGACACTGGCTACGGTGGTTAAAGTAGTTTTTCTCTGATACCATATAATCTATCACGCCCCGGAGGTTCTAAAAGAGCAGAAAACGTATCCATTTTTTTTTTCTTAAATGAACCTCGCCTCCGGTGCGCCAGACCCGCCACATATACAAATTCGCTCCCCAAACGGGCGGAGCCTCCTTTGTATATGCACGGCGTTCCGAGCACGACAAATACTTTAACCATGCAAACAATCAACGACAATAAGGAGAGACTATACTTAACCATACAGTCACATTTATCATATTGAAACTACACCATAAACCCATAGGTTTGAAAGTCGGTGTCCACTCGACACCCGGTTTTACAAAACATTTTCGCAAACTCTTTTAGGCGGCCACCTTACTTGAAAGGATAAATCCACGGGTTTTGAAATCAGTGCCCACACAACACTTGGTTTGAAAATGCTTTTGAAACCATGTTTGTATTTGAAAACGAGCCGCATTCATACATCTCAACATTCATAGATATGAGAAGATATTCCTACACTAAGTCCCCAGTCCAACATCCACAAGAAACCATGCACAAGTAATCACAGCTAGACTAACCAAACACAATAAAAGATAACCATAATACAGTAAAGTTTACTAGCCTCAAGGGCTAGGGTCATCTAACCGTTGCCTCACCGTCGTCCTGGTTCCTACCCCTGCTCCGACCTGTCACAGTGTGGGTAGTCAGCGACTGATAAAGTAGATATAAACAGTAAATGCAATAACTGAAAAGAACAAACCGATACACCGGAGCATTTACTTTCCCCTCGTGTACTGCTAAATCCCTGTCACAAAGCTCACTGGGCACCTACCCCAGATTTGAAATAAGTTGGGCCCCAATCCCAAATACCGTGCTCTCTTTCTCGGTGCCTCCAACCCCTCCACTGCCCAAGTAGCAGTTTGCCTCTCCGTGAGGGGTCCCCATCATTGCTAGTCGTCGGGTACACGGGTAAACCTTACCATCTTTCCGGAAAAATACACCCTGTGCGGTGGCCAATACACCCGTAGAGATAATGTCTCCAGATCTTTAGAGCAAACACGACTGCCGAGAGTTCCAAGTCGTGTGTAGGGTAGTTTTGCTCGTAATCCTTGAGCTGTCTTGATGCGTATGCTGTGACCTTCCCTTGTTGCATTAGTACGCTTCTAAGACCGCTCCGAGATGAGTCACAATAGATCTCATAGTCCTCTCCGGGCTTCGGCAATGTGAGTACTGGCGCCCGTGTGAGTCTTTCTTTAAGTTCCTCGAAGCTCTTCTGGCATTGGGCCGTCCAGATGAATTTCTCCCCTTTCCGGGTTAGTCAATTTAGGGGAGTGGCTATCTTTGAGAAGCCTTCCACGAAGCGTCTGTAGTACCCCGCCAGTCCTAGGAAGCTTCGGATTTCTGTCACCGTTGTTGGCCGAGCCCAGTTGGTCATGGATTCTATCTTCCTCGGGTCCATCGCAATTCCCGACGCTGAGACTATGTGTCCCAGGAAGTCAACCTCGCGGAGCCAAAACTCACACTTTTTGAGTTTGGCGTACAGTTTTTGATCTCGGAGGGTCTGGAGGGTTACACGTAGGTGCTCCCCCCTGACGTCTACATCCCTCCAAGCTTCACACGCCGTCTTACACTTACAACATCAACACTAGCCCCATCCATCTTGTCAAGGGTAGCCGAGGCAGCCGCCACGAAACTGGGTTCTCGCTCCTATTCCGGAGGTTTCCCCGCCATCCCAACAGGGGTGCTTCCACCTCACCCACAATTACCCCTCAGTTCGAGGTTCAGCTGTGGCCCTAAGTACGCAGACTTAGGTGGTATGGTTTGTACCTAGGTCTACCCCTGTCACTAGAGTTCGTCTCTCCGGTGAGACCGCTTCCCGCGGTTGGGTGAGCCTCCTTGCCGGTCGTAGTGGTATCTCCCTAGCCGACCTGCTAGCTTAACCCCCCCTATCTTATTGCTCGCGGCGGGGGAAAAAAGGAACGGCAGGTTGTAGACATCCCTTTCGAGCAAGGCTCGCACGTTTCGGCGCGCCCCGTTCCCGGAATGCACTAGGGACTTAGTTTGGTTGATCACTGCTTTAGGATTGCTGTGACAGTCGATTCTGAGTGCCACACCAGGTACCCCCAAACAAGGCCTTCCCCCAAGCTCTTATTGCACCAGAAACTTACTTGCCCGTGCAGGCTGGGGAGGGCTTAACTAAAAGCCTAAGAGGGCTTCTCCCCATAACTCGAATACATCTACCCCTAAAGCAGGATTCAGGAGAGCGGCAAGGGTAGATGGGGGAAAGGAGGATTTTCCCCTAATAACAAAGGGTAGGGCGAGAAATAGGAAAAAGAGGGTCGGACAATAGTGGGATGCTCAGGTGTGATAGGTAGTCCTAAATCGAAGAGGAACTAAAAGTATTACCTATTGTTACTCTTTCCGGGACATCGCGTTCTCTACCTGGGCAGCTCGGGGGACCCGGAATCATCGTGATCTGCCATGCGTTGGCTGCCAGGTGGGTCCCTCTGCGTGGCGGGGTCTGCAGCGTCTCCTCTCTCCTCCTGTTGCGGTGCTGTGGTGGTAGTGGTCGGTCTCTGGGGGTATGAGGCGCGGGAGTGGCCCGGCTTGCCACAACGGAAACAATGGTTATACCTCCATGGACAACCCGTCACCTGGTGTGCCCTCCCACAGATGACGCAAGGCTTTCCTAGCGGTTCTGGTCCTCCCGTCGGCGCACGGCCGATTTCCTGCTCTGTCTTCTGGCGTTTGGTTGCCCGGCCTCCCTGGAAAAGGTCCCCCTCAGGACGGGGGTGGGGATACCTCCGGCCCTGGTATAGTCCGGGGTGCCTCTGCTGGGCACGTGCGTCGACGAGCTCCCGCTCCACCCATGTGGCAGTGTCAACCGCCTCTCGAAAGGTGGGAAATCCTGCGGTTGGTATCCCACGAAGAGTGTCACCCCTGGCGCTGTACTTAATGTGGTCAGTACCCCATATGTCCTGTGTCAGTAAGCACATCCGCTCGATAAGGGTAAGCAGTTTCCCAGCAACGTCGCGCAACTGGTTTCGGAGTAAGCTGTTTGCCGCGGCTGTTGAGTCCATCCTATCCATTTCAGCGTTGCCGATTAATGATCACGTCCAGCTGTTATCTGTGCATACAAAGAAACCGCGTCAATCCTACGTTTAATTGACCTCGACCCACGAACACCGGGACTCTATCCCCTTTTTCCCCGCACTCACGCTCGTACATTACACACCTACACCTTGGTTATCAAATTGGTTAGTTACTTGTGGTATTGCACTCTGTGGATGTTGGTCACTGACCGCCGTGGTTAAAGTCGTTTTTCTCCGATACCATATAATCTGTCACGCCCCGGAGGTTCTAAAAGAGCGAAAAACGTATATATTTATTTATTTTTTTAAAATTAACCTTGCCTCCGGTGCGCGCCAGACTCGCCACATATACAAATTCACTCCCCAAACGGGCGGAGCCTTCTTTGTATATGTACGGCGTTCCGAACATGACTAGTACTTTAACCAAGCAATCATTGAGCAATAAGAAGGAGAGATCACACTTAACCATACAATCATAATCACCACATTGCAATGAAAGGATAAATCCATAGGTTTGAAAGACGGTGTCCACACGACACCCGATTTTACAAAACGCTTTCGCAATCTCTTTCAAGCGGCAACATTGGTTGAAAGGATAAATCCACGGGTTTAGAAATCAGTGCCCACACGACACTTGGTTTGAAAACACTTTTGAAACCGTTTTGATATTAGAAAACCAGCCACATTCATAAGTCTCAACAATCACAGATATAAGATGTCATTCCTAAGCTAAGATCTCAACCCAACATCCACAATAATCCACTCACAAGCAATCACAGATATACGAACCAAAAACAATAAGAGATAACCATAAAACTGAAAGGTTTAATAGCCTCAACGGCTAGGGTCCTCTAAACGCCGCCTCACCGTCGTCCCGGTTCCCACCCTGCTCGGACCTGTCACATCGTGGGTAGTCAGTGACTGATAAAGTAGATGATAAACAAGTAAATGCTATAAAACTGTAATGAACAAACTGATACACCAGAGCATTCCACTTCCCCCTCATGAATCGCTATATCCCCTGTCACAAACACGCTGAGCACCGACCCCAGATTTAAAACATGCTGGGCACCAACCCCAGATACCGCGCTCATTTTCTTGGTGCCTCCAACCCCTCTACTGCCCAAGGAGCAGTCGCCTCCGTGAGGGGTCCCCATCATCCCTAGTCGTGGGGAACACGGGTAATCCTACCATCTTTCCGGAAAAATACACCCTGTGCGGTGGCTAGACCGCCGGTGTGCGTGTAAGCAAATATGAGCAAATAAAACAGCACCGCGACCTCGGCCGCCTCAGTTAGCAATAAAACGGGATTCTCATGCAATGGGGTTAGACAATTCACCAAAACATCTACTTTAATCTCACGAAATACACGGGAACGACTTTACACCGAAAATACCAAAAAGGTACCCACCTCGAAATGTGCTGACTGAAACACCTCGGACCGAATCACGCTCACAAACGGCACGCGGACCTAAGAAAGTCCCCAAAAGAACCACAGTCAGAACTGAAATGTATTCTGTCAAGAAACGGAGTCCAAAAACCCGAGAATACGACAAAAGACTTGGCACGGCGGTGGCAACGACGCGCGACGGACGATGCGACGGCGCGTGACAGACGACGCGGCCGCCACTGCGTCGCTGCATGCCGTGCGGCCGCGTGGGCACCGGCCAAGCGTGGCACCGCATGTGGCTCGGCCGCGTCGGCACCAGCCCCGCGCGGCACGGCCGCGCGGGCACCAACCCCGCGCGGTACCAACCCCCGCGCGGCGCCTGCACAAGGCGCGGCCGCGCGGGCTCCTGCCCCGCACGGCGTTGTAGGTAGCCCGACTGCGCGGGCTCCTACCCCGCGTGGCGCTACGGGCAGCCCGGCCACGCGGGCCCGCCCCCGCGCGGTGCTGCCTGCAGCGCGGGCGCGGGCGCCTGCCCCGCGTGGCGCTGCGAGCATCCCGACCGCGCGGGCTTGTCCCTCGCGGCGCTGCCTGCAGCGCAGGCGCGGGCGCCTGCCCCGCGCGGCGCTGCGGGCATCCCGACCGTGCGGCTCGCCCCCGCGCGGTGCTGCCTGCAGCGCGGGTGCGGGCGCCTGTCCCGCGCGGCGCTGCTGGCAGCTCGACCGCGCGGGCTTGCCCCCGCACGGTGCTGCCTGCAGCGCGGGCGCGGGTGCCTGCCCCGCGCGGCGCTGCGGCATTCCGGGACGGCGGCGACCAAACCAAAAACAGAAGAAAAACCCGAAAATGACTTCGGAAGAGAGAGTCGCTTACCACGATTTCGTCGGAGAAGGCGATCCGTTCACGCTCCCGTCTTCGGCACGTTGATCCGGGATGATCGGGTCCTTTCGCTTTCTCCTTCTTTCTTTCCTTTCTTCTCCGGTTAGGGTTTTCCCATTCTCTTTCTTTCTTTTCTCTCCGGCTAGGGTTTCTTTTCAGAAAAATGATTTCTCTCTCTTAATACGTACCGTAGAAATCCACATCCGGGTATTTAATAATTAATTTATTATTTATTTATTCGTAAGAGATAATTCCTTATCTTCTCGAATAGCATCCATGATCTCTTGCACGGATTCCGATGCACACTACGATTACCGCGATCCTAAAAACCCCTTTATGGGGGATCCGTAAGTCAGAATTCGGATCCGGTCGCACCGTCGTTCATCGTTTTTCGAGCTCTATCACAGAAAAATACCCGCACCTCATGATTATCAACTTAAGAAAACCTGTTAATTCGGTTTCCTCTAACTTATACTTTATTAGCAGGAGGGTAAAACGTTACAAGAAAAGTTGTGATATTACACTAGTTGAATTAAGTACTTTACAAATTTCTTATATTTCAACTGAAGATCAATTAGCCGATATTTTGACAAAACCTTTGGATCAAAAACGTTTTATTCATTTGCGAAAAGTAATAGAAATGCTTTCATTGAAATAACAATTTTTGAACCATTGCTTAGGTTAGGTTTTGTTTTATGTTTTTGTTCTTTCTTTTTGTTGGTATATAGAACATTAACTGAGAATTTGTTAAATTGACTTTAATTGCATCCTTTCATATTTTGAGAAATCTATTATGATTTGGATATCATGATAATTCATTTGATGCAATGATCATTTATATCAATTAGTTCATCTTTAATTGATCAAAGTCAATTCCTCTCTCAATGATCTCTTGGTATAGTTTTTATCTTATTTGATAGTTGAGTTAAGTATGAATACGAGATCAATTTTTGGTTGAATACTTCATATCTTAAATAATTGATAGTCAATTGAGGGGGAGTCTATTATTAAAGTTTCATGCTCAAAAGATGTGGAAAGAGTTACATCCTTAAGTGGAGTGTGAAAACTACCACCACATGGAGAAAAGAGCTACCACCTCGGTCGTCCGAGTACTGTGTGCACCTATCACATGTTTACCAAGCATGGTGAATATTATTTATTAAAATACTTTTTGGAATACTTGACTTTGTCGAATTCCAAGGTTGGTATAAGGTGGGATTTTTATTGAAAGATGCTTAAAGAGCCACTTCCTACAATATATTGACTAGATATCATTATCTAATTTATTTGAGATTTCAAACATCTATCGATCTTTGTGCTTCATTTTCTTTACTCAATTGATGATTTGATAAATGCATTACTCATTAGATCGTGATTGATGTTTTGAACTTGTTCAACTTTAAAGGATTTAATTTTTATAAACCTTCGTTTCATTATTTGGATATTATTGATAGATTTAGCATAATCTATTTCTTTTGATGTGAAACAATACCTTTTGTTTAAAGTTGATATGCAAGAATGCTTACATACTTTTTCTGGATTTTCTAAATTTTTACAAATTTTTTTGGAGAAAAAGTTGCAGGCATTCCGGACTGGACGGACTCAGTCCGGATCCCGAACGATGGGATTTCCTGCGCGAAGCCGATCCGGACTGAACTCAAACCCGATCCAGACCGCGGCTAGGTTTTAATAGAAACGAATGGTGATTTAATTTTTATCTCTTCTAAATTTCAGTTTCTAACACCCTAGAGTTTCTCTCTCTAGAATCAAGAACATTTGGATCTCTTGTAACTTGTTTTCACCCGATTCAAGTAAGTTCTTATGATCAAAACTTGATTTATTCACAGTTTTTGCTTTTGTTCATCAATACGTGAAGGATTTCATGGCTAATCTTCAATTTTGCATGGTTTTTGATCAATTTTTTTTTGAAATAAGAACTCTGGATGTAGGACCACAGAACCCCATGTAGCTTTTCCCGTGAATCCACTGTGTAAAACACCTATTGATGGTGTGTCTGGCCTATAGTGCATCAAAGGGATGCAACAGATGGACCCTATGAGGTATTGATAGCTTGTTTGGCCTTCGGCTGCTTTTGCCGAATTTTAGAAAATGTTTTGGGCCAAACAGAGGTTGGATTTGGATTCAGCGCAGAAAAACGCTTGAAAACGGCTATTTGCTTGTTTAATTCTGAGTTCGGATGCCCAAAAAGGACTCCCGGAAGTTTTTAGTAGATTTTGGTGCATGGGGGAGGCCGTAGACCGGCTGGGTGCCACGTGGCGGCCTGTTATTGGCCGGTTTACTGAGCGTGGTCCACAAAGCAGCGCCGGCTGGCGCATGGACCCGGCGCGGGGACACGTGGCGCCCCAGGAGTGGCCGGCGCGCGATGCGCGGTCCACGAAACCCCGCGCTAGTGCATAGACCGGGCGCGGGGACACGTGGCAGCAGGAGATTGGTGGGCTTTTTCGGCGCGGTCCATGGAAGTGTACACCGGCGCCTCGGGGCGCGTGCGCCCGTGGGGGGGAGGCGGCGCGACCGGTGAGGCGACGCGACCGGCGAGGTGGCGTGACCGGCGAGGCGGCGCTCGGCGGGTCGCGCGGGTGGGCCACGTGGCGCCCACCCATTGGCGGGCGCCGCCTACCCTGTTGACCGGGTGCGGGACACGTGGCGTCACCCGGGTGCACTTGCACCGCTGTTTCGTGTTCGGGGGACACGTGTTGCACTCTGGTGGTTTCGGGCGCTGGTCGGACGGAGTGGCGGCGCGGCAATTGTGCAACTATTGGATTCGGGCGCCCGGAAAGGTGCGCCCGAATCCGGGAATAGTGTATAGTGGACTTGGGCCTATAAATAGGCCCCTTCGGGCTTCTTTTGTGAACTTTCTGGGCCTTTTCTGGGGGAGAGTTCTTTAGGGCTTTTGTTCACCCATTTGTTCTACACTTTGTGGTGGTGTTCCAGGATTTTTGGTGGTACGCACTTTGAGGTTTACTGTTTTCCCGGCGTACTGCGACGCACCTTCCTTATTTGCCCTTTTCGTCGCGTTTCGGTCCGAGGACTCCTCTGGGCTACCCCGAAGGAAGTTTTGGACGATTCTTACGCCCACATTTTCACGACAGGTAGGGCGTTGACTTTTGTATTTTCATCTTCCCCGTATTTTGAGGTTTTCTTGGACTTTTCGGATCATCTCCGTGACCTCTTATTCTGTGATGGATTATGGACATCACCGGGGTTTTTGTGGATTTTCTCCACAACCGAGAGTCGGAACGAGAGCTGCAAGTACTCGATTTATATCTACGCGTCGCTAGGAACATCATCGTATTTTTCCTGGATTTTTCTGAGGTTGCTTCGAAGGTGAAAATTCCACTTTTTCAGGGCAAAATTCTACAGATTTTGTACTTGGGATTTTTGAGGTGGTCACCTTGTCGATTTTGTATCTTGACCTACAAATCTCTGTTTGGGACGTGCAGGTACTCGTTTCGAAGGGCTCGACGCAACGATCGCAGCGGTATTTTTGTTGGATTTTTCGGAGTCCCTCCTACAGGTGAAAACCGAGCCTCTTCTTGACTGATTTTGGGACAACGATTGATTGTGGAATTGTATGTTTAACTGGACACCGGTTGGTATGTTTGCAGTGTTGCTGCAGTTCTCGCAATTTGGAGGTTTACGGAGATTGAGGATCTTGGTAGCGAGGGATCTCATATTTGTTGTTGTTCACACTTTTCGAGGTGGGTGGTTGTTATGGACCTCAGCTTTGATTTTACTCACTAGGAATACTGGAATAATCCTCATTGTTGAATGCAGATTAGTATATCGTGGTTATTATGCATGCTGGTATAGTCGGACTTGTGATATGTTAGTATGTAGTATACTTATGATATCCTTATTATCTGGGAATAGCATGCTTTAAATAATGTATGATCAATGATATTTATCTCTCTTTTATCAGCATGAGGACACTTGCATGCTTGTTTGGACATCTAGTTAGGCCACCTTTTTCTGCTACACTATTGTTGGAATTTGACTTAGGAGAAACCATGTTGGCACCTTTTCTCCGTTTATTGTGGTATTGCTCGGGTTTAGCAGGGTTGTAGGATAGTGTAGCTAGGTTTGTTGAGGGGGTTTGTCATACCAGATTATTGTTATGGGTTATTGCGGCGACCGCGGACATTGGGCGGTTGACCGGATGTTTACTTGTGCATCAGATTGGGGATAGGATTTCTCTAGTGGATGGAGTTTTCCACTTATTGAGTATTATTGGATGGATTGGGGGTTCGGGTTATCTTTAGTGGAGGGTATTTTCCACTTCGATCAGTGTCGTGATCTAGTCCTGCTATACAGTGATACTTGTTACAGTGATACTTGTTACAGTGATACTTGTTACAGTGATATCTTACTCGTGTGGGTCGCTCCCCACGAGTGCCACTCCGGAGTTGGCGATTTACACAGCGGCCAGTGAGTACCGGTCAGTGAGTGCCGGTCAGCGAGTGCCGATCTGTTAGCAGATACTTGAGACAGTTTGAGCGGGCAGTACCAGTGGTTACTGGTCCATCGATTGGGTCTTTTCAGACAGATAGTTTTACTGATGCATGCATTCAGTTACTCTTTTCGTTATTGCATTTACAGGCATATTAGTGGTAGCTTTCCTTTATCGGCTATTTTATTAGCTTACAACCTTACTCCTTTTCTTCTTGCCTCCGGTAGACCTAGTGGGTGTGTCAGGGTTTGAGCTTTACCCACTAGGGGAGGCTACTATTTTTATAGTAGTTCTCACCCTCATCGTCTTTTTCTTTGTTTTTCCCCCCTGTGTTTTGCAGAGTCCTCTGCGGGAGTTGCTAGGCCGTCAGCATCTGATCGAGGTAAGAGGATAGCGGACTAGATAGAGAGTCCACCCGACAGTTGCTAGCTGGACTTTTGATGTACCCTATCTTCTCAGATAGTTCTATTGTATTTTATTTTGGGTCTGGCTTTTGCCATGTAGTTGCATATTTGTGGTGAGCTGGGAGTGATACATGTATTTATTTACAGTTGTTCTTTACTTTATTTCCAGCTTTTGGCTGAGATGTAGTAGTTTTAGTTCAGCTCTTATTTTATGCTCTTTTATTATTATCTCTTATATCTGAGCAGGTTACCGACGCTTCGTGTACGCGGGAAATACCGTGTGCACGGCGGATCTGTAGACGGGCCCGGGTTCTGGTGTACACCCGGGGCGTGACAGATTAGGTGGTATCAGAGCTTAGGGATAGGTCAGTTGGGACTTAGGAAACCCTAGGCTTTTGGGCAGACCCTAGGATGATAGGGCGTGAGTGGCGTGATATTTCGCGAAAGTCGGTGATTTATTTAGTTGACTCTTCCTGTGAGTGAAGAGGGATCGACATACTTTATTTCTGTTGAACAATTATGTTGACTGCAGACAACATAAAGTTACAGAAATAGGGGGATGTCTTTTAACTTTCGCCAGATTGGGTCGTGTGGGGTTTTGTTGCTGATGTTTGGTTTCTTGTGGCAGGATGCCTCCCCGATGCCAGATCCCTACCTGGGGTACTCCTATACCCCCGCAAAGCAGGAAGATTCAATTCAATAATGAATAAGATTGAACAAGCAAAACAAACGCACTACCAAGCTGCGCTACATCCCTTCTAAAAATTGGGCGAGACCTTTTTGGGCCGAGTTGGTGCTACCGGTGTACACGTTATGCAAACAGAAGGTATGGTTACTCTACTCTATTTTTTCATGGAATGATTATTCCATTCTTTTTTCTCTTTGGATCATAACCAAATCAAAACTTCTCGAGTTATCAGAATCTGTAGTAGATGAGCCGGAGCAGTCCAGACCCTCTGAGCTTAGTGAGTTGAGGGCCTTGGTGGCCCAGTTGGCTGAGAGTCATCGCCGACAGGAGCAGAGGATGGACCAGTTTCTTGCCCAGAGAGAGGCACCACCCCCGGCTGTTTCTGAGGCCCCTGTGCCTCTAGTTGTACCATCTGTGCCGACGGCACCATCGTCTAGTAGCGGGGCTCCGGGAGCTATCCAGCCTTTGACATCGGAGGAGGAGCAGGATATCACTGACAAACTCACCAAGTTCTGTCAGCGAGGACCGCCGAAATTTTCAGGGAGGGGTGCACAGCCCTGGGAGATTGGGATGTGGCTTTCTGCGATGGAGAAGCTTTTCAGGGACTTCTTCATCGATCCGAGGTACCGAGTGCACATGGCGGTGCACTGTTTGGATGGTGATGTAGATACTTGGTGGCATCGGGTAGAGCCTCTAGAGTTCTAGATTACCCGACAGCTACCGTGGGCCGAGTTTCGACTAATGATATTGGATACCTACTTTTCGACCAGCGTGAAGAGGAAACTAGAGGATGATATGAAGAACCTTCAGCAGGGCGACCGACCGGTTCAGGCTTATTATTAGGAGTTCACGCAGTTACTCAACTGCGTGCCTTTCGTCGCTCGAGATGGTCCCCACCAGGTGTAGTTATTCGAGGCAGGCCTCCGTACCGAGATATACACCTTAGTGCATGCCCAGAGGCTCCAGACTCTCAAGGAGGCCGCAGAGCATGCTTAGTGGGTTGAGAGAGGAGATCACGTGGTTGCTAGACGGGGTGGTATGGTCGCGTAGAGTTCCGACAGGAAGCGACCAGCACTAGATGACGGGGGACAGGCCAGTTCATGGAGACCGCCACGACCGTCGCGGCCCCAGTTTTCTGGCCGTGGGCGTTCTGAGAGGCGAGGGCCTGGTGGATCCCAGAGGCCACCGCAGCAGCAGCATCAGTAGCAGAGATCGCAGCCGAGACAGCAGAGGTCTCAGCTGTTACGGCATTTTGGTATTGGCATATTTCGTGAGTCAAGTCAGTGAGTTGAGTCGGAGTCTTAAAGGGATCAAATTGTCAATCAGCATTCAAAGACTTAGAGAAGATTCAACAAGAGCTCAAGTTGACACTCAGTGTCTTGAATCTTGAAGATTGAAGTTGAAGAATTGTGGATCAGTTACATCAATCTCAAGAAGAAAGTATTCAAGAGGATCAGGTATGTTTAACTAAATAATTGTGGTGATCCGAATACTTTCTTATAGTGTAGAAACACTTGGATGAACTTTTAATTGCATAATAATCAAAAACTGGTGTTCGGACTTGTTCAGGATCCGGATCAGAGCCAACGATCCGGATCCCGAAGGTTGTTGCTTCATACAAGACTTCGATCCGGATCCATGCAATTTCCGATCCGGATCCCGAATGTTAAGTTTTCTGATTTGTATGAACGATCCGGATCGGGCAATGCGATCCGGATCCCGAACCATGGTATTTCTGGAATCGTCATTCTCGTTACGACGATCCGGATTGCAGTAAATCCGATCCGGATCGCCGTCCTGAAAATTTCCAGATAAGGTATGTTTTTGATTCTTATCTCTTTCCAAAGGTTTCTAAACTATAAATAGACATTTAGGGTTTCTCAAAAACGTGGGAGCTACGGCCGATCTTTTTATAAAACTCTTGAGAGCAACCCTAGAGGCTAGATTTTCATCGTTCTTCTTTATAGCCTCTTTTAGGTCAATTCGATGGTTCTTTCAAGAACATATCTTTTGTCGAATTGATCTAATCTTTGCTTAGAGATTTCTTCTACGGTTCCTCATTGAGAATCTAAGCAAAGGATCACCATCGAAGTCAATATTCTTATCGACTGAGTTTGCGTCGTGGATTCGACGTGGCATCGTGGATTCGGTGTGCTAAAGGCGTTTCGTGGATTCGAAACGTGTGCTCGTGGATTCGAGTGGCGTTCGTGGATTCGAACGTGTGCAGTGGGCGTGCAAAATCGGTGGAGCGCGAGGTCCAAGAAATTGAAGGAGGGGTTAAATCCGTGGAGACGGTAATCACCTTGTTATTCTTCTTTTCTTAGGGATTGTTATTGCGTGGATATCCAACCGGTCAGCGCAAGGTCCGAAGAAGCTGAAGGAGGGGTTTGAGTCCGTGGAGTCGGTAATCACCTTGTTATTCTTCTATTCTTATTGGATTGTTATTGCGTGTTGGTCCCGTGGTTTTTCTCCTGGATTGGAGTTTCCACGTAAATCTCGGTGTGCTGTTTTTATTTTCCGCATTGGTTTTTATTTTGCACTGAGATTGAGTTTTTAAGTATTACACCTATTCACCCCCCCTCTAGTTGTTTGATAGTACCTATTTAGATCCTTGTGGATCCTATAAAAACCTACAATTGGTATCAGAGCGGGTTTTAGGTTTATCTATCATGTTGGGTGAAAGTGGTAATATTTATAGACCTCCTCTTTTTGATGGGACTAATTATGCTTATTGGAAAGTGCGGATGAGAGCTTTTCTCATCGCAATTGATGAGCGAGTATGGCAATCCGTGGAATGCGGTTGGGTGCATCCTGTTGAGGAAGTAGGAAATTCTACTACCCCAAAACCTCGCTCTAGATGGTCCAAAGAGGAATTTGAAAGATCTTCTTATAATGGGAAAGGTATGAACGCTTTATTTAATTCTCTTTCCTCGACTGAGTTCACACGAATTTCCGCGTGTGAAACCGCGAAGGAAATTTGGGATATTCTCAAAATTACACATGAGGGTACTAATCTTGTAAAAATTCAAAAGCTCCAGATGCTTACAAGTCAATTTGACTCTATTCATATGGAAGAGCATGAATTGTTTACAGATTATTACACTAGACTTCAAGATGTAATAAATACATGTGCTAATTTAGGAGAAAAGATCCCGGAGTCGAGAATTGTAAGAAAGATACTTCGGACTCTTCCGGAACGGTTTAGGGCAAAGGTTACCGCCATTGAAACCGTTAGTCATCCGGATGAGATGAGAGTAGAGGAATTAGTAGGTGCTTTACAAACATATGAGATGACTTTTCCTACTAATCAAGTTTCTTCCAAGTCTTCTTCTAAGCTTACAGTTATTGCATTCAAATCAACAAAGGAAGAAGATAGCGTATCAAGTTCCGACGATGAAATCTCTTTTGCCGATTTTGAAGAACAATTGGCGCGGATCGTAAAGAAATTTCGTCGGAAATTTTGGAAGAATCGAACCGATGGATCTTCATCCACGAAACCATCTAAAGGATCATCGGGTTCTAAATCCTCTAATCTCAAAGGCTTTGCAAAACCTTCTAAAGAAAAAGAAAAAGATGATTTCGAAGGGGAAATCCAATGCTATCGATGCAAAGGTTACGGCCATTTTTCAATGGATTGTCCTTCTAAGAAATCATATAAAAAGAAGGCTTTGCAAGCGAAAACTTGGGACGATTCTACTTCTAATGAATCAACCTCAAGTAAAGAGGAAAAATGAAAAATTGTTGCTTCTCATGCCTCTCATTTTCCCTCTTCTAATAATTGTTTATCATCTTTAGTCACTGACTCTACTCCTTTGATTTTGTATGAAACATCAACAACCGGCGGAGAGTCATCAAGTGAGGGGGAGTCGGACGAGGAAGAACTCGTTGAGGCATATCAACAACTTCTTGCGGAATCTAAGAAGATGGCCAAGCATATCAAGAAGTTGAGGAAGCAACGACTTGAGAATCAAGACGAGAATCATGCTTTAAAGATAAAACTTCATGATCTCGAGGAGGAACAAGGACGTTTATTGAATAACAATAAAATCCTCCAAGAAAAGCTAAACCAATCGGAGACAAACGCTAAATCATATACGGACAAGATTGGTTTTCTAGAAAAACAGTTTGAGGAGATTCATGTCACCAACCAAGCATTGATCAAACAAGTTCATCAACTTAAATCCGACATACAAAGGATTTCAACCGATTCCAAGAAACTTGAGTGTATGTCCGGTTTAGGTCAAACAAGCAAGGTTGGTTTGGGATTCAAAAAGGACCAAACTGTGCATGCTTCAAGTTCCACAATGAAATTGAAAGGAAGAACTTGTCACTTATGTGGACTTGAAGGACATTTGGTGAAGAATTGCCCGAAAAAGAGAAAGAAGAGTCCTTCGGCAACTTCATCTACGGGGCGAACTCAACGGAATCAAAAGACACATCAAGTCAAAGGAGTTCACTCAACCCACCAAAGGTCCGAGCCACAACATCAATCATACAAGTGGATCATTGCGAGGCAAAGACCTAAGGTGGATCAACAGTCAAAGTGGACAACCCCCGGCCACAACGAATCAAGACAACCCAAAATCCAGCGATTTTGGATTCGGAAAGGTGATATCTTTCCTTGTCTTAAGTTCTAAATAGCTTATGACTGTATGTAATGCTTTGATTAGTTTTCCTTTCATATTTTTCTTAATCTTTGCATTACATGTTTTTCAATGCTCTTCGTTTTTATACTTTGTTTTTGAACAAAAGGATTTTTAATGAACAAGTGCATTGAATGAAAAGGGCTTTCACTTTCAATCACTCCAATTTAATTTTATATGGATTATCAACTTTACTCCATAATCATAATCTTGAAGATACTTCATTATAGGAGTTTTTCATATTATAAGCATCAAATTTTAGAAATCATGTGTGATCTTTAGATGCTTAATCTATCTCAGTTGTGTGAATTCATTGTGATAAACGTGAGACAACCGATAGACTAAAATTTGGGATATAATTCTTTCACGTAAGAGATTGCTTTCTTACAAGGGTATTGAAATAATTTGCAAAAGATGTGGAAAGAGTTACATCCGAAAGGAGTGTGAAAACTACCACCACATGCTGGAAAGAGCTGCCACCCCGGTCGTCCGGTTTGTGTGTGAAGCTACCACATGTTATGGATGCTTGATAGTATTTTATGAGAAAATCTTTAGTTGAAGCATTTGGAGATTTATATGCAAAGCTCTTATATTTTGAATAATCTCCTGGTTGGTATAAGGTGGGATAGTTGAAAGATGCTCAAAGAGCCTCCCTTAGGTATTTTAGTGCTTATCTCAAATTTGAAAGGGTAAGAAATCAAATTGATGTCATTTGGAAATCTCTGTAAGTCATCTTTGTACATCCGTTACATCTTGATAGACTTTGGATCTCAAGATTATTTTTGATGACTTGTGTTTGATGAATATAACATGAAAAACGGTTTATAATGTTTTACCTTTATTTTTCATGATTTCTGAGTAAATCTTTTTAATTTTTGTAAAATTAATTGGATTGAATGACATCTATGTGATCTCATATTATTTTCAAGCACTTAAATTGTTTTCTTGATGGAATACAAATCGGTAATTCAATTATTTCAAAATCTGGATTTGTTTCAAGAAATTATTTGATTTTTGCTTTCTGGTACCGGTACGAAATCTGCATTTTTGTTATATACCAGAACTGAGCTTTTATCTCTCTTTCTCCATGAACTAATTTTGTTTGTAATTTCCTTTTGTCTAGTATGTTCACTGTTTGACAATTTGTGACAAAAAGGGGGAGAAGAGAAATGACGGAGATAAGATCATCAAGAGAGGATAAACGAAACGAAAATGGAAAAATGGGGGAGAACGAAAAATGATGATCGTATCACAAAGGGGGAGAACAGAGATGCTCAAGATAGGGGGAGACAAAGAAAAAATTGAAAGAGCAGAAAAACAAAAGAACCAAAAGGAAGACGGATCAAATGTAGGATTGTAATTTCTAACGACTAACGTTTGATTTTGTTTGGAGTTTTGTTTTGCAGGAATTACATCACTTTAAGACTCCAAGTCCTAAGTCATAGAGTATGTTCTAGGACTGTTTGGTTCAAATGTAATTTTGTATTTATTGGATCTTTCACGCAAAGAAAATCAATGTTTTGGTGATGACATTGAGTTTCGATTTTTTGGTTTAAGATGAGTGACTTGAGCGTTTTTATGTATTTTGGGTTTTGTCACGAAATTGCCAAAGGGGGAGATTGTTACGACATTTTGGTATTGGCATATTTCGTGAGTCAAGTCAGTGAGTTGAGTCGGAGTCTTAAAGGGATCAAATTGTCAATCAGCATTCAAAGACTTAGAGAAGATTCAACAAGAGCTCAAGTTGATACTCAGTGTCTTGAATCTTGAAGATTGAAGTTGAAGAATTGTGGATCAGTTACATCAATCTCAAGAAGAAAGTATTCAAGAGGATCAGGTATGTTTAACTAAATAATTGTGGTGATCCGAATACTTTCTTATAGTGTAGAAACACTTGGATGAACTTTTAATTGCATAATAATCAAAAAACTGGTGTTCGGACTTGTTCAGGATCCGGATCAGAGCCAACGATCCGGATCCCGAAGGTTGTTGCTTCATACAAGACTTCGATCCGGATCCATGCAATTTTCGATCCGGATCCCGAATGTTAAGTTTTCTGATTTGTATGAACGATCCGGATCGGGCAATGCGATCCGGATCCCGAACCATGGTATTTCTGGAATCGTCATTCTCGTTACGACGATCCGGATCGCAGTAAATCCGATCCGGATCGCCGTCCTGAAAATTTCCAGATAAGGTATGTTTTTGATTCTTATCTCTTTCCAAAGGTTTCTAAACTATAAATAGACATTCAGGGTTTCTCAAAAACGTGGGAGCTACGACCGATCTTTTTATAAAACTCTTGAGAGCAACCCTAGAGGCTAGGTTTTCATCGTTCTTCTTTATAGCCTCTTTTAGGTCAATTCGATGGTTCTTTCAAGAACATATCTTTTGTCGAATTGATCTAATCTTTGCTTAGAGATTTCTTCTACGGTTCCTCATTGAGAATCTAAGCAAAGGATCACCATCGAAGTCAATATTCTTATCGACTGAGTTTGCGTCGTGGATTCGACGTGGCATCGTGGATTCGGTGTGCTAAAGGCGTTTCGTGGATTCGAAACGTGTGCTCGTGGATTCGAGTGGCGTTCGTGGATTCGAACGTGTGCAGTGGGCGTGCAAAATCGGTGGAGCGCGAGGTCCAAGAAATTGAAGGAGGGGTTAAATCCGTGGAGACGGTAATCACCTTGTTATTCTTCTTTTCTTAGGGATTGTTATTGCGTGGATATCCAACCGGTCAGCGCAAGGTCCGAAGAAGCTGAAGGAGGGGTTTGAGTCCGTGGAGTCGGTAATCACCTTGTTATTCTTCTATTCTTATTGGATTGTTATTGCGTGTTGGTCCCGTGGTTTTTCTCCTGGATTGGAGTTTCCACGTAAATCTCGGTGTGCTGTTTTTATTTTCCGCATTGGTTTTTATTTTGCACTGAGATTGAGTTTTTAAGTATTACACCTATTCACCCCCCCTCTAGTTGTTTGATAGTACCTATTTAGATCCTTGTGGATCCTATAAAAACCTACATCAGCAGCAGTCCCCGAGACAGCAGCAGCAGTCGAGGCAGCTCTGGTCTTCCGACAGATGCATCTTTTGTGGAGGTCAGCATCTTGCCGGCACTTGTGATCAGCGGTGGGGTTGATGTTTTCGGTGCGGACAGCCTAGGCACATGCGTGCTACCTGCCCCCTTTCTACTTCATCGGCACCTTCTTCAGCGTCGGCTCCTTATTCACCTCAGCAGCGGCCACCAGCTCACCGGCCGTATGCTCCAGCGAGCAGGCCATCTTTTTCCCATCCCACCGATTACCGGCCTCCAGCAGAGAGAAGGCGAGTATATGCTGCCCAGTTAGCGAACTCCTCAGCGGCCGACCAGGTGGTGGCAGGTATTATCTTACTTTCTGGCATTAGGACTCGTACCTTGTTTGACACTAGAGCATCTCATTCTTTTATTAGTCGAGCATTTGCATCCCTTCATGGTTTAGAGATAGAGTCCTTATCACATGCATTAGAGGTTCGGATTCCTGATCATGTTTTGCATGTCGAGGAGTATTGTGTGGCTTGTCCGGTACAGTTGGGACCTTGGATCTTGCCGGCAGACTTGCTTGTCTTGCGGCAGCTCCAGGATTTTGACATGGTATTAGGGATGGATTGGTTGTCGCGGTACTTTGCCACTATTGACTGCAGAGAGAGGACGCTGACTCTCAGCGAGCCAGGACAGGAGGAGTTTATCTTCAGAGGTTGCCAGAGCACGCTGTTCGCAGCGACTATGTCTTCGGCGAGAGCTAGGCGGATGTTGAGCAGAGGTTGCACTGCCTTTCTGGCTACTATTGTGGAGGTGCCTACGGTGGCACTGGGACTCGAGGATATCCCCATTGTCCGCGAGTTTCCAGATGTATTTCCCCTTGAGTTGACAACTGTGCCGCCGGAGAGGGAGATAGAGTTTGTGATTGACGTGGTCCTAGGAACCACGCCAATCTCGAAGGCACCTTACCGGATGGTGCCTGCCGAGTTGACGGAGCTGAAGGCGCAACTACAGGATTTGATGGATAAGGGTTTCGTTAGACCTAGTGTTTCGCCGTGGGGAGCGCCTGTTTTATTTGTGAAGAAGAAGGATGGTTCGCTTCGACTGTGTGTGGATTATAGGGAATTGAACAAAGTGACCATCCGGAACAAGTATCCATTACCGTGGATTGACGATTTGTTTGATCAGCTACAGGGAGCTTCGGTATTTTCGAAGATTGATCTTCAGTCCGGTTACCACCAGTTGAGGGTGAGGGCCGAGGATATCTCCAAAACGGCATTCAGATCTCGGTACGGGCATTATGAGTTCACGGTGATGCCTTTTGGTTTGACTAATGCCCCTGCCGCATTTATGGATTTGATGAACAGGATATTTCAGCCGTTTTTGGACCGATTTGTGGTAGTATTTATTGATGATATACTGATTTACTCCAGGAGTGACATGGAGCATGAGGAGCACTTGAGGATAGTGCTACAGCTTCTACGAGAGAAGAAGCTGTATGCCAAGCTTAAGAAGTGTGAATTTTGGCTCCGGGAGGTTGCCTTTTTGGGCCACGTAGTTTCAGCTACGGGAGTGGCGGTTGATCCGGCCAAGGTGGATGCTATTCGAGATTGCCCGATGTCGACGACTATCACCGAGTGCGGAGTTTTCTAGGTTTGGCTGGCTACTATCGTTGATTTGTGGAAGGCTTTGCGAAGCTTTCCACTCCCCTCACACGTCTGACCGGGAAAGGGGTTAAGTTTATTTGGAGTGATACTTGTCAGAGCAGTTTTGAAGAGATGAAACAGAGATTGATGACAGCTCCGATCCTTTCTCTCCCGGTTATGGGAGAAAGATTTGTGATCTACAGCGACGCCTCTCACAGTGGTCTGGGGTGTGTACTGATGCAGCATGGTAGGGTAATTGCCTATGCTTCATGGCAATTGAAGGACTATGAGAAAAATTACCCTACTCATGATCTTGAGTTGGCAGCGGTTGTGTTTGCTCTGAAGCTGTGGCGGCATTATTTGTATGGAGAGCACTGCGAGATCTACACTGATCATAAAAGCTTGAAGTATCTGTTCACTCAGAAGGAGTTGAACTTGAGGCAACGCCGGTGGTTAGAGTTGTTAAAGGATTATGATCTTAGTATCCTTTATCATCCCGGCAAAGCCAATGTCGTGGCAGATGCTTTGAGTAGGAGGACGAGTCCGAGCCTGATGATTTCGCAGCAGTCACAGTTGGTTGAGCAGATGAGACGGTTACAGATTGAGGTTGTATCCCCTGGGGTCTCTGCTAGACTTATGTCTATGGTCGTGCAGCCCACTCTGTTGGACAGGATTCGAGAGAAACAGAGTGAGGACCCCCACTTGATGAGGATCCGAGGACAGATTTAGACTGAGTTGACAGGGGATTTTTCTGTTGATGCTTCGGGAGTACTGCAGTACAGGGACCGAGCTTGTGTGCTTATGGATTCAGAGATTCGAGAGCATATCTTGAGGGAGGCCCATTATACACCTTATACCATCCATCCTGGTGGGACTAAGATGTATAAGTACCTCAAGGCACATTTTTGGTGGAGTGGTATGAAAAGAGACATTGGGAGATTTGTGGCTCACTGCTTAACTTGTCAGCAAGTAAAGGCTGAGCATCGTGTACCTGCTGGCAAGTTGAAGAGTCTCCCAATCCCATAATGGAAATGGGATCATATCACTATGGATTTTGTCACTGGATTGCCGAGAGCACAGACTGGAGCTGATGCGATCTAGGTAGTCGTGGATAGACTCACCAAATCCGCTCACTTTCTACCAGTGCAGGTGACTTGGCCAGGTGAAGATTTTGTTTTAGCCTACCATCAACTTTTGAGGGATTCAAAGAAACTGGCTAAACAAAACAAGGGGTTGAGAGGGAGATTGCAGGATCTCGAAGAAGAAGTAAAAAGGGCAACTTCTCTCTCAACCGATCTTGAAGTGGAAAGGGATAACCTGATAAAAACAAATGTTTCACTTCAAGAGAAAAATGAGCATTTTGAGAAGGAACACGTAAAAATGGTAGACAAAGCAAGTTACTTCTTAAAGCTCTATTCCGAGGCTCGTCAGGAAAAAATGGAAATGACGAAGACGATTTTCCAACTCAAGGATAATTTAAAGCGATTTTCTTCTGGAAGGAGTAAGTTGGATAAGATGCTTGGTCTTGGTCAAACAAACCGATTCGGCCTCGGATACACTCAAACTGGAGACAGTCCTAGTTCGAGTGGAACAATTTTTGTGCCCCAGTCGGTATCTCCTCCTCCGACGACGGAATTTACAGCATACAACGACAACAACCCTACCTCACCCTCTTCGGGATCGTCAAGAACAAAGGTATGTTTTCGTTGTGGTTTTGCAGGGCACATTAGAAGAAATTGCAAGATGGGAGCAAAACGATCAACTCAAGCGCCTCTTGCAACAACTACCAAAAAGGTGATTCCCCGGAAATCAAAGGAAAATTTTTCAAAGGAAAAGAGCCTTGGTAGTTCACCTCGCAAGACGATGTCAAGCAATGAATCAAACAAGACGCTTTCACCAAGGAGAATAACTTCATGAACATTGCCGACGCAGTCAAAAAAGGTTTGGGTGCGCAAAGGTGAAATCTTCCCTTGTCTTGTTGTTCATACTTCTTTACATGCTTATGACAACTCGTCTTGGTATCTGGATAGTGGATGTTCCCGTCACATGACCGGTGACAAAAACTGCTTTCAAAATTTAGGGAAAATCTCCGGAGGACATGTTGTTTTCGGAGACGGTCGTTCTTCCAAAATTGTTGGAAAGGGAACAATCGCTATTCCAGAAGGCCCGGTTTTGAACAATGTCTTATTTGTTGAAGGCCTAAAGACTAACCTCATTAGTATAAGTCAACTTTGTGACAATGGTTTCTCAGTTAATTTTTCTTCAGCAGAATGTATTGTAACTGATAAGGACCATGTATTCTTTTTGAAAGGGGTTAGATCTTAAAATAATTGCTATGTTGTTTCAAACAAAATTTCAGAAAAATGTAACCTAGTTTTTTTGGATAATGAAACTCTTTGGCATGAAAGACTAGGTCACATTAATTTTAAAGAACTAGCAAAGATTTCAAATAAAGACGTGGTTAAGGGGGTTCCAAAACTTTTATTTAAAGAAAACATTGTGTGTGGAGGTTGTCAAAAGGGAAAACAACCAAGGGCTGCACACAAGAACTTGAACCACGTTGGTACCAAACGGCCCTTAGAACAATTGCACATGGACTTAATGGGGCCGACTCGTCAACCATCTTTGGGAGGTAAATGGTATATTTTTCTTTTGGTTGATGATTTCTCTAGATATTCATGGGTAACATTTTTTAAAAGAGAAAGCGGATACTTTCGACTCTTTTCATGAGATTTGTCATCGTATTATGATTGAGAAAAATGAAAAGATCGTTCGTGTTCGAAGTGATAGAGGTGGAGAATTCATTAATTCTAAATTCATTGATTTTTGCACTTCCAACGGCATAAAACATCAATTCTCAGCACCCTATACACCTCAGCAGAATGGTGTAGTTGAGCGGAAAAACAGGGTTGTTCAAGAGATGGCATGTGTGATGCTTCATAGCCGGAATTTACCGTTATATTTTTGGGCTGAAGCTGTGAACACCGCCGTCTATGTAATTAATCGAGTGTATTTGCACCCGGGAACTTTAAATACACCATATGAGCTGTGGTTTTGTAGAAAACCAAATATCAAATATTTTCGTATCTTTGGGAGTCGTTGTTACATTTTACGTGACCACGAAAATCTTGGAAAATTTGACTCTCGAAGTGACGAAGGGATTTTCATGGGTTATTCTACAAACAGTAGAGCATATCGGGTATTTAACTTGGAATCTAAAACGATGGTAGAATCTATAAATGTTAAAGTAGATGAAGCTTTTTACTTTGCATCTGATAAATCTACCCCTGATATGTCTCTAGATGATGATTCTCCTGTAAATGCATCTTCTCATAATAATTCTTCCGATAATGTTGATGCATCTAATGGTTCTTCAAGTTTATCTGATGTGCAGGAATCATCACATGTACCTCCGAGTACTCCGTTACCGCAAACGTTACGCATCTCCAAGGATCATCCGGAATCTAACATTATTGGAGACCCACAAGAAGGAGTCAGTACTCGGAGACAGTTGGTTTGTGGAGTCGTATGTTACATCTCCATGATAGAACCAAAGAACATCGATGAAGCTCTTCAGGATGACTATTGGATTGAAGCAATGCAGGAAGAGCTCCATCAGTTCGAACGAAACAAAGTCTGGGAATTAACGAAGCCTCCGAAGCAACATAACGTGATTGGTACTAAATGGATTTTCAAGAATAAGAAAAACGAGGATGGTACCATCATCAGGAACAAAGCTCGCCTAGTTGCTCAGGGCTATTCACAAATTAAAGGAATAAACTTTGATGAAACGTTCGCCCCGGTAGCTAGACTCGAGTCAATTCGTATTTTATTCGCTATTGCTTGTCATTTTAAAATCAAACTCTTTCAAATGGACGTTAAGAGCGCGTTTTTAAATGGGTTTTTAAACGAGGAAGTTTATGTGGCTCAACCGAAAGGTTTTGTAGACTGTAAACAACCTAACCATGTTTTTTGTTTGAAAAAGGCTCTTTACGGTCTAAAACAAGCACCGCGACCGTGGTACGAAAGGTTGACAAAGCACCTATTAGAAAAGGGCTATACTCGAGGGGGAGCAGACCGGACTCTCTTTGTGAAGCATTATCAGGATAACTTCATTGTGGCACAAATCTATGTCGATGACATTATATTTGGGGCAACAAGAGATAATGATGCTTCTAAATTCGCGGAAACCATGGAAAGCGAATTTGAGATGTCAATGATGGGTGAACTGACGTACTTTCTTGGATTGCAAGTGAAACAAAATGATGAAGGCATTCATTTGTGTCAATCCAAGTATGCAAGGGAGTTGGTGAAGAAATTTGATTTAGAAAACTCTAAAGATTTCCCGACTCCTATGGGAACTAGCAATAAGGGATTAGGAAGTGAATTTCTTAGTGAGAGTGTAGACGAGAAGCTTTATCGCAGCATGATAGGAAGTCTACTCTATCTCACGGCTAGTCGCCCGTACATATCCTTTAGTGTTGGGATTTGTGCGAGATACCAATCAGCACCAAAGGAGGATCACCTGAAAGCGGTGAAAAGGATCATCCGGTACGTCAAAGGAACCGTGAACTTCGGAATTTGGTATCCTATGGGAACAAGTCTTGACATTGTAGGATATTCAGATGCCGATTGGGCAGGATCTGTGGATGATCGGAAGAGCACGAGTGGTGCATGTTTTTATCTTGGCCATCGCCTTGTTGCATGGCATAGTAAAAAGCAAAACTGCATTGCACTCTCGACTGCCGAAGCAGAATATATTTCAGCAGGTAGTTGTTCAACCCAACTCATTTGGATGAAAAGTGTGTTGAGCGACTTCCGGATTTCAGCAATTTCGGTAACAATTCTTTGTGACAACAAAGTGCTATAAATATTTCCTAAAATCCTGTGTTGCACTCAAGAACAAAACACATTGAACTTAGATATCATTTTCTAAGAGAGCTAGTTGAATCAAATATTCTTCAACTTTCCTACATTTCAACTGAAGATCAATTAGCTGACATCTTAACAAAACCTTTGGATCAAAAACGATTTATTCATTTGCGTAAGGCAATTGGAATGCTTTCCTTGAAATAATTCTTTTTTGAAATCATTGCTTAGGTTAGGTTTTGTTTTGTGTTTTTGTTCATTATCTATGTTTGTACATAGAACATTTATTGAGCATTAGTTATATTGACTTTAATTGCATCCTTTCATATAATTAGAAATTTATTATGCTTTGGATATCATAATAATTCATTTGATGCAATGAGCATTTATGTCAATTAAGTCATCTTTGTTTTGATCAAAGTTAATTTCTCTCGCAAATGATCTCTTGGTTTAGTTTTTATCTTATTTGACAATTGAGTCGAGTATGAAATCGAGATCAATTTTTGGTTGAATACTTTATATTTTAAATAATTGATAGCCAATTGAGGGGGAGTTAATGAAAATTGTTATGCTCAAAAGATGTGGAAAGAGTTACATCCCAATGAGGAGTGTGAAAACTACCACCACATGGAGGAAAGAGCTACCACCTCGGTCGTCCGAGTACTGTGTGCAGCTACCACATGTATACCAAGCATGTTTTTTCAAGTTGATTAGATAAAATGCTTTTTGGAATACTTGACCCTGTCAAATTCTAAGGTTGGTATAAGGTGGGGATTTTATTGAAAGATGCTCATAGAGCCACTCCTTACAATAAATTGACTAGATATATTATCTAACTTATCTGGGATTTCAAACATCTATTGATCTTGGTATTTCATTTTCTTTACCAAATTGATGATTTGATAAAGGCATTACTCATAAGATCGTGATAAATGTAATTGAACTTGTTCAACATTAAGGGATTTAATTTTTATAAATTTCTGTTTCATTATTTGGATATTATTGATAGATTTAGCATAATCTATTTCTCTTGACATGAAACGATGATTTTCATTTAAAGTTGATACACAAAAGTGCTTACAATCATTTTCTGGATTTTCTAGAATTTTTCGGAATTTTTCTGAAGAAAAAGTTTGGAGCCGATCCGGACTGGACAATCCGATCCGGATCCCGAACGCAGGAATTCCTGCGGGTAGCCGATCCGGACTGGATTCTTGAGGCAGTCCGGACCGCGGCTAGGGTTTTATATAGAACAAAAGGGTTTTGATTTCTTTTTACTACAATCTTTTGTTCCTAAGTCTCCAGAGCTTCTCTCTCTAGAAAGCAACCAATTTGGAGCCTTTCCAACTCAGGTTCTTCGATTCAAAGTGAGTTTTCTTGTTCAAAAGCTTGGTTTTTCACTGTTTTTATCTTTTTGATCAAAACGTGCAGAAAAATTTGTTTCTTTTTCGTTTGAGGTTGGTTTTTGATCAAATTTATTCTGAAATAAGAACTCTGAGTAGATTAGTTTTGATTATATGCTAGGTTTTCTCTTGATTAACGAATTTTTAGGCTTCGATTTCTAAAAATTCGGTTTTAGGGCATATAATGAGAATTTTTGAAAATCTTGGAATTGATCTATTTTTAAAATTCTTTTTGCAAAACTAATTTGATTCCTAGTCTCTCTACACGATAATGATTGTTTAGGTACAATTTTTCAAATTTGTGAAAATTAACAATTTTTTCGTGTTCTTGAGTTGTTGCTCACAGGATTCTCTTTTTCACAAAAGATAGCAGAGATGGTGATCACCTGGATAATCTTTCTTCTTACTGCCATGGTTCACACAAGAACAACTAACAAGCCCAAGAGGGCTAAGAAGGGTCGAAAGGACTCGGATTCAGGATCAGAAACTGAATCCATTGACTGGGATGAATTATTGATAGAAGCAACTGCACCTGCTACTTCAAAGGGAAAAGCCCCTGCTGCATCTACAAAGGCTGTACCAACTGCTGCAGATAAGGGCAAAGCTCCAATGGAAGAAACTCCTCACAAATTAAAAAGAAAAAGTGTCGCACGCAAGAAGGGAAGTGCTCGAGGAATATCGATTGAGGAGCCACTAGCAAGTCAGCCTCCTCCACGAGTTTTTATGAGCTCAGAAAGAATTAAGGACTTCGAAAAGAGGGAATGCATCGGTGAAAGGCATGTTAATCTCAAAGCTCTGAGGGAGCGATCTGCCCTCTTTGGCACTCTCGTTGACAATGCGGGTCTTGCCCCAATCTGTCATTTCCCTGACCCTACAGGATATTGTCTTCACTCCGTCAGGATGTTTTATCAGAATGGATCAAAGTTGATTGATCAGGATGACGAACAGCGAGAATTTCAAACAATGGTTAGAAACATTAAGATCAAGGTCACTCCACAACTGATTGGAGAAGTCTTGGGGATGAAGGCCAGCGCTGAAGGAAGTCATTACCTAAAAGGTCATGCTTTCTCCACCACCTCATGGAGAGTGGTCGTGAATGGAATTTGTCTGCCAGATACTCAGTCGACGGGGAACTCAGTCTTTTCAAGAGAACTTCGACCGGAGTATCGATACTTGAACTTTGTTGTTTGCTACAACATTCTTCCCAACATGCAAACAAAAGTTCTTCGATGGGACCGGATGCTATTCCTCTATCTCCATGGAAACCCGGCAGCAGCTTTGGGTTCTAATTTCAACATTCCTTTCCTCATATGGTCAAGGATGGCAGGGTATGTGGAACATGCTCATCCCAAAGAGAGACTTCCATTCCCAATCATAATTATGCGAATTTTGAAGAAATTCAAAGTCGATACTTCATCATCAACTTATATGCATAGTCTGGGAACAATCAACGATACGACTATCGTAAAGTCCCTACCAACGAAACAAGATGAGCCTCCTTCACCTCCTCTCCGACACAGACCTTCAACTTCAGCAGCTACAACTTTAGTCCCACCAGCACCTGCCGCACGACCTGCGCCTCCTTCGACTTCAGACGATGACGCATCGGTTACCTCAATTTATAGGGAGCAACACCGTCTCTCTTCCGAGCAAGAACGCATGTCAAATGAGTTTATCGAAATGAAGGAAGAAATTTGAGAAGTTAAAAAGGAACAAGTGTCAATGAACAAGCGCATAAAGAAAATTTTCCAAAAACTCGGATGCATTAGTTCAGAGGATTCTGAGTAATCTTATTTTTGTTCTAATCTTTAACTTTGTTTTTGCAGGTTTTTGTAGTCTTAGTTCTCATTTTCTTCTTTTTGAACCTTTAACTCCTCCTTTGTTTTGTAATTTTGGCTTGATTTTGTGACAAAAAGGGGGAGAGAGAACGAACAATGATCGACTAATGGATTCGCACTTTGAACATGTTTGTGAGAACCATGAACTTTGAACTATGAAGGTAAGTACAACTTCAACTTTACTGTGGTTTTATATTTTGTTTTGCATGCATGCCTCGACTAACTATTCGACTAACTATTTGGGCATGTAATATAACTAACAAGTTGTTGTTGTTGACTAACAATTCTGTGATATTTGAATTTTTAATGTTTAGAAGATATGTCGTTTTTGATTTTGATCATATTACATATCTGAATTAATAAATGTCATGGTGAGTATAAACTCTATCTCTGTGTTTGGTTTTTAAATGCTAAAATTCTTGAGGTATCTAACGATCTCGTTTGTCCAGAATGATTTCCTTTTTGCAGAGAGTACAGATATCTAAGTCTAGAGTCTGTTTTAGGAGTTTATCTCATGTATTTATCTTTATTTGGATCTCTAATGTAAATTTTTGTTGTATGGTGATAGCAACAAAAATACCTTTCTGAATTTTCTTGAGTGGATTTGTGTTTTGTCACGAAACCGCCAAAGGGGGAGATTGTTAAGGAATTTGTGTTGGCGTATTTCGTGCAAATGGTTAAGTCTTGAAGATTGAAGATGAAGAAGTTTGGATTATATACCTCAATCTCAAGAAAGAAGAATTCAAAAGGATCAGGTACGTTTAACTAACTATTTCTGGTGATCCGAATACTTCTTATAGTGTAGAAACACTTGGATGAATTTTTAATTGCATAAAAATCAAAAACTGGACATATTACATGTTCAGGATCCGAATCAGGCACTACAGTCCGGATCTCGAACATAGGGTAGTTCATGCGCAATTCCAGTCCGGATCGGGGTTACTTCAGTCCGGACCCCGAACGTGGATTCTGTAGGAATTGCATGAACAGTCCGGACCGTGGTTATTTCAGTCCGGACCCCGAAGGTATGTTTTTCTGGAAATTGTCTGTTTAGCCACGACAATCCGGACCGCCAAAATTCCAGTCCGGACCGTCATCCTAAAAAATTCCAGATAAGGTTAGTTTTTTATTCTTATCTTCTTCCAATGGTTTCTAACCTATAAATAAACCCTACGATTCATTTTTTAGGGTAATCCAAAATACGGTCAAAAAGAGAAAAATCCACATATAGAGAAGAAAGGAAATAACTAGATTAAATCTATGTTTCTTCATCTATATTGATTAATTTGATTCTAGGTTTTTCAAACTCAGATTTTGAGTAGAATCAAATTAATGAATACTTAGATGGTATTTTCGATCTATTTTTAATCTAAGTATTCGGCGGATCATCACCACCCAAAAACAACGATTTTCCCAAAATCGGCGCGTGGACTCGCGTGGCCTTGTGGATTCAAGGTGCAACCGCTCTCGTGGATTCGGAGCGAGGTATGTTCGTGGATTCGAGACGTGCTACTGGGTGAAGACCGTGGATTCGGTCAGACGTCGTGGACTCGATGTTGGACGCTGTGGATTCGGCGTTCGACGCAAATCTTGGATTCGACGAGCGTTGCGGAGCGAGCGGAGAAGATCTACTAGGAGCGTATGGAAAAGGTTGAGTCGTGAGTGAGTGCGTTACATCACCTTGTACGTGTTATAATTCTAGTGGATTTCGCCGTGTTATCGGTCCCGTGGTTTTTTACTCCTGGTTTTGGAGTTTTCCACGTAAAAATCTTGCGTGTTATTTTTCATTTCCGCATTGGGTTTTATTGCGCAAAGATTTTGGAGTGTTTACTTTTTACACCTATTCACCCCCCTCTATGTGTTTTTTCCCCTATTTAGATCCATATAGTATAACCCGACACAACCGAATCCACGGTCTCCACCAAGTAGTACGTATCGATCACATGAACGTACCTCGCTCCGAATCCACGAGAGCGGTAGCACCTTGAGTCCACAAGGCCACGCGAATCCACGTGCCGATTTTTGAGAAAATCGTTGTTTGTTGGTGGTGAAAATCCGCCGAATACTTAGATCAAAGATAGATCGGAAATACCATCTAAGTATTCATTAATTTGATTCTACAAGAGATATGAGCGTTGAAACCCTAGAATCAAATTAATCAATATAGATGAAGAAACATAGAATAGATCTAGTTATTTCCTTTCTTCTCTATATGTGGATTTTTCTTAATCGATTTTTTGATTAATTCTCGGTTACCCTAAAAGATGAAATTAGGGTTTATTTATAGGTTAGAAACCTTTGGAAGAGGATAAGAATAAACAACTACCTTATCTGGAATTTTTCGGGTCGACGGTCCGGACTGGAATAAGTACGGTCCGGACTGTCGTCATTAAAAAAAACTTTTCCAGAAATTCATGTTCGGGGTCCGGACTGGAATGTGGAGGTCCGGACTGTTCATGCGATTTCTGCAGAATCCATGTTCGGGGTCCGGACTGAAACAGGGAAGGTCCGGACTGAAATTCAGCATGAACAACACTATGTTCGGGGTCCGGACTGGAATGCCCTGATCCGGATCCTGAACATATTACATGTCCAGTTTTTTATTTTTATGCAATTAAAAATCCATCCAAGTGTTTCTACTCTATAAGAAGTATTCGGATCACCAAACTTATTTAGTTAAACGTACCTGATCCTTTTGAATTCTTCTTTCTTGAGATTGAGGTATATGATCCAACCATCTTCATCTTCAATCTTCAAGACTTAACCACTTTCACGAAATATGCCAACACAAATTCCTTAACAATCTCCCCCTTTGGCGGTTTCGTGAAAAAACAAAAATCCACTTAAAGAAAATTCAAAAAGATATTTTTGTTGTTATCACCATGCAACAAAAATTTACAAATAAGATCCAAATAAAATAAATACATGAGATAAACTCCTAAAACAGACTCTAGACTTAGACGTTTGTACTCTCTGCAAAAGAAATAATTCTTGACAAAAGAAATCGTTAGATACCTCAAGAATTTATCATTCAAAAACCAAACAGAGAGATAGAGTTTATTCTCACCATGACATTTACAAAATCAGATATGTATTTGTCACGCCCCGGAGGTCTCAAGATAAGCGGAAAACGGGTTAATTTTTTTTTTTGAAATACAGGTAAGAAATCGAGTAATCGACCTCGCCCACCGGTGCGTGTCAAACCCGCCACATATACAAATTCACCCTGCAAACGGAAAGAGTCTCCTTTGTAAATGCACGGCATCACGATTACAACAACGACAATAACGTCATTCTTCACAAAATCTTTAACCACACGGTCACAGTCAACCAGTACGAGAGTGTAAAAACATTCAATCACATTAAGAGGATTCTACAAGTTGCAAACGGTGTCCACTCGACACCCATTTCTTTAAAACGGCTACATATTCACAGTAAGGCGGCTACATCGTTTTGAAAGGATAAAACCACAGGTTTTCAAAGTAGTGCCCACACGACACTTGATTTTTGAAAGACATTTTTGAAACCCCTTTTTATATCGTAAAACGGCCGCAAAGATTGAGAACAATAATTTAAAATCTACTGTGATACCAAACAACTAACCAACCATCCAGCATGATCCACATCCACACAAATTAAACTAGAGAGAGAGAATAGAGATAACCAAACTAAAAGTTCTGACGTAAGGCCTCATACGGCCAATAGTTATGACTGCGTTGCCTCACCACCGTCCCGATGAACATACCTATTTGAACCTGTCACGGAGTGGGTAAAGTCAGTGACAAATAAAGTAGATGTTACAACATTAATGGACAATAACTTTAAATGAAATACTCTACACCGGAACCATTCGCTATCCTTCGTCATGAGTCCACTTTATTTAATTTAATGACACCGTCACATCAGGGTAGTCGACGATCTCCCCACGCGACACTTACGATGCCTTTTACCCCTTCACGATGCGTGAGCGACATGTTTAGCTATCGTGAAGAGGTCCCCACCCTACACATGTGGGGCACACGGGTCATTCTGACCACTCCTCCGGAGAAGTACACACATGCGGAGGCCAATCCACCTGTGTATGTGCAGCATCCAAAACTGGTTTGCCGAAGTCGGCGTAGATTAAGCACCGCGACACTTGGTCGCCACAAATATCAACAAGGGAACGGTACATAATAATGCGAAAGGTCAATTCGCTGGAAACACTTCATCTACTTTATTAAACAGGTTAGTACAAGCTTTTAGATGATACACTGCACATGATGCACTTACAGCACTTGTTGCATAAGAACCCACCTGGTTGCTGGAAGATCGGGGTACTAGGGGTCTTTGATACTCTCCCGCTGCACACCTGGACCTAAAGAAGTCCCCAGAAACAACAGTTAATAACGCATACAATTACTGGAAAATGGAAACCCAGTTAACTCTGCGCCGAAACCCCAAAACGGTGCCTAGAACTACACTTGACGACTCCTCGCGCGCACGCACATCCCCCCCGCAGGCGTCATCGCCCGTGGGGGTTGCCCGCCATCCGCGGACGTCCCGCGCGGCGTTCGCGCGACGGCCGCCGGCCCGCGGGTGCCCCGCGCGGCTCAAGGCCGCACGACGTGCGCCTGCGGGTGGCGCCAGCGCGGCGCCCGCGCGGTGACTGCCCACGCTGCGCCCGCGCGGCGCCCGTGGGTGCGGCCCGCGCGGCGCCCGCGCGGCGCCTGCACGGGTGCGGCCCCCGGGCGGCGCCCGCGCGGGTGCGGCCCCCGGGCAGCGCCCGCGCGGCACCCGGGCGGCGCCCGCTCGGCGCCCTCCTGGGCACCCGCGCGATGCCTACGCGGCGCCCGCCTTAGCGTTGTCCGCCCGCGCGGTGCCCTAGCGGCACCGCGCGTCTTCCCTCCCGCGCGGTGCCCTAGCGGCACCGCGCGTCGTCCCGCCCGCCCGCGTCGTGCCCTAAGTTGCACGGCAACGGCGACGGGCGGCAGAGACGATGGAGACGGATATGGAGAAGACAACTAAAAATACGGAAAAACCCCGAAGATACTACGAACGTAAAATCACTCACCGGATAATCCGACGGGGAATCGACCGATCGCGTTCTTGCTTCCGGTACGTGGTTCGGGGTGATCGGATCCCGCCGTCTTCTTTCTCTTTCTTTCCTCCGGTTAGGGTTTCGCCTTTTCTCCTCCTCTTTTTTTCCTTTCCGTTCTCTCGGTTAGGGTTTCGTTTTCCTCTTTTACGAAAAGTGGGATTTTCCTCTCTCGTACTTACAAATAAATTCTGTTTTACTTTCCGTCACCGAATAATTAATTATTTAATTAATTATTTCTACGAGATAAACTCCCATTATCCCATACGGCGTGCGAGATATTTTGCACGGATTCCGATGCACGTTTAGTCACCGCATCACTAAAAATTCCATTTCGGGAGATCACTACATCGGATTTCAGATCCGATCGCACCGCCGATCATCATTTTTCGCGCTCTTTCATAGAAAAATATACATGCAACACCCCAACCGACTTACGGAAATACTCTAGTTCCGATCCACTAAAGGAGCACTTTATTAGAAGGAGGGTAACATACTACAAAAACCCGTGTCATTACACCACTCACACTTTATAAGAAGTTTCGTCCCCGAAACTTAATCACAGCCTTCACTAAACAATTCAGGGAAACACTCCCTCATTTTCGATTCCAGCTCCCACGTCGCCTCGCGTTCCTCATGGTTGCTCCACTGGACTTTTACGTAGGGAATGGTCCGATTACGCAACTTCTTGTCCTCTCGTGCCAGGATTCGCACCGGCGTCTCCTCGACGCTTAAGTCCTCTTGTAACTTGATAGTGGATATGTCTAGGGCGTGAGAGGGGTCGGGGAGGTACTTCCGGAGCATTGAGACGTGAAACACGTTGTGTACTCGGTCAAGGTTCGGCGGCAACGCCAATCGATACGCCACTGGACCCACGCGTTCTAGGACCTCGAACGGTCCCACGTACCTCGGACTTAACTTCCCTCTCAGGCCGAAACGTCGGGTCCCCTTGGAAGGCGAAACTCGTAATAACACGAGCTCGCTTACCATGAACTCCAAGTCCCGTCGTCTATTGTCCGCGTAGCTTTTCTGTCTGCTCTGGGCGGTTAGCAGCCGTTGCCTGATCAGGCGCACCTTCGCCTCGGTCTCTTCCACTAAATCCGGTCCCAAAAACTTGCGCTCTCCCAAGTCGTCCCAGCATATTGGAGAGCGACAGCGGCGCCCATACAGAGCCTCGTATGGCGCCATTTGAATGCTGGCTTGGTAACTATTATTGTAGGCGAATTCCACCAATGGTAGGTATTGGGACCACCCTTCGCCCAAATCAAGCACGCATGCCCGGAGCATGTCTTCAAGGATCTGGATCACCCGCTCCGATTGTCCGTCAGTTTGCGGGTGAAAAGCCGTGCTGAAATGTAGCTTGGTTCCCATTGCTCGTTGCAGGCTCTGCCAAAAGTTCAACACAAACCGCGTGTCTCTGTCCGACGTGATGGACGTCGGTACTCCATGCAACCATACAATCTCATCAATGTATGTCCGCGCCAGCCGTTCCTGTGAAGACCCGAAATTCCCACTTATGGAGCACTGCTGCATCTACAGCTTCTGGAGGCCTATGCGGCGCATCGGTGGGGTTTGTGCACAATTTGGACACAAGTGGGGGACTTGGGCTTAAATGGATCACGTGGGTGATCAAATGGCCCCGTCGAATACTTAGAAGTGGTTTTGCGCGCAATGGATATTAAAATTGGACTCAGTGCGAAGTTTGGACCATGGAACACCTTTTCAGAGGCCTTCGGCAATTTTTAGAGTTGGAATTTGGCAAAATGGACTTCGGATTTGGATTCAGCGCGCGAAAACGATGAAAATTGACTATTCACTTGTAATTTTTGGAGCCCGGATGACGCGCGCAATTTTCGAGGCTTCTTGGTACTGTTCCGGCGGCGGCGGCGGGCAGCGGTAGCAGCGGCGGAGCACGGCGCGGGCAGGCGCGGGCAGGCGCGCGGTCCACCGCGGAGGCGTGCACCGGTCGTGGGCCACGTGGCGGATCCCGGTTGGCCGGCGCAGGGGGCGCGGTCCACGGGAAATGGCGCGGTGTACGGTGGACCGGAGGGTGACACGTGGCGGCTTATGATTTGACGGTGCAGTGGACCGGGTCCACGGAGCGGGTGTTGGGCGCCTCGGGGCGCGTGCGTGCAGAGATGGCAGGCGGCGGCACAGTCGCGCACGTGGGCGCGTTGACACGGTCTCCCGCGCTCGGGCGCGCCACGTGTCGGCTCCCGCGGGTGGCCACGCGTCGCAAGGGGAGCAGCTGGCCCGGCTGTTCGCTGGTTGGCGGGCGACGTGGGGGCCCAGGAGGGTTTCGGGCGCGCACAGTGTTGGGCCGGGCCCAACACTGTAGCAGCCCGAAAAGTGCCAGCGCCCGGAAGTTGGGATACATCCGGAATTATTCGATTTGTTTTCTGGAGCCGATAAATAGGACCCGAGCCTCCTTCTTCACCCCTTTTGCTGCATTTTCGAGCCTCCCCTTGCTAAGGTGTCTTCAGTAAAGATGATCCCCGAGCTACGCTGCATCCTTCTGCAAAGTTTTGAGATTTTTGGTGGCACGCTTATCGAGGTTCCTTTTTTACGGCGCGGTGCGACGCTCGTCCACTTGGGTTCCCCTTCGTCGCGTTTCGGTGCGCGAGCTCCCCCGGCCTACCCCGACCACCTTTTTGAGCGATTTCTTCGCCGCTGGATCTGCGACAGACAGATCTACGAGCTAGGTATTTTCAGCTTTCCCTCATTTCGCGCTTTTCGAGGTGTTTGTTCGAGCTTACTGTGACCCCATTTCTGTGATGGAGATTTGGACAGCGGCATGGTTTTTCGGTGATATCTCCGCACCCGGGCATCGTATGGCGATGTTCTTATACATTTTTTTCATCTACTCGACGCAAGTATTATCACAGTATTTTTCTTGGATTTTTCTGAGTTTTGCCCGAAGGTATATGTTCTTCCCCTTATCTGTAAATGGAATTACAGTTATGTTGCTATGTGGTTTTGCGCACCTTTACTGTGGAATTTGTACCTCGGCCTATGGGGCTCGGAATTGGACCTGCAGGTACTCGTTTTGAAGGTATCGACGCGAGGATTGCTGTGATATTTTTATTGGATTTTTCTGGGCACTTTCGGCTGGTGAAATAAGCATAGCTTTGGGACTGATTCTCTGTGTATTTGTGCGTGGTTAATTTTGGGAATGAAAGTGTAATGTTGGACCTTATTGTTGTACCCAGGGGTGTTTCCAAGTGTTGCTGGACCCGATGGATCTGTAAACTTTGATTTCGGGGTACTTTTAGTTGTTTGGAGCCACGGCTTGCGCGACTTGTACCGAGGGTGCAATTTTTGCAGATTTTGGACTGTGAGCATCTACACTCTTCACCGACTTCAGGTTTGCCTTGGTTTAAGCGCTTCAGGTGGGTAAACTTAGTAATTGCAACTGTTAGAGGGAATAACAGAGTTTATATGCATGTTATGCCTTATAGGAGGTGTAATAGGGGATGTTCATGTATGGTTAAGATAAGCTTATCTGTGGGAAGGTCACCCTTTTATGATTGATAGCATGCCTAATTTACTGTACAACTAATATGAGCGAGAGGTAAGCATGGAAACGACCTAGAAAATGTGGATTGGTGCTTACTTGATAATTGTACACGTTTATTGATCTAGAGACTTAGCATGTGGTAGACAGGTTATATTTATCCCACACTAGATGATATAGAGATCATACATGGTTATTCATGGGCCTATTTAGGCGGGATTGGGATATCATAGTAGGAATACTTTAGCATGTTTTGCTAATATATGTTTCACCCACTTTTATCGTTTCTAAGGACAAAAGCATGCTTGTATGGACGTGTAGCTAGGCCATCTTTTACTGCTGCACTACTTATTAGAACTTGACTTAGGAGAAACCATGCTTTTTCTTTCTCCTTCTTTGTTAGTCAGGTGGTCTGTATTGCTCTGGTGCGAGCAGGGGTCTGGGGTAGTGTAGCCGGGACATTGGTGTCAGGGATGGGTTGTGCTCGATTGCGGTTGGCAGGGTTTTGCAGTGACCGCTGACTTTGGGCGGTTGACCGGATATTTATTTATGCATCAGATTGGGTATCAGATTTCTCTAGTGGACGGAGTTTCCCACTATTTGAGTATTTTTGCATCTGATTGAGGACGAAGGTCTTCTTTAGTGGTTGGGCTTTCCCACTTTGATCATAGTCATGATCTAGTCCTGCTATATAGAGATACTTGTGATACTGATGACAGAGATACTTTACTCGTGTGGGTCGCTCCCCTCGAGTGCCGCTCCGGAGTAGGCTTTAGACCGTGTTGGGTTCCGATCAGACCGTGCTGGGTTCCGGTCATTTGGACAGTGGAGATACTGAGTTCGTGAGATTGGTGACAGAGCAGGCAGTACCAGGTTTTATACCGGTTCATTCGATTGGGTTTATTTCGGTCAGATACTTTTATTGTTACACTCGTGCCTGGGGGCCGAGTGCAGACTGGTAGTTGAGTTTAGATCAGTGCTAGTACTTTTGAGAGTCGTTTGGTTGACGGTGGTCCCGTGTCATTGAGAGTACTTTGACCGCTGTGTGAGAGGTTGAACATCATGATTCTATCCGTTCTGAGAGAGAGCGTAGATTTTGACTATAGCCTGCATGAGCCACTACTCGATAGCGAGTTAGTCCGTTTGGACGCCCTACGTAATTCCTGCCCGTCAGTGGGAGGTGGTTGTAGGTGGGCGCAGGTTTGACTGGACCAGGTGTGGCAGTCCGCTCAATTGGGTCGATTGTGCACTTCACGTGCTGGTGGTTGCATACCATTCGTTGGTTCTCCCCTTTTTAGCCTTTAGATAGGGGCATGGTAGCTGTTGAGAGTCTCTAGCTTACTTATTTCAGTCTTTATGACTTGGGTTACTTTATGTCTCCTGAGGACTTGGTGGGCAGACCGTCGGGTCTGGCGGTGGTACCCACTGAGAACTCCCTTTTTGGTGTAGTTCTCACACCCTTTGGGGGTTTTTCCCCCTCCTTGTTCCTTCCTCTCCTTTGTTTTGCAGAGTCTTAGCGGGTGTTGCTGATTCTGCGGTTGTTGGTCGGCGCGAGGGAGTCACGAGCTAGATCCCTACCCGTTGTTGGAGAGTAGCGGTACCCCTTTCAGAGGAGATCTTCAGTAGACTAGTTGTTTTATGTTTTTCTCTTTTGAGAGACTGTTGTAGTGAGGATATATTATGTATTGAGAGACTGTACACTATTGTATTTATTGGAGATACCTCCCGGTTGGGTTTAGAGCTTGTATTTGAGGATATTGTATTATTATTATTTTGGGAGGCGAACATTGTTGTATTATTTCCAGTTGTACAGTGATTGATTTTAGTTATACAGCAGATTTTTACTTATATAGCTCTGATATCTGTTTAGCTGTAGTACTTTTCTTGCAGGTAGGACGCTTCGCTTATGCAGGTTGGCATAGGTGGCGGATCTGTTGGCGAGCCCGGGTCGCAGTTTCGACCCCGGAGCGTGACATATTAGAGTGGTATCAGAGCCCGGGTCGCAGTTTATTCTTGAGGTAAGGAGCTTCTTAAACATGGCAGTGCCGGGAGAGCATGGCCAATGGATAATGAGACTGATACCAGCGCTAGTACTAGTGTTTCCAGTGTTGGGATATGGATTGGCGTGTTTTAGGGATACCTCCCATTGTGGCTGTAGAGTTACCGTGGGTTGATCTTCGGTCCACACTTCATTAGTCCAACCCTATGAGTATTGTGGCAGGATGAACCGCTATTTTGCAGGCAGCTTGGATTCCACAGTTGAGCCTTTCAGTACGCCTTTTATTTCCATCTTTGATTGATATACCTGGGCGTAGGCCATGCCGGCTTGGCTATCAGTTCTGATTACTCAGCATCTTGATTGGGATTTTCGCGGATTGTCATTGTTGGTTCGGATTTTGACCGCGAGTTTGGGCATCCGCATTATGATCGCCTTTCGAGCCAGTTTTCACTCCCATTCATCGATGGTTTGGTCCCCGTCAGGGTGTCCTTTATTAGTTGAGAGATCGACTTCGACCCGTGGGTCCGTTGGGGTTAGGTTGGCATGTTGAGTGACCAACTGTGGCATGAGATTGTGTCTCTTGAGGATTCCTTTTGAGGGTAGCCTGCGGTTGAATAGTCCACTCGGGTGGTTTTGGATCGGGAACTAACCGAGTGAAGACCCCAGCTTATTGGATTCTTTTCCTTATTGGATGAATGCGTGGGTATACTTCGGGTCGCCTTGTTGAGATTGGCACCAGGGTGAGGTGTTGGTGCGAGTAGCACTAGTTGTTATTTTCTTTTCCCCAGTATTTTGGTGGAGCCCCTGTGGTTTTCACGTCTCAGCTCAGGAGTGATGTGTTTTTGGGTCCCTCGCTCGTGATTGACTTGCCCCTTCGAGATCTGTGATTGTTGGAGTATGAGGGACGCCCGTTGCGATTTCTGGCTCAAGAGATGAGAGAATTGCATATCGGGCCATGCCGTACTTGTTGTTGTTGTTGTTGGGGAGTAATCACGGGGAGCGAGTGATGTTTTGGGAGCTGGAGGCGTTATTGATGGATACCTACCCGTGGTATTTGTGACTCTTGGTGGATTTGAGCTAGTTTCGAGGACGAAACTTTCTTTTAGTGGGGGAGGATGTGAAGACCCAAAATTCCCACTTATGGAGCACTACTGCATCTACAGCTTCTGGAGGCCTATGCGGCGCGTCGGCGGGGTTTGTGCACAATTTGGACACAAGTGGGGGACTTCGGGCTTAAATGGATCACGTAGGTGATCAAATGGCCCCGTCGAATGCGTAGAAGTGGTTTTGCGCGCAATGGATATTAAAATTGGACTCAGTGTGACGTTTGGACCAAGGAACACCTTTCCGGATGCCTTCGGCAATTTTTAGAGATGAAATTTGGCAAAATGGACTTCGGATTTGGATTCAGCGCGCGAAAATGATGAAAATGGACTATTCACTTGTAATTTTTGGAGCCCGGATGACGCGCGCAATTTTCGAGGCTTCTTGGTACTGTTCCGGCGCCGGCGGGCGGCGGCGGCGGCGGCGGGCAGCGCCGGCGGCGGCGGAGCGCGGCGCGGGCAGGTGCTCGGTCCACCGCGGAGGCGTGCACCGGTCGCGGGCCACGTGGCGGATCCCGGTTGGCCGGCGCAGGGGGCGCGGTCCACACGAAATGGCGCGGTGTATGGTGGACCGGAGGGTGACACGTGGCGGCTTATGATTTGACGGTGCAGTGGACCGGGTCCACGGAGCGGGTGCTGGGCGCCTCGGGGTGCGTGCGTGTAGAGATGGCAGGCGGCGACACAGGCGCGCACGTGGGTGCGTTGACGCGGTCTCCCGCGCTCGGGCGCGCCACGTGTTGGCTCCCGCGGGTGGCCACGCATCGCAATGGGAGCAGCTGGCCCGGCTGTTCGCTGGTTGGCGGGCGACGTGGGGACCCAGGAGGGTTTCGGGTGCGCACAGTGTTGGGCCGGGCCCAACACTGTAGCAGCCCGAAAAGTGCCACCGCCTGGAAGTTGGGATACATCCGGAATTATTCGATTTGTTTTCTGGAGCCTATAAATAGGATCCGAGCCTCCTTCTTTACCCCTTTTGCCGCATTTCCGAGCCTCCCCTTGCTAAGGTGTCTTCAGCAAAGATGATCCCCGAGCTACGCTGCATCCTTGTGAAAGTTTTGAGATTTTTGGTGGCACGCTTATCGAGGTTTCCTTTTTTACGGCGCGGCGCGACGCTCGTCCATTTGGGTTCCCCTTCGTCCCGTTTCGGTGCGCGAGCTCCCTCGGCCTACTCCGACCACCTTTTTGAGCGATTTCTTCGCCGCTGGATCCGCGACGGACAGGTCTACGAGCTAGGTATTTTCAGATTTCCCTCATTTCGCGCTTTTCGAGGTGTTTGTTCGAGCTTACTGTGACCCCATTTCTGTGATGGAGATTTGGACAGCGGTGTGGTTTTTCGGCGATATCTCCGCACCCGGGCATCGTATGGGGACGTACTTATACATTTTTTTCATCTAATCGACGCAAGGATTATCAAAATAATTTTCTTGGATTTTTCTGAGTTTTGCCCGAAGGTATATGTTCTTCCCCTTATCTGTAAATGGAATTACAGTTATGTTGCTATGTGGTTTTGCGCACCTGTACTGTGGAATTTGTAACTCGGCCTACGGGGCTCGGAATTGGACGTGCAGGTATTCGTTTCGAAGGTATCAACGCGAGGATTGCTGTGATGTTTTTATTGGATTTTTTTGGGCACTTTCGGCAGGTGAAATAAGCATAGCTTTGGGACTGATTCTCTGTGTCTTTGTGCGTGGTTAATTTTGGGAATGAAAGTGTAATGTTGGACCTTATTGTTGTACCCAGGGGTGTTTCCAAGTGTTGTTGGACCCGATGGATCTGTAGACTTTGATTTCGGGGTACTTTTAGTTGTTTGGAGCCACGGCTTGCGCGACTTGTACCGAGGGTGCAATTTTGGCAGATTTTGGACTGTGAGCGTCTACACTCTTCACCGACTTCAGGTTTGCCTTGGTTTAAGCGCTTCAGGTGGGTAAACTTAGTAATTGCAACTGTTAGAGGGAATAACAGAGTTTATATGCATGTTATGCCTTATGGGAGGTGTAATAGGGGATGTTCATTTATGGTTAAGATAAGCTTATCTGTGGGAAGGTCACCCTTTTATGATTGATAGCATGCCTAATTTAATGTACAACTAATATGAGCGAGAGGTAAGCATGGAAACAGCCTAGAAAATGTGGATTGGTGCTTACCTGATAATTGTACACGTTTATTGATCTAGAGACTTAGCATGTGGTAGACAGGTTATATTTATCCCACACTAGATGACATAGAGACCATACATGGTTATTCATGGGCCTATTTAGGCGGGATTGGGATATCATAGTAGGAATACTTTAGCATGTTTTGCTAATATATGTTTCACCCACTTTTATCATTTCTGAGGACAAAAGCATGCTTGTATGGACATGTAGCTAGGCCATCTTTTACTGCTGCACTACTTATTAGAACTTGACTTAGGAGAAACCATGCTTTTTCTTTCTCCTTCTTTGTTAGTTAGGTGGTCTGTATTGCTCGGGTGCGAGCAGGGGTCTGGGGTAGTGTAGCCGGGACATTGGTGTCAGGGATTGGTTGTGCTGGATTTCGGTTGGCAGGGTTTTGCGGTGACCGCGGACTTTGGGCGGTTGACCGGATATTTATTTATGCATCAGATTGGGTATCAGATTTCTCTAGTGGACGGAGTTTCCCACTATTTGAGTATTTTTGCATCTGATTGAGGACGAGGGTCTTCTTTAGTGGTTGGGCTTTCCCACTTTGATCATAGTCATGATCTAGTCCTGCTATATAGAGATACTTGTGATACTGATGACAGAGATACTTTACTCGTGTGGGTCGCTCCCCTCGAGTGCCGCTCCGGAGTAGGCTTTAGACCGTGTTGGGTTCCGGTCAGACCGTGCTGGGTTCCGGTCATTTGGACAGTGGAGATACTGAGTTCGTGAGATTGGTGACAGAGCAGGCAGTACCGGGTTTTATACCGGTTCATTCGATTTGGTTTATTTCGGTCAGATACTTTTATTGTTACACTCGTGCCTGGGGGCCGAGTGCAGACTGGTAGTTGAGTTTAGATCAGTGCTAGTACTTTTGAGAGCCGTTTGGTTGACGGTGGTCCCGTGTCGTTGAGAGTACTTTGACCGCTGTGTGAGAGGTTGAACATCATGATTCTATCCGTTCTGAGAGAGAGCGTGGATTTTGACTATAGCCTGCATGAGCCACCACTCGATAGCGAGTTAGTCCATTTGGACGCCCTACGTAATTCCTGCCCGTCAGCGGGAGGTGGTTGTAGGTGGGCGCAGGTTTGACTGGACCAGGTGTGGCAGTCCGCTCGATTGGGTCGATTGTGCACTTCACGTGCTGGTGGTTGCGTACCATTCGTTGGTTCTCCCCTTTTTAGCCTTTAGATAGGGGCATGGTAGCTATTGAGAGTCTCCAGCTTACTTATTTCAGTCTTTATGACTTGGGTTAGTTTATGTCTCCTGAGGACTTGGTGGGCAGACCGTCGGGTCTGGCGGTGGTACCCACTGAGAACTCCCTTTTTGGTGTAGTTCTCACACCCTTTGGGGGTTTTTTCCCCTCCTTGTTCCTTCCTCTCCTTTGTTTTGCAGAGTCTTAGCGGGTGTTGCTGATTCTGCGGTTGTTGGTCGGCGCGAGGGAGTCGCGAGCTAGATCCCTACCCGTTGTTGGAGAGTAGCGGTACCCCTTTCAGAGGAGATCTTCAGTAGACTAGTTGTTTTATGTTTTCCTCTTTTGATAGACTGTTGTAGTGAGGATATATTATGTATTGAGAGACTGTACACTGTTGTATTTATTGGAGATACCTCCCGGTTGGGTTTAGAGCTTGTATTTGAGGATATTGTATTATTATTATTTTGGGAGGCGAACATTGTTGTATTATTTCCAATTGTACAGTGATTGATTTTAGTTATACAGCAGATTTTTACTTATATAGCTCTGATATCTGTTTAGCTGTATTACTTTTCTTTTAGGTAGGACGCTTCGCTTATGTGGGTTGGCATAGGTGGCGGATCTGTTGGCGAGTCCAGGTCGCAGTTTCGACCCCGGGGCATGACAGTTCCCGAGCCCATGTTGTATGTATGGGCAGGAAGTGGGAAAACTCTGCAATCAGACGGTCCTGCTGGGTAAAGGCGTTCGTCATTGATTCCACCATCTGTCCTTTGCGGCTCAAGGCATCAGCCACCACATTCGCCTTCCCAGGGTGGTAGTGGAGGGTTAGATCATAGTCCTTTAGTAGTTCGAGCCACCGCCTTTGCCGCAAATTTATCTCCTTCTGAGTGAAGAGGTACTTGAGGCTCTGATGATCGGAGTACACATTGCAGTGTGTACCGTACAAATAATGTCTCCATAGTTTAAGGACGAACACGACCGCCGCAAGCTCCTAGTCGTGCACGGGGTAGTTTCTCTCGTACTCCTTGAGTTGCCTTGACCCATAGGCTATAACCTTACCCCGTTGCATAAGCACGCCTCCGAGACCGTTTCACGACGCATCACAGTAAACTTCATAGTCCTCGCCGGGCTCCGGTAAAGCGAGTACCGGGGCTCGCGTCAACTTATCCTTGAGTTCCTCAAAACTCTTCTGGCATTGGTCAGTCCAGATATACTTCTCCCCTTTTCGGGTCAGGCGAGTCAGGGGCATGGCTATCTTTGAGAAGCCTTCCACAAAGCGTCTGTAATACCCTGCCAAACCCAGGAAGCTACGAATCTCAGTTACCGTTGTCGGCCGGGGCCAGTCGGTTACCGAATCTATCTTCTTCGGGTCTATCGCAATCCCCGTTGCCGACACGATATGCCCCAGAAAACCCACCTCGCGGAGCCAGAACTCACACTTTTTGAGTTTGGCGTAGAGTTTCTGTTCCCGAAGGGTCTGAAGGACAACGCGTAAGTGCTCTTCATGTTCCTCATCCGTACGGGAGTAGATGAGGATGTCGTCAATGAAGACCACTACGTAAAGATCTAAGAAGGGTTTGAACACCCTGTTCATCTTATCCATGAACACTGCTGGGGCGTTCGTGAGCCCGAACGACATCACCGTGAACTCGTAGTGACCGTAGCGAGTCCGAAACGCTGTCTTGGGTATGTCCTCGCCCCTAACACGGAGCTGATGATAGCCGGACTGCAGATCGATCTTCGAGAACATAGTTGCTCCTTGTAGCTGGTCGAATAGGTCATCAATCTGCAGTAACGGATACTTGTTCTTGATGGTGACTTTGTTTAATTCTCGGTAGTCTATGCATAGGCGAAGGCTTCCGTCTTTCTTCCTTACGAACAGAACGGGCGTGCCCCATGGCGACACACTCGGTCTGATGAAGCCTTTATCCAATAGATCTTCCAGTTGTGCCTTGAGTTCCTTCAACTCGGCGAAAGCCATCCTATACGGTGCTTTGGTGATGGGTTTAGTGCCTGGGAGTAGTTCAATAGGGAAGTCGACCTCTCGTTCCGGCGGCACCCCAGGGAGTTCTGCCGGGAATACGTCTGAAAATTCTCTTACAACTGAGACGTCGGATCTAATTTTGGAAAGCGGCCCCACGCTACCTATCGGTCTTCTGGGTCCTTAACTGCAAGGTAAAGGGTGGGACCCATTTATTCCTTACATGACCCTTAACAGGTCTCACTAAGTACAATAGGGTCTCTTATACTCTGAAACCCGCCCGCGCGCATAGGCCGGGGTGGTTTCGCCTAGTACATAAGGATTTTTCCCCCAATCCGCACTAGGCCCGTCCGGGAATAGGGGAGGGTAAAGACAGGGGTGAGAGAAAGAGAGAGAGTGTCGGACGAGGGTAATAGGCTTAGGTGTAACCGGTGCTTCTAAACTGAGAGGAAACAAAAATTACCTGCTATCACTGGTTCTGAGACATCGCGTCTTCCACTGTGGCAAATCGGGGAGTCCGTCCACAACCCTTATGTGAAGACCTGAATTCTTGTGAGTTGAGTTACTAGTGGATTGGTAGCTCGTTGGCACATTTTGGGTGTGTTGGGACCCTCGGTTCGTCAAATGGACGAGAAAAATGGATTCAGTGCGAAAAACTGTGCAAAATACACTATTTCTGGGTTTTTGGGAGCTAACTGGTGTGTTTGGGTGTACAGGGAGCTATGAACCGGGCTCACGAGCCATGCACCGGTAGGTGCAGCGCGGTGCATGCGGAGGCGTGCACCGGGTCCAGGTGGGCGACCGCAGGGCCGGTGCACGAGCGGTGCACCGGGCAAACATGCGCCGCGCATGCGCACGCACGCGTGGCGCGTGGGCCGGGCTGCATTGTCGCCGAGCCCACGCGCCTGGTGTCGGTCGGACCGTTTGGTCCGACCCCCATTGCACCGGATCTGGTGCAAGGGGGATGGGTGTGACAGGGGAGTTGGTGAAGTGTGTTGTAGTGCACCTCAAGCCCAATTTTGGAACTAGTTAAGGCTATTTAAGAGGGCTATTTGGCATGGGGCTTCTCTTTAGGACATTTTATACTTCTTAGCTACTTGGGAGTCCAAGATAGAGCCATCATCTTCTTCTTCTCCACCATGGAAACCTTCATTTGTGAAGCTTGGTCATTGCTGTTTGAGCATCCCACTACGTCACGTTTTCTTCCAGGAAGGCTCCCCAGCTGTAGGAGAGGAGTTTTTGGGCCATTTTTGCGGAGTTCTCTTCACAACTTCCAGATCTACAACTTTCATATTGAAGATGGGAACCTAATTGAAGCTCTAAACAAGGTAAATATAGCAATCTTTGAGACACTTGTTTTCTGTGGAGGATTCCGAGCAGAGGTTAGTGTTTTTACTCCCCTGGGATGTAAAAATGGAATTTTGAGTTGATTTTTGTTGGGATATTTTCAGGACTTCTAGACCTACAATTTTTGTATTTTCTAGATCCTCAAATTTGGGCTCTAAGATAGGTAAATTAAACCATTTCTGGGACTCTTGTGCACAGCTGAGATTTTAAAACTAGTTTTGAGTTATGCATGGTGTTTTTGCTCCCTAGGACTGAAGAAGTGGAATTTTAAGCTCATTTTTGGGGGTTTTCACTAGGACTCAGAGACCCACACTTTTTGTGTTAAAAAGGAGGACTAAATCTTGCTCTAAAATATGTAAATTTCACCATCTTTGAAGCCCTTTATTCAGATTCCAATTTTGGACAGCATGTGGTAAATTTAGGATTTCTCTTTGCTCTCTTGGTGGAATGTGGAAATTTAAATTGGGTTATCTTCTAGACTTCAAGTGGAACAAATTGATACCTTAATCACGAAATTTGGATAAGAATTAATACACCATATCTAAGTTCCTTTCAGCCCTTTTGTTGTTGAAAATCTGCATGTATGTTTGAATGGCATTTATAGTAAATTGAGGGTTTTATATAATTTCGTGGTTAAGTGTACTTGAGGTGGTCAATTTTAAAGGATGAGTGTAATCTTAGATGCAAGATGGATAATTTTACTTTTGGGTTCCACATGTAAAGGTGTTTCAATTGGATGTTGTAGTGAGTTGAATCTCAGCTTATTTTTCGGCATCGGAAATTGGGTTAGTATGTGTATTTTTCTCCAACAGGAATATCAAGGCAAGGCGAGTTGTTGGAAAGGCATCGAATAACATACCGAAATCGCCAAAAATCTGCAGGATTGGATTCTAGTCATTGAGCAAACAGGTGGGTTGTTGAGCACATCGAAATTGCGGTCTACAAGTCGACTCAACCAAAAGTGCAACCTTGTGTGATGCTTACTATCTATATGGGTTTAATCATACTTATATTTAAGTTTCTTGTTGAAAACTATATTGATCATGTGTGAGAACTATTCCTTGATATCTAGACATATAGATAGGCCATATCTCTTTTATTCATGCTATACTATTCATGTTGGAATCAAACTTAGGAGAAAACCCTTTTCTTTCCTCTTATGCTATTATTGCTCGGGTTAGAGAGCGGGGATGGGAATAGTATAGCTATATTGTCGAGTCGGGCGGGATAGCACCAGATTATCGACTCGGGTTATTGTTTCGGCAACCGCGAACTGTGGGCGGTTGGACCGATTAGTGTTATGCATCAGTTGGGGCTGGGTTTTGCATTGTGGATTGAGTGAGTTTCCACTTTGAGCATAGTGTCGATTTTTGCCTGATTGACTGAGATACTTGACAGAGCTGTTGGACATGGGTTACTTATTGACTCGAGCGGGTCGCTCCCCTCGAGTGCCACTCCGGAGTAGGCTTTAGACCGTGTTGGGTGCCGGTCAGACCGTGTTGGGTTCCGGTCATTTGGACAGTGGAGATACTGAGTTCGTGAGATTAAGCTCTATACCGGGTTGGTGTACCGGTTGTTGAGATTGATTTATACAGGCAAGTTTGGCCCTATCCAGGACTGGGTTCTACATTGACAGTTACCTTTCGTGATGCATACACACTACACCAATGCTGGCTTTTAGCGGCACTTTAAACTGCCAGGAAACATCATAAAAGTGCCGGTAATTATTTTTCCCGGCATTTTTTTGTGGCATTTTTTTGTGCCGGCGAAAACTCCGTCGGCAAATCTTTTACCGGCACTTATATCAAACCGCCGGCATAGAAGGTAAAGCCGGCACTTTAAACCGCCGGCAAAACGATCGACATTGCCAGCAAAATGATCTATTCCGGCACTCAAAACCGCCAGCATATCCCATTTTAGTGGCACTTACAAGTGCCGGCAAAACGATCTATTCCGGCACTCGAAACCGCCAGCATATCTTATTTTAGTGGCACTTACAAGTGCCAGCAAAACTATCTGTCCCGGCACTCCAAAATGCCAGCGTATCTGATTTTAGTGGCACTTAAAAGTGCCAGCAAAACGATCTATTCCGACACTCCAAACCGCCAGCATATCCCATTTTAGTGGCACTTACAAGTGCCAGCAAAACGATCTATTCCGGCACTCAAAACCGTCAGCATGTCTTATTTTAGTGGCACTTACAAGTGCCAGCAAAACTATCTGTCCCGGCACTCTAAAATGCCAGCGTATCTGATTTTAGTGGCACTTACAAGTGCCAGCAAAACTATCTGTCCCGGCACTCCAAACCGCCAGCATACCCCTTTTTAGTGGCACTCATAAGTGCCAAAATAATTATAAAATTATAGTTTTTCCATTTAATTATCCCAACAAAAAAGTGTCGGCAAATATAATTAAAAGTGTCGGCAAATAAATTTATATCCTAACAAAAAGAAATGCCGACAAAAAGAGAATTTTTTATTCATTTTTATAATTAGCAATAAAATAATAGTTTAATTATGTCAAATACTTGTTTCATATCAACACAGAAGATTTTTAAAAGATATTTAAAAACATGCAAATAATTACAATTAAGCACAATAAATTTTAGTCATAGGCAAAATACCATCAATTTATAAAATTTCAAGTATATATCATCTAATCAACATCCATAATAGACAAAAAATACCATCAATTTATAAAATTTCAAGTATATATATATCATCTAATCAACATCCATATATAATAGACAAAAAATACTATCAATTTAATTGCAACAACAAAATTATATCAGCATATATACTTCAAATACATATTTGAATCATAGGCAAAATGAAGGAAAGGAGATCGACATTGCAATTAGTCACCAGATTACTTCTCCTTAACTAATCAAACCTGCATTAGAAAAAAAAAAAAATCTATTAGGGGACTGTGAAACAACAAAAGATTTAGCATACTATTTTCATTCTATATCAGAAGATAAAATTCTAAGAAAACAACTTAATCATTATATATTTTAACTTTTTACAAATAAAGAAAAGAACCTATATAAAAAAAAAGGTTAGATCGACAGTACTTAAAAAAAAAAAAAAAGGTTAGATCGACCTGCTGCTGCAAGCAGCATCTGCTTGAGCTGCTTTGAGCAGAGCTCAAGCAGCTTTGAGCAGAGATCAAGCAGATGCAGCTGCTGAGCAGAGCTCAAGCAGATGCTGCTGCTGCATCCATGACTACCGACCCTTTCAGTACAAGCAGATGCTGAATCCAGAGTCCCCTATATTAGCTACATGAAGAACCTGTATGAAATTTGCGTTGAAAATAACTCACAATCAAAACATAGCAGGCAAAGAAAAAAAGAGCAAGCCTCAACTGGCATGAAATAAAGCAGAACGCCTACAGACCCAGCCATCAAAATGAGCAACTAAAACAGTTGATGAACCAGGCGACATTGCTTCAGCTGCAGCCTGGGTCAGAACTTGATCAGGTTTAGTTCCTGAAACTCCATACTTGGAGACATATCTCTCACAGTTCTCCATTAGTTCTCTAGCATACAATCCTGCGTTGACTCCTGAGAAAGTATATTGTTACAACAACATTTAAAAATATGATCAGAATTGTTTAGAAACTATGATCAGAGTTGTCTAGTAAGTACACCGCTAAACGTACAGTTTCAATTATCTTCTCCAAATTTAGCCCAGCAATACCAGTATTTGACACTGAAAGGCAAAGTAAGCAAGCACAAGGAGAAGCTGTGTCATATTATGGAGCTTAAGATAAGTTGGTAGATAATTTTTTCAGGTGACTCCTAGGAAAATTACCTTCCAGTGACCACTGACCAACTCTATCCGCTACACCTAACCAGTTTTTACATGCCACAAAGTAGGCATCTTCATAATTGGTTACCTTCCAATTATGAGTACTATTTCATGGACTTATGCCATGAAATAGTACTCATAATTGTAACTTAGTAGTCAGAATAATATATTACCTTTGAAGGATGAGGTAGCATTGCAGCACCTGAAGTCAAAGAAAGAGTTGGTACTGATACTGGAGTTGTCCTGGGATATATATTGTGCATTCAAAGAAATAAATCAGATCTTGATCTAAGCTTAGTCATTGACACAAAAATATCACTTATGATCGCATCCACAATACACAAAAAAACTAGTAGTTTAGTCACATAGCAAAATCTGCAATATTAATATACTTCAATATTCATATATTTTTTCGCTAGACAAAATGAAGGAAATGAAGCCTTGCGATCAACCAATAGATTGCTTCACCCTCTTACTGGTTTAACCTGCATTAGAGAAAAATAAAATAAAATAAAAACTCAAGGTTTCAATTCTAACTTTTTCAGCAAATTGAGAGTGTGTTGTTCTATGAATGTAATCAAATAGTGTTCAAGCAACAAATCAAGGGATGATGACATGTCTGAAGTAATCACAGCAGAATCATGAAGTTTAGAGAGTAAAAAGCTAATTGCTGGCAGAGTTGAAATTAATTCCGACGTCAAATAATGATAGAGAATAAATATAAGCATCCCAATATGGCGTTTAACGGAAATTGCGATATCATCTACTCTACAATTATGATGCAAGTAACTAGATGCAAGTACATTCTCAGAAGTTTGTAGGCAAAAAATGATAAAAAGAAATCTTAAAAAAGAAAAAGAAAACTTAGGCTTCATTTAGCTATGCTTACATGTTTTTGTTTCTTCTCTGCTTCCGTTCCACTTGTTTGATGAGATCGAATGCGCCAGTGAAAGACGAGGTCCACTGCAAACTATATATCTACATATTCTTTCTTGGCAAGACAAAATGAAAAGTTAGCATTAACTTTTTCTCACTCTGTGATAAATTTGCAAACGAACCAACAATTACAATATAACAAAATTTTATCTGTCAATTTTTCTAGAGTAATGAAAAATTAAAAGTACAGAATACACTAGGTAAATAAGACTTCCAATGGCAAGTAATAACATACTTTGCAAAAAACTTAAAAGTTAGAGCATACCCTTGACTATTAACAGAAAATGTTTTCACTCGAAATGCAAGAAAATTACAGTAAATACATACTTTGCAAAAAACTTAAAAGTTAGAGCATACCCTTGACTATTAACAGAAAATGTTTTCACTCGAAATGCAAGAAAATTACAGTAAATAAAATTTTTTTATCTCTAATATTGAAAACTTACTAGCTAGATGGTCTTAGCCAGCTAACACCTAGGAGCTCAAACATATAATGAGCGAAAATTTTATATATTTCCAAAAATATCTACAGTTAAGAGTGAAATTTGTAATCAAAATGCTACTTGATTTATAAGTTTCCAGATAATTACATATATATCCCTACAAAATTATGTACTTGCATCTATACCGTTGTACTTTCATATATGACCACTTAAATAGTTAACTATGGAATAGCAGAAATGAGAACACAATCACTGATTACTGTTTTGAACTGAATTTGGTAATCAAACATGGCATGGCATGACATGGGATTACAAATAGCCATGTATTTAAATTAGTTGCATGTACCAATAATCATTGTTATGTTAAATTATGTGGTATTCTAATTAGTTGGCAAGTAAATAGCAACACAGCAAGCATACCATCGGGAATTCAACCTGAATCAAGGTTTTTGCATTGTAGTTCCACAGAAAAGATGAACTAATAATTTGCCGACCAAAGACTTGTTAAGGATAAGAATATATCCAATATCTTGTTTGATGACATTCTGCATTTATCCAAGCTCATAAAAATGAATGGAGTGGACACTTGCTAAGCAGCCAAAATATGGTTTAATGACTAGTTAGTTTAGGACTTTAGTTGCTAAACCTAACTCACTTAAAGACTTATTAATTGCTGGTTAGTTTCACTCCAAGCAATACATATTGGTTTGCCATGGATCAGAGGAGCAACTTTCATATTTTACAATTATAAAAGCACATGATAATTAATAATTCATAGTATCAGGTACTAATTATCACCACAAGAATTTTCAAGACAATAAAAGAAAAAAAGCAGCACTAGGCACTCATCTAATTGGGTGAGCTACTTTTGGCTTAACATGGAGCAAGCAGAATTACTTTAACTAAAGATAAATTAAGCTAGTGGGATAGAAATAAAAATATAATATTCATCACCCATTGGCTTCCTTTTCTCAATAAATAAATAAATAAATAAATCATCACCCTCCAATTGATGAGCTTGAACTTCCACTATTGGCTAGAGTTGTTCAAAGGAGTTCTAACAAATATCTTTAAAAAATTCATCTAAGGTGTTGGATTATGCAACTCTAAATCATATGTACTTGTTCAAATGAGTTCTAACCTAGTGCATTAGCAACTTTTCTAGTTATCAAGTTTCCAACTCTAAATCATCTGTACTTGTATATATTGCAATAATATTACACAAGGTGAGATTATGCATCTATACCTATCTACCAATAAATGGTTTCTTCTAATTCAGTAATATAATGTGGTGTTTCAGAATTCAATCACATTAGATCCTCTTATGCTATTTTAGTTATTTTCCTTTTTTCTTTGAAGTTAAATTATTACCTACTTACCTGATTTTGAATCAACGTAGTAAGGTTATATACATATATATATAACTCTGTTAATTTATTGCTGCATGGATGAATGCATGTTCTGCTACCAATGGTATAAATAGCAGACAGAGCATCTTAAATATTTTTATTAGTCTTATGGTTTGCATAGTTCCAATACATTGGGCCAAATCTAAAGTTATTGCCGCCATTTTCATTTGATAAAAAATAAATGATTAGTAAATAGCAAGATTTAAAATCCTTCTCAGTTTATTTACACATAAAGAATAAATCACAACCTATAATTAGAGATTTAGGGTTTTTTTAAAAAAATTGACATGCTAGAAAATTATAAATCAATCCTCACAAACTAGAATTTTAGTGCAATATTAATCTCTCACACACTATTTTTATTTTTTTTTTTCAAACCAATATATCAACTTTAGCAAATTTAACAAGTCATTCGTATCAAGAAGACAAAAACCTTAAGAATTTATATAATATATATTGACACTGGAAAAAAAATTATCATAGAAAAAATAAAATATAACAATCAAATAAAGTAGATCTAGTACTTTAAATCTTTGTAAATCAACTGCCAATATATCTCACAATTAAATAGATATAAAAAATCTATCCCAAACTTGTCTTGATTTTAGATAAGAGTCAGTGATAACCTGAACTAAATATGGAGTGAATTTGAGATAGGATATCAAACAGTTAAATTAAATACTTGAACCGACTAGTCTGTAGCACCATGTAAAGGTTCTTCACGCTATTGTATTCTGCTAATTTATTTTCACAGCGCCAAATAAAAAAAAAAATCTTAAAAAAGAAGAAAAGAAAATAGAAAACTTGTCACAAACCTGGAAGAGAAACCAACCCAAACAACCCAAAAAAAAAGTCATAAAAAAAATGAAAAGAATATAGAAAAATTACAAAATGAGATAGAGAAAGAGATATACCACTAAAGGTCATCAATGGAGAATCTTTGCTTTCCAGAGCTGCTACAAAGCCCAACTAGAGCTAAGCAGCAACAATGATGGAGAAGAACTCCCACCACCACCTACAAATACTCCCCCATATTGTACCCACAAAACCCATATCACAAAGCTCCTCAAAACAAGGAAAGCAAGCTCTCTAAAACAAAACACCCAAATAGAACAGGGGAAGCAATACCTCTGCTAATGATGTTGGAGAAAGACGCTCCATAAATATTCACCTTCGACCTTCGAGCGATGTTAGAGCTTCAAGCGCCGTTGGAGAAGACGCATCACAAAGCTTCGACCTTCGAGCGATGTTGGAGAAGAGAGCGACAACAAAGCTTCGAGATTCAGCCTGTAGAGAGCGGCATCGCGTGCGTGGAGATTTGGGAACTCGGGATGGTGGTGGAGGGAGGGAGGAAGGAGGAGTCGCCGAGAGCTTTTCGTGTGGGTTATGACTTGGGTATTGCTAGGGTTTTTGGTGTACGCTCAAAGGAAAAGGAAAGTAGCGAAAAAGGAGCGCGCATTTGGTTTTTTTTCTGGCAGTTTACAAAATTTTGGCGGATTTGATTTATTTATTGCTGGCAATTAACCAAAATACCAGCAATAATAAATTTTTAGTGGCTCTTTTTATAATAGCCACTAGAATAAAGCCGGTAAAGATCGCTTTTGGTAGGATAAATTTTTAAATTAGTAATAGATTAAATAAATAAATAAATAAAATTAGTATAATTTTCTTTTAAGGGCATTTTTAAAAAACTGCCGGCAAAAATTTATTTTTGGTGGCTTTTTTTCTAAATGCCACCACAAAAGTGCCAGCAAAAATTAGTTTTGGTGTAGTGACATATGTAGTTATACATTTGAGATCACATATCTGTTGATATTATATAGCTCAGTAGTTGTTTCTATGAGGTATGCATGTGTCTATTTGAGATAATACAGTTGGAGACATTATTGGTACACGAGGGTCGTGATACATTCATTCATGCATACTCTTGACATTATTCAGTTGGTTTTGGGCATAGTAGAATAGTTTCCTTTTCAGCTATTACTGTTATTCTTCTTACTATCACCTACTTTGCCCTTATGGTAGACTCGGTGGGTAGGTCGGGGGCTTGATGATTTACCCACTGAGGACTGCTGTTAGTAGTTCTCACACCCGTTGTTGCTCCCCAGTGATCTCTTCTGGAGCAGCGATATAGGCAGAGCGTGGCAAAGGAGTCGCGGACTAGATAGAGCTCCACCCCGATGGTTCTGATAGAGGTCGCCCTATAGTTTATTTATTTCTTTCAGTTTTTTTTATGTACCCCGACTACTGTATATTTGGTCTGGCTGGAGCCAGCTTTATGTATTTATGTCAGTCCCAGAGTTGTATTCTTTTGGTGTTGTTGTTAGAGATGTTTTGGAGTTGCTCTTATTATATTTGTTGGAGAGTTGGTTGGAGTGGTGTACTGGTCATTGTTGTAGTAGTATTGTTATTTTGAGACTTGTATATGTGATATTCTTGGGGTTGTACATTGTGGAGCAGTATGTTTGGGATTATATTAGTATAGTGGAGTTGTACTTTGTTGTTGGGTTGGGTGTTATGTTGTTTATGTTTGGGAAAGCCTTGTGGTTGTATGTCTATAGTTCATTTCAGTTGAGTTGTTGTATCTTTCATCATGGATTGGATTTTGTAATCTTGATTGGAGTTTATTCTTAGTGGTGGAGGCTTGTTTGGTGGTGGTTATTTAGTAATTTTGTCTGCTGGTGGTGTTTGTTTATACAGTAGTTTATGTTCATTCCTCGCTCTGAGCCACTTTTTGTGGCTATATATTCTCTTGTACACTACACCTAGTTGCTTTAGTTATTGTGTCGCTTCGTATATGTGGAAAATACTACATATACGGCGGATCTGTTGTCGAATTCGGGTTATGGTTTACACCCGGGTCGTGACACCTTAGGCTAGCGGCGTACGGCGTGGTGGGGTAGGGACTTAGTGTTCTCAGAATTTGCCGTGTGTTGGCCGCCGGGTAAGTCTTTCTGCGGGACAGGGGCTGCAGTACCCCCTCGCCCTTCTGGTTGCGGCATTGTGGTAGTAGCGGCCAGTTCTTGAGGACAAGTGGCACAGGCATGGTCCGGCTGGCCGCATTTATTGTCGTAGGAATACGTCCAAGGGCATCTTGTCGCTAAGTGTACCTTTCCGCAGATGACGCAGGGTTCCTGTAGTGGCTCCGGGCCTTCCGTAGGTACTTGTCCGTCTTTCTGCGCTCCCTCCGGGCGCTAGCCTGCCCGGCTCCTTGGGTTGGGGCCCCCTCGCAAAGCGGGGGCTGCGGCCTTCTCCGGTTCGTCGGGTTGCGGCGCCGGGGCAGTGGTTGCTGGTTTCTGGGGGCACGCGAAGCGTGAGTGGCCCGGCTTGCCGCACCGGAAGCAGTGGTCATGCCTCCAGGGGCAGCTCATCAATCGATGCGTACCATCACATATGACGCACGGCTTCCACTGTGGCTCGGGTCCTCTCTTCGGGGCTTGCCCAAATTTCTGTTCTATCTTTGGGCGTTTGGCCGCCTGACCCCTCTGAAAGTAGTCCTCCGCCACCGTTCCCAGTACGGGCCCCGAAACTGTCGGGGTGGGTACCTCCAAAGGGGTTGTAGGTTGTTCCGCCGACACGCCCGTCATTGAGGTCTGATGGGGTGCGGCTGCCACTGCATCACTTGCCCCTGGTGGTCCCGTAGTGGGGGCGATCGATTCGGGCGGTGGGGTCGGAGCGTGTTTCGCTGACGCAGTCGCCTGTCGCTGCGTTAGTTGACGAACTTATTCGGTTAGCGTCACCAATTGTCCGGCCATTTCCCGCAGCTATTGTCGGAGGAGTTGATTCTCCGCGGCGCTCGAGGCCGTTCCGTCTGCACCTGTGTTTTCAGTAGACGACCTAGTCCGTGCCATTGTCCGCTGTATACAAAGAAATTGCGTTAACCCTAAGGTTCTCGCCCTAGAACTTTGACCTACGAACAAGCTGAAGTTAACCCCTTTTTCCCCCGTGCACTCACGATCTACTTGCACCTACATCTTGGTTATCTCATAATTAATTTGCTGGTGGCATCATGCTCTATGGATGTTGGTCATCGACTACTGTGGCTAAAGTAGTTTTTCTCTGATACGATAAAATCTGTCACGCCCCGGAGGTCTCAAGATAAGCGGAAAACGGGTTTATTTTTTTTTTTGAAATACAGGTAAGAAATCGAGTAATCGACCTCGCCCACCGGTGTGTGTCAAACCCGCCACATATACAAATTCACCCTGCAAACGGACAAAGTCTCCTTTGTATATGCACGGCGTCACGATTACAACAACGACAATAACATCATTCTTCACAAAATCTTTAACCACACGGTCACAGTCAACCAGTACGAGAGTGTAAAAACATTCAATCACATTAAGAGGATTCTACAAGTTGCAAACGGTGTCCACTCGACACCCATTCCTTTAAAACGTCTACATATTCACAGTAAGGCGGCTATATCGTTTTGAAAGGATAAAACCACAGGTTTTCAAAGTAGTGCCCACACGACACTTGATTTTTGAAAGACATTTTCGAAACCCCTTTTTATATCGTAAAACGGCCGCAAAGATTGAGAACAATAATTTAAAATCTACTGTGGTACCAAACAACTAACCAACCATCCAGCATGATCCACATCCACACAAATTAAACTAGAGAGAGAGAATAGAGATAACCAAACTAAAAGTTCTGACGTAAGGCCTCATACGGCCAATAGTTATGACTGCGTTGCCTCACCACCGTCCCGATGAACATACCTATTTGAACCTGTCACGGAGTGGGTAAATTCAGTGACAAATAAAGTAGATGTTACAACATTAATGGACAATAACTTTAAATGAAATACGCTGCACTGGAAACTTTCGCTATCCTTCGTCATGAGTCCACTTTATTTAATTTAATGACACCGTCACGTCAGGCTAGTCGACGATCTCCCCACGCGACACTTACGATGCCTTTTACCCCTTCACGTTGCGTGAGCGACATGTTTAGCTATCGTGAAGAGGTCCCCACCCTACACACGTGGGGCACACGGGTCATTCTGACCACTCCTCCGGAAAAGTAAACCCATGCGGAGGCCAATCCGCCTGTGTACGTGCAGCATCCAAAACTGGTTTGCCAAAGTCGGCGTAGATTAAGCACCGCGTCACTTGGTCGCCACAAATATCAACAAGGGAGCGGTACATAATAATGCGAAAGGTCAATTCACTGGAAACACTTCATCTACTTTATTAAACAGGTTAGTACAAGCTTTTAGATGATACACTGCACATGATGCACTTACAGCACTTGTTGCATAAGAACCCACCTGGTTGCGGGAAGATCGGGGTACTTGGGGCCTTTGATACTCTCCCGCTGCGCTCCTGGACCAAAAGAAGTCCCCAAAAACAACAGTTAATAATGCATACAATTACCGGAAAACGGAAACCCAATTAACTCTGCGCCGAAACCCCAAAACGGCGCCTAGAACTACACTTGACGACTCCTCGCACGCACGCACATCCCTCCCCGCAGGCGTCGTCGCCCACGGGGGTTGCCCGCCGTCCACGGACGTCCCGCGCGGCGTTAGCGCGATGGCCGCCGGCCCGCGGGTGCCCCGCGCGGCTCAAGGCCGCGCGACGAGCGCCTGCGGGTGGCGCCAGCAAGGCGCCCGCGCGGTGACTGCCCGTGTTGCGCCCGCGTGGCGCCCGTGGGTGCGGCCAGCGCGGCGCCCGCCCGGCGCTTGCGTGGGTGCGGGACCGCGCGGTGCGGCCCCCGGGCGGCGCCCACACTTGTGCGGGCCCGCGCGGCGGCGCCCGTGCGGCACCCGCGCGGGTGCGGGCCCACGCGGCAGGCCCGCGGCGGCGCCCGCGCGACGCCCACGCGGCGCCCGCCTTCGCGGTGTCCGCCCGCGCGGTGCCCTAGCGGCACCGCGCGTCTTCCCCACCCGCGCGGTGCCCTAGCGGCACCGCGCGTCGTCCGCCCGCCCGCGTCGCGCCCTAAAATGCACGGCAAGGGCGACGGGCGGCGGAGACGATGGAGACGGAGACGGAGAAGACAACTAAAAATACGGAAAAACCCCGAAGATACTACGAACGTAAAATCACTCACCGGATAATCCGACGGGGAATCGACCGATCGCGTTCTTGCTTCCGGTACGTGGTTCGGGGTGATCAGATCCCGCCGTCTTCTTCCTCTTTCTTTCCTCCGGTTAAGGTTTCGCCTTTTCTCCTCCTCTTTTTTTTCCTTTCCGTTCTCTCGGTTATGGTTTCGCTTTCCTCTTTTACGAAAAGTGGGATTTTCCTCTCTCGTACGTACAAATAAATTCTGTTTTACTTTCCCTCACCGAATAATTAATTGTTTAATTAATTATTTCTACGAGATAAACTCCAATTATCCCATACGGCGTGCTATTTTGCACGGATTCCGATGCACATTTAGTCATCGCATCACTAAAAATTCCATTCCGGGAGATCACTACATCGGATTTCAGATCCGATCGCACCGCCGGTCATCATTTTTTGCGCTCTTTCACAAAAAAATACACATGCAACACCCCGACCGACTTACGGAAATACGCTACTTCCGATCCACTAAAGGAACACTTTATTAGAATGAGGGTAACATACTACAAAAACCCGTGTCATTATAGTATTAAAATACCAATCAGAGATAGACATATCTTCTAAGCATTAAATTCCAAATGTCATAAGTATGTTAGTCATCAAACAACTTGTTAGTAATATTACATGCCCAAATAGTTAGTCGAATAGTTAGTTGGGGCATGCATTCATTCACAATACAAAGCAAAGTTGTTGTCATACTTACCTTCCAAGTTTGAAGTGTCCAAAGTTCTCACAAACATGTCCAAAGTTCTCACAAACATGTCCAAATATTCATATCTCTCTCCCCCTTTTTGTCACTGAAGTTAGCCAAAATTACAAAAATTAAGGGAGTGAAAAAGTTCAAAAAGTGTAAGAACTAAAACTAAAAACCTGCAAAACAAAAAGATAATCAGAATAATAGAAGAACCCAAGATAAGATCAGTCGGAGTCTTCGGAGCTGCTGCAACCAAGCTTTTGAAAAATCTTCTTTACTAACATGGCCAGAGATTTTTGCTTTTTCTTTAATTCTCCGATGTCTGAAGTCATTTTTACGAATTCATTTGACATTCGTTCCTGCTCCGACGATAGACGTTGTTGTTCTTTATATATTGATGTGATAGAGGCATCATCCTCTGACGTTGAAGTTGCTGCTGCTGCTGGTTGTGCTGAAGGTGCTGCGGGTCTCTTGCTGCGAGGAGGTGTGGGAGGCTCATCCTGTCTCGTGGAGAGGGGCTTCACAATTGTTGTATCATTAATAGTTCCCAAACTATGCATGTACGTGCTCAAGCTTGTGTCGATCTTGAACTTTCGGAAGATGCGCATAATTATCATTAGGAACGGAAGCCTCTCCGTTGGATGTGCATTCTCCACATATCTCGCCATCCTTGACCAGATGAGGTAAGGAATGTTGTAGTTAGAGCCCAAGAATGCTGTAGGGTGTCCAAGAAAATACAAAAACAGCATCCTATCCCAGCGAAGAAGTTTTGTTTGCATGTTTGGCATGATGTTGTAGCAAACAATAAAGTTTAGATATCGGTACTCAGGTCGAAGTTCTTTTGAAAGAATTGAATTCCCCGCCGACTGAGTATCTGGGAGACAAATCCCATTAACAACCACTCTCCAGGTTGTGTTGGTAAAAACATGACCTTTGAGGTAATGAGTCCCATCTACCCGGGCCTTCATTCCCAACACCTCTCCAATCAACTGAGGTGTAATCCTTAGCTCGACATTTCGAACAGTTGTTTGAAATTCTCTCGGTCCTTCTTCAAGGTCTACCAATCTCGATGCATTTTGATAGAACATCCTCACCATGTGAAGACAGTAGCCAGTTGATTCCGGGAAGTTGCAAATAGGTGCAAGTCCCACTTGTTCAAAAAAAGTGCTAAACAATGCAGAACGCTCCTTAAGAGCTTTGACATTCACATGCCTCTCCCCGATGCATTCCCTTTTTTCAAAGTCCTTTATCCTCTCGGAGCTTATGTGCACAAATTCCTGTGGAGGGGGCTCGCTTGCAAGTGGCTCTTCAATTGAGATTCCTCGAGCACTACCTCTCTTTCGAGCAACGCTCTTTCTTTTCATTGTAACCGTAGTCGGTTCCATTGGAGCTTTCCCTTTCTCTGCGGCAGTTGGCGGTGTCTTCGCATTTGAAGTAGCTGCAGGTGCTTTTCCCTTTGATGCAGTCGATGCAGCATGTGTATGAGGACCCGGATCCCCACGATGAGATTACTGGTTGACTGGCACCTCATGGAGGCCTACGTGGTGTGTCGGTGGTGTTTGTGCACAATTTGGACACAAGTGATGGACTTCGGGCTTAAAATGGATCACATGAGTAGTAGGAGGACCCCGTCGGATGTTTAGAAGTGGTTTCGCGCGAAGCGGATATTAAAATTGGACTCAGCGCGAAGTTTGGACAAAAGAACACCTTCCCGGATACCTTTGGCAATTTTTAGAGTTGGAATTTGGCAAATCGGACAGCGGATTTGGATTCAGCGCGCGAAAACGATGAAAATGGACTACTTGTATTTTTTGGAGCCCGGATGACCCGGCACGGATTTCGAGGCAACAGTTACTGTTCCGGCGGCCGGGGGCAGCGGCGGCGGCGGCGGGCTGCGGCGGAGCGCGGCGGCGCGGGCTCGGGCAGGCGGCGGAGCAACCGCGGGCAGGCGCGCGGGTAGGTGCGCGGTCCACGGGACTGCGTGCACCGGAGGGCAGGACACGTGGCATGATTTTACTGGTCAGTGCTGTGGACCCGGTTCACGGAATGGGTGCAGTTGGCCTCGGGGCGCGTGCGTGCAGGGTTGGCAGGCGGCGTCGCAGGCGCGCACGTGGGCGCTGACTGCGGGTTCCCGCGCATTTGGAGCGCCACGTGTCGGCATCTGTGTGGGCCACGTGGCGCACGGGCGTTGGTTGGCTCGGCTGTTGGCTGTTGCGTGGCGACGTGGCGCAACCAGGGCAATCCGGACGCGCGATGGACGGCTGGGATTAAAGCACTGTTTGCGCCCGATTCTTTCGGGCACCTGAAAATGTACCCCAAAGTGTATTTTTGGACCCGAATTTCAGCCTATAAATAGAGTTTGAGGGCCTTTGGGTGCGGGTTTTTGGCATTTCCGAGAGCTCCTTCTTCTACAGAGGTCTTCTTCATTGTATCCTCAACTCTTTGATGGATCTTGGACATTTTTGGAGACACCGGCTTCGGCATTATCTGCGATGCGCCGCACAGCAACGCACTTTGGATTTTTGGCTATTACCGTCGCTCTTCAGTCCGCGAGGCACACCGGATCACCCCGATGGAATTTTGAGCCAATTTTTCTGGCAGTGCGTTCAACAGAGGTAAGGCTTTGTTTTCCGTGTAGTTGACTTCTCCTCATTTTGAGTTTTCGGTACTGTTCCCAAGGTGTTTCTGTGACCGCTTTTCCTCCTGTGAGGTTTTTGACAGCGGAGGCTTGTCTATTTTCTATCTTCGAGCTCGGGCATCGGATGGAGGTGTGCCTGTAGTCGTTTTGCATCTACTCATCGCAAGGAACGTTCTCGTAATTTTTATGGATTTTACTGAATTTTTCCGAAGGTAAGAAAATTCCATTTTTCTGGACAGAGTTGTACAGTTTTTGATATTTGGGAATTTCGGGATGGTCACATTGTGGAATTTGTAACTTGAGCTACAAATCTCGGATTGGGACGTGCAGGTGCCCGTTTCGAAGGGCTCGGTGCTACGAACGCAGCAGATATTTTTTCGGATTTTTCTGAGTCCATCTCGTAGGTGAGATTTAAGCTTTATCGGGGTTGTATCCCGCAGTTTTTGCAGTATAGTGGATTGTCGGCGCCCCGCATTGTATAATTTGTATCTTGGCCTACAGGTGTCGGAATAGGGCATATAAATACTCGTTTTGGGGCTACTCGTTGCGAGGATCGCAACCGTTCATTTTTTGGAATTTTTGGAGCACTGTACACAGGTGAAAGTTCCCTTTTCCTCTGCTGGTTTGTTGTAACAGCATGTGCTGTTTTGGAAAAATAGCAAGTGTATGTTTGGGGGTATTGATTGGTGAGTTGTGTTGTTTGTTGTGGTGTTGCATGTTGGGGTGATATTGTTTGGAGCCGAGACTTGCACGACATGTATCGAGAATGCGGGTTCATTGGATTTTGTTAGCTGGTGGCCACACTCTTCACCGACTTCAGCTTTGCCTGCGAAAAGTGTTTCAGGTGGGTGCTTTGTTTCCAGAACCGGTGGACGGTTCTCTATTTCTTTATGTTAGGATGCATGCATGTTAGAGTACATGGTTTGTGATTGAGAGGCAGGTAAGCTTGATAATGATAATTGTATGATTAATTGCAAGAATAGTATTTATGATGTATACTGAGGACTTGCATGAGCTGGGCATCTATGCTGATGATTAGTGTAAGCTTACCAAGGATAATGTTACCCTATGTGATCATGTAACATGCCATGTTAGTAAATAGCCTTTTATGTGGTTGGTTTATGAGATGGGGCAGGATTATATAGCTATGTGCGGATTTTTACTCTGAGGAGTTATTATGATCGAGGATTATGGACAGGTGTAGACATTGATGATTTCGGCATGTGGTTTACTTTCTTATTTTCTTCTTGAGAACAAATGCATGCTTGTATGGACATATAGTTAGGCCACCTTTTATTGCTACGCTACTTATTAGAACTTGACTTAGGAGAAACCATGTTATCCTTTTCTCCTTCTTTGTTAATCAGGCGGTGTGTGTTGCTCGGGTGCGAGCAGGGGTCTGGGGTAGTGTAGCCGGGACATTGGTGTCAGGGACGGGTTGTGCAGGTTTGCGGTTGGCAGGGTTTTGCGGTGACCGCGGACTTTGGGCGGTTGACCGGAGGTCGGTTATAGGACTTGGTTATAGACGGCAGGGTATTGCGGCAACCGCGGATATTGGGCGGTTGACCGGATGTTTACTTTTGCATCAGATTGGGTATCAGTTTTCTCTAGTGGACGGAGATTCCCACTATTTGAGTACTTTTGCATCTGATTGAGGACCGAGGCTTTCTTTAGTGGTTAAGTTTTCCCACTTTGATCAGAGTCATGATCCAGTCCTGCTGATTTATATTACTATTATACTTATCACTGAGATACTTTACTCGTGTGGGTCGCTCCCCTCGAGTTCCACTCCGGAGTGTGTTATAGACAGGCTTTGAGTCCTTGAGACTCCTTTTCATCGGTGTTATGCGTCGGCCAGCATACCCGATACAGGCAAGGCACAGCAGGCAGTACCAGTTTTACTGGTGGCACAAGATTGGGTTTATTACAGGCAGTCACTTTATTGTTGCACTCGTGTCAGGGGAACCGAGTGGAGTCTAGTAGCTGTGTTTAGACCAGTGCTAGTGTCATTGGGAACCGTTTGGGGATTGACGGTGGTCCCGAGGTCGTTGTGAGTTAGTCAACCGTTGTGCGAGAGGTTTGGTGATCTTGAGGCTATCCGTTCTGAGAGAGAGTGTGGATTTTGACTATAGCTTGCATGAGCCACTACTCGATAGCGAGTTAGTCCGTTTGGACGCCCTACATAATTCCTGCCCGTCAGTGGGAGGTGGTTGTAGGTGGGCGCAGGTTTGACTTGGACCAGAGGTGGCAGTCAGCTCGATTGGGTCGATTGTGCACTTCATGTGCTAGTGGTTGCATACCATTCTTTGGTTCTCCCCTTTTGAGCATTTAGATAGAGGCATGGTAGCTGTTGAGAGTCTCCAGCTTCCTTATTTCAGTCTTTACTGCTTTGGTTATCTCATCACTCTAGTGGACTTAGTGGGCAGATCGTCGGGCCTGGTGGCGGTACCCACTGAGGACTCCCTTTTTAGGTATAGTTCTCACACCCGTTGGGGGTTTTCCCCCTCCCCTTTCTTTTCTCTGCTTGTTTTGCAGAGTCTTAGCGGGTGTTGCTGATTCTGCGGTTATTGATCGAGGCGAGGGAGTCGCGTGCTAGATCCCTACCCGTCGTTGGAGAGTAGCGGTACCCCTTCTGAGGAGATCTTCAGTAGATTAGCTATTCTATTTTCCTCTTTTGAGAGACTGATGTAGTGAGGATATGATATGTATTGAGAGCCTGTACACTGATATATTTATTGGAGATACCTCCCTGTTGAGTTCTGAGTTTTGTATATGAGGATATTGTATAGTTATCATTTTTGGGAGACGGACATTGTTGTATTTATTTCCAGTTGTACAGTGATTGATTTTAGTTTACAGCAGATTTTTATTTATAGCTCTGATATCTGTTTAGCTGTAGCACTTTTCTTGCAGGTAGGACGCTTCGCCTATGCGGGTTTGGCATAGGTGGCGGATTTGTTGCCGAGCCTGGGTCGCAGTTTCGACCCCGGGGCGTGACAGATTAGGTTGCTATCAGAGCCTAGGTTGTAGGTCATGGTGGACTTAGAAACCCTATGCTTATGGTTTGACCCTTGGTTGACTTCGTGAGAGTCGTGATTTTTAGCGAGAGTCCGGATTGAGTTTTATACCTCTCCCAAGGGACAGGACGAGTAATTGGCATGTTTATTCTCCTAAGTGATTATGTTGGCTGCAGACAACATAATGCTGTGGAACGGGTGACATGCTTTAGACTTTCGCTGGATTGGGTCGAGCGCTGTTGTGTGCTGTTTTGTGGTTTCGTCGTGGCGAGCGGTGTCTCCCCGACGCTGGGTTTTGACCCGTGTGCATCCTGTCATAGCAGTTGAGCTTGAGCGGTTGGTTTTGGGCCGGATACCTGGATTGAGGTCAGAGAACTCCGGACCCAGATGACAGGATTGGCAGAGGCTTATCAGCGGCAGAGTGAGCGAGCAGCTGGTTTTAGTGACACAGTTGTCGGAGCACTGAGTAGCCCCCTCCGTGCCAATGTTTAGTGTCGAGGCACCGAGGTAGGGTGGATAGTTGACAGCAGAGGAGCTGTGGGACATGATCGATCTATTGAGCCAGATTTGGCAGATGAACCACTCCGACTCGTAAGATTGAGTTGGAGCCTTTGGAGGCAGAGTCGTGGTTAGTGGTGATGGAGTGATCAAGTGAGAGCCTCACTGTGCTAGAAAGTTTTTGCAGTTGCTTAACTGCGCGCTCCAGGTTCTGAGGGACGAGGCGCATAGGATATGTGTTTCTGGGAGTGATTGCGCCAGGATACCTTTCAGTTTATTTGGTCCCCCCGTTACGGATTATTGACGCCTCGATGGTGTATGCGTTGTGTATGGAACGTGGAGTTGCAGTTCCTTTGGATAGGGATCTGCCGCAAGAGGCGAGTTCTGGATATTGGCGCTTGGCGCCGGGTGATGGAGGACAGACCGACCGGCAAAGGCATTTCTGATTTCTTTTTCCACGGTAGTGGATTTCTAAGATATCAGAGATCGGGTGGACCCCGATGGCAGCATCAGCATCTATATCAGAACGGCGCAGCAGTAGCATGGATTGGTGATCTGCGGAGGGCCGCATTCGTCGCCTCAATGTGAGCAGAGACAGAGGTCGTGCTCCCTTGTGGATAGTCCTGATTTTCAGGTAGATTGAGCGACAACCACTTGCTTTGAGCGGACGAATCTGTGCCGCCCGGTTGGAGGGCGCCACGGTAGTGGATCGAGTGTCGCAGGTGGGATTTCATCACAGCAGCCGGAGTTAGAGCATGTTGCATTCCTGCATGGACTAGAGGTAGATCTATTACCACGTGCACTAGAGGTACAGGTTCCTGTTGGTGTGGTGCATGTGGAGGAGGCCTTTGGGATCATGTCCAGTGCAGCTTAGACTGCGAGTTACCGGCAGATTTATTGGTAATTGTGGCAGTTCGGTATTTTGACCCTGTGCTTGAGATTGATTAGCACAATGCCATGGGATGTTTTGACTGAGGAGAGAGAGGACATTGACCTTCTGAGAGGCAGGCGAGAGGAGGCTTGGTTGTTGAGATTGTTAGAGCACACAGGTTTTAGCGTCAGTGTGAGAGGTGCTTACGGCGGCACCGGGACTCAAGGATATCTCTGTTGCCCATGAGATCTCGGGTGTGATTTCACCTGAGCTGTTGATAATGCCGCCGGTTGGGGAGATAGAGATTTCGTTTGACGTGGTTCGGGGAACCGCGCCACCCTTGACAGCACCTCATTGGATATCGCCGGTAGAGCTAAGAGAGCTGATGGCACAGTCGCAGGATCTGATGGATCGAGGGGTCTGTTTGATCACTTACCACGCCGTTGATATACGGTGGTGATGCCACGTCTTGGACAGACGATGATGAGGGTTTGTTGTGACTTGAGCACAGGCAGGTTCAGGTATTATTTAGGACCTTTTGATGGAGTTATACTCCGGCTGTTATTGTATGATGCGAGTACCTACTTGGAATCAGACAGCCGAGGACTTTGCCTAGATGGTGTTCAGGACACGGTAGGGGCATTATGAACTCATAGTAAGGCCAAATGGAATAATTAATGCCCTATTGTCTTCAAGATTTGAGGAATTGTGTGCTCTAGTTGTACTTGGACGGATTGGGAGTGGTGTTCCTCGAGGATATTTTGATTTACTCCCATAGCGACTTGGAGCATGAGGAGCACTTGTGGATGTGCTACCATGCCTGTGTGGATGAAGCAGTATGCCAAGTTATTGAGATACAAGTTTTAGCTTCAGAAGCATACCTTCTTGGGCCACATTGTGTTGGCCGTAGGGGCGGCGGTGGAAATCCGGCCAATATGGATGTTATTTTGGAATTGGCCGAGATCGACAATTATTGTCGAGGTGAGGAGCTTCTTGGACTGGTCAGTGCCAGGAGAGCTTGGCAATTGGATGATGAGACTGATACCAGCGCCAATGCTTGTATTTCCAGTGTTGGGAGAAGGATCTGCGAGTTATAGTGATACCTCCCATAGTGGCTGTGGAGTTACCGATTGGGTTATTGTTGGGCACTCTGGATTACCCCGACAGGGCCACTTTGTTGGCAGATACCTAGAGCAGGAGAGCTGTCTGGGGATGAGTTTGATGATTCCACGGCTGGCGCTGTGTGGACTGTTGAGGCAAACATAGCTTATGGTTGTGTCCCTGAGGGTTCATTTGGATGATAGACCGCGGCTGAGTAGTTCACTCGAATGGTCAAGATTCGGGAGTGACCGAGTGAGGACCCCTCCTTGTTAGGGCTCTTTTCCTTATTGGATAATCGTGTGGGTATGCTTCAGGTTGCCTTGGTTGAGTTGACACAGGATGTGGTTTGGTGCGTGTTGCACTGGTGGTTAATTTGTTTCCCCCAGCTTTTTGATGGAGCCCCTGTGGTGTTTCACGTCTCAGCTCAGGACTGTTTTGCTTTTGGATCCCTCGCCTGTGATTGACTCACTCCATTTTGAGAGCTAAGAGTGTTTGGAGTACGAGGGACGCCCGTTGTGTATTCTGGCTCGTGAGATTAAAGGTTTGCGCAACCGGGCTATGCCGTACCGGTTGTTGCTGTTGTTGTTGTTGAGGAGTAATCACGGGGAGTGAGTGGTGACTTGGGAGCTAGAGATGGTGACGTTGAGTACTTACCCTTAGTGTTTGTGACTCCTGGTGGAATTGAGCTAGTTTCGAGGACGAAATTTTCTTTAGTGGGGGAGGATGTGAGGACCCAGATCCCCACGACGAGATTACTGGTTGATTGGCACCTCACGGAGGCCTACGTGGTGTGTCGGTAGTGTTTGTGCACAATTTGGACACAAGTGATGGACTTCGGGCTTAAAATGGATCACATGAGTAGTCGGAGGACCCCGTCGGATGTTTAGAAGTGGTTTCGCGCGAAGCGGATATTAAAATTGGACTCAGTGCGAAGTTTAGACAAAAGAACACCTTCCCGGATGCCTTTGGCAATTTTTAGAGTTGGAATTTGGCAAATCGGACAGCGGATTTGGATTCAGCGCGCGAAAATGATGAAAATGGACTACTTACTTGTATTTTTTGGAGCCCGGATGACCCGGCACGGATTTCGAGGCAGTAGTTACTGTTCCGGCGGCCGGGTGTAAGACCCGACCCTTATTTTTGCTTTTCCTTTCTTATTTCACTTGTGGCGGTCCGACAGAGGGATTAATTTTATTGTGTTTTCCCGGACAGTCCGTCGGGGCTCGCGGGCATTTTTAGACGGTAGAGCTCGCGAAACGGAGAACGGTGACGCAATCGGATTCGGATTTCGACTCCCGGTTCTCCCAGAATAATTTTTTGAAGTTTGGACCCCCTCGTAGGCGCTCCAGGATCTGTGCTGGCGATCTGCACGACTTTTGAGGTAATCTGAAACCCTAACGTTACCTGATGGGCTAGGGCACTTCGGACTTAGGGTTTTTCGCTTTTGTTTTTCCTCTCGTACCGTGGGGCAAGCAGGAGACGATCGAGGGAAAAGAAAGGGGAAAACGAGATCCCCATTCCTCTCCCTTTACGGTGCAAAAAGGGGCGACAGTGATCTGGGCGGTTGAGTCAGGAACCCTCTCGCTCGCGGGACCGATCGGGCAACGGGAGGAAGATCCCTTTCTCCTTCTTCTCCATTGGCGGATCGAAGGTGAGTCTTTAATTTTTAGGGTTCGAGGGTGTGTCGGGATCATCCCTGTGGGGTGGGGACAAGCCGCCGCCGCCGCCGCCACGCGCCGCGCGGGCCGCCTGTAGGCGGGGCGCCGCACGGCAAGCGCGCTGCACGGGCGCTGCCCGCAGGCGGGTGCCGCGCGGGCAGGTGCCGCGCGGGCCGCCTACAGGCGGGGTGCCGCGCGGCAGGCGCGCCGCGCGGGCACCGCCCGCAGGCGGGCGCCGCGCGGGCAGGTGCCGCGCGGGCCGCCTGCAGGCGGGGCGCCGCGCGGCAGGCGCCCCGTGCGGGCGCTACCTGAAGGAGGGCGCCGCGCAGGCTGGTGCCGCGCGGGCCGTCTGCAGGCGGCAAGTCGCGCGGCAAGCGCGCCGTCGGGGCACCGCGACGGGTTGGGGCCACGCGGGGCTGTCCGCAGGCTGAGCGCGCGCCGCATGGGTCGGTGCCGTGCGGGGAACTTCGCCGCGCGAAGTCCAGGGACCGCATCGGGTCTTCCGTTTTTTCGGCATTTGAGTCGTCGGGGGTTTTAGTCGCTTAGCTTGAGCTTTCCCTTGTCCTTCAGGAGCGCAGTACATTGTAGGCTCGACAGGCACGCGGTCACGGACGGGTCGAGCGCAGGACGTCACGCACGAGGTGGGTAATCCTCCGGGGAATTTGGGGATAGGGTTATATCGATAGAAATAACATGTTTGGGCAAAGGTGATTAGTATGTGGACCATATGATTGTTTAACTAACCCTGCTGCACTGTTTTACTTACTATTGAATATGAGGCTCTTGTTTTGCTACACGCACACCGGCGGTTTGGCCACCGCAAGGGTGTGCTTTTCCGGAAAAGTGGTACGTTGACCCGTGTACCCCACGTGACGGTGACGTAAGGAGGGGGGCCCTCGTGGGTGGGGGGTGTGAGCGGTGATGCTGAGGCAGGTGCTCGGCAGCCGAGGCAGGTGCTCGGCGGGGGACACCGGGGCAGGTGCTCGGTGTGGTTGTTGGGGAAGGTGCCCGGTTTTGCTTGGTACAGGGTTTGGTTACTGGTGATTGTATTTTGAGGAGGACGGTTGCTCCGGTATCGTGGTTTGCGTTACTTTTAGCCCTTTTGCATATTATGTTATTTCTAGTCACTGACCTCCCACTTCGTGACAGGTTCGTCCAGGGGCGAGTGCTATGGCGCTGGTGAGGCCGCTTGAGCGAGGTTCTGCCGCCTTTGAGTGACTGCAGATACAGTTGACTCTTTTCTCTTGTCATTTTATTATTCATGTTCGCTAGATGTGGATTGCGATACCCTCGTGGGGTCGATGTGGATGTTGGGCTCTTCTTATGGCTTTTGAACAAATGTGATTCTATTTTCTCTACTTGGCCGTCTTCTAACTACAAAAAAGAAAACAAGAAACTATTGCGAAAACCTTTTTTAAAACTTCGGTGTCGGGTGGGCATCGTTTCCAAATTATGTGGGTTTATGCGATTTCAAAGAAAAATGGCTTTATCAAAACCTGGCATCGGGTGGGTGCCGTATTTAAAAACCTTGTGGATTTATGTTATTGCGAAAATGGTTTTATAAAACCTGGGTGTCGTGTGGACACCGTTTTCTTTAAACCCTGTGGTTTTATCCTTTCAAATCGACGACCTCTATGTTAGATGTTGAAACTAGTGGTTTATATGATTGTGAATGGTTGTATGTGATTGAGGTCCGCTCTAGTGTGGTTAAAGGTTGATTGTGATGTATTATGTAGTAAGGACGCCGTGCATATACAAAGGAGACTCTGCCCGTGTGCAGAGTGAATTTGTATATGCGGCGGGTCTGTGCGCGCACTCGGGTGGATCTGTTTTTCAAAAAAAAAAATATATACTACACTGATTGGCAGCATCGGTGGCTCTCCTTCCGCGCGTTAGATCTACCCGGGGCGTGACACCGGGGGCAGCGGTGGCGGCGGCGGGTAGCGGCGGAGCGACCACGGGCAGGCGCGCGGCGCGCGGGCAGGCGCGCGGTCCACGGGCCTGCGTGTACCGGAGGGCAGGACACGTGGCATGATTTTACTGGTCGGTGCTGTGGACCCGGTTCACGGAACGGGTGCAGTTGGCCTGGGGGCGCGTGCGTGCAGGGTTGGCAGGCGGCGTCGCAGGCGCGAACGTGGCCGCTGACCGCGGGTTCCCGTGCATTTGGAGCGCCACGGGTCGGCATCTGTGTGGGCCACGTGGCGCACGGGCGTTGGTTGGCGCGCCTGTTGCCTGTTGCGTGGCGACGTGGCGCAACCAGGGCAATCCGGACGCGAGATGGACGGCTGGGATTAAAGCACTGTTTGCGCCCGATTCTTTCGGGCGCCCGAAAATGTACCCCAAAGTGTATTTTTGGACCCAGATTTCAGCCTATAAATAGAGTTTGAGGGCCTTTGGGTGAGGGTTTTTGGCATTTCCGAGAGCTCCTTCTTCTATAGAGGTCTTCTTCATTGTACCCTCAACTCTTCGATGGATCTTGGGCATTTTTGGAGACTCCGGCTTCGGCATTATCTGCGACGCGCCGCACAGCGACGCACTTTTGATTTTTGGCTATTACTGTCGCTCTTCAGTCCGTGAGGCACACCGGATCACCCCGATGGAATTTTGAGCTGATTTCTATGGCAGTGCGTTCACGAGAGATAAGGCTTCGCTTTCCGTGTTGTTCACTTCTCCTCGTTTTGAGTTTTCGGCATTGTTCCTGAGGTGTTTCTGTGACCCCTTTTCCTGCTGTGAGGTTTTTGACAGCGGAGGATTGTCTATTTTCTATCTTCGCGGTCGGGCCTCGGATGAAGGCGTGACTATAGTCGTTTTGCATCTACTCATCGCAAGGAACGTCCTCGTAATTTTTATGGATTTTACTGAATTTTCCCGAAGGTAAGAAAATTCCATTTTTCTGGACAGAGTTGTATAGTTTTTGATATTTCGGAATTTCGAGATGGCCACCTTGTGGAATTTGTGACTTGAGTTACAAAACTCGGATTGGGATGTTCAGGTACCCGTTTCGAAGGGCTCGGCGCTACGAACGTAGCGGTTATTTTTTCGGATTTTTCTGAGTTCATCTCGCAGGTGAGATTTAAGCTTTTTCGGGGTTGTATCCCGCAGTTTTTGCAGTATAGTGGATTGTCGGCGCCCCGCATTGCATAATTTGTATCATGGCCTACAGGTGTCGGAACATGGCGTATAAATACTCGTTTTGGGGGTACTCGTCGCGAGGATCGCAACCGTGCATTTTCTGGAATTTTTGGAGCACTGTACATAGGTGAAAGTTCCCTTTTCCTCTGCTGGTTTGTTGTAACAGCATGTGCTGTTTTGGAAAAATAGCAAGTGTATGTTTGTGGGTATTGACTGGTGAGTTGTGTTGTTTGTTGTGGTGTTGCATGTTGGGGTGATGTTGTTTGGAGCCGAGACTTGTGCGACATGTATCGAGGATGCGGGTTCAGTGGATTTTGTTAGCAGGTGGCCACGCTCTTCACCGACTTCAGCTTTGCCTGCGGAAAGCATTTCAGGAGGGTGCTTTCTTTCTAGAACCGGTGGACGGTTCTCTAATTCTTTATGTTAGGATGCATGCATGTCTAGGGTACATGGTTTGTGATTGAGAGGTAGGTAAGCTTGATAATGATAATTGTATGATTAATTGCAAGAATAGTATTTATGATGTATACTGAGGACTTGCATGAGCTGGGCATCTATGTTGATGATTAGTGTAACCTTACCTACGATAATGTTACCCTATGTGATCATGTAACATGCCATGTTAGTAAATAGCCTTTTATGTGGTTGGTTTATGCGATGGGGCAGGATTATATAGCTATGTGCAGATTTTTACTCTGAGGAGTTATTATGATCGAGGATTATGGACAGGTGTAGGCATTGATGATTTTAGCATGTGGTTTACTTTCTTATTTTCTTCTTGAGAACAAATGCATGCTTGTATGGACATATAGTTAGGCCACCGTTTTTTTGCTACACTACTTTTTGGAACTTGACTTAGGAGAAACTATGTTATCCTTTTCTCCTTCTTTGTTAGTCAGGCGGTGTGTGTTGCTCGTGTGCGAGCAGGGGTCTGGGGTAGTGTAGAAGGGACATTGGTGTCAGGGACGGGTTGTGCAGGATTGCGGTTGGCAGGGTTTTGTGGTGACCGCGGACTTTGGGCGGTTGACCGGAGGTCGGTTATAGGACTTGGTTATAGACGGCAGGGTATTGCGGCAACCGCGGATATTGGGCGGTCGACCGGATGTTACTTTTGCATCAGATTGGGTATCAGTTTTCTCTAGTGGACGGAGATTCCCACTATTTGAGTACTTTTGCATCTGATTGAGGACCGAGGCTTTCTTTAGTGGTTGAGTTTTCCCACTTTGATCAGAGTCATGATCTAGTCCTGCTGATTTATATTACTATTATACTTATCACTGAGATAATTTACTCGTGTGAGTCGCTCCCCTCGAGTTCCACTCCGGAGTGTGTTACAGACAGGCTTTGAGTCCTTGAGACTCCTTTTCATTGGTGTTATGCGTCGGCCAGCATACCCGATACAGGCATGGCATAGCAGGCAGTACCAGTTTTACTGGTGGCACAAGATTGGATTTATTACAGGCAGTCACTTTATTGTTGCACTCGTGTCAGGGGGACCGAGTGGAGTCTAGTAGCTGTGTTTAGACCAGTGCTAGTATCGTTGGGAACCGTTTGGGGATTGACGGTGGTCCCGAGGTCGTTGTGAGTTAGTCGACCGTTGTGCGAGAGATTTGGTGATCTTGAGGCTATCCGTTCTGAGAGAGAGCGTGGATTTTGACTATAGCTTGCATGAGCCACTACTCGATAGCGAGTTAGTCCGTTTGGACGCCCTACATAATTCCTGCCCGTTAGTGGGAGCTGGTTGTAGGTGGGCGCAGGTTTGACTGGACCAGAGGTGGCAGTCAGCTGGATTGGGTCGATTGTGCACTTCATGTGCTAGTGGTTGCATACCATTCTTTGGTTCTCCCCTTTTGAGCATTTAGATAGAGGCATGGTAGCTGTTGAGAGTCTTCAGCTTCCTTATTTCAGTCTTTACTGCTTTGTTTATCTCATGCCTCTAGTGGACTTAGTGGGCAGATCGTCGGGCCTGGTGGCGGTACCCACTGAGGACTCCCTTTTTAGGTGTAGTTCTCACACCTGTTGGGGGTTTTCCCCCTCCCCTTTCTTTTCTCTCCTTGTTTTGTAGAGTCTTAACGGGTGTTGCCGGTTTTGCGATTATTGATCGAGGCAAGGGAGTCGCGTGCTAGATCCCTACCCGTCGTTGGAGAGTAGTGGTACCCCTTCTGAGGAGATCTTCAGCAGATTAGCTATTCTATTTTCCTCTTTTGAGAGACTGATGTAGTGAGGATATATATGATATGTATTGAGATCCTGTACACTGATATATTTATTGGAGATACCTCCCTGTTGAGTTCTGAGTTTTGTATATGAGGATGTTGTATGGTTATCATTTTTGGGAGACGGACATTGTTGTATTATTTCCAGTTGTACAGTGATTGATTTTAGTTTACAGCTGATTTTTATTTATAGCTCTGATATCTGTTTAGCTGTAGCACTTTTCTTGCAGGTAGGATGCTTCGCCTATTCGAGTTTGGCATAGGTGGCGGATCTGTTGGCGAGCCCGGGTAGCAGTTTCGACCCCGGGGCGTGACAATGTGCTGTGCTTTCTTCTATAAGCTCGTCCCAGTCTACTGATTCCGTCTCGGATTCCGTCTTTGAGTCGTCCACAGGGACATACTCTCATTTTTCTTGAGTTTTCTTTGCTTTTTTGAGCTTGTTTGTCGCTCTTGTCCCTACCAAAGTTGCGATGAACACTAGTATCCATGCAAAAACCATATTTGCTAGTGCGTTAGAAAATGGAGAACCTGCGAGCAAGAACTCAAGAACACGAAAAATTATTTAATTTTCAAAAATTTGAAAAATTGTACCCAAACAATCATTAACGTGCATAGAGACTAGGAATCAAGTTAGTTTTGCAAAAAAAATTTTAAAAGTAGATCAATTCCATGATTTTCAAAAATTCTCATAATATGCCCTAAAACCGAATTTTTAGAAATCAAAACTCAAAAATCCATTAATCAAGAGAATACAAGGCATACAAACAAAACTAATCTATCCAGAGTTCTTATTTCAAAAGAAATTTGACCAAAAACCGTTCAAAAACGAATTAGAGTCATGAATTTCATTCACGTTTTGAAGAATAGGCAAAATTGTGAAAAATTCGAGTTTTGATCAAAGAGACTTACTTGAAATTGAAAGAACTGGAGTTTGGAAGGTTCCAAATCTGTTGGAGTCTAGAGAGAGAAGCTCTGAAGATTTAGAAACAAAAGCTTGAGGTAAAAAGAAATCAAATAGCCTTTCGTTTCTTATAAACCCTAGCCGCGGTCCGCATCAGCTCGTGAATCCAGTCCGGATCGGCTACCCGCAGACAATTTCTACGTTCGGGATCCGGATCAGTTTTTTCAGTCCGGATCGGCTTCAACTTTTTCTTCAGAAAAATTTACAAAAATTCCAGAAATTCCAGAAAAAGTATGTAAGCAATTTTGTATATCAACTTTAAACAAAAATTATCGTTTCATATTAAAAGAAATAGATTATGCTAAATCTATCAATAATATCCAAGTAATGAAACGAAAATTTATAAAAATTAAATCCTTTAAAGTTGAACAAGTTCAAAACATCAATCACGATCTATTGAGTAATGCGTTTATCAAATCATTAATTTTGCAAAGAAAATGAAGCACAAAGATCGATAGATGTTTGAAATCCCAAATAAGTTAGATAATATATCTAGTCAATTTATTATAGGGAGTGGCTCTTTGAGCATCTTTCAATAAAATCCCACCTTATACCAACCTTGGAATTTGACAGAGTCAAGTATCAAAAAAGCATTTTATTTAATCAACAAGAAAAACCATGCTTGGTATACATGTGGTAGCTGCACACAGTACTCGGACGACCGAAGTGGTAGTTCTTTCCTCCATGTGGTGGTAGTTTTCACACTCCTCATTGGGATGTAACTCTTTCCACATCTTTTGAGCATAAAACTTTAATAAACTCCCCCTCAATTGGCTATCAATTATTTAAGATATGAAGTATTCAACCAAAAATTGATCTCGTGTTCATACTTAACTCAATTTTTAAATATGATAAAAACTATACCAAGAGATCATTTGAGAGAGAAATTGACTTTGATCAATTAAAGAAGAACTAATTGATATAAATGATCATTGCATCAAATGAATTATCAAGATATCTAAATCATAATAAATTTCTTAAGTCATGAAAGGATGCAATTAAAGTCAATTAATTAAAGCTCAGTCAATGTTGTATATACATACAAAAAGAAAGAACACAAACACAAAACAAAACCTATCCTAAGCAACGGTTCAAAAGAGGTTATTTCAAGAAAGCATTCCAATTGCTTTACGTAAATGAATAAAACGTTTTTGATCCAAAGGTTTTGTTAAAATGTCAGCTAATTGATCTTTAGTTGAAACATAAGAAATTTGAAGAATACTTGATTCAACTAGCTCTCTTAGAAAATGATATCTAAGTTCAATGTGTTTTGTTCTTGAGTGCAACACAGGGTTTTTAGAAATATTTATAGCACTAGTGTTGTCACAAAGAATAGTTACCGAAGTCGCAGAAATTCGGAAGTCGCTCAACACGCTTTTCATCCAAATCAATTGGGTTGAACAACTACCCGCTGAAATATATTCCGCTTCGGCAGTCGAGAGTGCAATGCAGTTTTGCTTTTTACTATGCCATGCAACAAGACAATGGCCAAGATAAAAATATGCACCACTCGTGCTTTTCCGATCATCCACTGATCCTGCCCAATCGGCATCTGAGTATCCTATTATGTCGAGAGTTGTGCCCATAGGATACCAAATTCCGAAATTTAGTGTACCTTTGACGTACCGGATGATCCTTTTCACCGCTTTCAGGTGAACCTCCCTCCTTTGGTGCTGATTGATATCTCGCGCAAATCCCAACACTAAAGGATATGTCCGGGCGACTAGCCGTGAGATAGAGTAGACTTCCAATCATGCTACGATAAAGCTTCTCGTCTACACTTTCACTGAGAGATTCACTTCCTAATCCCTTGTTGCTAGTTCCCATTGAAGTCGGAAAGTCTTTAGAATTTTCTAATTTGAATTTCTTCACCAACTCCCTTGCATACTTGGATTGGCACAGATGAATGCCTTCTTCACTTTGTTTGACTTGCAATCCAAGAAAGTATGTTAGCTCGCCCATCATGGACATCTCAAATTCACTTTCCATGGTTTCCGCGAATTTTGAAGTATCGTTGTTTCTTGTTGCACCAAATACAATGTCATCGACATAGATTTGTGCCACAATGAACTTATCCTGAAAATGCTTCACAAAGAGTGTCCGATCCGCTCCCCCTCGAGTATAGCCCTTTTCCAAAAGGTGCTTTGTCAACCTTTCGTACCATGCTCACAGTGCTTGTTTTAGACCGTAAAGAGCCTTTTTCAATCGAAAAACATGGTTAGGTAGTTTATGGTCAATGAAACCGTTTGGTTGAGCCACATAAACTTCCTCATTTAGAAAACCATTTAAAAAGGCGCTCTTAACGTCCATTTGAAAGAGTTTAATTTTGAAATGACAAGCAATTGCGAAAAGGATGCGAATTGACTCGAGACGAGCTACAGGGGCGAACGTCTCATCAAAGTCTATACCTTCAACTTGTGACTAGCCCTGAGCAACTAGTCGTGCTTTGTTCCGAATGACGGTACCATCCTCGTTTTTCTTGTTCTTGAAAATCCACTTAGTACCAATTATGTTTTGTTACTTTGCGGGCTTCGTTAGTTCCCAGACTTTGTTCCTTTCGAATTGATGGAGCTCTTCTTGCATTGCTTCAATCCAATAATCATCCTGAAGAGCTTCATCAACGTTCTTTGGTTCCAACATGGAGACGTAACACGCAACTCCACAAACCAATTGTCTCCGAGTCCTGACTCCTTCTTGTGGATCTCCAATGATATTTGACTCTAAATGGTCCTTGGAGATACGTAGTGTTTGCGGTAACGGAGTACTGGGAGGTATGTGTGATGATTCCTGCACATCAGATAAACTAGAAGAACCATGAGATGCATCAACATTATCGGAAGAATTATTATGAGAAGATGCAATATCTTTTACAGGAGTATCATCATCAAGAGACATATCAGGGGTAGATTTATCAGATGAAAAATGAAAAGCTTCATCTACTTTAATATTAAAAGATTCTACCATCGTTTTAGATTCGAGATTAAATACCCGATATGCTCTACTATTTGTAGAATAACCCATGAAAATTCTTTCATCACTTCGAGAGTCGAATTTTTCAAGATTTTCACGATCACGTAAAATGTAACAGCGACTCCCAAAGATTCAAAAATATTTGATATTTGGTTTTCTACAAAACCATAGCTCATATGGTGTATTTAAAGTACCCGGGCGCAAATAAACTCTATTAATCACATAGACCGCGGTGTTAACTGCTTCAGCCCAAAAATGTAACGGGAGTTTCCGGCTGTGAAGCATAACACGCGCCATCTCTTGTACTACTCTATTTTTGCGCTCGACTACACCATTCTGTTGAGGTGTATAGGGTGCAGAGAATTCATGTTTTATGCCATTGGAAGTGCAAAAATCAATGAATTTAGAATTTATAAATTCTCCACCTCTATCACTCCGAACACGAACGATCTTTTCATTTTTCTCAATCATAACACGATGACATATCTCATGAAAAGAATCGAAAGTATCCGCTTTCTCTTTTAAAAATGTTACCCATGAATATCTAGAGAAATCATCAACCAAAAGAAAAATGTACCATTTACCTCCCAAACTTGGTTGACGAGTCGGCCCCATTAAGTCCATGTGCAATAATTCTAAAGGTCGTTTGGTTCCCACGTGGTTTAAATTCTTGTGTGTGGCCCTTGATTGTTTTCCCTTTTGACAACCTCCACACATAATATTTTCTTTAAAAGAAAGTTTAGGAACTCCCTTAACCACGTCTTTATTAGAAATTCTAGCTAGTTCCTTGAAATTAATGTGACCTAGTCTTTCATGCCAAAGAGTTTCATTTTCAAGTGACACTAGGTTACAATGTTCAGAAATTTTGTTAGGAACTATATAGCAGTTATTTTCACACCTATCCCCTTTCAAAAAGAATAAATGGTCCTTATCAGTTACGATGCATTCAGCAGAAGAAAAATTAACTGAAAAGCCATTATCACATAGTTGACTAATGCGAATGAGGTTAGTCTTAAGGCCTTCAACAAATAAAACATTGTTCAAAACCGGGCCTTCTGGAATAGTAATTGTTCCCTTTCCAATAATTTTTTGAAGATCGACCGTCTCCAAAAACAACAAGTCCTCCGGAGGTTTTCTCTAAAGTTTGAAAATAATTTTTGTCACCGGTCATGTGACGGGAACATCCACTATCCAGATACCAAGACGAGTTGTCATAAGCATGCAGTGATGTATGAATGACAAGACAAGGGAAGATTTCACCTTTGCGCACCCAAACCTTTTGAGTTTTGGAGTGCGTCGGCAATGATTGTGAAGTTATTCTCCTAGGTGAATGCGTCTTGTTCGATTGATCACTTTTCATTGACGTCGCCTTGTTAGATGTACTACCAATGTTCTTTTCTTTTGAAAAAATTTTCTTTGATTTCCGGGGGATGAACTCGTTGGTAGTTGATGCAAGAGGTGCTTGATTTGATCGTTTCGCTCCAATCTTGCAATCTCTTCTTATGTGCCCTGCAAAACCGCAACGAAAACATACCTTTGTACATGTTGAACCCAAAGTAGGTGAGGTAGGCTTGTTGTCGTTGAATGCATTGATTTTCGGCGGAGGAGGAGACGCCGACTGGGGCACAAAAATTGTTTCACTCGAACTAGGACTGTCTCCAGCTCGATTGAATCCAAGGCTGAAACGATTCGTTTGACCAAGACCAAGCAACTTATCCAACTTGCTCCTTCCTGAAGAAAATCACTTCAAATCATCCTTAAGTTGGAATATGGTCTTCGTCATTTCCATCTTCTCTTGTCGAGCCTCGGAGTAGAGCTTCAAGAAGTAATTAGCTTTATCCACCAATTTATTGTGTTCCTTCTCGAAATGCTCATTCTTCTCTTGAAGGGAAACATTTACTTTGATCAAATTGTCCCTTTCCACTTCAAGAGCGTTTGAGAGAGAAGTTGTCTTTTTAGCTTCTTCTTCAAGATCCTGCAATCTTCTTCTCAAACTCTTGTTTTGCTTTGCCAATTTCTTTGAATCCTTTAGTAGTTTATGGTAGGCAAAAGCAAAATCTTCACCTTCGGAATTACTCGGTTCATCGTCCGTTGCATTCTTTTCAACTTGGGAGGAGTTGGATAATGAACTGCATGAACTTGCCATAAAGCACACGTAAGGTGAAGTTGTGGACGCGTGGAATGCCGTTGCGTTGTTATCCTCATCACTGGAAGATTACTCATTATAAGTTGAGGTGTCATCCCAACTGACGGCTTGCATCACCTTCTTCTTTGACAGATTCTTGTTGGGACACTCCGTTGAGATGTGACCGTAGCCTCGGCACTTGAAGCATTGGATTTGTCCCTCCGAGTTCTTCTTGTCCTTTGAAAAACTCTCTTGCTTTCTTGACTTAAAACCTGAAGTTCCTTTGCCTTTCTTAGACTTTACGAAGGATGAGGTTTTGCTTGAATTACCCCTTCGAAAGCTTCGGCGAAATTTCCTCGTCAAGAATGCAAGTTGCTTCTCGAAATCCTCCATTGATAGATTCTCATCATCGTCTGAGGAGGATGAATCAGCGTCTTCTTCTTTTGTTGATTTCAATGCATAACCTAAAGACTTAGAAGAAGATGGCTTTCCAGAAGAATAGTTAGTTGGAAAAGTCATTTCATACGTTTGAAGTGCACCAACTAATTCTTCTACATGGATTTCGTCCGGGTGTTTTACTGTTTCAACGGCCGCAACCTTAGGGCGAAATCTTTCAGGAAGTGTCCTTAAAATCTTTCTTACAACTTTAGATTCTAGAATTTTCTCTCCCAAGTTAGCACATGTGTTAACGATATCTTGCAATCGTGTATAATAATCTGTGAAAGATTCATTTTCTGCCATAAAAATTGAGTCAAATTTGCTCGTAAGCATTTGCAGTTTTTGAATCTTCACAAGGCTTGTTCCCTCATGTGTAACTTGTAGAACATCCCAGATTTCTTTCGCGGTCTCACATGCCGAGACGCGAGAGAATTCGGTTTGCGACAAAGCATTAAATAACGCGTTAATTCCTTTTCCGTTGTAAGAAGATGCATCAATTTCTTCCTTGGTCCATTTCGACCTAGGTTTGATGGTGCGAACATCAGCAATAATTTCAGTAGGATTTGACCATCCAAACTTGATTGATTGCCACACCCGTTCATCGATGGAAATTAAAAATGCTCTCATGCGTACTTTCCAATAAGCATAATTTGTTCCATCGAAGAACGGTGGTTTGTTGTTGTTTCCACCTTCAACCATTGTTTACAACCCTATTCCCTCTGTGATACCACTTGTGGGTTATGTTAAATGTGGATCTGAACAGAGGAAAAAACACCTAGAGGGGGGTGAATAGGTGTAAACAATAAACACGCCAAAATCTTTGCGTAACAAAAACCCAATGCGGAAAAGTAAATAACACGCAGAGATTTTACGTGGAAAACTCCAAACCAGGAGTAAAAAACCACGGGACGGATCACACGGTGAAATCCATGAAGATTAAACACGTACAAAGGTGATATAACGTACTCATACACGACTCAACCTTTTTCCATACGCTTCTAGTTGATCTTCTCTGCTCGCTCCGCAACGCGCCTCGAATCCACGATTTGCGTCCAACGCCGAATCCACGACGTCCAACATCGAGTCCACGACGTCCAACCGAATCCACGGTCTCCACCAAGTAGTACGTATCGATCACACGAACGTACCTTGCTCCGAATCCACGAGAGCGGTAGCACCTTGAGTCCACAAGGCCACGCGAATCCACGCGCCGATTTTTGGGAAAATCTTTATTTGTTGGTGGTGAAAATCCACCGAATACTTAGATCAAAGATAGATCGGAAATACCATCTAAGTATTCATTAATTTGATTCTACAAGAGATATGAGCGTTGAAACCCTAGAATCAAATTAATCAATATAGATGAAAAAACATAGAATAGACCTAGTTATTTCCTTTCTTCTCTATATGTGGATTTTTCTTAATCGATTTTTCGATTAATTCTCGGTTACCCTAAAAGATGAAATTTGGGTTTATTTATAGGTTAGAAACCTTTGGAAGAGGATAAGAATAAAAAACTACCTTATTTGGGATTTTTCGGGTCGACGGTCCGGACTGGAATAAGTAGGGTCCGGACTGTCGTAATTAAACATAACTTTTTCAGAAAATCATGTTCGGGGTCCGGACTGGAATGTGGAGGTCCGGACTGTTCATGCGATTTCTGCAGAATCCATGTTCGGGGTCCGGACTGAAATTCCGCATGAACAACACTATGTTCGGGGTCCGGACTGGAATGCCCTGATCCGGATCCTGAACATATTACATGTCCAATTTTTAATTTTTATGCAATTAAAAATCCATCCAAGTGTTTCTACACTATAAGAAGTATTCAGATCACCAAACTTATTTAGTTAAACGTACCTGATCCTTTTGAATTCTTCTTTCTTGAGATTGAGGTATATGATCCAACCATCTTCATCTTCAATCCTCAAGACATAACCACTTTCACGAAATACGCCAGCACAAATTCCTTAACAGAGGTCGCACAGTCTTCCACCAAATCCAGGCTGTGCCCTCCAAAAAGTGAACTGCCAAGGGAACTTGCTCGTCCTCCTCCGTGATGAGATCCTCAAAGAGCTTCTCTATAGTGTCCACCCACTTCTCCACTACCCACGTATCAGTGGTCTCACCCTCAAAGACGGGTGGCTTGTACTTTCGGAACTCCGCCAAGCTTGCCCTCCCCCTATCCCGTTCCGAATGCACCGCCGGATCCCTTCGGGCCACGGCCGCGGACTGAGTGGGGGAAGGTATGGCACCTGCACCCCTCGTCGGATCCCTAGCTGTAGCTCCGGGCCTCGATCCCTGAGTTACCGAGGAAGGGACATCCGAGGGTGCCACTGCTGGTACTGCCGATGCCCGTGCTGTCGTCGTGTCAGCCGGAAGAGTATCCTCACCGCCTGGCGCTGGCGCCTCAGATGGAACCCGTCCCGAAGAAGGAGTCAATGTCGCAGAAATCGCCGTCGTCTCGCGAGCTATTCGCTGCACGACATCAGTGAGCGCCGCAAGTTGCCCCGATAAATCCTGGATTTGTTGCTGAAGCAACGGGTCCTCCCTAGCTGCCGTAGCCTCGGCGGCAAACAGCCTCACTACCTCCTCTCCTCCACCTCCACCCGAAGATCGGGTGCGTGCCATACTCTGTACACACGCCGCAAAGGATCAACAACCAACAGAAACCAATAACCGGTCCAAGCAACAAAACACATATAGAAAGGAAGGCATAATAATTAAAGCAAACATAAAACTACCTACTCATGTAACCGGGGGACCTTGTTGATTACACTAGATATTAGCATGCATAAGGATACCGTGGATGTCTTAATTATTATTGGAACTCAATATTATGCAAACTACGTGAGTGGTGCCCTTTACGCTATGATACGATCTTAATCTTTCACGCCCCGTGTAATGACACGACTTTTCCGGTAATTTTTACCCTCCTGTTAATAAAGTGTTTCTTTTAGTGAATTCGAATTATCGAGTTTTTGTGAGTCGGTCGAGTTGTCGCACGAGTATTTTTCTGTAAAAGGGCTCGAAAAATGATGACCGACGGTGCAATCGGATCTGAAATCCGACGTAGGGATCTCCCGGAACAAGGTTTTTAGAGTTGCGGTGACTTAACGTGCAGTGGAATCCGTGTGAAATATCCTGCACGCTTTACGAGGAAATGTGGGATTATCCCGTGGGATTAATTAATTAAAGAATTAATTATCCGGTGAAGATATTAAAAGGTGGGATTTAATTATACGTACGAAAAGGAAAAATTCCACTTTTCGCAAAAAGAGAAACCCTAGCCGGAGAGAACGAGGGAGAAAAGATAAGAACAAGGCGGAACCCTAACCGGAGGAGGGAAAAAGAGAGAAAGAGGAAGAAGACGGAGGAATCCGATCATCCCGAACCACGTACCAGAATTAGGAGTGCGATCGGTCGACTCCCCCGTCGGAACTTTCGGTAAGTAGATTTCGTTTTGTGGTATTTTTTTGGGGATTTTCGTATCTTTTCGTTGTCATCATCGCCGTCTCCGTCTCCGACGTCACCGCCGGCCCCGCCGCTGCCGCCGCGCGATCTAGGGCACGGCGCGGGTGGACGGAAGTCGCGCGGCGCCGCTAGGGCACCGCGCGGGCGGGCGGAAGGCCCGCGGCGCCGCTAGGGCACCGCGCGGGGGGACGCCAGGGGGGCGCCGCGTGGGCGCCGCCCGCGGGCGCGCACCGCGCGGCCTCGTGCCGCGCGGGGCGCTCGCGGACGGGCGGGCACTGCGCGCGGGCGCCGCCCGCGGGCGCCACCCGCGGGCGCACACCGCGCAGCCTCGTGCCGCGCTGGGCACCCTCGGGCGGGCGGGAGCCGCCCGCAGGCGTGCACCGCGCGGCCTCGGGCCGCGCCGGGCAGCCGCGGGCGGGCAGGCACCGCGCGGGCGCCGCGCAGGCGCCGCTCGCGGGCACATACACCGCGCGGCCTTGTGCAGCGTGGGGCACTCGCGGGCCAACGGGCGCCGCGCGGGCGCCGCCACGGATGCATGCCGCGCGGTTTCGTGCCGCGCGGGACATCCGCGAGCGGCGGCATCCGCGCGGGCAAACCCCGCGGGCGACGACTTCCGCGTGAGAGGGCGCGCGGGGAGCCGTCAAGTGATGTAAGAGCGCCGTTTTTGGGTTTTGCGTCGTGGGGTTAGTTTTGGATTTCCGTTTTTGCGGTGTAAGTGCGTGTTATTAATTATCATTTTTGGGGACTTCTTTAGGTCCAAGTGCGCAGCCGGAGTGTATTAAAGGTCCCAGTGCGCAGCGGGAGTGTATTAAAGGTCCAAGTGCTCCGATCTTCCCGCAACCAGTTGGGTACCCCTTTGCAATAAGTGCAATATGTAATCGTAAAAAGTATGTTAATCTGTTTAATAAAGTAGATGAGGTGTTTCAGTTGAATTAACCTTTCGCATGAATATGTACTGTTCCTTCTGTTATTAACTATGGCGACCAAGTGTCGCGGTGATTGTTACACGCCGTTTTCGGCTATCATGTTCTTGGATGCTTACACGTACACAGGCGGATTGGCCTCCGCATGGGTGTACTTTTCCGGATAAGTGGTCTGAATAACCCGTGTACCCCATAAAAGTGAAAGTGCCGGGTGGGGACCTCTTCAAGGCAGCTAAAAGTGCCGCACTAGCGCCGTGAAGAGGTTAAAGGCATCACGTAAGTAAAGTAATTGTTCACGAGGGGAGATCGTCGACTCCCCGACAGGTACCATGAGATTAAATCAAGTAATGTGGACTCATGAGGAGGAAAAGCGAAAGGTTCCGGTGTATTTCATTTGATTTAATGTTATTCTTATTTGTTTGAAACTTCTACTTTATTTGTCACTGACTTTACCCACTCCGTGTCAGGTCCGTCTAGGTGTATTAACCGGGACTGTGGTGAGGCAGCGTCTAGAGGACCATAGCCGTATGAGGCTTTACTATAGAACTCCTGTTTGGTTTATCTCATTTCTCTTTCTGGTTTAACTGTTACTTTAATTTGCTTAATTGTGGATCATAATGGATGTTGGTTAGTTAATTAGTTGACACTGTGGATTATAACATACTGTTATGAATTCTTATGCGGTCGTTTTACATTAAACAAAGGTTTCGAAAACGCTTTCCAAAAACCAAGTGTCGTATGGGCACAATCTTGAAAACCTCTGGATTTATCCTTTCAAAAACATGTAGCCGCCTTTTTGTGAATGCGTAGACGTTTTGGAAAAATGGGTGTCAGGTGGACACCGTTTGCAAACCCGTAGTTATCTCTTGATGTGATTAAATAGAATTACTCTTCTTTACTATGTTCACTGTGACTGTGTGGTTAAAGAAGGTTGTTGTTGTTGTTGTTGTTGTTGTAAATGTGACGCCGTACATATACAAAGGAGACTCTGTCCGTTTGAAGAGTGAATTTGTATATGTGGCGGGTCTGACATGCACCGGTGGGCGAGGTCGTTATTCATAAAATATATATATATATATATATATATATATATATATATATATATATATATATATATATATATATACGCTTTTCCCCTTATCCTTAGACCTCCGGGGCGTGACAGATTAAATGGTATCAGAGAGAAACAACTTTAACCACAGTAGTCGGTGACCAACATCCACAGTGCATGATGCCACAAGAAAATTGAACATGAGATAACCAAGATGTAGGTGCAGTAGATCGTGAGTGTACGGGAAAAAGGGGTTTAATTTAGGTGCGTCCGTAGGTCAAGTGTTAGGCCAGTAACCTTAGGGTTAACGCGGTTTCTTTGTATACAGCCATAATGGCCCGGACTAGGTCATCGACCGATAACGCGGGTGCGAAAAATACGGCCCCCGCCACCGCGGAGAACCAACTCCTCCGACAGCAACTGCGAGAGATGGCCGGACAATTGGAAACGCTGACGGAACAAGTCCGTCAGTTAACGCAGCGGCAGGCAACTGCGTCAGTGGAGGACGCTCCGATCCCTCCGCTCGAACCGACCGCCCCCACTACGGGACCGCCAGGGGCGGGTGGTGCAACTACAGCCGCACCCCATCAGACCTCGATGACGGGCGTGTGCAGAGCAACCCACAGCCCCGTTGGACTCCTCCACTCCGGCAGCATCGGGGCCGGTACCGGGAACGACCGCGGGAGACTTAGCAAGAGAGGCGGCGACGACCCCTACTCCCGGGAGTACCGCAGCTACAGGAGGAGCTACAGATCAGCGGACCGAACGTGAACGAGTTAGGACGAACCTGGCAGAGTTCAAGAAGTACGATCCGCCCATCTTTGAGGGAGAAACGACCGACCCCTGGGTCGTAGAAAAATGGGTGGATAACATGGAGAAGCTTTTTGAAGACCTATTGATGGAAGAACACGAACGGGTCCCCTTAGCCGTTCACTTTCTTGAGGGGAACGCCCGTATTTGGTGGAAGACGGTACGTCCGGACCCGTCTACGAACACTCCACTACCGTCGTGGTCGACTTTCAGAGAGGAACTGTTTGGAGCGTTCATTTCCAACAGTGTTAAACAATGAAGGAAGGACCCGAACCACTGTGGAAGTCGTCCGTCATATGTGGTGGTGCGCATCGATTGATGAGCTGCCCTTGGAGGCACGATCACTGCTTTCAGTGCGGCAAGCCGGGCCACTCACGTTTCACATGCCCCAAGAAGCCGGCTACCACTACCCCGGCGCCGCAACCCGACGAACTAGAGAAGGCTACAGCCCCCGCTCCGCAAGGGGCCCCAACCCAAGGAGCCGGGCAAACCAACGCCCGAAGAAAGCGCAGAAAGACGGGCAAGTGCCAACGGGAGGCCCGGAACCGCTGCAGGAACCCTGCATCATCTGCGGGAAGGCACACCTAGTGACGAGATGCCTTTGGAAGTACTCCCATTGCTATAAATGCGGCCAGCCGGACCACACCCGTGCCTCATGCCCTCAAGAACTAGCCACTACTACCGCAACGCCGCAGCCGGAAGGACGAGAGGGTACTGCAACCCCTGTTCCGCAGGAGGACCTACCCGGCGGCCAACACACGGCAGATTCTCACGAAACCAAGTCCCTACCCCACCACGCCGTGCGTCGCTGGCCTAAGGGTTGTGGACGGACTCCCCGAACTACCACGGTGGAAGACGCAATGTCTCAGAACAACTGACAGCAGGTAACTTCTGTTTCCTCTCTGTTTAGGAACACCGGTTACACCTAAGCTTACTACCCTCGTCTGACTCTCTCTCTCTCTCTCTCTCTTGTCTTTTCCCTCCCCTACTCCCTAACGTGCCTAGTGCTGATTGGGGGAGAAATCCTTAGGTATTAGTTGAACCCTCCCCGGCCTACGTGCTCGGGCGGGTTTCGGGGTATAGGAGACCCTACCTGTCACGCCCCGGGGTCGAAACTGCAACCCGGGCTCGCCAACAGATCCGCCACCTATGCCAACCTGCATAGGCGAAGCGTCCTACCTGCAAGAAAAGTACTACAGCTAAACAGATATCAGAGCTATAAATAAAAACCTGCTGTATAACTAAAATCAATCACTGTACAACTGGAAATAAAACAACAATGTCCACCTCCCAAAGGTGATAATCGTACAATATCCTCAATTACAAGCTCTGAACCCAACCGGGAGGTATCTCCAATAAATACAACAGTCTACAGTCTCTCAATACATAGAAAATCCTCACTACATCAGTCTCTCAAAAGAGGAAGAAAATAAAACAACTAATCTACTGAAGATCTCCTCTGAAGGGGTATCGCTACTCCCCAACGACGGGTAGGGATCTAGCTCGCGACTCCCTCGCCTCGAACAACAACCGCAGAATCCGCAACACCCGTTAAGACTCTGCAAAACAAGGGAGAGGAAGGAAAAAGGAGGGGGAAGACCCCCAAAGGGTGTGAGAACTACACCCAAAAGGGGAGTTCTCAGTGGGTACCACCGCCAGACCTGACGGTCTACCCACTAAGTCCTCAAGAGACATAAAATGACCAAAGCAGTAAAGACTGAAATAGGAAAGCTGGAGACTCTCAACAGCTACCATGCCTCTATCTAAATGCTCAAATGGGGCAAACTCTGATAAAGATACGCAACACTCGCACACGAGGTGCTCAATCGACCCAATCGAGCTGACTGCCACATCGGGTCCAGTCAAACCTGCGCCCCACTTACGACCACCTCCCGCTGACGGGCAGGGATTACATAGGGCGTCCAAACGGACTAACTCGCTATCGAGTAGTGGCTCATGCAGGCTATAGTCAAAATCCACACTCTCTCTCAGAACGGATAAACTCAAGATCACCAAGCCTCTCGCACAATGGTCAACAACTCACAATGACCTTGGGACAACCGTCGATCCCCAGACGGTTCCCAACAACACTAGCACTGGTCTAAACACGGCTACTAGACTCCACTCGGTCCCCCTGGCACGAGTGCAACAATAAAAGTATCTGACCGAAATAAACCCAATCAAATGAACCGGTATAAAACCCGGTATTGCCTGCTCTGTCATCACTCACAACTCACCAACTCTGTCATCACTCACAACTCACCAACTCTGTCATCACTCACAACTCACCAACTGACCGGCCCATCATGGTCAAAAGCCTACTCCGGAGTGGCACTCGAGGGGAGCGACCCACACGAGTAAAGTATCTCTGTAATCAATGTCTCACAAGTATCTCTATATAGCAGGACTGGATCACGACTCTGATCAAAGTGGGAAAACTCATCCACTAAAGGAAAGGCCCGATCTCAATCGGATGCAACTAAACGATAAGTGGGAAACTCCATCCACAAGAGAAAACTGATACCCAAATCTGGTGCATAGATAAGCATCCGGTCAACCGCCCAATATCCGCGGTTGCCGCAAAGCCCCACAACTAATCCAACCTGTCCCAAACACGAAGTCCCGACTACACTACCCAGACCCCTGCTCGAACCCGAGCAACACTGACCACCTGACTAACAAGAAGGAGAAAGGAAAAGCATGGTTTCTCCTAAGTCAAGTTCCAATAAGTAGTGTAGCAATAAAAGGTGGCCTAACTATATGTCCATACAAGCATGCATTTGTCCTCAAGAATGATATAGAAAGTAAACCACATGCCTACACCTGATCGTAATCCTCGATTACAATAACTCCTCAGAGTGAAAATTCGCACATAGCTACAAAATCCTATCCCAAAGCATAAACCAACCACATGAAAGGCTATGTGCTAACATGGCATGTTACATAATCTCATAGGGTAACATTATCCTAGGTAAGCTTACACTAATCATCACATAGATGCCCAAGTCATGCAAGTCCTCAGTATACCTCATAAATACTATTCCTGCAATCATTTATACAAATATCATTATCAAGCTTACCTACCTTACAAACATAAACCATGTACCCTAAACATGCATGCATCAGTCATAGAGGGGTGACATCCCCACAAGTGCACTTATATTCGTCATAACATAAATAGCTTATACAGTTACCACTATTAAGCCCACCCACCTGAAGCGCTTAAACCAAGGCAAACCTGAAGTCGGTGAAGAGCGCAGACGCCCACAGTCCAAATTCTGCCGAAACTGCATCCTCGGTACATGCCGCGCAAGCCTTGGCTCCAAACAACTAAAAGTACCCCGCAATCAAAGTCTACAGATCCATCGGGTCCAGCAACACTTGTAAACACCCCTGGGTACAACAATAAGATCCAACATTACACTTTTATTCCAAAAATAATCCTCATATACAACATCAGAAAATAGTCCCGAAGATATGCAGTTTTCACCAGCAGCAAGTGCCCAAAAAAATCCAATAAAAATGTCACAGCAATTCTCGCGTCGATACCTTCGAAACGAGTACCTGCACGACCAATTCCGAGCCCCGTATGCCGAGTTACAAATTCCACAGTACAGGTGCGCAAAACCACACAGCAACATAACTGTAACTCCATTTACAGATAAGGGGAAGAACATATACCTTCGGGCAAAACTCAAAAAAATACAAGAAAAATACTGTGATATTCCTTGCGTCGATTAGATGAAAAAAGTGTATAAGCACGTCGCCATACGATGCCCGGTTGCGGAGATATCGCCGAAAGACCATGCCGCTGTCCAAAACTCCATCACAGAAATGGGGTCACAGTAAGCTCGAACAAACACCTCAAAAAGCGCGAAATGAGGGAAAGATGAAAATAACTAGATCGTAGATCTGTCCGTCGCGGATCCAGCGGCGAAGAAATCACTCGAAAAGGTGGTCGGAGTAGGCCGGGGAAGCTCGCGCACCGAAACGCGACGAAGGGGAACCCAAAAGGACGAGCGTCGCGCCGCGCCATAAAAATGGAAACCTCGATAAGCATGCCGCCAAAAATCTCAAAACTTTGAAGATGAAAGCAGCATAACTCGGGGATCATCTTTGCTGAAGGTGCCATGGCGGTTTGAAGCTCAGAAACGCGAAAAAGAGGAGGAAGAAGAAGGCTCGGATCTTTAAATAGGCTCCAGAAACAATTCAAATAATACCGGATATGTCCCAAATTTCCGGGCGCTGGGACTTTCGGGCGCGTACTGTAGCAGCCCGGAACCCAACTGCGCGCGCACTGTAGCAGCCCGAATCTACCCTGGGCCTCCACGTCGCCCGCCAAACAGGCGACAGCAAACCAGCCCAACCACCACACGACACGTGGCTCGCTGCACAGCCGACACGTGGCACGCACCCAGTCAACGCGTCGCTGCCACGCCCACGTGCGCGCTGTCAGCGCCGCCTGCGCCCCCCTGCCAGGCACGCGCCCCGAGGCCACCCACACACACTCCGTGAACCGGGTCCACAGCACCGACAAATCATAAGCCGCCACGTGTCCAGCCCTCTGGTCCACCGTACACCGCGCCATTTCCCGTGGACCGCGCCCCCTACGCCGGTTGGCCGCGACCGGTGCACGCCTCCGCGGTGGACCGCGCACCTGCCCGCGCCTGCCCGCGCCGCGCTCCGCCGCTGCCGCCGCTGCCCGCCGCCGCCGCCGCTGCCCGCCGCCGCCGGAACAGTACCAAGATGCCTCGAAAATTGCGCGCGTCATCCGGGCTCCGAAAAATACAAGTGAATAGTCCATTTTCATCATTTTCGCACGCTGAATCCAAATCCGAAGTCCGATTTGCCAAATTCCAACTCTAAAAATTGCCGAAGGCATCCGAAAAGGTGTTCTTTTGTCCAAACTTCGCGCTGAGCCCAATTTTAATATCCATTGCGCGCAAAACCACTTCCAAGCATTCGACGGGGCCATCTGATCACCCACGTGATCCATTTAAGCCCGAAGTCCCCCACTTGTGTCCAAATTGTGCACAAATCCTGCCGACGCGCCGCATAGGCCTCCCGAAGCTGTAGATGCAACAGTAGTCTCGTCGTGGGGATCCAGGTCCTCACACTACCGTTCTTAGTGAGAGCTGTTAGGGGTTATGTAAGGATTAAATGGGTCCCACCCCTTACCTTGCAATTAAGGACCCAGGAGACCGATAGGTCGCGTGGGCCCGCAATCCAAGTTAGATCCGACATCTCAGTCGTAAGAGAATTCCCGGATGTATTTCCGGCGGAACTCCCTGGGATGCCACCGGAACGAGAGGTCGAATTCCCTATTGAGCTGCTCCCAAGCACTAAACCCATCACCAAAGCACCGTACAGGATGGCTTTCGCCGAGTTGAAGGAACTCAAGGCGCAGCTGGAGGACCTTTTGGATAAAGGCTTCATCAGACCGAGCGTGTCGCCATGGGGCGCGCCCATTCTATTCGTAAGAAAGAAGGACAGAAGCCTTCGTTTGTGCATAGACTACCGGGAAATAAACAAGATCACCATTAAGAATAAATACCCCCTGCCAAGGATCGACGATCTATTCGACCAGTTACAAGGGGCGACGGTGTTCTCAAAGATTGACCTGCAGTCCGGCTACCATCAGCTCAGAGTTAGGGGTGAGGACATCCCCAAAACGGCCTTCCGGACTCGCTACGGCCACTACGAATTCACGGTAATGCCGTTCGGGCTCACCAATGTCCCTGCGGTATTTATGGACATGATGAATAGGGTGTTCAAACCCTTTCTTAGATTTATTCGTGGTCGTCTTCATTGATGATATCCTCATCTACTCACGTACAGATGAGGAACATGAGGAGCACCTACGTATAGTCCTTCAGACCCTCCGGGATCAGAAACTCTATGCCAAACTCAAAAAGTGTGAGTTTTGGCTTCGCGAGGTGGACTTTTTGGGGCATGTTGTTTCGGCATCTGGAATTGCGGTCGACCCGAGGAAGATAGACTCTGTGACAGACTAGCCCCGACCGACAACGGTAACAGAGGTACGAAGTTTCCTGGGTCTGGCAGGGTATTACAGGTGCTTCGTGGAAGGCTTCTCCAAAATAGCTACCCCCTTGACTCGCCTGACCCAGAAAGGGGAGAAGTTTATCTGGACGGATCAGTGCTAGAGGAGTTTTGAGGAACTCAAGGACAGATTGACGCGGGCCCCGGTTCTCGCCTTACCGGAGCCTGGGGAGGACTATGAGGTTTATTGCGATGCGTCGCGAAACGGCCTCGGAGGTATGCTTATGCAACGGGGTAAGGTCATAGCCTACGCGTCTAGGCAACTTAAGGAGTACGAACGGAATTACCCCGTGCACGACTTGGAGCTTGCAGCAGTCGTGTTTGTCCTCAAGTTGTGGAGACACTATTTGTACAGGACACACTGTAATGTGTATTCCGATCATCAGAGCCTCAAGTACCTCTTCACCGAGAAGGAGCTAAACTTGCGGCAAAGGCGGTGGCTCGAGCTATTGAAAGACTATGACTTGTCGATCCACTACCACCCGGGGAAGGCAAATGTGGTGGCGACGACTTGAGCCGCAAGGGGCAGACAGAAGGAGCAGGGGTAAGTGCTATTACCCAGCAGGATCGTCTAATTGCAGAGTTTTTGCAATTGAGACTGGAGGTAGTGCCAGCGGGTACGGTCGCAAGACTCACGACCCTGGTGGTTAGACCCACCCTGCTGGACAGGATCTCGGAAGGACAATCGACAGATACCCAGTTACAACTCGTGCGAGACAGAGTACCCTCAGACCAAGGGAGCGATTTCGCAATAGACTCTGATGGCACAATACGATTCCGAGGACGAATTTACGTGCCGGACCTACCGGAACTCAAAGAGGAAATCCTGAGGGAAGCGCATACTGCTCCCTATGCAGTGCACCCTGGGGGAACAAAGATGTACAAAGATATAAAGCAAACCTTCTGGTGGCCTAAGTTGAAGGCAGACGTGACCCGATTCGTGGCACATTGCCTGGTGTGCCAACAAGTAAAGGCCGAGCATCAACGCCCAGCAGGGAAGTTACAACCGTTGCCGGTGCCTGAATGGAAGTGGGAGATGATTACGATGGATTTTGTGACCGGCTTCCCGAGGTCGCCACAAGGACATGATGCGATATGGGTCATAGTGGATCGTTTGACGAAATCGGCCCAATTCCTGCCCATACATACGACGTGGACTCGGGAATGTCTGGCGCAAACATACATTAATGAAATAGTGAGGTTGCATAGAGTACCGGCGTCCATCACGTCGAACAGAGACACGCGATTTGTGTCGAACTTTTGGTAGAACCTGCAACGAGCAATGGGAACCAAACTGCATTTCAGCATGGCTTTTCACCCGCAAACTGACGGACAATCGGAACGGGTGATCCAAATCCTCGAAGACATTCTCCGGGCATGCGTACTTGACTTGGGCGAAGGGTGGTCTCGATACCTACCCCTTGTGGAATTCGCCTACAACAACAGTTATCAAGCCAGCATTCAAATGGCGCCATACGAGGCTCTATATGGGCGCCGCTGTTAGTCTCCAATATGCTGGGACGACTTGGGAGAGCGCAAGTTCTTGGGCCCATATTTAGTGGAGGAGACCGAGGCAAAGGTGCGACTGATCAAACAACGGCTGCTGACCGCCCAGAGCAGATAGAAAAGTTATGCGGACCATAGACGACGGGATTTAGAATTCATGGTGGGTGAGCACGTGTTGCTCCGAGTTTCGCCTTCAAAAGGGACCCGACGTTCCGGCCTGAGGGGAAAGTTAAGTCCGAGGTACGTGGGACCGTTTGGGATCCTAGAACGCGTGGGCCCGGTGGCATACCAGTTGGCCTTACCGCCGAACCTCGATCGAGTCCACAACGTGTTTCACGTTTCAATGCTCCGGAAGTACCTGCCCGACCCCTCTCACACCCTAGGTGTATCCACTATCGAGTGACAAGAGGACTTAAGCGTCGAGGAGACGCCGGTGCGGATCTTGGCACGAGAGGATAAGAAGTTGCGCAATCGGACCATCCCCTATGTAAAGGTCCAGTGGAGCAACCACGAAGAACGCGAAGCGACGTGGGAACTGGAATCAAAAATGAAGGAATGTTTTCTCGAGTTGTTTAGCGAGAGTTGTAATTAAGTTTCGAGGACGAAACTTCTTATAAAGTGTGAGTGCTGTAATGACACGACTTTTCCGGTAATTTTTACCCTCCTGTTAATAAAGTGTTTCTTTTAGTGAATTTGAATTATCGAGTTTTTATGACTCGGTCGAGTTGTGGCACGGGTATTTTTCTGTAAAAGGGCTCGGAAAATGATGACCGACGGTGCAATCGGATCTGAAATCCGACGTAGGGATCTCCTGGAACAGGGTTTTTAGAGTTGCGGTGACTTACGTGCAGCGAAATCCGTGTGAAATATCCTGCACGCTTTACGAGAAAATGCGGGTTTATCCTGTGGGATTAATTAATTAAAGAATTAATTATCCGATGAAGATATTAAAAGGTGGGATTTAATTATACGTACGAAAAGGAAAAATCCCACTTTTCGCAAAAAGAGAAACCCTAGCCGGAGAGAATGAGGGAGAAAAGAGAAGAACAAGGCGGAACCCTAACCGGAGGAGGGAAAAAGAAAGAAAGAGGAAGAAGACAGAGGAATCCGATCACCCCGAACCACGTACCGGAATTAGGAGTGCGATCGGTCGACTCCCTCGTTGGAACTTTCGGTAAGTAGATTTCGTTTTGTGGTATTTTTTGGGGGATTTTCGTATCTTTTCATTGCCGTCATCGCCATCTCCGTCTCCGACGTCACCGCCGGCCCTGTCGCTGCAGTCGCGCGATTTAGGGCACGGCGCGGGCGGACGGAAGACGCGTGGCGCCGCTAGGGCACCGCGCAGGCGGACGCCGGGCATACCGCGCGGCCTCGCGCCGCGCTGGGCACCCCCGGGCGGGCGGGCGCGACGCGGGTGCCGCCCGCGGGCGCGCACCGCGCGGCCTCGCGCCGCGCGGGGCACCCGCGGGCGGGCAGGCACCGCGCAAGCGCCGCCCGCGGGCACACACACCGCGCGGCCATGCGCCGCGCGGGGCACCCGTGGGCCGACGGGCGCCGCCGCGGACGCATGCCACGCGGTTTCGTGCCGTGCGGGTCATCCGCGAGCGGCGACATCCATGCGGGCAAACCCCGCGGGCGACGACTTCCGCGTGAGAGGGCGCGCGGGGAGCCGTCAAGTGATGTAAGAGCGCCGTTTTTGGGTTTTGCGTCGCGGGGTTAGTTTTGGATTTCCGTTTTCGCGGTGTAAGTGCGTGTTATTAATTGTCCTTTTTGGGGACTTCTTTAGCTCCAAGTGCGCAGCGGGAGTGTATTAAAGGTCCAAGTGCGCAGCGGGACTATATTAAAGGTCCAAGTCCTCCGATCTTCCCGCAACCAGGTGGGTACCCCTTTGCAATAAGTGCAATATGTCATCGTAAAAAGTATGGTAATCTGTTTAATAAAGTAGATGAGGTGTTTCAGTTGAATTAACCTTTCGCATGAATATGTACCGTTCCTTCTGTTATTAACTGTGGCGACCAAGTGTCGCGGTGATTGTTACACGCCGTTTTCGGCTATCATGTTCTTGGATGCTTACACGTACACATGCGGGTTGGCCTCCGCATGTGTGTACTTTTCCGGATAAGTGGTCTGAATGACCCGTGAACCCCACAAAAGTGAAAGTGCCGGGTGGGGACCTCTTCACGGCAGCTAAAAGTGCCGCACTAGCGCCGTGAAGGGGTTAAAGGCATCACGTAAGTAAAGTAATTGTTCTCGAGGGGAGATCGTCGACTCCCCGACAGGTACCATGTGATTAAATCAAGTAATGTGGACTCATGATGTCACGCCCCGGAGGTTCTAAAGGAGCGGAAAACGTACCCATTTTTTTTTCCTTAAGTAATTACATGAACCTTGCCTCCGGCGCGTATCAGACCCGCCGCATATACAAATTCTCTCCCCAAACGGGCGGAGTCTCCTTTGTATATGCATGGCGTCACAATCAATTCCAATGCTTTAACCATTCCAATCATGACATGCAACGAGGAGAGGATATAGTACATCAAGCCATCACCGCTATCTTATACAGTCTATAGCATAAACCCATGGGTTTTGAAAATCGGTGCCCACACGACACCCAGTTTTCTAAATCGTTTTCGCAAACTCTTTGTGCGGCCATTAACTTGAAAGGATAAATCCACGGGTTTTAAAATCGGTGCCAACACAGCACTTGCTTTGAAAACATCTTTGAAACCAGTTTGTATTTGAAAACAAGCCACAATTACACATCCTATCATTCACCAGTTAATTATAAGAAAGTCCTCCTCCCAACATCCATCAGAAACCACAGTATATGAATCACAGTTGAACTAAACATAGTAATGCCATAACCAAAGATAAATAAGATAAAGTATCGTTTTACTAGCCCTCTTAGCTAGTGTCCTCTAACTGATGCCTCACCGTCGTCCCGAAATCCACCCCTACTCGAACCTGTCACAGTGTGGGTTGTCAGTGACTGATAAAGTAGAGAACAAGCAAGTAAACGCAATAAATAGAAAGAACACACCGCGTCACCGGGCATTTACTTTTCCTCTCCCCCTCATGTATCGCTAAATCCCTGTTGAAAGTCCCGCTGGGCACCTACCCCAGCTTTCTGAATATTTTGGGCACCAACCCCAATACCGTACTCATCTTCTTGGTGCCTCCAACCCCTCGACTGCCCAAGTAGCAGCCGCCTCCCCTTGACGGGTCCCCACTAACCTCCCCTTGTGGGGTACACGGGTAAATGACTTACCATCTTTTCGGAAAAATACACCCTCTGCAGTGGCCAAACTGCCGGTGTGCGTGTAAGCAATATGAGTGTTTTAATGCCTTACGACCTCAGCCGCTATAACCAAAGTAGTATACCGCACCTGCGACCGCAGCCGCTCGATTGAAATAGTAAAAGGGATTCACATGCTAGGGGGTTAGTCAAATTATAAACGTATCTACTTTATCAAAACGAGTATTCGGAAACGACACCTATCCGGTAATAACCAACACCTACCCACCTTGATTATGCGAAATGCTTATTCCGGAGACTGAACCTTGCTCTCTGTTGACGCCCGGACGTAGAAGTAGTCCCCAAAAGAGCCATGGTCAGATCAACAATATAGTAGTGGATAAACCGAGCCCAAACAATTCAAAACACAAAGGACAACTTGACCCGGCGGTGGCGCCCGTGCGCGTCGAGCGACGCGGCCGCCCCCGCGGTGTCACGGGTCGTACGGCCGCGCGGGCACCAGCCCCGCGGGGCGTTTGCCGTGACCGCGCGGGCCCTAGCTCCGCGCGGTGCAAGCCGCGGCCGCACGGGCACCAACACCGCGCGGCACCTTCCGCGATCGTGCGGACCTCGGCCTCGCATGGCGCAAACCGAGGCCGCGCGGGCGCCGGCCCCGCGCGGTAACGACCCCGGCCGCGCGGGCACCAACACCGCGCGCCGCAACCGCACGGGCGCCCGCCCGCGCAGCATTAGCCGTGGCTGCGCGGCACGTGCTGTCACCGTCGCGCGGGCACCCACCCGCGCGGCACAAACTGCAGCCGCGCGGGCAGGGCCCCGCGCGGCATGCACCACCACCGCCGCCGCCGCGCGGGCACCCGCTCGCGCGGCACACACCGCGGCCGCGCGGGCAAGGCCCTGCGCGGCATGCGATGCCGCTGCCGCGCGGGCACCTGCCCCGCGCGACACGCGCCGCGGCCGCCGCGTGGGCATGGCCCCGCGCGGCGTGCGATGCCGCCGCCGCGCGGGCACCCGCCCCGCGCGGTACACGACGCGGCCGCCGCACGGGCATGGCCCCGCGCGGCGTGCGATGCCGCCGCCGCGCGGGCACCCGCCCCGCGCGGCACGCGCCGCTGCCGCCGCGCGGGCATGGCCCCGCGCGGCGTGCGATGCCGCCGCCGTGCGGGCACCCGCCCCTCGCGGCACGCGCCGCGGCCGTCGCGCGAGCATGGCCCCGCGCGGCATGCGATGCCGCCGCCGCGCGGGCACCCGCCCCGCGCGGCACGCGCCGCGGCCGCCGCTCGGGCATGGCCCCGCGCGGCGTGCAATGCCGCCGCCGCGCGTGCACCCGCCCCGAGCGGCACGCACCGCGGCCGCGTGGGCACCGGCCCCGCGCGGCTTTTGCCGTGGCCGCGCGAGCACCGGCCTCGCGCGGTGTTTACCCTAGCCGCGGCCACGCGGGTAGCTTGATCTCGCGCGGGCACCGTCCCCGCGCGGCGCGCATTACGGTCGCGCGGTGACGCCTTAGGGCTTCGCGGCGCGACACGTTGGGTAGCACACGGCTACTCCTAGACTTCATGAAAGACCGATACCCAAAAACCGAGCGATACTACACCAAAATAAAATTAGTTTACCTCTAATCGTAGGAGACGGCTATCCGTTCTCACTCCCGGTTTTGGCTCGTCCGTCGGGAGGGTTTGGATCCTTTAGCTTTCACCTTCTTCTCCACCGTTCTCTTTCGATTAGGGTTTCGCCTTTCTTCTTGTTTCCTCCGGTTAGGGTTTCGTTTTTCTTTCTTTCGGGAGAAGATAACGAAATATCTTTTCGTACGACAATAACCACTTTGGGTATTTAAGTTTCCCAATTAATTAATTCCTTAATTAATTAATTCTGTAATTAATTAATTCTCCAATTATTTAATTCCTCAAATTAGATTCTTCAGGATAATTCCTTAAAGATAATTCTATCTTTTTCCTCGAAAAGCGTGCCAAATCACTTACGCGGATTTCGATGCACCCCTGGCCATTGCGATCACTTTCTACCCCTTTCCAGGAGTTCCGTAAGTCGGAATCCGGATCCGATCGCACTGCCATTCTCCGTTTTCCGATCTCTATCGCAAAAAAATACCCACACCTCCGAATTAACGACTTAAATAAACCCGTTACGTTAATTACATTAAACGAAAACTTTATTAGCAGGAGGTATTAAGTGTTACAAAATCTATGATATTACACCACTTACGTCTTAAAAGAAGTTTCGTCCTCGAAACTTAATCTCACTCCTCACTATATAACTCGGGATAACACTCTCTCATTTTTTGTTTCAAGTTCCCACGTCGCCTCGCGCTCCTCGTGGTTACTCCATTGCACCTTTACGTAGGGGATCGTCCGGTTCCGAAGGTTCTTTTCTTCTCTTGCCAAGATCCGCATCGGCGTTTCTTTGAAGCTCAAGTCTTCCCGCAGCTCAACGGCCGAGGCGTCGAGGACGTTCGACGGATCAGATAAGTATTTCCGGAGCATCGAAATGTGGAAAACGTTATGCACCCATTCAAGATTTGGCGGTAAGGCCAACCGGTACGCCACTGGCCCCACGCGTTCCAAGATTTCGAACGGTCCCACATACCGTGGGCTTAACTTCCCTCTTATGCCAAACCGTCTCGTCCCCTTAGACGGTGACACGCGTAGCAACACATGATCCCCTACCGAGAATTCCAGTTCCCGTCGCCTCCGGTCCGCGTAACTTTTCTGTCGGCTCTGGGCGGTCAGCAACCGCTGCCTGATAAGGCGCACCTTTGTTTCCGTTTCCTCTACGAGGTCTGGCCCCAAGAGTTTCCATTCTCCCAAATCGTCCCAGCAAATGGGCGATCGACACCGGCGTCCGTACAAGGCTTCGTACGGGGCCATCCGAATACTAGCCTGATAGCTATTATTATAAGCAAATTCCACGAGGGGTAGGTAACGCGACCAGCCCTCCCCCAGGCTTAGCACACAAGCTCGAACATATCCTCAAGAATCTGGATCACTCGCTCCGATTGCCCGTCCGTCCGCGGGTGAAAAGCCGTGCTAAACTGCAACTTGGTCCCCAACGCCTGCTGCAGACTCCGCCAAAAGTTTGACACGAAGCGCGTGTCCCTGTCCGAGGTTATGGATGATGGTACTCCATGCAACCTCACCACCTCGCCGATATAGGTCTGCGCCAGCCGATCCCTAGTCCACGTCGTGTGAATCGGTATGAAATGGGCCGATTTCGTCAGACGGTCCATGATGACCCATATCGCGTCGTGTCCTTGTTGCGATCGCGGAAAACCGGTCACAAAATCCATGGTGATCCGTTCCCATTTCCACTCCGGTATGGGCAATGGTTTGTAGTTTTCCCGCCGATCGTTGGTGTTCCGCCTTCACCTGTTAGCACACCAGACATCGTGCCACGAAGTGCGCCACATCGTTCTTTAGTTTAGGCCATCAAAAGGTCTGTCTTAGGTCTCTGTACATTTTTGTACCTCCAGGATGCGCGGTGTAGGGGGCGTTATGCTCTTCCACAAGAATTTCTCTCCTTAGTTCCGGCACGTCAGGTACGCAGACTCGTCCCCGGAACCTCAACACGTCGTCGACGCCGATAACAAACTCCCCACCTGGTTCCGAGGATAACCTGTCCCGCACTTGCTGTAATTGTGGGTCCGTCGCTTGGCCTTCTGCGATCCTCCCTATCAGCGTAGGCTTGATCTCCAAGGTCATAAATTTCGTAACTGATCCTGCTGGCACCACCTCCAGTCTCAGTTGCGAGAATTGTGCAATTAGCCGATCCTGTTGGGTAAGGGTGCACAGTGTCGTCTCCCCCGCCTGTCCCTTCCGGCTCAAGGCATCGGCCACCACGTTTGCTTTTCCGGGGTGGTAATGGATGGACAAATCGTAGTCCTTCAGTAGTTCCAGCCACCTCCGTTGCCGCAAGTTCAACTCCTTTTGCGTAAACAAATATTTGAGGCTCTGGTGGTCGGAGTACACCTTAAAGTGTGCCCCATAGAGGTAGTGCCTCCAGAGCTTCAACGCAAACACGACTGCCGCGAGTTCCAAGTCGTGTGTAGGATAGTTCCGCTCATAATCCTTGAGCTGTCTTGACGCGTATGCGATGACTTTCCCTTGTTGTATCAACACACTTCCCAGTCCACTTCGAGACGCGTCACAGTAGATCTCGTAATCCTCACCGGGCTGTGGCAATGTGAGTACCGGTGCCCGCGTGAGTCTGTCCTTAAGCTCCTCGAAGCTCTTCTGGCATTGATCCGTCCAGACGAACTTCTCCCCTTTCCGGGTTAGTCGAGTAAGGGGAGTGGCTATCTTTGAAAAGCCTTCCACAAAGCGTCGGTAATATCCTGCTAGCCCGAGGAAGCTTCGGATTTCCGTCACCGTGGTCGGGCGAGCCCAGTCGGTCACCGATTCTATCTTCCTTGGATCCACCGCAATTCCCGTGGCCAAGACAATATGTCCCAGAAAATCGACCTCACGGAGCCAGAACTCACACTTTTTGAGTTTGGCATACAGCTTTTGATCCCTTAGGGTCTGGAGGACCACCCGGAGGTGCTCCTCATGCTCCCTATCTGTGCGAGAAAAAAAGAGGATATCATCAATAAAAGCCACTACAAATTGGTACAGGAATGGTTTAAAAATCCGGTTCATCATGTCCATAAATACCGCCGGGACATTGGTTAGCCCAAACGGCATCACCGTGAACTCGTAATGGCCTTATCGAGTTCTGAACGCCGTATTCGGTATATCCTCACTTCGGACTATAACCTGGCGTACTGCGACGCCTCACAATCCGCCCCGCTACCCCAACCGTGATGCCCCAACTTCCCAGAGGGTCACCCATCCTAGAACTACTCTAGCTCTAGCACGCTCAACTCTCGTAACCTCTTGGATATTACTGCCATCCAAAATGCTATAGCCGGGTTGCGAAACAACCCCCGAAGGCGTCGTCGCTCCGGTTGTTGTTCGAATAGGTCTTCAACCCAAGGTGGGGGGTATTGTTCTATGCTATGGCCCTACCTATTCCCCGATCGATGATGCACAGGCGTAGCCCCACCCCCCTCAAAACTACAGTACGTCAACTCCTATGGCGGAACTTGGGCGGAGAAAAGAAAAACGACAAGGGAGAGCGGGGAGTCGTAAGGTATAACCCAAAAAGGCAAGAGAGACTAAAAGGGGTCGGACCAGAAAGGACTGCTCCGGTTCGACGGGTGTTCCCAACTAGTAGAAAGTAGTTTAGGTATTACCTGCTATTTCCCATTCTGGGACATTGCGTCGTCCAATGGGGCGGTTGGGGGGGTCCGCCCACACCCTTTGGGCCAACGGCGCACGGCGGCTGTAACGGGTAGTTCTTGCGGGCATGAAGCGCAGGCGTGATCCGGCTTGCCGCACTTGTTGCAGTGGGAGTACCTCCAGAGGCAGTTAGTCACTCGATGTGCCTTTCCGCAAATAACACAGGGTCCCCATGACGATTCCTGGCTTCCTGTTGGCACCTGCCCGCCTTTCTGTACTTTCTTCGGGCGTCGATTTGCCCTGCTTCTTGAGTTGGGGCTCCCTTGTGGGGTGAGGGTGGCAGCTCTCTTCGTTAAGTTGGGTCGCGGCGCCGGGGGTCTAGTGACGGCCGGTTTTCGGGGGCACGTGTAACGTGTGTGGCCCGGCCTGCCGCATCGGAAGCAGTGTTCGTTCCGCCAAGGGCAGCCCATCATTGGGTGCGCGCCACCACAAATGACACACGGCTTCAGAGGTTCAGGTCCCACTTTCAGCGTTTGTTCAGATTCCTGTCCTGTCTTCGGGCGTTTTGTCGCCCGGCCCTTCTGATAGAAGTCCCCTGCCGAACCGGGGTAGGGGTTTCCCAGGCCCTGCTGCATCCCGGGGTGTCCCCACCGAGCACGTGCTTCGGCAAGTTCATGCTCTGCCCGCACGGCCACGTCGTCCGCCTCTTGATAGATGGGAAAACCTGCCGGTGGCATTCTACGAAAGGCGTCGTCCCTGACGCTGCGCTGAAAACGGTCGACACTCTCAAGCTCTCGTGTCAGTATGCACAAGCGTTCAGTGAGGGTCAGCAGCTGCCCGGCCACCTCGCGCAGCTGGTTGCGTAGTAAGCGGTTCGCCTCGGCTGCAGTGTCCATTCCCGTTGGCCGTTGCTCACTAAGCCGGACTGTTATCTGTACACACAAACAAATCACATCAATCCTATTGCGTCTAGGAAATCCCAGCACCTTCACCTTCTATCCCTAGGACTCGATCCCTTAATTCCCCGCGCTCACGCTCGTACGCGACACACCTATACTTTGGTTATCAACTTTGTTAGTCACTTGTGTCATTACATTCTGTGGATGTTAGTCATGATCTCCTTGGTTAAAGCCGTTTTCTCTGATACCATAAAATCTGTCACGCCCCGGAGGTTCTAAAGGAGCAGAAAACGTACCCATTTTTTTTCCTTAAGTAATTACATGAACCTTGCCTCCGGCGGGTATCAGACCCGCCGCATATACAAATTCACTCCCCAAACGGGCGGAGTCTCCTTCGTATATGCACGACGTCACAATCAATTCCAATGCTTTAACCATTCTAATCATGACATGCAACGAGGAGAGGATATAGTACATCAAACCATCACCGCTATCTTATACAGTCTATAGCATAAACCCATGGGTTTTGAAAATCGGTGCCCACACGACACCCAGTTTTCTAAATCATTTTCGCAAACTCTTTGTGCGGCCATTAACTTGAAAGGATAAATCCACGGGTTTTAAAATCGAAGCCCACACGGCACTTGCTTTGAAAACATCTTTGAAACCGGTTTGTATTTGAAAACAAGCCACAATTACACATCCTATCATTCACCAATTAATTATAAGAAAGTCCTCCTCCCAACATCCATCAGAAACCACAGTATATGAATCACAGTTGAACTAAACATAGTAATGCCATAACCAAAGATAAATAAGATAAAGTATCGCTTTACTAGCGCTCTTAGCTAGTGTCCTCTAACTGATGCCTCACCGTCGTCCCGAAATCCACCCCTACTCGAACCTGTCACAGTGTGGGTTGTCAGTGACTGATAAAGTAGAGAACAAGCAAGTAAACGCAATAAATAGAAAGAACACACCGCGTCACCGGGCATTTACTTTTACCCGCCCCCTCATGTATCGCTAAATCCCTGTTGAAAGTCCCGCTGGGCACCTACCCCAGCTTTCTGAATATTTTGGGCACCAACCCCAATACCGTACTCATCTTCTTGGTGCCTCCAACCCCTCGACTGCCCAAGTAGCAGCCGCCTCCCCTTGAGGGGTCCCCACTAACCTCCCCTTGTGGGGTACACGGGTAAATGACTTACCATCTTTCCGGAAAAATACACCCTCTGCAGTGGCCAAACTGCCGGTGTGCGTGTAAGCAATATGAGTGTTTTAATGCCTTGCGACCTCAGCCGCTATAACCAGAGTAGTATACCGCACCTGCGACCGCAGCCGCTCGATTGAAATAGTAAAAGGGATTCACATGCTAGGGGGTTAGTCAAATTATAACCGTATCTACTTTATCAAAATGAGTATTCGGAAACGACACCTCACCGGTAATAACCAACACCTACCCACCTTGATTATGCGAAACGCGTATTCCGGAGACTGAAACTTGCTCTCTGTTGAAGCCCGTACCTAGAAGTAGTCCCCAAAAGAGCCATGGTCAGATCAACAATATAGTAGTGGATAAACCGAGCCCAAACAACTCAAAACACTAAGGACAACTTGACCCGGCGGTGGCGCCCGTGCGCGTCGAGCGACGCGGCCGCCCCCGCGGTGTCATGGGTCTTACGGCCGTGCGGGCACCAGCCCCGCGCGGCGTTTGCCGTGACTTCGCGGGCCCTAGCTCCGCGCGGTGCAAGCCGCGGCCGCACGGGCACCAACCCCGCGTGGCACCTTCCGCGATCGTGCGGACCTCGGCCTCGCATGGCGCAAACCGCGGCCGCGCGGGCGCCGGCCCCGCGCGGTAACGACCGCGGCCGCGCGGGCACCAACCCCGCGCGCCGCAACCGCACGGGCGCCCCCCCGCGCAGCATTAGCCGTGGCCGCGCGGGCATGGTCCTGCGCGGCACGTGCTGTCACCGTCGCGCAGGCACCCACCTGCGCGGCACAAACTGCAGCCGCGCGGGCAGGGCCCCGCGCGGCATGCACAGCCACCGCCGCCGCCGCGCGGGCACCCGCCCGCGCGGCACAAGCTGCAGCCGCGTGGACAAGGCCCCGCGCGGCATGCGATGCCGCCGCCGCGCGGGCACCCGCCCCGCGCGGCACGTGCCGCGGCCGCCGCGCGGGCATGTTCTCGCGCGGCATGCGATGCCACCGTCGCGCGGACACCCGCCCCGCGCGGCACGCGCCGCGGCCGCCGCGCGGGCGTGGCCCCGCGCAGCATGCGATGCCGCCGCC
>CM055070.1:32740692-32894674 GCA_029204045.2 Tillandsia leiboldiana | reverse complement strand
AACAATAATTCTCTTGCGGAAATTGGGCCTCACAGAAATAGGCCAGAAAAAAGGAGAAAACGGAGCTGGAAGGGGCCATTATAGACCCATCAGAACAATTGCCAAATACCAGGGGGTGTCCCTTTTTCAGGCGCCCCGAATATTGCGGGCGCCGCAATCGACTGCACACAGGCCCGTCCGACCAGAGCACGGATAAACACCAGAGTCCGCCACGTCGCCCCAAAAACGGCAATGATAGTCGAAGCCTCAACTCCCGCTGCGCCGCGTGGCCACCCGCGGAAACGGACGCGTGGCGCGCCCACGCGCGGAACCGCGCGTCACGGCCCCACGCGCGCCTGCGCCCCCTGCCAAGGACGCATACCCGGACCGCCACAACCAGCTTCGTGGACCAGTCACACGTGAACTGGCAATCCAATAGTCGCCACGTGGCACCGCCACGGCCACGGCTCCCCGCGCACCCAGTAGACGGCGCTGTTGCGCCAATGAATCCCCCGCCGCCACCTGTCCAGTCGCGTCAACAAAAAAATGCCACGTGGCACGAGCCCCCACGCGTCGCGCTGCCCGCAGCCTCCGCCCGAGACGTGCTCCGCCGCTGGCAGCTGCCCCGGCCGCCGGAACAGTACCAAAGACATCGAACTCGTGGCACGGCATCCGGGCTCCGAAAAATACAAGTAAATAGTCAATTTCATCATTGTCGCGCGTTGAATCCAAAATCCGCTGATGATTGGCCCAATTCCAATTCTAAAATTGCCGAAGGCATCCAGATAAGTGTTTTTACCCAAATTTTGCGCTGAGTCCAATTTAATGTCTGTTCCACGCAAAACCACTTCAAACATTCGAAGGGATCACCGTTACCCTCGTGGTCCATTTTACGCACTGAGGTCCATCTCTTGTGCCCAATTTGTGCACAAACACCTCCAACACAAGTACAGGCCCCAGAAGTCCCCAATCGCACTACAAAGCTCTGCAGACATCCAGGACATCACAATAAGGCTACGATCCGAAGCAAACCGAACTACAAAAGGGTCCAAGTGAGCGAACTAAAGGTGTCACGCCCGGGGTCGAAACTGCGACCCAGGCTCGCAACAGATCCGCCACCTAGCTAAACTCCGCATAGGCGAAGCGTCCTACCTGCAAGAAAAGTACTACAGCTAACAGATATCAGAGCTATAAATGAAAATCTGCTGTAAAACTAAAATCATACCACTGTACAACTGGAAAAATACAACAATGTCCATCTCCCATAAATTTGCTAATACAACCTATCCTCATATCAAAACTCAGAACTCAACGGGGAGGTATCTCCAATAATACATCAGTGTACAGGCTCTCAATACATATCATATCCTCACTACATCAGTCTCTCAAAAGAGAAAATAAAATAACTATCTATGAAGATCTCCTCTCATGGGTACCGCTACTCTCCAACGATGGTAGGGATCTAGCTCGGACTCCCTCGCCTCGATCAACAACCGCAGAATCAGCAGCACCTGCTAAGGACTCTACAAAACAAAGAAGAGAAAGGGAAAAGGAGGGGAAAACCCCCAGCGGGTGTGAGAACTACACCAAAAAGGGAGTTCTCAGTGGGTACCATCTCCAGGCCCGACGATTAGCCCACTAGAACCACTAGAGGCAATAAATAACCATGCAGTTACAAACTGAACTAGAAAGGCGGAGATACTCTACAGCTCCATGCCTCTATCTAAATGCTCAAATGGGGAAACTCTAATAGCGATATGCAACACTCGCACACGTGTGCTCAATCGACCCAATCGAGCTGACTACCACATCGGGTCCAGTCAAGCCTGCGCTCCTAGTAGTATATCAAACATAGGGAGTCCAGTCGGACTAACTCGCTATCGAATAGTGACTCCTGCAGGCTATAATCAAAATCCACGCTCTCTCTCAGAACGGATAGACTCAAGATGCTCAACCTCACACACAACGGTCAAAGTACTATAACGACACGGGACTACCGTCAAACCAAACGGCTCCCAACAACGCTGTCACCGGTCTAAACTCAGCTATCAGACTCCACTCCAGCCCCCAGGCATTGAGTGCAACTGTAGTGAACCGGAATTTGGAATATAAATAAATGAAATAAAAATAGTATGAATACTATTGTTTATTGAGGTGAAGAATGACCTGGAAATGAATTGGGCCCAAATCGGGATTAAAATAAGATATCTAGAATCTTATGTGAGAAGTGGGCCCAGATTATAAGTGGAAAATTACAGTCTCGGAAAATCCTAGAAAATTACGGGAGCTCCATAAATATGTTTTAAGGCCACGGAAAAGTTTCGCGTTGATCGGACACCCGGATAGTGAGAACGGGCTCTGCCAGCGAATCGAATACAGTGGGACTTTTTGGTGACCCAGAGGTGGCCCACAACTGAAAAGTTTAAGTACCATGAGGTAAATTAAGTTAAACCATGGCTGCCTGTCAATTTGAGCGAAAACGGGCGAGAACGGACGAAAACGGGCGAAACTGGGCTTTGGCCCAAGTTTCGGGCGCCCGAAAGTGGGAAACCGGGCGCCCGGAAAATACTGTAGCAAACCCGGTTTCGGGCTGCAGTGAACCGGGTTCGGGCACTGTAGCCAACCGGTTACTGTAGCAGCCCGTCCGGAATAGTGCGCCAGAAGGTTACTGTGCGCGCCCGGAAGCACTGTAGTGGCACGGATCCCGAGGCAGTGGCACGATCCCGAGGCATCGGGCACGGATCCCGAGGCAGTGGCACGGATCCCGAGGCATCGGGCACGGATCTCGAGGCAGCGGCACGAATCCCGAGGCAAGCATTTCCCGCGCGAGGCGCGGGGGCGCGCGGCCCGAGGCGCGCCGTGGTGGGTGGAGAGCGCCACGCGTCGCTCCGCCATTGGTCGCTCTGACCGAGGGCTGCTGGCGTGCGCGGGGAAGGCGCGGCGGCACTGTGGCGTGTCAGCGGGGACAGGCCACGTGTCGGCCTCCCATTCGTCGGTCAGCGCGACGTGACGCGCTGACGCGACGCGACGCTGCGGCCGTGTCAGCAGGGAGCGTGGGTGCGGTCCACGTGGCGGCCCTTGATTGGCCGCCACGTTTCGTTGGTCGCGGTGCACGGGTCCACGGCCACGTGTCGGCCCTGGTTGGCCGAGCGTGGTGACGTGGCGCTGAGATGCGCAGGCGTGGACGCGTAGACCGCGGCGGGCCGATTACTGTAGCCGCCCGGAAACTTTCGGGCGCCCGAAAGGGTGCGCCCGAAAGTTCGGAAACGGCCTATAAAGGCCCGAAATGACTCCTTTTCTCCTTTTTCCCTTTCTGGCTTCACCCGAGCGCGCGGGGAGGGGAGGAGGGTGATTTTTGCCGGGGTTTTCGAGGGCGCACGAGCGCGCCGTGGACCCCGTGGAGCGTGCAAAGTACTCCAAAGAGACTAAAAGACGCGATGGACGACACGGCATTGTCGAGGTAGGCCCCGTGTGTCGTTTTTGTGGTATTCTTGGCAACAGTTTTAAGGTTTCCTTTTGGATTTTGGATTTGACTCCCATGCTTACATGCGTGTTAGGGACCAAGTTTTACTGTGCCGTCTTACTGCCCGAGTTTTGCGGGCGTTTTTGGCGCGTCTCGTTTTGCGTGCCGAACAAGGTATGTGCTCCGTTTTGCGCGCAGGTTGGACTAGCGGGCACTGTTTTTCGAGTAGACTCTAACAATACGCCCCGTTTTGCGTGCAGGGTCGGTAAAATATGCACCGTTTTGCGTGCGATCCTACAGTCAAATGTGCACTCGTTTTGCGTGCAGTTTCGAGGTACGTGCACCGTTTCGCGTGCAGGTCGTGTTATCGCGCACAGTTTTGCGTGCAGACTCTAACAATGTATCTCGTGTTGCGTTCAGGACCGGATGAAGGTGCACCGTTTTGCGTGCAACCCCACAGTCAGATGTGCACAGTTTTGCGTGCAGTTTCGAGGTACGTGCACCGTTTCGCGGCAGTTCGTGTTGTCGCGCACCGTTTTGCGTGCCGGTCTAATGATGCATCTCGTTTTGCGTACAGGACTGGATGAAGGTGTACCGTTCCACGTATAACCTTACAGTGGAGCACGCCACTCGTTTGCGTGCCATTTGAGGGCTGAGAGGTTGCGCATCGTTTTGCGTGCGCCCTTAGAGAAGCATGCTCCGTTTGCGTGCAAGCTCGAGGTACAAAGTGGAGCCGCGTGGAAGCCAATTGCAAGTGTCTACAAGCAATTGGAAGAATAGTGCAAGTGTGATGACATGAAAGGAATTTCGGTACACTACAAGGTGGGGAATTCTGCCGAAATTGGGTGTCTCTCCCTTGCTCCTTTGCGTTTCGATTCGAAGCATGATAGTAGCCTGCTAGAGGCGTTAGGTAATTACGATTATGATTGCCTGTGTGAATGGATACAGACGGAAAGTGCAACTGTTGGTTGCCAGTGATAGAGGATTAAATGGGCATGTGTAAAAGGACACAGATGAAAAGTGCAACTGCTGGTTGCCAAAGATATATGATAAGATGCATGCTTAGAGGTAGATACTATTTTATAAATGAGATGAAAATAACGCATGCATGAAAGTAATTAGCCATTGATGATTGTGATCATGTTAGGGTATAACCCTAGGAATCATGTGACATAAGGAAAGTGAACATGTTGGTAGTAAGACTAGGAGAAAACCTAGTTTCAGGGTTACACTGAGTGACATCAAAACTTAGGAGATTATCCTAGGGTTGGACGAGTGGCATTGTCTTAGGTAATAACCTAAGGACACTGGATAGAGTGATCAACATAGAGTCAAGGAACTCTAGGATGAGTATAATATGGAACTTAGGTAAAGGGAACCTAAAGTGATCCAGGGGAGTTTAAACTCACAGACAAGGAATTAGAGTCAGAGTAACTCTAAGTTAAAAGTGAAATCAAAAATAGAGTCAAGTGAACTCTAGGATTCAGTAAGGAATCAGGAAAGTGGGACAGGATCCCAAAGTTAAAGAATTAAACAAATATAACCCTAGAGAGTCATAGGTGTGTCTGGGCAAATGGACACAACTTCAACCTCAATTGGAAGTTAAATAAAATGAAAGAGAAATGTTTTAAAGAGTCCAGGAGACCCTCTAGTTACCCGTGAGGCAAGACCTAGGGTAAGGGATGAAAAACTTGGTTAATAAGCAAGACAAGCAAATTGCTTAAAGATAAAGAAAATGTAAATAGCACCTTCGAATTTGAGACTCGTCAAGCGGAGCAGGACTCCCTGGGCAGTGGCCCGTCGGACGGGTACTTTCGAAAGGCTTCAAGTTAAAAGCAAGCTAAAAGTGGCCAAGAGCATAAAAGAATGTAAATGGCGCCTTCGAATTTGAGACTCGTCAAGTGGAGCAGGACTCCCTGGGCAGTGACCCGTCGGACGAGGTACTTTCGGAAGGCTTAAAACGAAAGCAAAAGCTAAATGCCCAAAGGAAAGAGTGATAGTAATTGCCAGTGGCAATGTGAGCTAAGGCTCGAGTGAGAAAGAAAAAAAAAGCAAGTGCTTAAAAGTAAAGATAAAGACAAATGCGTAAAGTGCAAAAAGAGGCTGAGTGCCAAAGGAACGGAAATGAAAGATAAGAAAAGATAATAAAACGGGCGTCCTTCGAAGGTTGAAATGTGGTTCTGTGGGACGTAAAGGGCTTGCCCTCTCCCCGGGCGCACCTGGATCGGACGTAAGGGCAGCCCCCTTCCGATAGCTGGTGGCCCGAAGAACACATTTACTTCGTAGGACGGGGTAACACTACGGGTGTTATCGGCAACCTTAGAAATCTTATCTGATGGTAGCAGGACTACCGGGCTCGGCCCGTTGGATAAGATTTCTGAGGGTTAACTTGAACTAAAGCACCAGAACTTAAAGAATAAAGAGAAATTAGAGTGGCCAAGGTGGCCGGGTTAGTTTAACCCTGTGTACAGCGGCATAGCGGCCGAGTTGGTGCTTAGCAGCCTAGTGTGCTAGACAGAGTAGTGCTGGGTATGGTTTACACAGATAGTGTAGTGACATGTATATTGCATAGCTGCATTTTGATATTGAGGATTTTAGTTTCCTAGCACTATTATTATTGCTTCCATTGGACCAAGTGGTGTAGGACACTTTTCTCGGTGGTTGAACCCACTGGGAACTGTCAGGAGTTCTCACACCCCTTGGTGTCCCCCCCCCCACAGGTTCAGGTATGGATGCAGCGATCGCGACGGTTCAGAGGCAGACGGCGAGGTATACGACAGGGGCAAGAGCCAGCAGCATAGAGACCTAGAGGGTCTAGCAGAGGTACCTTTCTTTTATGTTTCGAGTGAACTTGTATGGTGAGGAAATGATGTAAAAGAATTGTAATAACTTATTTGCAAGTTGAGAGATGTAAAATGTAATAAAGTTTATTATGGTTCATTCTTATCATGCTTTCATATCGGCTTAAACTATTGTTTTGAATGAAAGTTTTAAATTAGTAGTGATCTTACTCTGATATTATATCTCATCATAGCATTGTTTTGATTCGAGATGGATGTTACCGTTCCTTTCGGGTAGCGTGAGGTCGTGCCGATTGGCGGGTCTGTTGGCGTGCCCGAACGTACAAATTGTCGGTCCCGGGTCGTGACAGATAAGAGTGGTATCAGAGCCTAGGAATAGTCCTAGGTGGTTAGTGAACCTTAGGGAGGCCCTAGGGATTAGCACGAGAGAGTGCATGAATTACTGGCGCGAAAGTAGTTGATTGGTTTGTTGTTCCCAAAAAGATGTTGGGACTGATCGAGGGCGACGAGCTTTCATTCTTCGGATATTACGTTGGGCGGCCGACAACGTAATGTTGGAGATGAAAAGGAGTACCCTCCCATACTTTCGCATGATTGAGTCGACGAGCCTTTTTGTCGGTATACGGACTACGCGTTGCTCAAATGGCTAAGTTTGGGCTAGTGTTTCGTTGTGGTGTGCATATCAGCGATGACACCACATAAGGTGACGCACCTGTTGTGACTCGAGTCACGAGAGGCTCGGGGTCAAACGACGTATACGAGCTACGATAGCGGGTGACTGCACTTGTTGATGTGGTCCAGCAACAGACCGATGCTTCTTGCCGATAAGCGGAGGCTTCCCGCCGGCAGGAAAGCGGATTACGACGCCTAGATAGGCAGTGACTTTATCCCAAAAAAATGGGGATAGATCAAGCTAAGAAGGCAACAGCAGAGAGTGTTGCAGGTGGCCGCTGAACCTTTGTTGGCGCACCCTGCACCTTCTGTGAAAGATGCCGTAAGCTTGCGTCAGCTGGTGTGCCGGCAAAGTGTAGTTGATGAGGTCCAGTGAGAGACCGACTCTGAAACGCTGGTGATCGCTTTGTTGCGAGAGCCAAGTTGCGGTGTCCTAAAGGTTAGGCAAGAAAGAATTACGGGCCCAGTGGCGAAAGTTCGCCCTGATGACGGTAGTAACTGTGTGGCATGTCTTCATGGCTGAGTGCCGCATGGTGGGGCTGGTAAGACCCAGGATAGGTTTCGAGATTCGAAAACCTCGCAAGTGAGCGGGAGTTTTATGGCGCCGGTCTGAGGGATCGGCATAATGGCAAGGGTTGCCACCACAGGGGTTTGCGAGTCAATCACCAGAGTTGGTGAAACAGTTAGCGTGGTACCTCGACCTAGTTGGGAGAGTTGCACGAGAGCCGTGGTGTGTTTAAGCAAGTCGCTTAGCATTGGGTTTTCGCGAGTTAGCGTTGGGGGCGCTGGACGCCCAACTGTTTGGGTGCTCCTGGAGCACAAGTATCGTTTAGCCAGTGGGTGCGGATTAGGTGGCATATTAGCCTTTGCCCAGTGTGGCCAGAGTCGATAGAAAGTACGGGTCACGGATTGACGACTGGTTAGTTGGTTTCGCTCAGTGGAGCATAGTGGTTCGCGTGGCAACGATTAGAGGGATTGGACCATGTTTGTGGACTGTGGGCCTGTAGCCCAGTGGCAGGCGCAGTCGGCTGTGAGAGACAGCGGCCCGAGGCCTGATGGCGGGGCATGATAGAGATTTGGTCGGGACGGTAGTCCGAGCGATGACCCGGGAACGTGGAATGCCACGTGTAAGCCTTGAGGCTATTAGTACACTGAGAGTGTGGTATGACCAGGCCGTAGAGCTAGTGGTGATTGAGGTACTGTAGCTCCTAGTGGGAGTATTGGGGTAGTAATCCTAAGTGTGGATCTACCCGTATGACGTTGGATCTGCGTGCTACCGAGAGCTATTGCACAGTGTGGGACTAGCTTCGGGCTATAGGCCCTATTGGACCGTGGTCCGTGAACCTGTGAGTAGTCCGAGATATCGGGTTAACTGAAAACCCGTGGACTTAGAACGCTAGTAGCGTGTGTGATGGCTGAGAACTTGAGGATTGGCCTCTGCACTCCACATCAGGCAGCGGAGTGAACCGGAAATTGCGGTAACCGTAATTGGTTGCGGATGCAACCTCCTTGGGAAAGATAAAGTGATCGCGGAATTAAAGTGAAGATTTCGCAAGATGAGACTTCGCCTTTGTGGCAATTGAGAGAGCAAGTGCTCAAATGTGTCTCACCCCTACTTGGTGAAAGTGGCCAGACACCAGGTCTGAGTTTGTCCCTAAGTTGAGATAGGGATTCATGGATGAGCTGCTCGTGTAATTGTGGGCGAGCAGGCAATGTGATGCCGGTCACCACGGTCAGTGGGCCCCGTAGGGAGGGCAAGATTCCCCCTCTTGGTCAAGTAGGAGTCGAGATGTGACTCAAGTTTCGAGGACGAAACTTATTTTAAGGGGGGTAGAATGTAGTGAACCGGAATTTGGAATATAAATAAATGAAAAAAAAAAATAGTATGAATACTACTTGTTTATTGAGGTGAAGAATGACCTGGAAATGAATTGGGCCAAATCGGGATTAAAATAAGATATCTAGAATCTTATGTGAGAAAGTGGGCCCAGATTATAAGTGGGAAAATTCACAGTCTCGGAAAATTCCTAGAAAATTACGGGAGCTCCGTAAATATGTTTTAAGGCCACGGTAAAAGTTTCGCGTTGATCGGACCCGGATAGTGAGAACGGGCTCCGCCAGCGAATTCGAATACAGTGGGACTTTTGGTGACCCAGAGGTGGCCAAACTGACAAGTTTAGTACCTGTCAAATTTGAGCGAAAAAAGGGCGAGAACGGACGAAAACGGGGCGAAACTGGGCTTGGGCCCAAGTTTCGGCGCCCGAAAGTGGGAACCGGGCGCCCGGAAAATACTGTAGCAAACCCGGTTTCGGGCTGCAGTGAACCGGTTCGGGCACTGTAGCGAACCGGTTACTGTAGCAGCCCGATCCGGAATAGTGCGCCGAAAGGTACTGTGCGCGCCCGAAGTCACTGTAGTGGCACGGATCCCGAGGCAGTGGCACGAATCCCGAGGCATCGGGCACGGATCCCGAGGCAGTGGCGGATCCCAGGCTCGGGCACGGTCCCGAGGCAGCGGCACGAATCCCGAGGCAAGCATTTCTCGCGCGAGGCGCGGGGGCGCGCGGGCCCGAGGCGCGCGTGGTGGGTGGAGAGCGCCACGCGTCGCTCGCCATTGGTCGCTCTGACGAGGGCTGCAGGCGTGCGCGGGGAAGGCGCGGCGGCACTGTGGCGTGTCAGCGGGGACAGGCCACGTGTCGGCCTCCCATTCGTCGGTCAGCGCGACGTGACGCGCTGACGCGACGCGACGCTGCGGCCGGTGTCAGCAGGGAGCGTGGGTGCGGTCCACGTGGCGGCCCCTGATTGGCCGCCACGTTTCGTTGGTCGCGGTGCACGGGTCCACGGCCACGTGTCGGCCCCTGGTTGGCCGAGCGTGGTGACGTGGCGCTGAGATTGCGCAGGCGTGGACGCGTAGACCGCGGCGGGCCGATTACTGTAGCCGCCCGGAAACTTTCGGGCGCCCGAAAGGGTGCGCCCGAAAGTTCGGAAACGGCCTATAAGGCCCGAAATGACTCCTTTTCCTCCTTTTCCCTTTCTGGCTTCACCCGAGCGCGCGGGGAGGGGAGGAGGGCGATTTTCGCCGGGGTTTTCGAGGGCGCACGAGCGCGCCGTGGACCCCGTGGAGCGTGCAAAGTACTCCAAAGAGACTAAAAGACGCGATGGACGACACGGCATTGTCGAGGAGTAGGCCCCGTTGTGTGTTTTTGTGGTATTCTTGGCACAGTTTTATGGTTTCCTTTGGATTTGGATTTGACTTCCATGCTACATGCGTGTTAGGGACCAAGTTTTACTGTGCCGTCTTACTGCCCGAGTTTTGCGGGCGTTTTTGGCGCGTCTCGTTTTCGTGCCGATACAAGGTATGTGCTCGTTTTGCGCGCTGGTTGGACTAGCGGGCACTATTTTTGAGTAGACTCTAACAATACGCCCAGTTTTGCGTGCAGGGTCGGTAAAATATGCACCATTTGCGTGCGATCCTATAGTCAAATGTGCACGTTTTGCGTGTAGTTTCGAGGTACGTGCACCGTTTCGCGTGCAGGTGTGTTATCGCGCACAGTTTTGCGTGCAGACTCTAACAATGTATTCGTGTTGCGTTCAGGACAGGATGAAGGTGCACCGTTTTGCGTGCAACCCCACAGTCAGATGTGCGCGTTTTCGTGCAGTTTCGAGGTACGTGCACCGTTTCGCGTGCAGTTCGTGTTGCGCGCACCGTTTTGCGTGCCGGTTCTAACGATGCATCTCATTTTGCATTACAGGACTGGATGAAGGTGTACCGTTCCACGTACAACCTACAATGGAGCGCGCACCGTTTTGCGTGCCATTTTGAGGGCATGAGAGGTTGCGCATCGTTTTGCGGTGCGACCTTAAGAGAAGCATGCTCCGTTTTGCGTGCAAGCTCGAGGTACAAAGTGAAGCCGCGTGGAAGCCAATGCAAGTGTCTACAAGCAATTGGAAGAATAGTGCAAGTGTGATGACATGAAAGAATTCGGGTACACTCAAGGGGGGAATTCTGCCGAAATTGGGTGATCTTTCCCCTGCTCCTTGCGTTCGATTCGAAGATGATAGTAGCCTGCTAGAGGCGTTAGGTAATACGATTATGATGCCTGTGTGAAAAGGGATACAAACGAAAGTGCAAACTGTTGGTTGCCCGTGATAGAGGATTAAATGGGCATGTTAAAAGGACACAGATGAAAAGTGCAACTGCTGGTTGCCACAGATTATGATAAAGATGCATGCTTAGAGGTAGATATTATTTTATAAATGAGATGAATAACTGCATGCATGAAAGTAATTAGCCATTGAGATTGTGATCATGTTAGGGTATAACCTATAGGAATCATGTGACTAAGGAAATTGAAACATGTTGGTAGTAAGACTAGGAGAAAACCTAGTTTCAGGGTACACTGAGTGACATCAAACTTAGGAGATTATCCTAGGGTTGGACGAGTGGCATTGTCTTAGGTAATAACCTAAGGACACTGGATAGAGTGATCAACATAGAGTCAAGGAAACTCTAGGATGAGGTATAATAGGGACTTAGGTAAAGGGAAACTAAAGTGATCCAGGGGAGTTTAACTCACAGACAAGGAATTAGAGTCAGAGTAACTAAGTTAAAGTGAAATCAAAAATAGAGAAAGTGAACTCTAGGATCAGTAAGGAATCAGGAAAGTGGGACCAGGATCCCAAAGTTAAAGAATAAACAAATATAAACCTAGAGAGTCATAGGGTGTCTGGGCAAAGGAAAAAAACCTTCAACCTCATGGAAGTTAAATAAATGAAAGAGAAATGTTAAAGAGTCCAGAGACCCTCTAGTTACCCGTGAGGCAAGACTAGGGTAAGGGATGAACAAACTTGGTTAATACGCAAGACAAGCAAATTGCTTACAAGATAAAGAAAATGTAAAATCACTTCGAATTTGAGACTCGTCAAGGGAGCAGGACTCCCTGGGCAGGGGCCCGTCGGACGGGGTACTTCGAAAGGTTCAAGTTAAAAGCAAGCGAATTTAAGTGGATAAGAGCCTCCAAAGAGAATGTCAATGGCTCCTCCGGAATTTAGACTCGTCAAGGGGAGCAGGACTCCTGGCAGTGATTGACCCCTACACTGCCCAGGCGAGTCCTGCCTACACTTGACGAGTCTAAAATTCGAAGGAGCCATTTACATTTCTTTATGCTCTTAGCAACTTTTAGCTGCTTTTTAACTTGAAACCTTTCGAAAGTACCCCGTTCCCGACGGGCCACTGCCCAGGGAGTCCTGCTGCCGCTTGACGAGTCTCAAATTCGAAAGGTGCTTATTTACATTTTATTATCTTAAGCAATTTGCAGTGGTCTGCTTATTAACCAAGTTTTTCATGCCATTACCCTAGGTGCTTGCCCGCACGGGTAAATTCGAGGGTCTCCTGGACGCTTTAAACATTTCTCTTTCATTTTATTTAAACTTCAATGAGGTTGAAGTTGTGGTCATTTGCCCAAAACCCTATGATCTCTAGGGTTAATATTTTGATTATTCCTAACTTTGGATCCTGTCCACTTTCCTGATTCCTTCTGAATCTAGAGTTCACTTGACTCTATTGTTTGATTTCACTTTTAACTTAGAGTTACTCTGACTCTAATTCCTTGTCTGTGAGTTTAACTCCCCTGGATCAGTTAGGTTCCCTTTACCTAAGTTCCTATTATACTCTCCTAGAGTTCCTTGACTCTATGTTGATCACTCTATCCAGTGTCCTTACGTTATTACCTAAGACAATGCCACTCGTCAAACCTAGGATAATCTCCAAAGTTTTGATGTCACTCAGGTGTACCCTGAAAACTATGTTTTTCCTTAGTCTTACTACCAACATGTTCAATTTCCTTATGTCACATGATCCTGGGTTCATACACTAACAGATCACAATCATCAATGGCAATTACTTTCTGCATGCAGTTATGTTCATCTCATTTATAAAATAGTATCTACCTCTAAGCATGCATCTTTATCAGATATCTGTGGCAACCAGCAGTTGCACTTTCATCTGTGTCTTTTACACATCCCATTTAATCCTCTATCACGGGCAACCAACAGTCGCACTTTCCGTTTGTATCCATTCACACAGGCAATCATAATCGTAATTACCTAACGCCTCTAGCAGGCTACTATCATGCTTCGAATCGAAACGCAAAGGAGCAAGGGGGAGATCACCCAATTTCGCAGAATTCCACCTTGTAGTGTACCCGAAATTCCTTTCATGTCATCACCACTTGCACTATTCTTCCAATTGCTTGTAGACACTTGCAATTGGCTTCCACGCGGCTTCACTTTGTACCTCGAGCTGCACGCAAAACGGAGCATGCTTCTCTTAAGGTCGCACCGCCCAAAACAATGCGCAACCTCTCATGCCCTCAAAATAGCACGCCAAACGCGGTGCGCGCTCCATTGTAACGGGTTGTACGTGGAACGGTACACATTCATCCAGTCCGGTATGCAAAATGAGATGCATCGTTAGAACCGGCACGCAAAACGGTGCGACGGGGGACACACGAACTGCACGCTGAAACGGTGCACGTACCTCGAAACTGCACGCAAAATGCGCACATCTGACTGTGGGTTGCACGCAAAACGGTGCACCTTATCCTGTCCTGAACGCAACACGAGATACATTGTTAGAGTCTGCACACGCAAAAACCTGTGCGCGATAACACAACCTGCAAAGCGAAACGGTTGCACGTACCTCGAAACTACACGCAAAACGGTTGCAATTTGACTATAGGATCGCACGCAAAATGGTGCATAGTTTTACGACCCTGCACGCAAAACGGGGCGTATGTTAGAGTCTACTCGAAAAATAGTGCCCGATAGTCAACCAGCGCGCAAACGGAGCACCTACCTTGTATCGGCACGCAAAACGAGAGCGCCCAAAAACGCCGCAAAACTCGGGCAGTAAGACGGCACAGTAAAACTAGGTCCCTAACACGCATGTAAGCATGGAATGTCAAATCCAAAATCCAAAATGGAAACAATAAAACTGTGCCAAGAATACCACAAAAAAGAACAACACGGGCAACCTCGACAATGCCGTGTCGTCCATCGCGTAACTTTTAGTCTCTGTGGAAGTTCTTTGCACGCTCCCGGGGTCACGGCGCGATCGGGCTTGCGCCCTCGAAAACCCCGGCGAAATCACCCTCCTCCCCTCACCGCGCGCCTAGGGGTGAAGCCAGTGAGAAGGGAAAAAGGTAGGAAAAGGAAGTCATTTCGGGCCTGTATAGGCCGTTTCGAACGTCATTCGGGCGGCACCCTTTCGGGCGCCAGAAAGTTTCCGGGCGGCTACAGTAATCGGCCCGCCGTGCGGTCTACGCGTCCCCGCTGCGCAATCTCAGCGCCAAGTCACCACGCTCGGCCAACAGGGGCCGACACGTAGCCGTGGACCCGGGCCGAGGCCAACGAGAACCGTGGTCGGCCAATCAGGGGCCGCCACGTGGACCGCACCCACGCTACCATACTGACACCGGACGCAGCGTCGCGTCGCGTCAGCGCGTCAAGTCGCGCTGAACGCCGACGAATGGGAGGCCGAACGTTACTATCCCCGCTGACACGCCACAGTGCCGCCGCGCCTCCCGCGCACGCCAGCAGCCCTCGGTCAGAGCGACACAAGGGCGGAGAGACGCCGTGGCGCTCTCCACCCACCACGCGCGCCTCGGGCCGCGCGCCCCCGCGCTCGCACCCCGCGGAGAAATGCTTGCCCTGGATTTCGTGCCGCTGCCTCGGGATCCGTGCCCGATGCCGGGATCCGTGCCATGCCTCGGGATCTGTGCCCGATGCCTCGGGATTCGTGCCAATGCCTCGGGATCCGTGCCACTACAGTTACCTTCCGGGCGCGCACGTAACACTTTCGGGCGCACTATTCCGGATCGGGCATGCACAGTAACCGGTTCGCTACAGTACCCGAACCCGGTTCACTGCAGCCCGAAAACCGGGTTTGCTACAGTACTTTTTCGGGCGCCCGGTTCCACTTTCGGGCGCCCGAAACTTGGGCCCCAAGCCAGTTTCGCAGTTTTCGTCTGTTCTCGCCCCCGTTTTCGCTCAAATTTGACAGGATACTTAACACTTTTCAGTTGGGGCCACCTCTGGGTCACCAAAAGTCCCAATGTATTCGAATTCGCTGGCGGAGCCCGTTCTCACTATCGGGTGTCTCCGATCAACGCGAAACTTTGACCATGGCCTTTTTAAAACATATTACGGAGCTCCCGTAATTTTCTAGGAATTTTCCGAGACTGTGACTTTTCCCACTTATAATCTGGGCCCACTTTCTCACACAAGATTCTAGATATCTTATTTTAATCCCGATTGGGGCACCAATTCATTTCAGGTCTTTTCACTCAAATAAACAGTAGTAATTTCATACTATTTTTTTGCCATTATTATTAATTCCAAATTCCGGTTCACTACATTCTACCCCCTTAAAATAAGTTTCGTCCTCGAAACTTGAGTCACATCTCGACTCCTCGTACTTGACCAAGAGGGGGAAATCTTGCCTCCCTACGGGACCCACTGAACACGTTTTGAACGGCCATCACAATTGCCTGACTCGCCCACAATTACAACGAGCAGCTCATCCATGAATCCTATCTCAATTAGGGACAACACTCGACCTGGTGTCTGGCACACTTTTCACCAAGTAGGGGTGAGAACATTTGAGCACTTGCTCTATCAATTGCCACAAAGGCGAAGTCTCATCTGCGAAATCTTCACTTCAATTCCGCGATCACTTTATCTTCTATCCCAAGGAGGTTGCATCCGCAACCAATACCGGTTACCGCAATTTCCGGGCACTCCGCTGACTGATGTGGAGTGCAGAGGCAATCCTCAAGTTCTCAGCCATCACACACGCTACTAGCGTTCTAAGTCCACGGGTTTTTCAGAACCCGATTCTCGGACTACTCACAGGTTCACGGACCCACGGTCCAATAGGGCCTATAGCCGAAGCTAGTCCCACACTGTGCATAGCTCTCGGTAGCACAGCAGAGATCCAACGTCATACGGGTAGATCCACACTTAGGATTACTACACCCCAATACTCCCACTAGGAGCTACAGTACCTCAAGACACCACTAGCTCTACGGCTGGTCATACACACTCTCAGTGTACTAATGCCTCAAGGCTTACACGTGGCATTCCACATTCCCGGGTCCATCGCTCGGACTACCGTCCCGACCAAATCCTCTATAATGCCCCGCCATCAGCCTCGGGCCGCTGTCTCTCACAGCCGACTGCGCCTGTCTACTGGGCTACAGGCCACAGTCCACAACATGGTCAAACCCGCTAATCTTGCCACCGCGACCCTATGCTCCACTGAGCGAAAACCAACTACCAGTCGTCAATCCGTGACTCGTACTTTCTAGCGACTCTGGCCACACTGGGCAAAGGCTAATATGCCACCTAATCCGCACCCACTGGTTAAACGATACTTGTGCTCCAGGAGCACCCAAACAGTTGTGGCGCCAGCGCCCACAACTAACTCGCGAAAAACCCAATGCTAAGCGACTTGCTTAAACACACCACGGCTCTCGTGCAACTCTCCCAACTAGGTCGTGGCACCACGCTAACTGTTTCACCAACTCTAGGTGATTGACTCGCAAACCCTGTGGTGGAAACCCTTGCCATTATGCCGATCCCTCAGACCGCGCGCCATAAAACTCCGCTCACTTGCGAGGTTTTACGAATCTCGAAACCTATCCTGGGTTATCACAGCCCCACCATGCGGCACTCAGCCATGAAGACATGCCACACAGTTACTACAGTCATCAGGGCGAAACTTTCGCCACTGGGCACGTAATTCTTCTTGCCATTAACCTTTAGGGGACACCGCAACTTGGCTCTCGCAACAAAGCGATACACCAGCGTTTCAGAGTCGGTCTCCACTGGACCTCATCAACTACACTTTGCAGGCCACACCAGCTGACGCAAGCTTACGGCGCATCTTTCACGAAGGTGCAGGGTGCGCCAACAAAGGTTCACGCGGCACCTGCAACACTCTCTGCTGGTTGCCTCTTAGCTGATCTATCTCCCATTTTTTGGGATAAAGTCACTTGCCTATCTAGGCTCGTAAATCCGCTTCCTGCCGGAGGGAAGCCTCCGCTTATCGCAAGAAGCATCGGTCTGTTGGAGCCCGGACCACATCACAAGTGCAGTCACCCGCCATCCCTATCGTTAGCTCGTAGACGCGTTTGACCCCGAGCCTTCTCGTGACTCGAGTCACACAGGTGCGTCACCTTATGTGGTGTCATCGCTGATATGCACACCAACGAAACAACAACTAGCCCAAACTTAGCCATTTGAGGCAACGCGTAGTCCGTCGTATACCGACAAAAAGGCTCGTCGACTAAATCATGCGAAAGTATGGGAGGGTACATCCTTTTCATCTCCAACATTACGTTGTCGGCCGCCCAACGTAATATCCGAAGAATGAAAGCTCGTCGCCCTCGATCAGTCCAACATCCTTTTGGGAACAACAATAACCAATCAACTACTTTCGACCCAGTATTCCTGCATCTCTAGTGCTAATCCCTAGGGCACTCCCTAAGGTTCACTAACCACCTAGGATATTCCTAGGCTCTGATACCACTCTATCGTCACGACGGGGACCGACAATTTGTACGGTTCGGCACGCCAACAGACCCGCCAATCAGGCACGACCTCACGCTACCCGAAGGAACGGTAACACCATCTCGAATCAAAACAATGCTATGAGAGATATAATATCAGAGTAAGATCACTACTAATTTAAAACTTTCATTTCAATAAACGAATAGCTTAAGCCGATATGAAAGCATAGATAAGAATGAACCAATAAAAACTTTATTACATTTTACATCTCTCAACTTGCAAATAATTATTACGATTTTTTACATCATTTCCTCACCATACAAGGTTCACTCGAAAACATAAAAGAAAGGTACCTCTGCTAGACCCTCTAGGTCTCTACGCTGGGGGTCTTGCCCTGTCGTATATCCGCCGTCTGCCTCTGAACGTCGCGATCGCTGCATCCATACCTGAACCTGTGGGGGGGGGTGCACCCAAGGGGTGTGAGAACTCCTGACAGAGTTCCCAGTGGGTTCAACCACCGAGAAAAAGTGTTCCTACACCACTTGGTACAATGGAAGACAATAATATAGTGCTAGGAACTGAAATCCTCAATACCAAAATGCAGCTAGCAATATAACATGTCACACACTATCTGTGTAAGACCAACACCCAGCACTAATCTGTCTAGCACACTAGGCTGCTAAGCACCAACTCGGCCACTAAGCCGCTTTGTACACAGGGTTAAAACTAAACCCCGGCCACCTTGGCCACTCTAATTTCTCTTTATTCTTTAAGTTCTGGTGCTTTAGTTCAAGTTAACCCTCAGAAATTCTTATCCAACGGGCCGAGCCCGGTAGTCCTGCTACCATCAGATAAGATTTCCAAGGTTGCCGATAACACCCGCGAGTGTTACCCCGTCCTACGAAGTAAATGTGTTCTTCGGGCCACCAGCTATCGAGAGGGGGCTGCCCTTACGTCCGATCCAGGTGTGCCCGGGGAGAGGGCAAGCCCTTTACGTCCCACAGAACCACATTTCAACCTTCGAAGGACGCCCGTTTTATTATCTTTTCTTATCTTTCATTTCTTTTCCTCTGGGCACTCAGCCCTCTTCTGCACTTTATGCATTTGTCTTTTACTCTTACTTTTAAGCACTTGCTTTTCTTTTCTTTCTCACTCGAGCCTTCCGCTCACATTGTCACTGGCAATTACTATCACTCTTTCCTTTGAGCATTTAGCTATTTGCTTTCACTTTGAGCCTTCCGAAAGTACCTCGTCCGACGGGTCACTGCCCAGGGAGTCCTGCTCCACTTGACGAGTCTCAAATTCGAAGGCGCCATTTACATTCTCTTTATGCTCTTAGCCACTTTTAGCTTGCTTTTAACTTGAAGCCTTTCGAAAGTACCTCGTCCGACGGGTCACTGCCCAGGGAGTCCTGCTCCGCTAGACGAGTCTCAAATTCGAATGTGCCATTTACATTTTCTTTATCTTTAAGCAATTTGCTTGTCTTGCTTATTACCAAGTTTTTCATCCCTTACCCTAGGTCTTGCCTCACGGGTAACTAGAGGGTCTCCTGGACTCTTTAAACATTTCTCTTTCATTTTATTTAACTTCCAATTGAGGTTGAAGTTGTTGTCCATTTGCCCAGACACCCTATGACTCTCTAGGGTTATATTTGTTTAATTCTTTAACTTTGGGATCCTGTCCCACTTTCCTGATTCCTTACTGAATCCTAGAGTTCACTTGACTCTATTTTTTATTTCGCTTTTAACTTAGAGTTACTCTGACTCTAATTCTTTGTCTGTGAGTTTAAACTCCCCTGGATCACTTTAGGTTCCCTTTACCTAAGTTCCATATTATACTCATCCTAGAGTTCCTTGACTCTATGTTGATCACTCTATCCAGTGTCCTTAGGTTATTACCTAAGACAATGCCACTCGTCCAACCCTAGGATAATCTCCTAAGTTTTGATGTCACTCAGTGAACCCTGAAACTTGGTTTTCTCCTAGTCTTACTACCAACATGTTCACTTCCTTATGTCACATGATTCCTAGGGTTATACCCTAACATGATCACAATCATCAATGGCTAATTACTTTCATGCATGCAGTTATTTTCATCTCATTTATAAAATAGTATCTACCTCTAAGCATGCATCTTTATCATATATCTTTGGCAACCAGCAGTTGAACTTTTCATCTGTGTCCTTTTACACATGCCCATTTAATCCTCTATCACTGGCAACCAACAGTTGCACTTTCCGTCTGTATCCATTTACACAGGCAATCATAATCATAATTACCTAACGCCTCTAGCAGGCTACTATCATGCTTCGAATCGAAAAGCAACGGAGCAAGGGGAGAGATCACCCAATTTCGGCAGAATTTCCCACCTTGTAGTGTACCCGAAATTCCTTTCATGTCACCACACTTGCACTATTCTTCCAATTGCTTGTAGACACTTGCAATTGGCTTCCACGCGGCTCCACTTTATACCTCGAGCTTGCACGCAAAACGGAGCATGCTTCTCTTAAGGTCACACGCAAAACGATGCACGACCTCTCATGCCCTGCACGCAAAACGGTACACATATTAGTGACGGCACGCTAAACAGTGCGCGACAACGCGACCTGCACGCGAAACGGAGCACATACCTCAAAATGGCACGCAAAACGGTGCACGCTCCACTGTAAGGTTGTACGCGGAACGGTACACCTTCATCCAGTCTTGTACGCAAAACGAGATGCATCGTTAGAACCGGCACGCAAAACGGTGCGCGATAACACAAACTGCACGCGAAACGGTGCACGTACCTCAAAACTGCACGCAAAACTGCGCACATCTGACTGTGGGGTTGCGCGCAAAACGGTGCACCTTCATCCGGTCCTGAACGCAACACGAGATACATTGTTAGAGTCTACACGCAAAACTGTGCGCGATAACACGACCTGCACGCGAAACGGTGCACGTACCTCGAAACTGCACGCAAAACGGTGCACATTTGACTATAGGATCGCACGCAAAACGGTGCATATTTTACCGACCCTGCACGCAAAACGGGGCGTATTGTTAGAGTCTACTCGAAAAATAGTGCCCGCTAGTCCAACCTGCGCGCAAAACGGAGCACATACCTTGTATCGGCACGCAAAACGAGACGCACCAAAAACGCCCGCAAAACTCGGGCAGTAAGACAGCACAGTAAAACTTGGTCCCTAACACGCATGTAAGCATGGGAGTCAAATCCAAAATCCAAAAGGAAACCTTAAAACTGTGCCAAGAATACCACAAAAACGACACACGGGGCCTACCTCGACAATGCCGTGTCGTCCATCGCGTCTTTTAGTCTCTTTGGAGTACTTTGCACACTCCACGGGGTCCACGGCGCGCTCGTGCGCCCTCGAAACCCCGGCGAAAATCACCCTCCTCCCCACCCCGCGCGCTCGGGTGAAGCCAGAAAGGGAAAAAGGAGGAAAAGGAGTCGTTTCGGGCCTTTACAGGCCGTTTCCGAACTTTCGGGCGCACCCTTTCGGGCGCCCGAAAGTTTCCGGGCGGCTACAGTAATCGGCCCGCCGCGGTCTACGCGTCCACGCCTGCGCCAGCTCAGCGCCACGTCACCACGCTCGGCCAACCAGGGGCCGACACGTGGCCGTGGACCCGTGCACCGCGACCAACGAAATGTGGCGGCCAATCAGGGCCGCCACGTGGACCGCACCCACGCTCCCTGCTGACACCGGCCGCAGCGTCGCGTCGCGTCAGCGCGTCACGTCGCACTGACCGACGAATGGGAGGCCGACACGTGGCCTGCCCCCGCTGACATGCCATAGTGCCGCCGCGCCTTCCCCGCGCACGCCTGCAGCCCTCGGTCAGAGCGACCAATGGCGGAGCGACGCGTGGTGCTCTCCACCCACCACGCGCGCCTCGGGCCGCGCGCCCCCGCGCCTCGCGCAGGAAATGCTTGCCTCGGGATTCGTGCCACTGCCTCGGGATCCGTGCCCGATGCCTCGGGATCCGTTCCACTGCCTCGGGATCCGTGCCCGATGCCTCGGGATCCGTGCCACTGCCTCGGGATCCGTGCCCGATGCCTCGGGATTCGTGCCACTATAGTGACTTCCGGGCGCGCACAGTAACCTTTCGGGTGCACTATTCCGGACCGGGCTGCTACAGTAACCGGTTCGCTACAGTGCCCGAACCCGGTTCACTGCAGCCCGAAAACCGGGTTTGCTACAGTATTTCCGGGCGCCCGGCTCCCACTTTCGGGCGCCCGAAACTTGGGCCCAAGCCCAGTTTCGCCCGTTTTCGTCCGTTCTCGCCCGTTTTCGCTCAAATTTGACAGGCAGCCATGGTTTAACTTAATTTACCTCATGGTACTTAAACTTTTCAGTTTGGACCACCTCTGGGTCACCAAAAGTCCCACTGTATTCGAATTCGCTGGCGGAGCCCGTTCTCACTATCCGGGTGTCCGATCAACGCGAAACTTTTATCGTGGCCTTAAAACATATTTACGGAGCTCCCGTAATTTTCTAGGAATTTTCCGAGACTGTGAATTTTCCACTTATAATCTGGGCCCACTTTCTCACATAAGATTCTAGATATCTTATTTTAATCCCGATTTGGGCCCAATTCATTTCTAGGTCATTCTTCACCTCAATAAACAATAGTATTTCACACTATTTTTATTTCCATTTATTTATATTCCAAATTCCGTTCACTACAGACGTGGTCCCAGCTCCCGCAGGGATTTCGGGGGCGAAGCGCCCAGCACTGGAGGATGAGGGTCAGACGAGCCGGCAGGGACCTCCGAGACCTCCATGATCTCATCCAGGGGCGTGGGTTTCGTAGGCGTCGGAGATCGGGTGGGCCCCCGCAGCAGCAGCAGTATCGGCAGCAGCGACAGGAGCGGTGTGTCATTTGTGGCGGGCCTCATCCACCGTTACAGTGTGATCAGAGACAGGGCGGTGTTTCCTCTGTGGAGAGTCGGGACATTTCCGGGCAGCTTGCCCCCAGGCCATTTTGTCTGTGTGGCCGATTGCGACAGCACACCCCTTGCCCATCCATGCAGCGGGAACCCCTCCGCACACCAGCAGACAGAGTGGGCCACGACGTCGGGACAGACGGGACGACGACCTGCAGCACCCAGTGGACGGGTTTATGCAGCCCTGGTGGAGGACACCCCGGCAGCGGATCATGCCGCGGCAGGTATGATTTTATTTCAGTTAGCTGAGTTGAGCATTTCGTTACCGCTGCATCCTTCTGCATTATTAGTTGAGCATCTGCATCAGCATCTTTGCAAGGGAGTGGGTTAGGATTGTATGCTACATGTTTTAGCAATTGGATTCTTCCCAGTATCCTACGAGTAGAGAAGGTTCGCGGTGTATGATCAGTGCAGTTGAGACTTGGGACTTCACCGGCTGATGTGACGATCCAAGGACAGCTCCAGGACTTGGATTGAGCACACATGTTGGACTGGTTGGTGGGGTGCAGTGCTACGACTGATAATGGAATGAGAGCAGTTATCCTTCTGCGAGTTGGACTGGAGGAGTTCGTTTTCTCGGAATGTCGGCGTATCCTTCCAGCAGCAGCAGCTTTAGCGGCTTTGGACAGACGCCACCTCAGGAGCTGTTGTGACGTTTAGGACTAGGGGTTGCGTCCTTAGGAGTCTCGTTAGTGGTAGCTTTCTTTTGTTGCCACAGCAGGAACGACACCAACACTTCTCTCCCTTTTCTCGCCTTTGTACTGAAATTTACGAACATGACAAAAATTTCGAAGGATTGCTCCAGAAATAGAGACAGTGCCCGAACCTGTTCTTGTTTGATTGGGGCGAAGGCACTGATTTTTCGAAATTTTTAAACTTTTCGCTAATTTCAGCTGTTTTCTAAATTGAGGGTTGGGGTTGATGACTTTCCTGCTGGTGGAGCCGTATCTTCCTTTTTAGTTTAGTGTTGCGTTCTTAGTTGTTTTGATTGTTTTGGTTTTGTTGTTGTGGTGTGTTTTTGTTTCGGGGACGAAACTTCCTTTTAGTGGGGGAGGATGTGGTGACCCTGATCCCCGTGTGGCTTCTCCCATGAACCGTGGTGTAGAACACCTAGTGTTGATGTATCTGGTCCATAGTGCATCAAAGGGATGCCACAGATGGACCCTGTGTGTTATCCAGAGCCGGATTGGCCTTCGGCTGCATTTGCTAAAGTTTCGGTTTTGTTTTGGGCAAATTAGAGGTTGGATTTGGATTCAGCGCGGAAAAACGCTTGAAAACGGCTGTTTGCTTGTTAAATTTGGAGTCCGGATGCCCAAAAACGGACCCCCGGAAGTTTTCGCTGAATTTCGGTGCATGGGAGGGGCCGTGGACCGCCGGCTGCCACGTGGCGGCTTGTGATTGGGCCGGTCCGCAGCGCTCGGTCCACAGAGGGGAGCGGCTGGGTGCACGGACCCGGCGCATGGACACGTGGCGCCGCATGATTGGCGGGCTCGTGAGGCGCGGTCCACAGTTTTTTGCGCGGCGGTGCATGGACCGGGGCGGGGGGGACACGTGGCATCCCCCCGTTGGTCGGTGCACGCGGCGCCGTCCACGGAACCTGAATTGGGTGCGTGGACCGGGTGCACAGGACACGTGTCGTCACGCCATTCGCGGGCTCACGAGGCGCGGTGCACCGGGTCGCGGTCGGGCGCCTCGGGGCGCGTGCGTGGTAGGCGGCCAGTGCGGCGCCTGCCCGCACGTGTGACCGCGACAGTGGCAGGGCCACGTGTCGCCCTGCCACTGGCGGGCGCCACCTACCCGTTTGACCGGGTAGGTGCCACGCGGCATCACCGCACGCGCGCCCCGCACAGCTGTTTGCTGTGCGGGACACGTGTCGGTCACCGGGAGTGCCACGTGGCCCTCCCGGCGCGCCCCGCACAGCTGTTTGCTGTGCGGGTGACGTGGTTGCACCAGGAAGTTCCGGGCGGCTATAGTAATCGGGCTTTGGGCCCGAATTCGGGCGCCCGAAAGTTCGGGTGCGCCCGAAAGTTGGACAAATCGGAATTTTCCCATTTGTTTTTCTGCAGCCTATATAAAGCCCGAGCCCTCTTCTTCTTCAACTTTTTGGCACTTCCGAGCTTCAAACCGCCAAGAGCCCTTTACCAAAGTTGTTCCTCTCGCAATCAAGCTTCCATCTGCAGAGTTTGGGGATTTTTGGGGGCACGCTTTTTGAGATTCTCATTTTCTTGGCGCGGCGCGACGCTCTTTCTTCGGTGTTTCTTCCGTCGCTCTTCGGTGTACTAGCTCCCCGGCCTACTCTGACCATCTTTTCGAGCGATTTTTTGCTGCTGGATTCGTAACAGGTGAGGCTACGATTTTGGGTTTCCGCACATTTTCAGATTTCGCGTTTTCGAGGTGTTTTCTCGTGGTCATTGGGACCCTTCTTGCTGTAAGTTTTTGGTGAGGGCAGCAGCTTCTTTTGGGTTGATCTTCGCGCACAAATCTCGGATCAGGACGTGCTTATAGACTTTTTTCATCTACTCGACGCAAGGATCATCGTGGTATTTTTTTCGAATTTTGGAGACCTTCCCGAAGGTATACACTTTTCCTTTTATCTGTACAAGAGTTTACAGTTGAATGGTTTTGGGATGTTGCGCACCGATACTGTGGAATTTGTAACTTGGCCTACAGTGCTCGGAATTGGGCGTGCAGGAACTTGTTTCGAAGCTATCGACACGAGGATCGCAGGGATATTTTATTTGGAATTTTTCGAGCACATTCAATAGGTGAAATAATCGCATCTTTGCGGCTGTATTTTTAGTGTGGTAATTCTTGGCAGATTTTGGAATTAAAGTATAACTGTAGCCTTATGTTGTACCCAGGAGGGCTTGTGGACTGTGCTGGACCTGTTGGACATAGAGTTGTTATTTTTCCTGGTTTTACTTAGCTGTACGATTCCGGACAGTTAGCGTTTCAGGTGGGTGGATTGCCTTCACAGATCTATGTATGTGCTTAATTCTATGATATTAGAATCATGCCATGATAGTGATTGGATTTGGGTAGCATGCTAGAGTGTAGGAATTGTTGTTCCTAGTCTTATCTGTCGATCTTGTGATCTCTTGCTTCCTTCTATCATGTTAAATATTTGTTATGTTTGAACCTGACCTAGCACCCCCGTCATATGTTGCATGTGTAACCAGACTTGTAGAAAACCCTCACTTGGGCTAGGGTTATTTATGTTTAGACATCCACACTTTATGTTTCATTCCTGGACTTAGTGTTATCCTCGCCCGGGTTGTGGGCCGAGCGGTCGGGACTTCTTTTAGTGTGGGATGCATTTGCACTCGTGCTTGGGAGCAGAGTGGAGTCTGTAGATGCAGTGGTTCGCTTGTCTGTACCGGGAACCGTTTGGGGTAAACGGTGGACCCGGGAGATCTGGTTTTCCCCTGTTTGGGTTGTCGCCACCGTGTTAGTGGCGGTAGTTTTCCAGTGATAGCCGGACCTAGAACCCAGAACCCTTTTTGACATACACATGATTTTAGTCTATCAATGTTTTCTTCCAAGCGTCGAAGGGCCGCTGGAGTCTGTTCTTGTTTGATTGGACAAAGGCATCAGCCCTTCGGGGCTTGGGTAAGACACTTATTTTTCTAAACTGTTTTTCTAAAGAGAACTAAAATCATTAAATATGGATTTCTTCTAGATCAAATGATTTTCAATAACAAATGTCACCTTTTCTTGTAAATCTCCCCACTCGAAAGGATTCGAGTGATCCGGGTTCTAGGGGCCGTTCCTTTGTCGGGACGAAAGCCACGGGGGCCGAGCCTGGAACCTGTTCTTATTTGATAGGGTTGTAGGTGTAGGTCTCCTGAGACTTTCGGGCCCTGTTGGTGTTTTCTGCGTGTCGTACGGAGGTTTTGCTTTCCCGAACTATAAGGGGATCGGGAACTTCGATAGGCGGAGCCTAGAGTCTGTTCTTGTTTGATAGGGTTCTTAGCACCGGTCTATCGGGTTTCCGAACCCTATGGTGTCGGTCTTTCCTGTGAGTTGAGTGTTCTGTTGTGGGAGCCGTCTGTTGGACGGTGGCCCCAGCTGTGTGGTTTTCCAGCCTGTGGTTGAGAGTTGGTGTTGTTGGTCGATCTTGATTGATCGTGGTTTGGACTATAGCCTGCATGAGCCATATTTGAGCTCAACAGAGATACGCGGATACTTTCCTCGGTGGGGTCGCTCCCCTCGAGAGCCACTCCGGAGTTGGGCCTGTTACTTGCTATCGCGACTTGTCGACGCCGTCCCTCTGTCTGGGCCAGTTAGTGGCAGTCACGGACACCCTACGGTAGACCCGTCCTGTTGAGGATGTGCGGCAGTAGGTGGGCGCAGGTTTTACTGGACCCTTTGAGGCAGTCAGTTTAGATTTGGTGAGTTTACTGTGTGTGTTAGTAGATGCATCATGTTCTATCTGTTCCTTTTTCTTGAGCATCTAGATAGAGGCATAGTAGCTGTAGAGTTACTTTTCCAGCCATTTCATTTCAGTATTATATTGTTACTTTATGCCTCTAGTAGACTTAGTGGGCAGACCGTCGGGCTTGTTGGCGGCACCCACTGAGAACTACTTGGGACGTAGTTCTCACACCCGTCGTGGTGTTTTTCCCCAGGGACTTCTTCTTCTGCTCCAGTTCCTGCGGCACCTGTTCCTGACCCGACTGATCGAGGTAAGGGAGTCGCGAGATAGATCCCTACCAGTTGTCGCTTGAGAGTAGTTGTACCTCCCTACTTTTTGAGAGTTCTTGTCGAGTGACCTTGTAGTGAGGATTGAGTTGTACTCTTCTTATTTTGAGAGATATTTGTATTTTGGTGAGGATTCTGGTTGTATATTTTGTTAGAGTTGTATTATTTTATCCAGCTTTTACCTTATCAGCTCTGATATCTGTTTAGTGTAGATCTCTTTTGCAGGTTAGTCGCTACGTCTATACGGGGCTTCCCGTATGGGTGGCGGATCTGTTGGCGAGCCCGGGTCGCAGTTTCGACCCGGGGCATGACAGTGGAGCCTTAGACTATTCATTGGTGATACATGATTGAAGGTATATGATTAAGTAATATTAAATGATCCTAAACATATTCATGTATGAATGTTGGTTTGACAAGCGTTGTACCATCTTATGTGATTTTGATTAAGTGTGGCACTTCCTTATTTTTATACTTTGTGTGCATCGTGTATGTGGTATAGGCAGGCATAGGCTATGTTGCACTTAATGTTCTTATGCAATCATCAATATTTTGGAATAGCATGCTCTAATAAATGTAAGAACATCGACACCTGTTTTCTTTTTATCGTCTTGGGACATTTGCATGCTTGTATGGTCATTTAGATAGGCCACCTTTTTCTACTACACTATCATGCTGGACTTGACTTAGGAGAAACCATGTTTCTTGCTTTTCTCCTTTCATACTAGGCTCAGGGTATTTCTAGCTCGTGCACGAGCAGGTGGTTTTTTGATAGTGTAGACAGACTCTTGGGATCTAGGACAGGCTGGCTTGAGGGCAGGGTATTGCGGCTACCGCGGACTTTGGGCGGTTGACCGGATGGTGACTTGTGCATCGGATTAGGGATGACAGGTCGGGTCTGATTTGGGGGATTTGTGGGATATTGCGGCGACCGCGGACTTTGGGCGGCCGACCAGGTATTTACAGCTGCATCAGATTGGGGGGATCGGGCTTTATGTAGTGGATGGAGTTTTCCCACTTTGATTAGAGTCGTGATCCAGTCCTGCTGTATCAGGTTACTTATGACTACTTATTTCACTCGTGTGGGTCGCTCCCCTCGAGTGCCACTCCGGAGTGTGTGACCGTGCCGGTCAGGAGTCGGTCTGTTACTTATTTCGGGTGCGACCGTACCGGTCAGTAGTCGGTCTGTCACCTATTTCGGGATGCGACCGTACCGGTCAGTAGTCGGTCAGTATTCCCGCAGTTGAGTCTTGAGTTCGGTAGGCATGGCAGGCAGTACCAGTGTTTACTGGGGTATAGATTGGGTTTAGTCAGGCAGGCATTTATATTCTGATGCACATATTTAGCTATCCTTATTAGCTCGGCATTTAGAGGCATTTTAGTGGTAGCTGTCTTTTATCAGTAGTTCTGTTTATAGCTTACCACATCTCGTATTCTTTTTCTTGCCTCTGGTAGACTTGTGGGTACGTCGGGGTTTGAGGCTTTACCCACAGGGGGAGGCTGCTGGTTTTACTAGTGGTTCTGTCATGCCCCGGGGTCGAAACTGCGACCCGGGCTCGCCAACAGATTCGCCATCTGTACGGAAACTGCCGTACAGACGAAGCGTCTACCCTACAGAAGATCTAAAGCAACATATGTATCAGAGCTACAAAAAGAACCAGTAGCTTACAAAACACTGAACAACTGAAAACAATAAAGTTCCACTAAGATAATCCTCAATACAAGTCTCTCAAAAGAAATATGAAATACCGACCTCACCCTCTCAGTACAAAAGTGGAACATAAACTAACAGGGTACATCTACCTCTGACTCTCAATGCTGGTAAGGAACTAATCGGCTGCGTCCTCACCTTATCTGCTGTCTCCGCACGAACCAAGACGGAACAGCTGCCTCAACCTGTCATCGCAGCGGGTGTGAGATCTACTGCAGAAGGCAGATCTCAGTGGGTACCGTCCCAATATCCACGGTATGCCCACTAAGACTACAGAAGGCAAAACAGATAGATATGCAGATAGATAGGTAGATAAGTAAGCTGAAAGAAAACTACAGCTAAAATAACTTAATCATGGCTCAAGAAAGCTCTATCAATAACATGATATGTGACCACCCGCTCATATCTCCCAATCTCGATGACTGCCAAATCTGGCGCAGTCCAGCCTGCGCCTGTCGTCTAGGAACGCACCTGCCCACTACCACGCATCCAAAAGAGGACGGGATTTACGTGGGGCGTTCTAAACCGACTGTCTCAATCTCACTCAGGAGTCTACCTGGTATCTCGGCCAGGGACACGCAACCACCTGGTAACTCGGCCAGGGGCATGTAACCACCTGGTAACTCGGCCAGGGGCAAGTAACTACCTGGTAACTCGGCTAGGGCATGCAACCATATGGTAACTCGGCCAGGGCATGCAACCATCTGGTAACTCGGCCAGGGCATGCAACCACCTGGTAACTCGGCCAGGGCATGCAACCACCTGGTAACTCGGCCAGGGGCAAGTAACTACCTGGTAACTCGGCCAGGGCATGCAACCATCTGGTAACTCGGCCAGGGCATGCAACCATCTGGTAACTCGGCCAGGGCATGCAACCATCTGTTAACTCGGCCAGGGCATGCAACCACCTGGTAACTCGGCCAGGGGCAAGTAACTACCTGGTAACTCGGCCAGGGGCAAGTAACTACCTGGTAACTCGGCCAGGGCATCCACACATCTACGCATCCGGAGCGTGACCCAAGGGGAGCGACCCCAACAAGTATCAAGCATCTCATCTGTCTCAAAAGGCGGCCTATGCAGGCTATGGTCCACGATCAAACAGATCGGCAACTCGGTGCTCAAAGCACAACTCAGTCGGAATAAGACTCCACGACTCAACAGGAAATGCCCAAATCCTCACAAAATCTGCCGGAGAACCCTCTACGACTCGATCTGCCAGAACCCCAAAACTCTCATAACTAAGTGGGAAAAACCACCTCCACTATCAAATCAGAGGTACATGACCCATGATCTAGAATAATCTCATCAGAAGCTCTAAACTCAAATGACACTATAACTCATCCCCAGGCTCGAAAAGAGACCCCTCGGCCCCCAGGCACGAGGTCAGAAATACCCTGAACCAAAGCCATAACCCTGGTGAATTCCTGATTTAAAACCACATTTAAAGAAAGCTGCTTTTTCCTTAAAACGGGTTTTCTCGATTTTTGAAACGATCAGGGTGCAAAATAAATGCCAAAAGAACATGCAGTCTAGTGTCATATAGTATCAGGAGTCTACTAAAAATGATCTGGGGTTCCCACGAATTTTACAGAAAATTCCAGGCAACTATCAGATTAAAACTGTGAAAATAGCATGACAATTATGATCAAATTGCATTCAATAGCTTTAAAGGGCATTCTATACATTTCGGAGAAATTCCAACCCACCTGGAACGCTTTCCGCAGGCATTCGCTGAAGTCGGTGAAGCGCCGAGTCCACAAACTGACGAGTTTCCGAAAATTGCGCCGCGCGCGGACACTGTCGCGATGTCCGGAAAAATCTCCGGAAAAGTCCTCACAAAAACCTGCGCGCACACAACTCCCCAGCCAACATACACCAAAGCTCCAGCATAAATTCCACAACAAAGCTCCAGCAGCTTACACTTAGAAATAATAGCTCACTTAAGCTAATTACATAAATCCACAACCAGCCTTTACAAGCTCTAATGCACTCACACTACCCACAGCATACTAATCAATTTGCATAAAATCCACTCCCTGTACAAGCTCATATGCATACTAATAATCAAGGTCCACAAGGAAAACACTTAATCACCAACACCTGCAGCCCCTCACAAGTCCTCCATAAACACATACATTATCCATAGTACATACTACACACACCATCACCACCACTAATACTTTTACAAAAACCACAGTACACTCCCTGCACACATAACATAATAACACACTTATACCAATCCATCTCTCCCAACATTAAGTCCATTACTCACAGCCTAGCACACAAGGATTTCCTCTCTCTAGTTCCGACGCCTCGAGCCAACTGCAAAACAACACCCTACCATGCGCGTGGTCTGAGCTCCGCACGGCACCATGCCGAAAACCGCCACAATTGGCGCCGACCTGTGAGAGCAAAAGGGATAAAAGCCGCGTCAAAAACGGTCCACAAAACGTCCACGCGACACCCGGGCAACCCACCTCCTCGGCGTGCGCAAACACGGCCCACCGAAAACGGCCCCCCGCTAGCCCGATGGCCGCACGCAGCAGCCGCGGCAACCGCGCGCGCTGCAGCAGCCCGCGCGCTGCCCAGGCGCATACCGCGCGGCGCCGGGGCCTGCCGCGCGCCCGCATGGGCTGCAGCGCGCGCGCGCCCGCATGGCTGCTGCGCGCGCGCGCCTGGCTGCCGCGCGCGCAGCCCGCATGGCTGCCGCGCGCGCCCGCATGGGCTGCCGCGCGCTCAGCCCGCATGGCTGCCGCGCGCCCAAATGCGCAGCCCCCCCACTGCGCACGCGGCTCCGCAAGCTGCTCCCCCCCAATGGACAGCAAGCCAAGCAAAAACCAAGAACACCCAAGCAACACACCACAACCTCCAAACCCCAAGCCAAACTTGAATTCTCCAAAAAAAATAAGGTCAAAGTAAGCTCCAAAAAAAACAGCTCATACCTCTCTCTCAATCCGTCGCGTGCCGCTCGCCGCTCGGCTTCCGACCATAGGTCCACCATCAAATCTCCCATACAAACCCTCTCATTTCTAATTTTTTTCTTCATTATTCATCATCATCGTCCTTCACTCTCCATTTTTTTTCCTTTCCTCTGTTCCAACCCAAATCCTCTGCTTGCACTTGAAGAGGATGATGACGTGGCAACCATACTAATTAAGAGGCTATTAAGGTGTGTGTGGTAGGTGGCAGTAATAAATGCACCACCAACAAAATATCTCTAGTGCACCTTAATTCCATTCCCTCTCTCACATTCTCTAATCTCTTAACTGTTTCCTCATAGGCTACTCTCACTAATTAAATAATTAATTAATTAATCCTTTAAAAGCTCCCGCCAACTCATTTTTTGCCCTCGGGGTCTCTGCACCAGTCCGGAACCTCCCAAACTCTGCTGTAATATGGAAATACACGTGTCCACAGCTTTTTCTCCCCAAAAAGCTCAACCATTAAGTCGGAGTGCTCAATCCAAAAACCGGCTCCAAAATTGTCAGTTCCGACTCACTTTTCGCCTTCGGGTCCGCCGCGTCAGTCCGGAACCTCCCAAACTCCACTGTAATTCCAAAGTACACCTGTTCTAGGTATTTCCCACTTTTCTGCACACCACGGTGGAGTCGATGCTTCCCGAAAACCAGTCCTCAATCGGCGCACAATGCTCGGAAAACCCCGAATCAAGCTTGGGCTTCCGCGTAGACCCGAATCAACCCGAACTCATCAGCAAACATGATTTGGACCCGTCCAAAGTAAAACCTCCACATCACGCCCTCCTGCGAGGTCGGTGCACTACCCTAAATCCTGGTACTCTACAGGTTCTCACCCCCATTGTTGTTTTTCCCCTTTCCTCCCTTTATTTTGCAGTGTCTGCTGCGGGAGTTGCAGATCTTACGGTTGGAGGTTCGAGGCAAGGGAGTCGCGAGATAGATCCTTACCAGTGTTGATTTCTACAGTGGGATAGATGTACTAGTCCGGATTGTGGGTTTCACTGTACTCAGTTGTATTTTATTATTTCTGTTTATCTCCCTTTTTGGATTCATAGATGTTGTATAGGAAGCTTTTACTTGTATTACAGTTTCGGTGGACCGGATTATTGTATTACTATTTTTGGGAGATGGATATTGTACCTTTATTTTTCAGTTGTACAGTGATTCAGGTTTTTACTACAACAGTTTCTCTTCAGCTCTGATATCAATTTAGTTGTTAGATGATACTTTGCAGGTTAGACGCTTCGCTTATGCGGGGTTCGGCATAGGTGGCGGATCTGTTGGCGAGCCCGGGTCGCAGTTTCGACCCCCGGGGCGTGACAACAATGGTAGTACACCACACAAGACGACGTCATTATGGATTCCAAAGAAAAGTGATCAACCGAACTGTTGGGTTATGTATAATAGGATCTAAATAGGGGAAAAAACACCTAGAGGGGGGTGAATAGGTGTAAACAATAAACACTCAAAAATCTTTGCGATATAAAACCCAATGCGGAAAAAATAAATAACACGCAGAGATTTTTACGTGGAAAACTCCAAACCGGAGTAAAAAACCACGGGACCGATAACACGGTGAAATCCACTAGAATTAAACACGTACAAGGTGATATACCGTACTCACAGACGACTCAACCTTTTGCATACGCTCCTAGTTGATCTTCTCCGCTCGCTCCACGACGCTTCTCGAATCCACGATCTGCGTCCAACGCCGAATCCACGGCGTCCAACGTCGAGTCCACGACGTCCGACCGAATCCACGGTCTTCACCCAGTAGCACGCTTCGAATCCACGAACGTACCTCGCTCCGAATCCACGAGAGCGGTAGCACCTTGAATCCACAAGGCCACGCGAGTCCACGCGCCGATTTGGGGTAAATCGTTGTTTTTTGGGTGGTGATGATCCGCCGAATACTTAGATTAGAAATAGATCGGAAATACCATCTAAGTATTCATTGATTTGATTCTACTCAAAATGTGAGTATGAAAACCTAGAATCAAATCAATCAATATAGATGAAGAAACATAAGATAGAATCTATGATTTCCTTTCTTCTCTATATGTGGATCTTAGGCCGTATAAAAGATGACAGCTTTTAGGCTTAGCGGCTTCTTTTTGGATTATTGGATTAGCCCTAGAAAAAGAATCATAGGGTCTATTTATAGATTAGAAACCCTTGGAAAAAGATAAGGATAAAAAACTATCATTTTCTGGAATTTTACATGACGACGATCCGGATCGGAGATCGGCGATCTGTATTGCAGTAGCGAGAAAAACAGTTTCCAGAAAAATGAAGGTTCGGGATCCGAATCGAAGTGCCTGATCCGGATCATTCATACAGTTCACCAAACATCAACGTTCGGGATCCGGATTGAAAAGCCTGATCCGGATCGTTCAAATAAAATGGTAAACCCAGTGTTCGGGATCCGGATCAAAGGAAGCTACGATCCGGATTGAACTGGTGTATGAACGAACAACCTTCGGGATCCGGATTGCAAAGTCTGATCTGGATCCTGAACATGTCCCATGTCCAGTTTTTGATATTTATGTACTTACAAGTTCATCCAAGTGTTTCTACACAATAAGAAGTATTCGGATCACCAAAGATATTAAGTTAAACATACCTGATCCTTTTGAATTCTTCTTTCTTGAGATTGAGTTATATGATCCAACCTTCTTTACCTTCAATCTTCAAGACTTAACCGAATTCACGAAATACGCCAACTTAAATTTCGTAACAATCTCCCCCTTTGGCGGTTTCGTGACAAAACATAGATCCACTCAAGAAAATTCAAAAAGATATTTTTGTTGCTATCACCATACAACAAAAATTTACAATGGAGATCCAAAATAAAATACATGAGTTAAACTCCTAAAACAGACTCTAGACTTAGACATCTGTACTCTCTGCAAAAGAAAATCATTCTTGACAAAAGAAATCGTTAGATACCTCAAGAATTTTATATCATTCAAAAACCACATACAGAGATGAAGTTTATACTCATTTATACTTACCATGACATTTATACATTCAGATATGTAAATTGATCATAGTTAAAACACCAACATATCTTCTATGCAATCAAAATCCAAATGTCATGTTAGTGAACATCAACTTGTTAGTTATATTACATGCCCAAATAGTTAGTCGAATAGTTAGTCGAGGCATGCATTCAAACACAAATGAAAACCAAAAGTTGAAGTTCTACTTACCTTTCAAGTTGAGGTTATACTTACCTCTATAGTTTCAAGTTTCTCACAAACATTGTATCATTGTTTATACTTCTCCTCTCCCCCTTTTTGTCACAAAAGTTAGCCAAAAATTACCAAAATGGAGAGAATAGTTAACAGTTCAAGTACCAAAAGTTTGAGAACTAAAAACTAAAAACTAAAACTTAAAAAAAACTGCACAAGAGAAGGATTAAAAATCTGCATAAGAAAAAGAAATCAGAAGGATACGGATTATTCAGACTCATCCGAACTGATACAGCCGAGAATTTGGAAGATTTTCTTTAATCGTTTGTTCATGGATGATTGGTTCTTGTTGACCTTTTTTATTTCTTCCTTTACTTCAATCAGTTCATTCGAAATGCGTTCTTGCTCATTGGAGAGCCTTTGCTGTTCTCTATAAATGGAGGTAACTGATGCATCATCATCGGATCTCGATGGAGGTGCTTGTTATGCTGCAGGTGCTGGTTGGACTGGAGGAGTTGCTGCCGGTGCAAAGGTTGTCGCTTGTTGTTGTTGTGCTCGTTGTCGGTGAGGAGGTAATATGGGCTCGTCTTGCTTTGTCGAGAGAGACTTTACAATTGTTGTTTCATTGATCGTTCCTAAACTGTGCATGTAGGAACTCGCACTTGTGTCAGCTTTAAATTTGCGAAGAATGCGCATGATGATCATTGGATAAGGTAGTCTCTCTGAAGGGTGAGCATGTTTCACATAGCGAGCCATCCTCGCCCAGATGATGTAAGGAATGTTTAAGTTTGCTCCCATTGCTGCTGTGGGGTTTCCAAGAAGATAAAGGAATAACATCCTATCCCACCGAACAACCTTCGTGTTCATATTTGGAAGGACGTTATAGCAAACAATGAAGTTCAAAAAGCGAAACTCTGGTCGAAGTTCTTTTGAGAAAACGGAGTTTCCAGTCGACCGAGTATCTGGAAGACAGATTCCATCAACTACCACTCTCCAGGAGTTGGTATTGAAGATTTGATTCTTCAGATAATGAGCGCCATCAGCTCGGGCCTTCATCCCTAATACCTCTCCAATCAGTTGAGGCGTTACTTTAATCTTAAAATTCTTGACCAATGTTTGAAAGTCTCGACGTCCGCTCTCCTGATCAACGAGATAGCAAGCTTTTTGATAGAACATCCTCACTGAGTGAAGACAATACCCAGTGGTCTCGGGGAAATCGCAAATGGGAGCAAGGCCTGTCTGGTCATACAGAGTCCCAAATGGCGGAGATCTTTCCTTCAAGGCTTTCACATTAACATGCCTTTCGCCAATGCATTCCCTGTTCTCAAAGTCCTTTATCCTAGCAGAGGTGATAAAGTCTTGTGGAGATGGTTGGCTAGCAACTGGTTGCTCAATGGAAATTCCTCGAGCACTCCCTCTTTTGCGAGCAACACTTTTTCTTCTTATCTTCCCAGAAGCTTCTTCCATTGGAGCTTTGCCCTTTTCAGCAACAGTAGGCGGAGCCTTTGATGTTTCCGCAGGCGCTTTTCCTTTCGAAGCAGTGGGTGCTGTTGCTTCAACTTGCAACTCATCCCAATCGATCGATTCTGTCTCAGATTCCGTATCGGAATCATCTTTTGCTTTCTTCGCTTTCTTAGCCCTCTTGGGCTTGACAGTGTCTCTCGTATGTACCATAGCAGCCAGAAGAAAAATGATCCAGGTGATCACCATTGCTATTGGTTTCTTGTGAAAAGAAATCCTGTGAGCAACAACTCAAGAACACGAAAAAATTGTTAATTTTCAAAAATTAGAAAAATTATACCCAAACAATCATTATCGTGTAGAGAGACTAAGAATCAAATTAGTTTTGCAAAAGGAATTTTAAAAATAGATCAATCGCATGATTTTCGAAAATTCCCATTATATGCCCTAAAACCGAAATTTTTGAAATCGAAGGCCAAAAATTCGTTTATCATGAGAATACCTAGCATATAATCAAAACTAATCTACCCAGAGTTCTTATTTCAAAAGAAATTTGATCAAAAACTGTCACGCCCCGAGATTCAAAAGTGGGTCTAATTTTTTTTTTTTTTTTTTTTTTATATATATCAGAGTTTCAAAATCAAGCCAGGGCAATGACAGACCGCCACATATATAGAAGAGTCCCAAATCCCTATGGAATTAAGCCTTTTCTATATATGCACGGCTAGCTTTTACAACAACATCAGAGTAGTCTAAACTACGTACTACTAAACATCAAAATTACATTACAATCTTCCTCTTTGACAATTGCTAATACAAAGATAATGGCTGTCCAGGGGTCGAAGCTAACTCGGAACCTCACCAACTCGTCCCGACATCCCAGCACCCGCTTGACCTGAAAAACAGTCACCCGAGGGTGTGAGACACACCGGAGTGTATCCCAGTGGGCACGACGGGCCGGGAAATAGCAAGCCGTACCTACTGGGTACAATAATAAGCGGATAGCAAAAGTAGGATATACTGAAGATAGAAAACAGGTATATAATCTCAACAGAGTATTATCGATCATGGATTAATCAACTGAGCAGTGTAATCATATATAGAGCTGATCATGCTATCACTGATAAGACTACAAGTAAGAATGAATGATCATGCTATAACTGACAAGCAGGAATAAATATACTGTACTGATAAGCAGGAAACAATCATGCTATCACTGATAATCTGGCACGCAGTAAATGATAAGCAAGGATAATGCATCAAAAGTAATCATCACAAATATATCCAATCACTGCCACTTTTGGCCACAAGGGCCTCAGGCTAAATTTGCCATGGAGCATATGGACCTCAGGCAACTACCACTTTTGGTCATTGGGGCCTCAGGCAACAACCACTTTTGGACACCCAAATCAAGCTATCATAACCTCAAAGGCTCACGGGTCGATCAGACATCTCTACCGGTAAAGAACACCCACACGGGTAGCTAATCCGCTGGTGTGCGCGACTGAAAGCTGGCTCGACGGCGATCATAATGCTGATGCTCAAACCATGGTCCACTGACCACATAGACGGCAAGAAGCCGAGGAAAATCCCCACTGGGATACTAGTATAACATGCCACATACTGAAATAGTATCTCCTATTCTAATCATGCAGTGAAGAATAGAGACAGGTCTAGTACTATGCTAGTGACCAATCAAGCATGGCATGTGTCCAGGAAATGCATAACAACTGCTGAAGGAATCATAATATAACTCCACATGATACACAAGTAACTGCTGGAATGTAAGCACGATATGACAAGCAACTGCTGGAATATAAGCATGATATGTCTCAGTAGGGTAATCAAGCAACTGCTGGTAGATAAGCAAGTAATAAGAACAGGTATAAACTCAATAGCAATCATACTGCTAAATCTCAGTCCACGGTCGGTAGACCGGACAGACGGCGAGAAGCCGAGGAAAATCCCCACTAGGATATAACCATGGTACACTGACCACAAAGACGGCAGGAAGCCGAGGAAAATCCCCACTAGGATATCGATACTGATGCAAATCATAAGTACTGAGACTAGAACTCCTATTCTAAACATGCAGTGAAGAATAGAGTATAACGAAAGGCTCATATGTATAATCAGGCAATATAGCTGAAATGACTAAATGCTGGAATGAAAGCATATAGTAAGGCTAAAGCATAGGTTCAGAGTTCCAAGAACAGGGGTCCAACCTACCACGGCACCCAATAGGGCCGACCTGATAAAACGCGGACCGAAGATAACCCACCTGTATATAGGAGGAAAAGGAACAACGACTCCACCAGAAGGTAGACTGTGAGGACCCGAATCCCCGCTTAAGGGTTATGGTTGGATTAGTGTCTTCGAGAGGTGTTTGTGCACGTGTCGGGCCCAAAAAATTGAATTTCGGGTGAAATTGGAGCTTGTTTGCTTTTCTGGAAGCCCATTAGGGTGATCGAGGGTTTTGCGCGCTTATTGGAACCAACGATTTGACCCGGCATGAAAAACGGATCAAGTTTACTTTTCCGGGAATTTTTGGGAAATTTTAGAAGTGGAATTTGGCCAATTGGACTTCGGATTTGGATTCAGCGCGCGAAAACGGTCAAGATGGACTATTTACTTGAATTTTTCGGAGCCCGGATGCGAAAACACGTTTTTCGAGGCAAGGGTTACTGTTCCGGCGGCCGGAACGGCGCCGGCAGCGGCGGAGCGCGGCGGCGGGCGGCAACGCAGGCGCGCGGTCCACCGCAGGAGGTGTGCACCGGGCGCTGGCCACGTGGCGCGCTCCGGTTGGCCGGCGCAGCAGGCACGGTCCATGGGCCTTGGCGGGGTGCACGGTGGACCGTAGTCATGCCACGTGGCGTGATGGCATTGGCCGGTCTTGGTGCGCGCGGTCCATGCTGCGGGTCGGGTGCACGGTGGACCGGGGTGGACACGTGGCGGTTCTGGATTGGTGCGGTCTAGCGCGCTCGGTCCACGGAGCAGGTGTCGGTGCCTCGGGCCGCGTGCGCGCGCGGGCGCCATGCCGCGCTGACGCGCGCGGCACTGTGCGCTGTTGACTTTGGTGGACACGTGGCGAGCTCTAGGTGGACTTCTACGGGTGTTTCCTGTTTCGGGGACGTGGAAGGTATTTTGTGAATTGTTGGTTTGGTTTTCTTCTTGAATGCATCCGAGGGAGTTTCACTTAGCCATTTTTGCCACTTCGAAGCCCCATCTCCCCGAGCTCCCTTCAGTGAAGATTTTCATCTTCGAGTGCTGGTTCTTGCTGCAGAGTTTCGGAATTTTTGAGTGCACACATCCCGAGGTTTTGGATTTTACGGCGCGGAGCGACGTTTCCTTCTCGGTGTTCCTCTTCGTCGCAAGTTCAGTGTAAAGGTTACCCTGGGCTACCCCGACACTGGTTTTTGGTGATTCTTGCGCCGACACACTCCTAACAGGTAGGGCTTCATCTTTCATTTTGATCACGCATTCGTATTTTGACTCCTTGGCTCGGACCCCGAGGTAACAGTGGTCCCCCTTTTTCTGTGAGGAATTTTGAGACAGCAGCGGATTAGGGAGGCGATATCTTTGCGTACGAGCGTCGGATTGAGGCGTGCTTATACAAGTTTTTCATCTACAGATCACAAGGAACAAGCTCGTATTTTCCTTGGATTTTCCCAGAGTTTCTATTGGAGGTGAAAATCCCGTTTTTCCTGTATTCAGTGCTACAGTTTTGGTGCAGAAATCTTTCGAGTACACCGCCTTGCCGAATTTGTATCTTGACCTTCGAAACTCGGATTTGGGCGTACAGGGTACCGTTTCGAAGATATCGACGCGAGGATCGCTGTGATATTTTTATTGGATTTTTCTGGGCATTTTCAGCAGGTGAAAAAGGGACATCTTTGAGACTGAATTGGAATTGATGTGTATTTGTGGACTTTGTGTTGTACCCAGGAGAGTTACGAGTGTTGCTGGATCTTTTGGAGTAGGAGATTTGGATTTCCTGGTATTTTCAGCTGTACGACCCGGGACAGTTGTGCACCTTCAGGTGGGTGGCTTTGCTTTCAAGATCTATGGACTGTGCTCTAATTCTATGGATATAGAATCATGCATGATAGTGATTGGACTTTGGTAGCATGCTAGAGTGTAGGAATTGTTGTTCCTAGTTTTATCTGTCGATCTTGTGATCTCTTGCTTCCTTCTATCATGTTAAATATTTGTTATGTTGGAACCTGACCTAGCACCCCCGTCATATGTTGCATGTGTAACCAGACCAGTAGAAAACCCTCACTTGGGCTAGGGCTATTTATGTTTAGACATCCACACTTTATGTTTCATTCCTGGACTTAGTGTTATCCTCGCCCGGGTAGTGGGCCGAGCGGTCGGGACTTCTTTAGTGTGGGATGCATTTGCACTCGTGCTTGGGAGCAGAGTGGAGTCTGGTAGATGCAGTGGTTCGCTTGTCTGTACCGGGAACCGTTTGGGGTAAACGGTGGACCCGGGAGATCTGGTTTTCCCCTGTTTGGGTTGTCGCCACTGTGTTAGTGGCGGTAGTTTTCTAGTGATAGCCGGACCTAGAACCCAGAACCCTTTTTGACATACACATGATTTTTAGTCTACCAATGCTTTCTTCCAAGCATCGAAGGGCCGCTGGAGTCTGTTCTTGTTTGATTGGACAAAGGCATCAGCCCTTCGGGGCTTGGGTAAAACACTTATTTTTCTAACTGTTTTTCTAAAGAGAACTAAAATCATTAAATATGGATTTCTTCTAGATCAAATGATTTTCAATAACAAATGTCACCTTTTTCTTGTAAATCTCCCCACTCGAAAGGATTCGAGTGATCTGGGTTCTAGGGGCCGTTCCTTTGTCGGGACGAAAGCCACGGGGGCCGAGCCTGGAACCTGTTCTTGTTTGATAGGGTTGTAGGTGTAGGTCTCCCGGGACTTTCGGGCCCTGTTGGTGTTTTCTGCGTGTCGTGCCGAGGTTTTGCTTTCCCGAACTATAAGGGGATCGGGAACTTCGATAGGCGGAGCCTAGAGTCTGTTCTTGTTTGATAGGGTTCTTAGCACCGGTCTATCGGGTTTTCGAACCCTTATGGTGTCGGTCTTTCCTGTGAGTTAGTGTTCTATTGTGGGAGCCGTCTGGTGGACGGTGGCCCCAGCTGTGTGGTTTTCCAGCCTGTGGTTGAGAGTTGGTGTTGTTGGTCGATCTTGTTGATCGTGGTTTGGACTATAGCCTGCATGAGCCATATTTGAGCTCGACAGAGATACGCGGATACTTTCCTCGATGGGGTCGCTCCCCTCGAGAGCCACTCCGGAGTTAGGCCTGTTACTTGCTATCGCGACTTGTCGACGCCGTCCCTCTGACTGGGCCAGTTAGTGGCAGTCACGGACACCCTACGGTAGACCCGTCCTGTTGAGGATGTGCGGCAGTAGGTGGGCGCAGGTTTGACTGGACCCTTTGAGGCAGTCAGTTTAGATTTGGCGAGTTTACTGTGTGGGTTAGTTGATGCATCATGTTCCAACTGTTTCTTTTTCTTGAGCATCTAGATAGAGGCATAGTAGCTGTAGAGTTACTTTTCCAGCCCTTTCATTTCAGTATTATATTGTTACTTTATGCCTCTAGTAGACTTAGTGGGCAGGCCGTCGGGCTTGTTGGCGGCACCCACTGAGAACTACTTGGGACGTAGTTCTCACACCCGTCGTGGTGTATTTTCCCACAGGGACTCCTGTTCCTGCTGCTCCTGTTCCTGCTTCTTCTGATCGAGGTAAGGGAGTCGCGAGATAGTTCCCTACCAGTCATCGTCCAGAGAGTAGATGTACCCTTATTACTTTTGAGAGTTCATGTTGAGAGAACTTTGTAGTGAGGTATAGAGTTGTATTTATTTTCTACTGCTCGAGAGACTGTTGTTTTTTGGTGAGGTCTTGGTTTGTATATTGTTTTATTTCTAGCAATTTTCTTTCAGCTCTGATATCTGTATAGCATAGTTGATCTTTTTCAGCTTAGTCGCTTCGTCTATACGGGGCTTCCCGTATGGGCGGCGGATCTGTTGGCGAGCTCGGGTCGCAGTTTCGACGCCGGGGCGTGACAGATTAGGTGGTATCAGAGCCTAGGTTGTAGGTCATGGTGGACTTAGAAACCCTAGGCTTGTGGTTGGACATTAGGATGACTACGTGAGAGTCGTGACTTTTAGCGAGAGTCCTGATTGAGTTTTATACCTCTCCCAAGAGATGGGATGAGTGATTGGCATGTTTATTCTCCTAAGCGATCATGTTGGCTGCAGACAACATAATGCTATGGAATGGATGGCATGTCTTAGACTTTCGCTGGATTGGGTCGTATGGTTTTGTGTCCTGATGTTTGTTATTGTGCAGTGGACTACGATGCCCCTGAGACGTCGTGTTGTGAAGAGGGAACATCCCGCATCTGATGAGTAACTCGAGCAGCGGGAGGCAGAGCTATCAGAGCAGAGCGAGACCCAGGAGTTATGGATTCAGATGGCACAGTTGTCAGAGGCTGTCCGATGCCAGGAGGAGGCAATGGAACATTTGATGCGCTTGTTGGAGCAGAGAGCACAACCAGTTGCTGTACCGCTTGAGTGTCCTCCAGCACTTTCTTCCTATGCAGTGACATGTTCAGCTATATCAGTGGCACCGATTGAGCGAGCAGCTCCCCCCCCCCCCCCCCCCCCCCCCCCCCCCCCCCCGTGCCGACGTGTAGTGCCGAGGCACCGAGGCAGGATGGATAGTGGATAGTAGCTGAGAGTAGGAACATCGTTGATCGATGAAGTCAGTCCCGGCAGTCTGAACCATCCCGATTCATAGGTTTGAGTTGGAGCCCTTGTTGGCAGAATTGGGGTTGGTGGTGATGGAGAGACTAGTTGAGAGCCTCCCTGCTCTAGGGAGTTTATACAGTTGTTGAACTGCACGCTCCAGGGTTCGAGGGACGAGGCGCATAGGATATGTTTGACTGGGAATAGGTTGCGCCAGGTTACCTTCCAGTTTAGTTGGTCCCTCCATTACGGATTATTGATGCTTCGATAGAGTAGGCGTGGTGTATGGAGCGTGGCGTTGCAGTTCCTTTGGATAGGGATCTGTCGCCAGAAGCGAGTTCTAGACTTTGGTGCTTCACGCCGGGTGTTGGAGGGTAGATCGGTCGGCAGAGACAGAGCTGATTTCTTTTTCCAGGGTAGCGGATTTTTTAGATGCCAGAGATCGGGTGGATCCTGATGGCAGCGTCAGCACCTACATCAGAGTGGCGCGGCGGTAGCATGGATTGGTTATCTACAGAGTACCGCATTTGTCACCCTAGTGTGAGCAGAGGCAGACTGAGCGACGACCACCTACATCGAGCGGATGAGTCTGTACCGCCCGGTTGGAGGGCGCTACGGCAGTGGACCAGGTTGTCGCGAGCATGATTTCTCTACAGCAGTCTGAGTTGGGTGTTTTTGGCTTTCCTGTCTGGACTGGAGGTAGAGTTGTTACCCCGTGCACTAGAGGTACATGTTCATGTTGGTGTTGTGCATGTTGGGGGAGCCTAGTGGGTTGTGATCAATGCAGTTGAGACTTGGGACTTCACCTGCTGATATGACGATTCAAGGACAGCTCTAGGACTTGGATTGAGCACACAGGTTGGACTGGTTGGTGCGGTGCCGTGCAAGGCTGACTGTGGAATGAGAGGAGTCACCCTTCCGCGAGTTGGACAGGAGGAGTTCATCCCCATGGTTGCCGAAGTTTTCTTCCTGCGACGTTGGCTTCAGCGGCTTTGGACAGACGCCACCTCGGGAGCATTGTTGTTTGTTTGTTGGTCTGTTTGTTTGTTTGTTTAGGACTAGAGGTTGTGTCCTTAGGGGTCTCGGTTTCATCGTAGCATCCGTTTCGTAGCCACGGCAGGAACGACTTCAAACACTTCTCTCTATTTTCTCGCCCTTCTGCCGAAATTTTCGAACAGGACGAAAACTTCGAAAGACTGCTCCAGAAATGGAGACGGTGCCCGAACCTGTTCTTGTTTGATTGGGGCGAAGGCACTGGTCCTTTCGGAATTTTTAGACTTTTCGTTAATTTCAGCCGTTTTCTAAATTGAGAGTTGTGGTTGACGGCCTTCCTGCTGGTGGGGCCTTTACCTTTCTTGTTGGTTGTGTTGGCGTAATTCGTGTAGTTTCGGACGAGTAGAGTGGGTCGTTCTTCCTTGTCCCCTGTCTTTTGGAATTCTTGGGTTCTTTTCCAGCTTTTGGACTCGCTTCGCGGAGTGTGCGTAGCGACTGGGGAGATGGAGACGGTGTTGATGGATACTTACCTTTGGCTTTGGAACTCCCCTTTTGAGCCGTGTTTGTTTCGAGGATGAAACTTTCTTTTAGTGGGGGAGGATGTGAGGACCCGAATCCCCGCTTAAGGGTTATGGTTGGATTAGTGTCTTCGGGAGGTGTTTGTGCACGTGTCGGGCCCAAAAAATTGAATTTCGGGTGAAATTGGAGCTTGTTTGCTTTTCTGGAAGCCCATTAGGGTGATCGAGGGTTTTGCGCGCTTATTGGAACCAACGATTTGACCCGGCATGAAAAACGGATCAAGTTTACTTTTCCGGGAATTTTTGGGAAATTTTAGAAGTGGAATTTGGCCAATCGGACTTCGGATTTGGATTCAGCGCGCGAAAACGGTCAAGATGGACTATTTACTTGAATTTTTCGGAGCCCGGATGCGAAAACACGTTTTTCGAGGCAAGGGTTACTGTTCCGGCGGCCGGAACGGCGCCGGCAGTGGCGGAGCGCGGCGGCGGGCGGCAACGCAGGCGCGCGGTCCACCGCAGGAGGCGTGCACCGGGCGCTGGCCACGTGGCGCGCTCCGGTTGGCCGGCGCAGCAGGCACCGTCCATGGGCCTTGGCGGGGTGCACGGTGGACCGTAGTCATGCCACGTGGCGTGATGGCATTGGCCGGTCTTGGTGCGCGCGGTCCATGCTGCGGGTCGGGTGCACGGTGGACCGGGGTGGACACGTGGCGGTTCTGGATTGGTGCGGTCTAGCGCGCTCGGTCCACGGAGCAGGTGTCGGTGCCTCGGGCCGCGTGCGCGCGCGGGCGCCATGCCGCGCTGACGCGCGCGGCACTGTGTGCTGTTGACTTTGGTGGACACGTGGCGAGCTCTAGGTGGACTTCTACGGGTGTTTCCTGTTTCGGGGACGTGGAAGGTATTTTGTGAATTGTTGGTTTGGTTTTCTTCTTGAATGCATCCGAGGGAGTTTCACTTAGCCATTTTTGCCACTTCGAAGCCCCATCTCCCCGAGCTCCCTTCAGTGAAGATTTTCATCTTCGAGTGCTGGTTCTTGCTGCAGAGTTTCGGAATTTTTGAGTGCACGCATCCCGAGGTTTTGGATTTTACGGCGCGGAGCGACGTTTCCTTCTCGGTGTTCCTCTTCGTCGCAAGTTCAGTGTAAAGGTTACCCTGGGCTACCCCGACACTGGTTTTTGGTGATTCTTGCACCGACACACTCCTAACAGGTAGGGCTTCATCTTTCATTTTGATCACACATTCGTATTTTGACTCCTTGGCTCGGACCCCGAGGTAACAGTGGTTCCCCTTTTTCTGTGAGGAATTTTGAGACAGCAGCGGATTAGGGAGGCGATATCTTTGCGTACGAGCGTCGGATTGAGGCATTCTTATACAAGTTTTTCATCTACAGATCACAAGGAACAAGCTCGTATTTTCCTTGGATTTTTCCAGAGTTTCTATTGGAGGTGAAAATCCCGTTTTTCCTGTATTCAGTGCTACAGTTTTTTTTGCAGAAATCTTTCGAGTACACCGCCTTGCCGAATTTGTATCTTGACCTTCGGAACTCGGATTTGGGCGTGCAGGGTACCGTTTCGAAGATATCGACGCGAGGATCGCTGTGATATTTTTATTGGATTTTTCTGAGCATTTTCAGCAGGTGAAAAAGGGACATCTTTGAGACTGAAATTCTGTGTATGTTTTTATGGGCAGTTTTGGAATTGATGTGTATTTGTGGACTTTGTGTTGTACCCAGGAGAGTTACGAGTGTTGCTGGATCTTTTGGAGTAGGAGATTTGGATTTCCTGGTATTTTCAGCTGTACGACCCTGGACAGTTGTGCACCTTCAGGTGGGTGGCTTTGCTTTCAAGATCTATGGACTGTGCTCTAATTCTATGGATATAGAATCATGCATGATAGTGATTGGACTTTGGTAGCATGCTAGAGTGTAGGAATTGTTGTTCCTAGTTTTATCTGTCGATCTTGTGATCTCTTGCTTCCTTCTATCATGTTAAATATTTGTTATGTTGGAACCTGACCTAGCACCCCCGTCATATGTTGCATGTGTAACCAGACCAGTAGAAAACCCTCACTTGGGCTAGGGCTATTTATGTTTAGACATCCACACTTTATGTTTCATTCCTGGACTTAGTGTTATCCTCGCCCGGGTAGTGGGCCGAGCGGTCGGGACTTCTTTAGTGTGGGATGCATTTGCACTCGTGCTTGGGAGCAGAGTGGAGTCTGGTAGATGCAGTGGTTCGCTTGTCTGTACCGGGAACCGTTTGGGGTAAACGGTGGACCCGGGAGATCTGGTTTTCCCCTGTTTGGGTTGTCGCCACTATGTTAGTGGCGGTAGTTTTCTAGTGATAGCCGGACCTAGAACCCAGAACCCTTTTCGACATACACATGATTTTTAGTCTACCAATGCTTTCTTCCAAGCATCGAAGGGCCGCTGGAGTCTGTTCTTGTTTGATTGGACAAAGGCATCAGCCCTTCGGGGCTTGGGTAAAACACTTATTTTTCTAACTGTTTTTCTAAAGAGAACTAAAATCATTAAATATGGATTTCTTCTTGATCAAATGATTTTCAATAACAAATGTCACCTTTTTCTTGTAAATCTCCCCACTCGAAAGGATTCGAGTGATCTGGGTTCTAGGGGCCGTTCCTTTGTCGGGACGAAAGCCACGGGGGCCGAGCCTGGAACCTGTTCTTGTTTGATAGGGTTGTAGGTGTAGGTCTCCCGGGACTTTCGAGCCCTGTTGGTGTTTTCTGCGTGTCGTGCCGAGGTTTTGCTTTCCCGAACTATAAGGGGATCGGGAACTTCGATAGGCGGAGCCTAGAGTCTGTTCTTGTTTGATAGGGTTCTTAGCACCGGTCTATCGGGTTTCCGAACCCTTATGGTGTCGGTCTTTCCTGTGAGTTAGTGTTCTGTTGTGGGAGCCGTCTGGTGGACGGTGGCCCCAGCTGTGTGGTTTTCCAGCCTGTGGTTGAGAGTTGGTGTTGTTGGTCGATCTTGTTGATCGTGGTTTGGACTATAGCCTGCATGAGCCATATTTGAGCTCGACAGAGATACGCGGATACTTTCCTCGGTGGGGTCGCTCCCCTCGAGAGCCACTCCGGAGTTAGGCCTGTTACTTGCTATCGCGACTTGTCGACGCCGTCCCTCTGACTGGGCCAGTTAGTGGCAGTCACGGACACCCTACGGTAGACCCGTCCTGTTGAGGATGTGCGGCAGTAGGTGGGCGCAGGTTTGACTGGACCCTTTGAGGCAGTCAGTTTAGATTTGGTGAGTTTACTGTGTGGGTTAGTAGATGCATCATGTTCCATCTGTTTCTTTTTCTTGAGCATCTAGATAGAGGCATAGTAGCTGTAGAGTTACTTTTCCAGCCCTTTCATTTCAGTATTATATTGTTACTTTATGCCTCTAGTAGACTTAGTGGGCAGGCCGTCGGGCTTGTTGGCGGCACCCACTGAGAACTACTTGGGACGTAGTTCTCACACCCGTCGTGGTGTATTTTCCCACAGGGACTCCTGTTCCTGCTGCTCCTGTTGCTGCTTCTTCTGATCGAGGTAAGGGAGTCGCGAGATAGTTCCCTACCAGTCATCGTCCAGAGAGTAGATGTACCCTTATTACTTTTGAGAGTTCATGTTGAGAGAACTTTGTAGTGAGGTATAGAGTTGTATTTATTTTCTACTGCTCGAGAGACTGTTGTTTTTTGGTGAGGTCTTGGTTTGTATATTGTTTTATTTCTAGCAGTTTTCTTTCAGCTCTGATATCTGTATAGCATAGTTGATCTTTTTCAGGTTAGTCGCTTCGTCTATACGGGGCTTCCCGTATGGGCGGCGGATCTGTTGGCGAGCTCGGGTCGCAGTTTCGACGCCGGGGCGTGACATAGACGGTCGCGATAAGACGGATCACGGGCTGGCTCCTGATGACTGGGGCCTACAAAATACCAGATGACAACTCAGGGCTATCAATCTTCCAGGCGCAACTAGCGCGAACCGACCGTTTCGTCGATTTGTGCAACATAAAGCAATTTAGCTTTTCAGAAACCCCAGGGAACTCCACTAATAGGCCAACCTTACTTTAGAACATTTATCTAACCTTTCCAAGGTGTAACAATTGCAGCAGGACCCCTGGGTTTATTCAGATTGGGCTTTATACACAAAATAACCACTGTTTTGGCTCGTTCTCTCAAACGGTAAATCATTTTTACGAGCCGTCACCTCCAGTAGATGACATTCGACTTGCTGAACGCCGTGCTCACACATTTGTGGTAGCGCAATACCCGAGGAAAACTTCGGGCCATGTATTACTCTTCTAACCTAGCCGAAACGCATTTTCGTTTCTTCGGCTTATCGAAACCCAAAATAAACGCGAGCATCGCGTTCAGTGACCCCAAAATAGCCAGGAGTACACTTTTACAATTTTCCAAACAGACCAGAACAGTGTTTTGTTCCAACATTACTTTTAAAGGTTGGTTTAACTACAACTTCTAATCCACTTGTCAAACAAGGAAACTTTGTATATAAAAGTTGTTCTGGACAATGCCAGGGAACCAGGGCTCACCCTATTTGCAGCCCAGGTTTGCTGGTTAAACCAGAACCAAGCCCTTGCTCTCAACTGAGTTCACATTGCACCAGATCTTTGTCCACACAGATCCAGGTTGATCTGAAGTGAGCATCAAGCTCAGGGGACCTTTCTAAGGAACTTTGATATTCAACTCGAGAGCTAATAACCATTCCTTCTTCTCTGTGGCATTTCCACAACCACCTAACATGCACACTACACACACAATCTCTCAACACCAACTCGAGGTTGGATCTCAGCCAATTCTGCACCAAACTTCAATTAACTTGGAGCAAAACACTCCACTATGCTTACTGATCCATTCCCCTCAACCTGGAGCAACCAAACACCCCCAGGTTGAGCTCGGGCTCGAGGAAGAAGATGACCCAATTCTTGAAATTCGTGATGATCAACCCAGGGATTCTGGGCTTCATCTAGATGCACCAACAGGTGCCAAATCACCTTGTGAAACTTCCCGAGCCCGTGCCCGGTGACAGGGCACGGCGGCGGCGCGGCAGGGCCAAGCTCCCCTTCGAGCTTAAACACCTCTAATGGTGAAATTCAGGAGAGGCAGCATGGAGTCCTCCAACTTGGATGGACTTGTTCCTCTGGTCCACAGGAAGCTTCCCGACCAACCCAGCCCAACCGGAGTTGGCCGGAGCGCCGGCGGCCGCCACAACCTTCATTTCGGGTCAACAATGGCCGTCAACTTCCCGATGCTGCATGGGCAGCATGCAAGTGCATGGATGCACTCCTTACACTCCCAGCAACACTTCTGGGCAAGTGGCCGGCGGCGGGGAGGCGTGCCGGCGCCGGAGCAGTAAGCTCGGCCATGTGCAAGAAACCCGAAAACTAGGGTTAGGTTCTGCGAGTGATCCACTTGATCAAACTCCACCAAATTTGGTGGAGTTGATCCCCATCTCCAACAGTCCAAGCCCACCATTTTATTTTCCCATTTGGTCTACTGGTTGCCGAGAAAAACGGCGGCGGAGCAATGGCTAGGTTTCTGGCCATCTTTGCTCCCGCCGGCTAACCAGGCTGCATGGGGGCTCGGGCTTGTGCAGAGAGCACTCTTAGGACATGGAAAGTCTACTGCTAAGGGTCTCGGGCCTTAAGAACCATTGGTTAAGGTGCTCTCACCTTGGCCGGAGTTGGTGAAGGAGGAAGAAGCCGGTTCTTGGTCCCTTCTTCACGCGCGGCCACGGCAAGCTCCAGCAAGGTTCCAGAGATGCCAAGAATTCCTCAGAGCTCTCCAGGTCCAACCATGGTAAGGTTTGGTTCAACTCTCCTCCTTCTCTCTCTCTCCCGAGTTCACAACTATGGTGTTGTGACTCCTCGGCCACCCAACACTCAGGGTTAAGTCTGGGAACACAGGGAAGGATGGAGCTTCGGATTCTCCTCCAAACTCTTCGAGCTCTGGTCCAGGGTAGCCCAAGAGGCATACTTGCACTTAATGCAAGATTCTTGGCACTAACCCCTTTCACATTCAATCCCTTAGCTCCGAGATCATTCCAGCCATATTCATGGGCTTCACAAGTTGGCAGAAGCCCAATAACAGGGTCCCAAAGGCTTTGGCCCAAGCACCATTAAGTTATTTGAAGAAAAAAGCAATAATTCGGTGCCTTTACGCAATACGAGAAAATTCGTTCAACGAAATGCGAAATGGACTTCGCCACGACGTCCGGCTCGTCGAGACCTTCAAGATAGGCTATTCATTTGTTCGATTTGGTGCACAAACGAATTCTCGGGCCATCTTGTTCTATATGTCACAATCTGACGCACGCACTTCGATGCACACGGGTCGCCAAACACGAAATCCGTCAGTGCCATTGCGTTCAGAACGTCGAAATTAGCTAGGTTCCATTACTCATACCCCTATGTTAGGGCTTTAGACAGTGAATCGGCCAACTGTCGCTCGCGAGGGGTCGGAAATCGCGAGTTACTATTCACACTTAAGTCGCGGGGCCCGTATTTTGATTTCTGATTTCTGGAAGATCCGACCGTCGGATCGAAAACATATGAATATGAAACTTCTATGTTTCGGCGAGACGATCGCAATGGTGATCTCGGATTTTCCAGATCAGACCCCGATCAAAAGTCGATTTTTTTGGGGTCCTATTTATTATTTTCTGCTATTAATAAATCCAGAAATTCATTTAAACCGTTTTGAAATTCTCGGTTACTACAAAAACCATCCACAAACGAAATAGATACAAGAATTTCATCACGTTTTGAGGAAGAATATGAAAAACTGTGAAAAACCGAGATTTTGATCAATAAAACTTACTTGGAGTCGAAGAACTTGAGTTTGAAAGCTTCCAAGATGGATGAATTCTAGAGAGAGAAGCTCTGGAAACTTTGGAACAAAAGATTGGAGTAAAAGAAATCAAAACCCTTTTGTTCTATATAAAACCCTAGCCGCGATCCGGATCAGTTCGTGATTACGATCCGGATCGGCTACCCGCAGAGAAAATCTGCGTTCGGGATCCGGATCGGCAAGTCCAATCCGGATCGTCTGCCCGCAGAAGAATATCTGCGTTCGGGATCCGGATCGGCAGGTCCAATCCGGATCGGCTCCAACTTTTTCTTTAGAAAATTTCAGAGAAATTCTAGAAAAACCAGAAAAAGATTGTAAGCACTTTTGTGTATCAACTTTAAACGAAAATCATCGTTTCATACAACAAGGAATAGATTATGCCAAATCTATCAATAACATCCAACAAATGAAACAAAAATTTATAAAAATTAAATCCCTTAAAGTTGAACAACTTCAATTACATCTAACTTGATCTTATGTGTAATGCCTTTATCAAATCATCAATTCGGTAAAGAAAATGAAATACAAAGATCAATAGATGTCTGAAATCCCAGATAAGTTAGACAATATATCTAGTCAATTTATTGAAGAGAGTGGCTCTTTGAGCATCTTTCATTAAAATTCCCACCTTATACCAACCTTGAAATTTTGACAAAGTCAAGTATTTCAACATGCATTTTATTTAATCAAACTTGAAAAACCTTGCTTGGTATACATGTGGTAGCTGCACACAGTACTCGGACGACCGAGGTGGTAGCTCTTTCCTCCATGTGGTGGTAGTTTTCACACTCCTCATTGGGATGTAACTCTTTCCACATCTTTTGAGCATAATACGTATTCTTTGACTCCCCCTCAATTGTCTATCAATTATTTAAGATATAAAGTATTCAGCCAAATATTGATCTCGATTTCATACTCGACTAAACAGTCAAATAAGATAAAAACTATACCAAGAGATCATCGAGAGAGAAATTGACTTTGATCAAAACAAAGATGAGTTAATTGACATAAATGATCATTGCATCAAATGAAATATTATGATTGTAGAATATCGGGTTTTCGGTTAGCGCACCGACCTCGCAAGATGGCGTGGTGCGGAGAAATTGCCTCGAGCGTGTCCCATATACGTTTACAGATGAGTTCGGGTTGAATTGGATCTACGCGGAAGCCCCAGCTTGGTTCGGAGTTTTCCGGGCATTGTACGCGATAGAGGGCTGGTTCGGGAAGCACCGACTCCACCGTGGTGTGCAGAAAAATTGGGAAACACTTGGAACAAGTGTATTTTATGTTTACAGCGGAGTTCGGGAGGTTTCGGACTAGTGCGGAGGCTCCGAAGGCAAAAAGTGATTTGGAGTTGACTAAAAAGGGGTTTATTTAATTAATTAATTTAATTGGATTTACTATTGCTTCAGGTTGCAAAAAAGGGATTTAAAGCTTGTGTTGTTGGATGGAGTTATTTGGTAATGCATTTATTGCTGCCACCTACCCCCTCCCACTCACACCCTTAATTAGCCTTCTACTAATTAATTCGCCTAGTCATCATCCCCTTCACAATAGCAGAACAGAGGAATGGGGGTGAAGCAGAGTAAGGGAGAAAGGAAAAGAAGAAGATGAAGAAGGTGATGAAGAAGAGAAGGAAAGAGTGGAATGAATGAGTTTTGATGGTGGGAACCTACTGCTAGTCGCCAAGGAGCAGTGGGGAGCGAGCAGCGCGCGTGTCATTTTCTTTGGATGAGGTATTTTCTTTGTAGCTGTTCTGTTGAGAGCTTGTTCGAGGTTCCTCTTGGGTTTTTTTGTTAGCTTAAGCTCGGGTTGGTGGTGTCCCTGGACTGTTGTCCTTGGCCTCGGTGTGGCCGCGAGGTGCCGCGTGGGGCGCGTGAGATCGGTTGCGCGGCTGGCGCAGTGGGCACTGCGCGCTGGGGCGCTGCGCGCTGGGGTGACGCGCGCTAGGGCAACGCGCGCTGGGCAGCTGCGCACTAGGTGCCGCCAGCGGGGCGCCGTGCGGCCAGCGCCTGGGCGCCGCGCGGCCAGCGCCTGGGCGCCGCGCGGCCAGCGCCAGGGCGCTGCGCGCGGCGCACCTGAGCACTGCGCGGGCGCCAGGGGCACCGCGCGCAGCTGCGCAGGCGCCGCGCGGCAGACTTGTTGCCGCGCGGCAGGCTTGGGCGCCGCGCGGCAAGCGCGCCAACGGTGCGGGCAGTAGCCGCAGCATGCTGATGAGTGGCTGCGGCTTACGACTCGCGTCGGCGCGCGCGGATTCCGCGGTCGGGTCTGTTTCTTGTCGCCGGCGATCGCGGGGTTGCCCGGGTTTCGTGCAGATTTTCTGTGGACCGTTTTTGACGCGGCTTTTGTTTCTTTTGCTCTCACAGGGCGGCGCCAATTGTGGCGGTTTTCGGCTTGGTGCCGCGCGAAGCTCGGTTCAAGTGCGTGGTAAGGGTTGACGGCTGTGGGCTCGAGGCAATGGAACGAGAAAGAGAAGGAATCCTTATGTGAGTGTGGAGGGTTGGAGCTTACAGATTTTTATATGTGAGAGTATGTATTTAATTTGGGTGCCAAGGGAATATAACTTGAGTGTAGTAAAGGATGTAGGTGATGTGTGTGTGCTGGGAAGTGAGTGTGAGGTGTGTGCTGTGTGATTCAGTAGGGTGCAAATGGATTTATGGGATATTGCGGTTAAGTGAATATTAATTATTAATGTGCTAATTGGAGCTTTTAAGCATACTGTGGGTAATGTGTGTTTGGATTTATTGTGTGTGTGCTTAGTGCTTGTTGAAGGTTGTGAGAATTATGTATTATGGGAGTGCTGTGGGCAGGGGCTTAATGTTGGAGATGTGTATTAGGACTTTAGTATTTTGTGAGTGTGGTGGAATTGTGATGGACAATCTGGGCAAGTGCTTAATATTGGAGCTATAGGAGGTTATATATTTTATTGTGAGCACCTTGTAGCAGCTGATGGACTTAGTTTTGTGTACTTTGGATGTGTGGAGTGAGCCGTTGAGCGCCGGAATTTTTGTGCGGACTCGAGAGAATTTATTGGAGCTTCCTAGGATTTTTCCGGGATTTGCGGCACGATTTTTGAGGTTTCGTCAGTTCGAGGTTCCGGCACTTCACCGACTTCAGCAATTGCCTGCGAAAAGCGTTCCAGGTGGGTTGGAATTTCTCCAAAATATGTGGAATGCCCTTTAAAGCTATTGAATGCAATTTGATCATAATTATCATGCTATTTTCACCGTTTTTACATCTGATAGTTGCCTGAGAATTTTTAAAAAATTATTTAGAACCCCAGATTATTTTTAGTATACTCCTGTTATCATATGACACTAGGATGCATGTTCTGTGGACATTATTTTTTTTTGCACCCTGATCGTTTTAAAAATCGAGGAAGCCCGTTTTAAGGAAAAACATCATTTTCAAGGGTAGTTTTTAAATTATGAGTTCGCCAGAGGTATGACAATGATTCAGGGTGCATTTGACCTCGTGCCTGGGGGCCGAGGGGGCTCTTTTTGAGTTTTGAGATGAATTATAGTGTCATTTGATATTTGAGCTTTCTTATGGGATAGTGAGATTACTCTAGATCATGGGTCGTTTTCTGATTTAGTGGTAGATGTGGTTCTCCCACTTAGCTTCGAGGATTTTGGGGTTCCGGCAGATCGAGTCGTGGAAGTTTCCCGACTCAGCCATGGTCGTGTATTATCAGATTGAGTCGTTGAGGGTTCTCCGACATAGCTGTGAGAGTGTTCAGGATATTCGTGTTTGAGTCGAGGTTCTTTTCCGACTGAGTTGTGTTTTCGAGCTTTGTGATACCGATCTATTTGATCGTGGATTATAGCCTGCATGTGCCGTATATTGAGACAGTGAGACAGATGTGATACTTGAGTTCGGTGGGGTCGCTCCCCTCGAGCTACACCCCGGGTGCGATGATGTTACCGAGCCTGACGAGGCTACGATGTGGATATGCGCCTAGTTCATATACTAGAGGTCGCTTGATACCCCTGGCCGAGTTACCATGGGGTCACTTTGGATATGCGCCTAGTTGATTTACTGGTGGTCGCTTGATACCCCTGGCCGAGTTACCATGGGGTCACTTTGTGTGAGATTGAGATAGTCGGTCTAGGACGCCCCACGTAAATCCCGTCCTCTTGTGGATGCGTGGTAGTGGGCAGGTGCGATCCTAGACGACAGGCGCAAGCTGGACTGAGCCAGTTTTGGCAGTCTTTGAGATTGGGTGTTATGAGCGGGTAGTTACATATTATTTTCTTAGATGGTTTTTTTCTGAGAGCATTGGTACTGAGGCATTTTAGCAGTAGCGAGAGTATGCATAGCATGTTTATGATAGACTTTCCTTTGAGCATTATGTTTGCGACGTATTAGCTGTAGTTTTTCTTCAGCTTATCTATCTATCTATCTATCTATCTATCTATCTGCATATCTATCTGTTTTGCCTCCAGTAGACTTAGTGGGCATACCGTGGATATTGGGACGGTACCCACTGAGATCTGCCTTCTGCAGTAGATCTCACACCCGCTGCGGTGACAGGTTGAGGCAGCTGTTCCGGCTTGGTTCGCGCGGAGACAGCAGATCGAGGTGAGGACGCGGCCGATTAGTTCCTTACCAGCATTGAGAGTCAGAGGTAGATGTACCCGGTGTATTTTATGTTTCCACTTTTGTACTGGACATTCTGAGAGACTGGTGAGGATAGTATTTGTTTTATTCCTGTGAGACTTTGTACCTTGAGGATTGGTGTACTAGTGGAGATTTTACTTTTCCAGATGTTCAGTTTTATTCTATAGCTTTTGGTTTTAGTTTCAGCTCTGATACATGTTTTTAGCTATAGATCTGACTTGCAGGGTAGACGCTTCGTCTGTGCGGCAGTTTCCGTACAGATGGCGGATCTGTTGGCAAGCCCGGGTCGCAGTTCGACCCCCGGGGCGTGACAATGATATCTAAAGCATAATAGATTTCTAAATATATAATAGGATGCAGTTAAAGTCAATAAAACTAATGCTCAATTAATGTTCTATGTCTAAGCATAGATGATGAACAAAAACACAAAAACAAAACCTAACCTAAACAAAAGTTTCAAAAAGAGGTTATTTCAAGGAAAGCATTCCAATTGCTTTACGCAAATGAATAAAACGTTTTTGATCCAAAGGTTTTGTTAACAAGTCAGCTAATTGATCTTCAGTTGAAATGTAGGAAATTTGAAGAATATTTGATTCAACTAGCTCTCTAAGAAAATGATATCTAAGTTCAATGTGTTTTGTTCTAGAGTGCAACACAGGGTTTTTTGAAATGTTTATAGCACTAGTGTTGTCACATAAAACAGTTACCGAAGTTGCTGAAATCCGGAAGTCGCTCAACACGCTTTTCATCCAAATGAGTTGAGTTGAACAACTACCCGCTGAGATGTATTCCGCTTCGGCAGTCGAGAGTGCAATGCAGTTTTGCTTTTTACTATGCCATGCAACAAGACAATGGCCAAGATAAAAACATGCACCACTCGTACTTTTCCGATCATCCACAGATCCTGCCCAATCGGCATCTGAGTATCCAATAATATCTAGACTTGTTCCCATAGGATACCAAATTCCGAAATTAATGGTTCCTTTGATGTACCGGATGATCCGTTTCACCGCTTTCAGGTGAACCTCCTTTGGTGCTGATTGATATCTCGCGCAAATCCCAACACTAAAGGATATATCCGGGCGACTAGCTGTGAGGTAAAGTAGACTTCCAATCATGCTGCGATAAAGTTTCTCGTCTACATTCTCACTAAGAGATTCACTTCCTAATCCCTTATTGCTAGTTCCCATAGGAGTAGGAAAATCTTTAGAATCTTCTAATCCGAATTTCTTTACCAACTCCTTCGCATACTTGGATTGACACAGATGGATGCCTTCACCATTTTGTTTCACTTGCAATCCAAGAAAGTATGTCAGTTCCCTCATCATAGACATCTCAAATTCGCTTTCCATAGTTTCTGCGAATTTAGAAGCATCATTATCCTTTGTTGCTCCAAACACAATGTCATCGACATAGATTTGTGCAACAATGAAGTTATTTTGATAATGCTTCACAAAGAGAGTCCGATCTGCTCCCCCTCGAGTATAGCCCTTCTCCAAAAGGTGCTTTGTCAACCTTTCGTACCACGTTCGCGGTGCTTGTTTAAAACCGTATAGAGCCTTTTTCAAACGAAAAACATGGTTAGGTAATTTACAGTCTACAAAACCTTTCGGTTGAGCCACATAAACTTCCTTATTTAAAAACCCATTTAAAAACGCGCTCTTAACGTCCATTTGAAAGAGTTTTATTTTAAAGTGACAAGCAATAGCGAATAAGATACGAATGGACTCGAGTCTAGCTACAGGGGCAAACGTTTCATCAAAGTCTATACCTTCTATTTGAGAGTAGCCTTGAGCAACTAAACGTGCTTTGTTCCCGATGATGGTACCATCCTCATTTTTCTTGTTCTTGAAAATCCATTTAGTACCGATCACATTGTGTTGCTTCGGAGGCGTCGTTAATTCCCAGACTTTGTTGCGTTCAAACTGATGGAGCTCTTCCTGCATTGCTTCAATCCAGTAGTCATCCTGAAGAGCTTCATGGATATTCTTTGGTTCGATCATGGAAACGTAACAAGCAAATCCACAAACCAACTGTCTCCGAGTTTTGACTCCTTGTGGGTCTCCAATGATGTTTGATTCAGGATGATCCTTGGAGATGCGTAACGTTTGTTGTAATGGAGTACTCGGAGGTACATGAGATGATTCCTGCACATCAGATAAACTTGAAGAACCATTAGATGCATCATTAATATTGGAAGTATTATCATGAGAAGATGCACTTACAGGAGTATCATCATCAAGAGAGATATCAGGGGTAGATTTATCAGATGCAAAGTGGAAAGCTTCATCTACTTTAACATTTACAGATTCTACGATCGTTTTAGATTCCAAGTTAAATACCCGATATGCTCTACTATTTGTAGAATACCCCAAGAAAATCCCTTCGTCACTTCGAGAGTCAAACTTTCCAAGATTTTCGCGGTCACGCAAAATGTAACACCGACTCCCGAAGATACGAAAATATTTAATGTTGGGTTTTCTACAACACCATAGTTCATATGGTGTATTTAACGTTCCCGGGCGCAAATAAACTCGATTAATAACATAGATTGCAGTGTTCACAGCTTCAGCCCAAAAATGTAGCGGTAAATTTTGGCTGTGAAGCATAACACGTGCCATCTCTTGTACAACCCTGTTTTTGCGCTCGACAACACCATTCTGTTGAAGTGTATAGGGTGCTGAGAATTCATGCTTAATGCCGTTGGAAGTGCAAAAATCAATGAATTTAGAATTTATGAATTCTCCACCTCTATCACTTCTAACACGAATGATCTTTTCATTCTTTTCAATCATAATACGAAGGCAAATCTTGTGAAAAGAATCAAAAGTATCAGCTTTCTCTTTCAAAAATGCTACCCAAGAATACCTAGAGAAATCATCAAACAATAAGAAAATATACCATTTACCTCCCAAGGATGGTTGACGTGTCGGCCCCATAAGATCCATATGCAATAATTCCAAGGGCCGTTTGGTACCGACGTGATTCAAGGGTGAAAGAAGAATTCACCTTTGCGTACCCAAACCTTTCGAGTTTTGGTGTACGTCGGAAATGATTGTGAAGTTGATACCTTTGGTGAAAGCGTCTTGTTTGATCCATTGCTTTTCCTTGACGTCGTCGTCTCGTTTGATGAACTACCGAGGCTTTTTCCTTTCGAAAAATTTGCATTTGCTTTCTGAGGAATTACCCTTTTGGTAGTCGTTGCAAGAAGTGCTTGAGTTGACCGTTTGGCTCCCATCTTGCAATTTCTCCTTATGTGCCCTGCAAAATTACAACGAAAACATACCTTAGTGCTTGACGATTCCGAGGAGGGTGAAGTAGGCTTGTTGTCGTTGCTTGTCGTGAATTCCGGTGTCGGAGGAGGAGATACTGACTGAGGCACAAAAACTGTCCCAACCGAACTAAAATTGTCTTCAGTTCGATTGTATCCGAGGCCGAACTTGTTTGATTGACCAAGACCAAGAAGCTTATCCAACTTACTCCTTCCTGATGAAAATCGCTGTAAGTCATCCTTGAGTTGGAGAATGGTCTCTGTCATTTCCAATTTTTCCTGTCGAGCCTCGCCGTTGAGCTTCAAGAAGTAATTCGCTTTGTTCACCATATCTATATAATTCTTCTCGAGTTGCTCATTGGACTCTTGAAGGGAAACATTTGCTTTTATTAGATTATCCCTTTCCACTTCAAGATCGGTCGAGAGAGAAGTTACCCTTTTTACTTCTTCTTCGAGATCCTGCAATCTCCCTCTCAACCCCTTGTTTTGCTTAGCCAGTTTCTTTGAATCCCTCAAAAGTCTGTGATAGGCTAGAGCAAAATCTTCACCTTCCGAATCATCCGATTCATCGTCCGTTGCAATCTTTTCAACAGTGGAGTTGGACAATGACTCGGATGTACTAGCCATTAAGAACATGAAGGGTGAAGATGTGGACGCGTGGAACGCCGTTGCATTATCTTCTTCATCACTTGACGATGACTCATTTGACAATGTGGTGTCATCCCAAGTGACGGCTTGCATTGCCTTCTTCTTGGACGGATTCTTATTTGGACATTCCGTTGAGATATGGCCGTACCCTCGGCACTTGAAGCATTGGACTTGTCCTTCTGAGCTTTTCTTATCCTTAGAAAAACCCTCTTGCTTTCTTGGTTTGAAACTTGAAGAACCTTTGACTTTCTTCGACTTTACGAAGGATGGAGTTTTGCTTGAGTTACCCCTTCGAAAGTTTCGGCGAAATCTTCTTGTCAAGAGAGCAAGCTGCTTCTCAAAGTCCTCCATAGATAGGTTCTCATCATCGCCTGAGGAGGATGAATCCGCGTCTTATTCTTTTGTTGTTTTCAACGCATAACCTGAAGACTTAGAAGAGGATGCCTTTCCCGAAGAATAGTTAGTAGGAAATGTCATTTCATATGTTTGTAAGGAACCAACTAATTCTTCTACACGGATTTCGTCCGGGTGTTTAATAGTTTCAATGGCTGTAACCTTGGAACGAAATCTTTCAGGAAGAGTTCTTAATATTTTTCTTACAATTTTAAATTCTGGAATCTTCTCTCCCAAGTTAGCACATGAGTTTACGATGTCTTGCAATCGTGTGTAACAGTCTGTGAACGATTCATTTTCTGCCATGAAAATAGAGTCAAACTTGCTCGTAAGCATTTGCAGTTTCTGAATCTTCACAAGGTTAGTTCGCTCATGCGTAACTTGAAGAACATCCCAGATTTCTTTCGCAGTCTCACATGCCGAGACGCGAGAGAACTCTGTTTGAGATAAGGCATTAAATAAAACATTAATTCCCTTGCCATTGTAAGAAGAAAAATCTATCTCTTCCTTGGTCCATTTCGACCTAGGTTTGATGGTGCGAACATCACCAATAATTTCAGTTGGATTAGTCCATCCTAATTCAATTGATTGCCACACCCGTTCATCGATGGAAATTAAAAAGGCTTTCATCCGTACTTTCCAGTACGCATAATTTGTTCCATCGAAGAACGGAGGTCTGTTGATGTTTCCACCTTCAACCATTGTTTACAACCCTATTCCCGCTCTGATACCACTTGTTGGGTTATGTATAATAGGATCTAAATAGGGGAAAAAACACCTAGAGGGGGGTGAATAGGTGTAAACAATAAACACTCAAAAATCTTTGCGATATAAAACCCAATGCGGAAAAAATAAATAACACGCAGAGATTTTTACGTGAAAAACTCCAAACCGGAGTAAAAAACCACGGGACCGATAACACGGTGAAATCCACTAGAATTAAACACGTACAAGGTGATATACCGTACTCACAGACGACTCAACCTTTTCCATACGCTCCTAGTTGATCTTCTCCGCTCGCTCCACGACGCTTCTCGAATCCACGATCTGCGTCCAACGCCGAATCCACGGTGTCCAACGTCGAGTCCACGACGTCCGACCGAATCCACGGTCTTCACCCAGTAGCACGCTTCGAATCCACGAACGTACCTCGCTCCGAATCCACGAAAGTGGTAGCACCTTGAATCCACAAGGCCACGCGAGTCCACGCGCCGATTTGGGGTAAATCGTTGTTTTTTGGGTGGTGATGATCCGCCGAATACTTAGATTAGAAATAGATCGGAAATACCATCTAAGTATTCATTGATTTGATTCTACTCAAAATGTGAGTATGAAAACCTAGAATCAAATCAATCAATATAGATGAAGAAACATAAGATAGAATCTATGATTTCCTTTCTTCTCTATATGTGGATCTTAGGCTGTATAAAAGATGACGGCTTTTAGGCTTAGCGGCTTCTTTTTGGATTATTGGATTAGCCCTAGAAAAAGAATCATAGGGTCTATTTATAGGTTAGAAACCCTTGGAAAAATATAAGGATAAAAAACTATCCTTTTCTTGAATTTTACATGACGACGATCCGGATCGGAGATCGGCGATCCGGATTGCAGTAGCGAGAAAAACAGTTTCCAGAAAAACGAAGGTTCGGGATCCGGATCGAAGTGCCTGATCCGGATCGTTCATACAGTTCACCAAACATCAACGTTCGGGATCCGGATTGAAAAGCCTGATCCGGATCGTTCAAATAAAATGGTAAACCCAGTGTTCGGGATCCGGATCAAAGGAAGCTACGATCCGTATTGAACTGGTGTATGAACGAACAACCTTCGGGATCCGGATTGCAAAGTCTGATCCGGATCCTGAACATGTCCCATGTCCAGTTTTTGATATTTATGCACTTACAAGTTCATCCAAGTGTTTCTACACAATAAGAAGTATTCGGATCACCAAAGATATTAAGTTAAACATACCTGATCCTTTTGAATTCTTCTTTCTTGAGATTGAGTTATATGATCCAACCTTCTTTACCTTCAATCTTCAAGACTTAACCGAATTCACGAAATACGCCAACTTAAATTCCGTAACACGAACAAGATGCGTTCACCAAGGAAATCAATGCCACGATCATTACCGACGTACTCCAAAACTCGTAAGGTTTGGGTGCGCAAAGGTGAATTCTTCCCTTGTCTTGTCATTCACACATCACTATAAGCGTATGACAATTCGTCTTGGTACGTATATGGATAGTGGTTGCTCACGCCACATGACCGGAGATAAAAACGTCTTTCAAACCCTTGAGAAAATCTCCAGAGGACATGTAGTTTTTGGAGATGGACGATCTTCAAAAATAGTTGGCAAATGAACAATTGCTATTCCAGATGGCCCGGCTTTGAACAATGTTTTGTTTGTTGAATGCCTTAAGACTAACCTCATAAGCATTAGCCAACTTTGTGATGATGGTTTTCCAGTTAATTTTTCTTCTGTAGAATGTCTTGTAACTAATGTAAATCATTCATTCATTTTGAAAGGGGTTAGGTCATAGAACAATTGCTATGTAGTTCCTGGTAAAATAAGTCAAAATTGTAACCTAGTGTCACTTGATAATGAGACTCTTTAGCATGAAAGACTAGGTCACATTAACTTTAAGGAACTATCTAGAATATCTAACAAAGACATAGTTAGAGGTGTTCCTAAATTGAACTTCAAAGAAAACCTTGTGTGTGGTGGTTGTCAAAAGGGAAAACAAACTAGATCCATTCACAAGAATTTGAACCATGTAGGAACAAAACGCCCATTAGAATTATTGCATATGGATTTAATGGGGCCAACTCGTCAACCTAGTTTGGGTGGAAAATGGTATATTTTTCTTATGGTTGATGATTTCTCTAGATATTCTTGCGTAGAATTTTTAAAAGAGAAAGCGGATACTTTTGACTCTTTTCATGATATTTGTCATCGTATTATGATTGAGAAAAATGAAAAGATTGTCCGTGTTCACAGTGATAGAGGTAGAGAATTCATTAATTCAAAATTCATTGATTTTTGCTCTTAAAATGGCATAAAACATGAATTCTCTGCACCTTATACACCGCAACAAAACGGTGTAGTCGAGCGCAAAAATAGAGTTGTTCAAGAGATGGCGCGTGCTATACTTCATAGCCGAAAACTCCCTTTATATTTTTGGGCTGAAGCAATTAACACCGCGGTCTATGTGATCAATCGCATCTATCTGCGCCCGGGTATTTTGAATACCCCATATGAGCTATGGTTTAGTAGAAAACCTAATATTAAGTATTTTCGTATCTTCGGGAGTCGCTGTTACATTTTATGCGATCGAGAAAATCTTGGAAAATTCGATTCTCGAAGTGATAAAGGAATTTTTATAGGTTATTCTACAAATAGTAGAGCATATCGAGTATACAATCTTAAATCAAAGACGATGATAGAATCAATTAATGTTAAAGTAGATGAAGCTTCTCATTTGTCTTCGGATAAATCTACTCTTGATATGACTCTTGATGATGAATCTCCTGCTAATGATATTGCATCTTTGCATGCTAAATTTTCTGAAAATTTTGTTGCATCTCATGGTTCTTCTAGTTTATCCAATGTGCAGGAATCATCCAATCTCCAAGGACTATCCTGAATCGAACATCATTGGAGATCCTCAAGAAGGAGTTAGAACTCGGAGACAATTGGAATGTGGAGTCGCATGCTACGTCTCCATGGTAGAATCAAGGAATATTGATGAAGCTCTTCAAGACGACTATTGGATAGAAGCTATGCAAGAAGAGCTCAATCAATTTGAAAGGAATAAAGTCTGGGAATTAACGAAGCCCCCGAAGCAACAACATATAATCGGTACAAAATGGATTTTCAAGAACAAAAAAAATGAAGAAGGTACCGTTATTCGGAACAAAGCACGGCTAGTTGCTTAGGGCTATTCACAAGTTGAAGGTATAGACTTTGATGAAACTTTCACCCCGGTAGCCCGTCTCGAGTCAATTCGTATCTTATTTGCTATCGCTTGTCATTTTAAAATAAAATTTTTTCAAATGGACGTTAAGAGCGTGTTTTTAAATGGTTTTCTAAATGAAGATGTTTATGTTGCTCAACCGAAAGGTTTCATTGATCATAAACTTCCAAACCATGTTTTTAGATTGAAAAAGGCTCTTTACGGTCTAAAACAAGCACCGCGAGCATGGTACGAAAGATTGACAAAGAACCTTTTGGAAAAGGGCTATACTCGAGGGGGAGCCGATCGGACACTCTTTGTGAAGCACTTTCAAGACAACTTCATTGTAGCACAAATCTATGTGGACGACATTGTGTTTGGTGCTACAAGGAACAATAATGCTTCAAAATTCGCCAAAACAATGGAAAGCGAATTTGAGATGTCCATGATGGGCGAGTTGACATATTTTCTTGGATTGCAAGTAAAACAAACTGAAGAGGGCATTCATTTGTGTCAATCCAAGTATGCGAAGGAGTTGGTCAAGAAGTTTGGATTAGAAGATTCTAAAGACTTTCCGACTCCCATTGGAACTAGCAATAATGGACTTGGATATGAATCTCACGGAGAAAAAGTAGACGAGAAACTTTACCGAAGCATGATTGGAAGTCTACTTTACCTTACGGCTAGTCGCCCGGACATTACCTTCAGTGTAGGGATTTGCGCAAGATATCAATCAGCACCGAAGGAAATTCACCTGAAAGCGGTGAAACAGATCATCCGGTACATCAAAAGTAAGTTAAATTTCGGAATTTGGTATCCTATGGGCACATCTCTCGACATAATAGGATATTCGGATGCCGATTGGGCTAGATCAGTGGATGATCGAAAGAGCACGAGTGGTGCATGCTTTTACCTTGGCCATTGTCTTGTTGCATGGCATAGTAAGAAGCAAAACTGCATTGCTCTCTCGACTACCGAAGCAGAATACATTTCAGCGGGAAGTTGTGCAACTCAATTGATTTGGATGAAGAGTGTACTGAGTGACTTCCGCATCCCGGCGACTTCGGTAACAATACATTGTGACAACACTTGTGAGGACCCAAAATTCCCACGTTAGGATTCTTGCTTGATTGACAGCTTCTGGAGGCTTAAGTGGAGTTTTGGAAGTGTTTGTGCGCATATTAGACCCAAGAATTAGACTCAGCGCGAAGTTTGGATTAAGTTTGCTTATCTGGATGCCTTCGAAAAATTTGAGGATTTGAAATTTGGCAAAACGGACAGCAGATTTGGATTCAGCAGGCGAAAATGATGGAAATCGACTACTTTCTTGTATTTTTCTAAGTCCGGACGGCCAAAAACGGACACCCGGAAGTTTTCTGGCATTTTTGGGTGCACGGTGGACCGGTGGACCGGAGGTGCGCCACGTGGTAGTGCGGGAGTGGCGGCACAGTGGGCCCGGCCCACGGGAGCGGGTGCGGGCAGCGCGAGCACGCGGGCAGGAGCGCAGGTGAGCGCGGTGCACGGGGGCGGCGTGCCACGTGGAGGCTTCTCGTTGGCTGGCTTCAGACATGTGGCGGCAGCTGATTGGTGGGTGCTTTGGGCGAGGTGTAGAGTACCGGGTCTTTGGATAGCGTGCCGACCACACAGATGGCTTGGAGCAGAGAGTTGCCTTGGGCATGTTGCATCTGAGTTTACAGTTGATGCCGGGTTGATTCGGATCAACGCGGAAGCTCCAGCTCGATTCGGGGTTTTTCCGGGCTTTGTAGGCCGATTGAGGATGAGATTGGAAATTTCTGACTTCACCGTGGAGTGCTGGAAATTCGGGAACACTTGGAACAGGTGTACTTTCAGATTACAGCGAGGTTCGGGAGGTTCCGGACTGACGCGGAGGATCCGGAGGCAAAAAGTGAGTCGGAACTGGCAATTTTGGAGCCGGTAATTGATTTGAGCACCCCGACTCAACGGATGAGCTTTTTGAAGAGAAAAAGCTGTGGTCACGTGTACTTTCGATTTACAGCGAGGTTCGGGAGGTTCCGGACTGACGCGGAGGATCCGGAGGCAAAAAGTGAGTCGGAACTGGCAATTTTGGACCCGGTATTTGATTTGAGCACCCCGCCTCAACGGATGAGCATTTTGAAGAGAAAAAGCTGTGAGCGCGTGTATTTTCGATTTACAGTGGAGTTCGGGAGGTTCCGGACAGCGGCGAAAAGCCCGAAGGCAAAAAGTGAGTTGGTGGGGATTTTTGGATTAAGTTATTTATTTAAATTAATTAAAGCCTTTTGCTTTATAAAAGGCTCCAACCCCTCCCTCTGCAGCAGAGAAAGGAAGAAAAGGAAGAAAGAAAGAAAGGAAAAGAAAAGAGAGGAAAAGGAAGAAGAAGATGGAGAAGAAGAAAGGAAAAGAGGTGATTTTGATCTTGGACTCCCCGTTGGTGGCCGAGTGAAGCTCGTGGGCGTGCGACGTGCGACGACGAGGTAAGCAAAAATTCAGATTTTTGGGTTTTGGAGTTTGGTTTTTGTTAATTGTGTTTTATTTTGGTTTTTAAAGAGGAAATTGGAATTTTGGGTTTTTTCGGATTTATTGGGGTTTTTATTAGATTTTCCGTCGCCGGCGGCCGCGCGCGCGCGCAACGGCGCACGCACGGCGCCAGGGTGCTGCTGTTGGCAGCACCCTATGGCGACGTGCCGCTGGGCGCGGCGCCGCGTGCAGCAAAGTGCTGCACGCGGTGCTGCCGGGCCGTGCGTAGGCGCGCGCGGCAGGGCCGCGTGCAGGTGCGCGCGGCACTGCCAGGCCGCGCGCAGGCGGGCGCGGCACTGCCTGGCCGCGCGCGGCAGGGCCGCGCGCGGGCCTGCGTGGGCCGCGCGGGCCGCGCGCGGGCTTGCGCGGGGGCAGCGGGCTGCGCGCGGGCCCGCGCTCGGCGCCGCTGGGCGCTGCGCGGCGCGCTCCGGCACCGCGCAGCGGGTCGCTGCGCGGCGCTGCGTGGTTTGGCGCCGTGCGGCGGGCCTCCCTCGTCGCGCGGCTGGGTTTTCGCCGCTCGGCGTGCTCCCGGACGGCGGGCGACTCCTCGGTTTGCGTGCCGGCGCCGTGTTTTCGCCGTCGGAGCCCGTTGGTCGCCGTCGGCCGCTGTTTTCGCCGTCGGCCGCGGTGTTCGCCGTCGGCTGCTGCTTTTTCGCCGTCAAGCAGATTTTGAGCAGTTTTCGCGAGCAGTTTCGCAAGCGGTTCCGCGCGCAGTTTTCGCTGTTTTCCGCTGTTTTTGCGAGCGGTTTTCGCAGGTTTTTCGCGAACTGTTTCGCTAGCAGATTTTATGCTGTTTTCGCCGTCGGGCTCTGGTTTTCGCTGACGGAGGCTGTTTTCGCCGACGGAGGCTGGTTTTCGCCGCCGCGCGCTGTTTTCGCCGTCGGAGTCTGTTTTTCGCCGTCGGGCGCTGGTTTTCGTTGACGGAGGCTATTTTCGCCGATGGAGGCTGGTTTTCGCCGCCGCGTGCTGTTTTTCGCCGTCGGGCGCAGTTTTTCGCCGACGGAGCAGTTTTTCGCCGCCGCGCGCTGTTTTTCGCCGTCGGGCGCAGTTTTTTCGCCGACGGAGCAGTTTTTCGCCGCCGCGTGCTGTTTTTTTCGCCGACAGAGGCTGGTTTTCGCCGCCGCGTGCTGTTTTCGCCATTGGAGGCTGTTTTTCGCCGTCGGGCGCAGTTTTTCGCCGACGGAGCAGTTTTTCGCCGCCGCGTGCTGTTTTTTCGCCGACGGAGGCTGGTTTTCGCCGCCGCGTGCTGTTTTCGCCGTCGGAGTCTGTTTTTCGCCGTCGGGCGCTGGTTTTCGCTGACGGAGGCTGTTTTCGCCGACGGAGGCTGTTTTTCACCGTCGGATGCTCGGTTTTGACCGTTTGATTGATTTTGCGATTTCTTCGCTCCTGGCAGCATGCAGTGTTGCTTTTAGCTTCCGTCGAAGCTGGTTGTGTGTTGCTTCGCCGCGTGGAGCCGCGGGTTTGTTTCGGGACTTCCGCTGAGAGAGCGGTCTTGTGGTTGGACACCGCGTGCCCCGATTTGCGTGCGGACCCCTTGGAGGCCAGGTAATCCCGCTGAGCCCAATTGCAAGTGTCGACAAGCAATTGGGGGCGTGCCGAGGTGGGTTGGTTTTTCTCTCCAAGTCTACGGACTTCCTTCTAATTCTATTGTGATAGGATTGCATGCTAGTTTAAGTGTTTTCTTGGAACTTAACTAGCACCCCCGTCATTTGTGCATGTGTTTGACCAGACCAATAGAGAACCTTAATCTGGGCTAGGTTCTTTTATGTTTTAGACATCCCACGGTGCATATCCTTCTGGACATAGTGTTCCTCGCCCGGGTAGTGGGCTGAGTGGTCAGAGTGTTGTGGGACGGGTGTTGCACTCGGGCCGGGGGGCCGAGTGGGGTCTGGTGGCTGGGTTAGGCCAGTGTAGTGTGCGGGGAACCGTTTCAGATAAACGGTGGTCCCGGGGTTTTACTTTCCGCTGTTCTTCTCGTCGCCACCGTGTTGTGATCGTGGTGCACTTGTGTTAGCAGGACCTTGAACCCAGAACCTTTTTGGACGAACACATGATTTTAGTCAGCCAATGTTTCTTCCAAGCCTCGCAGGGTCGCCTGAGTCTGTTCTTGTTTGATAGGACGAGGGCATTAGCTCTTCGAGGCTTGGGCATAAAACTTGATTTCAAAGGGTTTTCCTAAAAAGACTAAAAATCATTAAAAAGATGGGTTTCTCTCAGATTGAATGGTTTTCTGAAATAAATGACATGGTTTCTTATAAACTTATCCACCCGAGCGGATTCGAGTGATCTGGGTTCTAAGGGCTGTTCTCTTTCTTGGGGACGTAGGTGTTAGTCTCCTGGGGTTTCGGACCCTTCGCAGATCTGGCTGTGGAGCATCTCCGGCCGTGAGTTTGTGTGTTGAGTTGAGTGGGGTGTTATTGTGGGAGCCGTTGGGAGAGACGGTGGTCCCAGCTGTGTGGTACTTTCGTTGAGCGGGTCAGTGTTGTGAGATTGAGTCGTGGAGGGTTCTCCGACTGAGTTGTGCTTTGAGCATCGAGATACCGATCTGTTTGATCGAGGACTATAGCCTGCAGGAGCCACTTGTGAGACAGTGTTACTGATGAGATACTTGAGTTCGGTGGGGTCGCACCCCTCGAGCTACGCCCCGGGTGCGTTGATGATTCCGAGCCTGATGAGGCTGCGATGATGATACCGAGCCTGACGAGGCTGCGATGATGCGCCTAGTTCATATACTAGAGGTCGCTTGATACCCCTGGTCGAGCTACCATGGGGTCACTGTGTGAGATATCGAGTTTGTCCGATTGGACACCCTGGTTGATACACCAGGGGGCGCAGGCTTGACTTGACTGGACCCTGTGGGGCAGTCGATGAGATATGGGTTACACTGAGAGAGTGTTGGCATAGCATGTGTCATAGTAGAGCGTCTTGGGCTTAGTACTTGTGACATATTGTCAGTAGTGAGTGGCTGCATACCATCATCCATAGTCTCTTCCTTTTGAGCATAGTAGATAGAGGCATGATAGCTGTAGATTCTTTTCCAGCTTATTTTCATTATCACAGTCTTTTCTGTTATCTTATGCCTCTGGTAGACTTAGTGGGCAGACCGTGGTTCTTGGAGACGGTACCCACTGAGAACTACTGTAGGATGTAGTTCTCACACCCTCTGTCGGTGACAGGTTGCTGAGGCTTTCTTCCGTTCCTGCCGAGCTTGACTGGACGGACCGAGGACAGGGAGTCGCTTGATAGTTCCCTACCAGCATTGTTACTGTAGAGTGAGGTAGATGTACCATCCCAGACTATGGGAGTTGTTTATGTTGGACTGTATTTCCTGTTTAGTTATCTCCCAGTTGGATTTGTAGATATTGTATAGGTGGACTTCTATTTGTATCATCTTGTTTTGGGAGATAGGCTATGTGTTGTTGCAACTTCGTAGTTGTGAAATTTTATAGTACAGCTTTTTATCCGCTCTGATATCTGTGTAGCTGTAGTTCTGTCTTTGCAGGTTAGACGCTTCGTCTGTACGGCAGTTTCCGTACAGATGGCGAATCTGTCAGCGAGCCCGGGTCGCAGTTTCGACCCCGGGGCGTGACAGATTAGAGTGGTATCAGAGCCTAGGATATAGGTCATTGAGGACTTAGAAACCCTAGGCTTGTGGTTGGGCATTAGGATGACTACGTGAGAGTCGTGACTTTTAGCGAGAGTCCAGATTGAGTTTTTACCTCTCCCTCGGGTTGGGATGAGTGATTTGATATGTTATTCTCTCAAAGTGATTATGTTGGCTGCAGACAACATAATACTTTAGGAAGGATAACAAGTGTTAGACTCTCGCTGGATTGGGTCGTTTGGTTGTTATGTCCTGACATTCGTTTTTGTTTCAGTTACCTGCGATGCCGCCGAGACGTCGTGTAGCGACGAGTGGGCGTTCGACCTTGGGTGAGGAGGCCGAGCAGGCCGGGCAGAGCGAGGTACAGGAGCTGCGGGCTCAGGTGGCCCAGATGTCTGAGGCGTTGCGGCGCCAGGAGGTGGCGGCCAGGCGCCAGGAGGAAAATATGGAGCGCATGATGCGCATGCTGGAACAGAGGGCACCTCCTATGGCACCATCATCAGTACCTCCGGATATGACATCCTCGACCTCGTCATAGATTCCTCCGTTGACAGAGACAGAGCAGAGGGAGCTCATGGATCGACTATCCTTTATCAGCAAGTTTCACCCCCCGCGGTTCGCAGGTCAGAGTTCGGAGCCGTGGGAGGTTGAGAACTGGATTGCGGCCATGGAGAAATTGTTTGAGAACCTCTTCATCAAGGAAGAACATCAGGTACATTTGGGGGCGCACTTTTTGGAGAAGGACGCCAAGACTTGGTGGCGTCGAATTCGTCCAGTGGGACCACCGGGAGTACAGTTATTAACGTGGGCGGAGTTTCGTGCTTTGCTACTCAGAGCCTATTTTCCTGACAGTGCGAAGCAGAAACTAGAAGGGGATCTTCGACGATTGCAGCAGGGTGATCGACCACTTCATGAGTACGTTAATGAGTTTCAGCGGTTATTGACCTGTGTGCCTTATGTTGCCCGGGATGAGGCCCAGAGGGTTGAGCCTTTTGAGAGAGGGTTGCATCCGGATATTTATCCCCTTGTGCATTCGCGTAGAGCGCCGACTCTGGATGCGGCAATTGAGCATGCTCGGTGGGTTGACCGAGGATTTGTGGTTATGTCAGAGATGGAGCGAGCGCCAGGGACCAGCTCCGGGGAGAGACATCCAGTGCCGCCTGATTTTGGACAGTCTAGTAGATCGGGACCCCCGGGGCAGCCACCATCCCAGTCTGAGGGTCGTGGATTTCAGAGGAGACGGAGATCAGGAGGTCCCCCTCAGCCGAGGCACCAGCAGCAGTTTCAGGTTGAGTGTGTCATTTGCGGTGGGCCGCATGCAGTGCAGCAGTGTGATCATAGGCAGGGGCGATGCTTTTCGTGTGGACAGTCGGGACATTTTCAGGCAACATGCCCTCAGGTAGTACTTTCGGTGATGCCGCTTGCGACGGCACCCCCGCTACCTCTTCCGGAGGAAGGAGCTCCTCCGACTTACTGCCAGCCAGATGAGGCCACGACGTCGAGGCAGTCAGGACGACGATCACCCACATCGAGAGGATGAGTTTGGGCTGCTCGTTTGGTGGGCGCCAGGTTAGCGGATTACGTGGTACTTGGTATGACTTCCTTTCCTAGTGGTTGAGATCAGAGTTTTGCACCCCTACATGGTTGAGTTGTTGGTTTGTGGTTTTGGGTTGCGACCACAGCCGGGACAACGTCAACACCTCTCTCCTGGTCATCCCGTTTTAACACCGAAAGTAGCAAACGGAGCGAAAAATTTCGAAGGACTACTCCAGAAATGGAGGCGATGCTGGAACCTGTTCTTGTTTGATCGGGGTGAAGGCATCGGTCCTTTGGAAATTTCGGACCTTTCGCTATTTTCGGCTGCTTTTCAAATTGAGGGAGAGTTGGAGTTGATGATATTCCTGATGTAGGTTTCTTGTGGTAGGGTGTGTGTTTTGGTTTCGAGGACGAAACCTTTTGAAGGAGGGGAGAATGTAGAGTACCGGGTCTTTGGATAGCGCGCCGACCACACAGATGGCTTGGAGCAGAGAGTTGCCTTGGGCATGTTGCATCTGAGTTTACAGTTGATGCCGGGTTGATTCGGATCAACGCGGAAGCTCCAGCTCGATTCGGGGTTTTTCCGGGCTTTGTAGGCCGATTGAGGATGAGATTGGAAATTTCCGACTTCACCGTGGAGTGCCGGAAATTCGGGAACACTTGGAACAGGTGTACTTTCAGATTACAGCGAGGTTCGGGAGGTTCCGGACTGACGTGGAGGATCCGGAGGCAAAAAGTGAGTCGGAACTGGCAATTTTGGAGCCGGTAATTGATTTGAGCACCCCGACTCAACCGATGAGCTTTTTGAAGAGAAAAAGCTGTGGACACGTGTACTTTCGATTTACAGCGAGGTTTGGGAGGTTCCGGACTGACGTGAAGGATCCGGAGGCAAAAAGTGAGTCGGAACTGGCAATTTTGGAGCCGGTATTTGATTTGAGCACCCCGCCTCAACGGATGAGCTTTTTGAAGAGAAAAAGCAGTGAGCGCGTGTATTTTCGATTTACAGCGGAGTTCGAGAGGTTCCGGACAGCGGCGGAAAGCCCGAAGGCAAAAAGTGAGTTGGTGGGGATTTTTGGATTAAGTTATTTATTTAAATTAATTAAAGCCTTTTGCTTTATAAAAGGCTCCAACCCCTCCCTCTGCAGCAGAGAAAGGAAGAAAAGGAAGAAAGAAAGAAAGGAAAAGAAAAGAGAGGAAAAGGAAGAAGAAGATGGAGAAGAAGAAAGGAAAAGAGGTGATTTTGATCTTGGACTCCCCGTTGGTGGCGGAGTGAAGCTCGTGGGCGTGCGACGTGCGACGACGAGGTAAGCAAAAATTCAGATTTTTGGGTTTTGGAGTTTGGTTTTTGTTAATTGTATTTTATTTTGGTTTTTAAAGAGGAAATTGGATTTTTGGATTTTTCCGGATTTATTGGGGTTTTTATTAGATTTTCCGTCGACGGCGGCCGCGCGTGCGCGCAAAGGCGCACGCGCGGCGCCAGGGTGCTGGTGTTGGCAGTACCCTGCGGCGACGTGCCGCTGGGCGCGGCGCCGCGTGCAGCAAAGTGCTGCGCGCGGCGCTGCCGGGCCGCGCGCAGGCGCGCGGCGCTGCCGGGCCGCGCGCAGGCGCGCGGCACTGCCTGGCCGCGCGCAGGCGCGCGCGGCAGGGCCGCGCGCAGGCGCGCGCGGCAGGGCCGCGCGCGAGCCTGCGCGGGCTGCGCGCGGGCCCGCGCGCAGCGCCGCAGGGCGCCACGCGCAGCGCCGCTGGGCGCTGCACGGCGCGCTCCGGCACCGCGCAGCGGGTCGCTGCGCGGCGCTGCGTGGTTTGGCGCCGTGCGGCGGGCCTCCCTCGTCGCGCGGCTGGGTTTTCACCGCTCGGCGTGCTCCCGGACGGCGGGCGACTCCTCGGTTTGCGTGCCGGCACCGTGTTTTCGCTGTCGGAGCCCGTTGGTCGCCGTCGGCCGCTGTTTTCGCCGTCGGTCGCGGTGTTCGCCGTCGGCTGCTGCTTTTTCGCCGTCAAGCAGATTTTGAGCAGTTTTCGCGAGCAGTTTCGTAAGCGGTTCCGCGCGCAGTTTTCGCTGTTTTCCGCTGTTTTTGAGAGCGGTTTTCGCAGGTTTTTCGCGAACTGTTTCGCTAGCAGATTTTGTGCTGTTTTCGCCGTCGGGCGCTGGTTTTCGCTGACGGAGGATGTTTTCGCAGACGGAGGCTGGTTTTCGCCGCCGCGCGCTGTTTTCGCCGTCGGAGTCTGTTTTTCGCCGTCGGGCGCTGGTTTTCGCTGACGGAGGCTGTTTTCGCCGACGGAGGCTGTTTTTCACCGTCGGATGCTCGGTTTTGACCGTTTGATTGATTTTGCAATTTCTTCGCTCCTGGCAGCTTGCAGTGTTGCTTTTAGCTTCCGTTGAAGCTGGTTGTGTGTTGCTTCGCCGCGTGGAGCCGCGGGTTTGTTTCGGGACTTCTGCTGAGAGAGCGGTCTTGTGGTTGGACACCGCGTGCACCGATTTGCGTGCGGACCCCTTGGAGGCCAGGTAATCCCGCTGAGCCCAATTGCAAGTGTCGACAAGCAATTGGGGGCGTGCCGAGGTGGGTTGGTTTTTCTCTCCAAGTCTACGGGCTTCCTTCTAATTCTATTGTGATAGGATTGCATTCTAGTTTAAGTGTTTTCTTGGAACTTAACTTGCACCCCCGTCATTTGTGCATGTGTTTGACCAGACCAATAGAGAACCTTAATCTGGGCTAGGTTCTTTTATGTTTTAGACATCCCACAGTGCATATCCTTCTGGACATAGTGTTCCTCGCCCGGGTAGTGGGCTGAGTGGTCAGAGTGTTGTGGGACGGGTGTTGCACTCGGGCCGGGGGGCCGAGTGGGGTCTGGTGGCTAGGTTAGGCCAGTGTAGTGTGCGGGGAACCGTTTCAGATAAACGGTGGTCCCGGGGTTTTACTTTCCGCTGTTCTTCTCGTCGCCACCGTGTTGTGATCGTGGTGCACTTGTGTTAGCAGGACCTTGAACCCAGAACCTTTTTGGACGAACACATGATTTTAGTCAACCAATGTTTCTTCCAAGCCTCGCAGGGTCGCCTGAGTCTGTTCTTGTTTGATAGGACGAGGGCATTAGCTCTTCGAGGCTTGGGCATAAAACTTGATTTCAAAGGGTTTTCCTAAAAAGACTAAAAATCATTAAAAAGATGGGTTTCTCTCAGATTGAATGGTTTTCTGAAATAAATGACATGGTTTCTTATAAACTTATCCACCCGAGCGGATTCGAGTGATCTGGGTTCTAAGGGCTGTTCTCTTTCTTGGGGACGTAGGTGTTAGTCTCCTGGGGTTTCGGACCCTTCGCAGATCTGGCTGTGGAGCATCTCCGGCCGTGAGTTTGTGTGTTGAGTTGAGTGGGGTGTTCTTGTGGGAGCCGTTGGGAGAGACGGTGGTCCCAGCTGTGTGGTACTTTCGTTGAGCGGGTCAGTGTTCTGAGATTGAGACGTGGAGGGTTCTCCGACTGAGTTGTGCTTTGAGCATCGAGATACCGATCTGTTTGATCGAGGACTATAGCCTGCAAGAGCCACTTGTGAGACAGTGTTACTGATGAGATACTTGAGTTCGGTGGGGTCGCACCCCTCGAGCTACGCCCCGGGTGCGTTGATGATTCCGAGCCTGATGAGGCTGCGATGATGATACCGAGCCTGACGAGGCTGCGATGATGCGCCTAGTTCATATACTAGAGGTCGCTTGATACCCCTGGCCGAGCTACCATGGGGTCACTGTGTGAGATATCGAGTTTGTCCGATTGGACACCCTGGTTGATACACCAGGGGGCGCAGGCTTGACTTGACTGGACCCTGTGGGGCAGTCGATGAGATATGGGTTACACTGAGAGAGTGTTGGCATAGCATGTGTCATAGTAGAGCGTCTTGGGCTTAGTACTTGTGACATATTGTCAGTAGTGAGTGGCTGCATACCATCATCCATAGTCTCTTCCTTTTGATCATAGTAGATAGAGGCATGATAGCTGTAGATTCTTTTCCAGCTTATTTTCATTATCACAGTCTTTTCTGTTATCTTATGCCTCTGGTAGACTTAGTGGGCAGACCGTGGTTCTTGGAGACGGTACCCACTGAGAACTACTGTAGGATGTAGTTCTCACACCCTCTGTCGATGACAGGTTGCTGAGGCTTTTTTCCGTTCCTGCCGAGCTTGACTGGACGGACCGAGGACAGTGAGTCGCGTGATAGTTCCCTACCAGCATTGTTACTGTAGAGTGAGGTAGATGTACCATCCCAGATTGTGGGAGTTGTTTATGTTGGACTGTATTTCCTGTTTAGCTATCTCCCAGTTGGATTTGTAGATATTGTATAGGTGGACTTCTATTTGTATCATCTTGTTTTGGGAGATAGGCTATGTGTTGTTGCAACTTCGTAGTTGTGAAATTTTATAGTACAACTTTTTATCCGCTCTGATATCTGTGTAGCTGTAGTTCTGTCTTTGCAGGTTAGACGCTTCGTCTGTACGGCAGTTTCCGTACAGATGGCGGATCTGTCAGCGAGCCCGGGTCGCAGTTTCGACCACGGGGCGTGACACGAGGCCCACGGAGCAGGCGGGGGGCGCCTCGGGCTACGTGCCGGTCAGGTTGGAAGGTGGCGCGCGCAGGCGCACGTGGGCGCGCGACTGGCGCATTGACGCGCGTGGGCGCGCCACGCGTCTGCTTCCGCGCGGGCCACGTGGCGCATGGCGGATGGCGGAGTTGGCTGTCGCCAGTTCGGGGGTGACGTGGCTTCACCTCAGTGATTCGGGCTCTGGTCGGATGGGGGTGTCCCACCGGGTTTTCGGCGCCCGAATGATTCGGGCGCCCGATACCGGGGACACCCCGGTCATTTCCGGATTTGTTTCTTCAGCCTATAAATAGGCATTCCTCCCCTCCGTTGCTCGATTTTCTGGATTTTTTGGGGTTCTTCTCCGCGCGATTCCTTCGGTGGAGTTCCTCCCCTCCCTCTTCCCCACACCTTGATGGATTTTCGAGATTTTTGGAGGCCGCGGCATCGACGTTTTCTGCGACGCGGCGCACATCGACGCACCTTGGATTTTTGGCTTTTACCGTCGCTCTTTAGTCCGTGAGACACCCCGGATCACCCCGATGGAATTTCGAGCCGATTTTTATGCCAGTGTGTTCACGGGAGGTAAGGCTTCGTTTTCCGTGTTGATCACTTCTCTGCGTTTCGAGTTTTTGGCATAGTTCCCGAGGTATTTTGGTGACCCCTTTTTCTGCTGTGAGATTTTGGATAGCGGAGGATTGTCGATTTTCTATCTTGACCTACGAGCATTGGAATGAGGCGTTTAAGAACTCGATTGACATCTACTCTTCGAGAGGAACGTGCTCGTATTTTTGCTGGATTTTTCTGAGGACTCTTCGAAGGTGAGATTTAAGCTTCTTTGGGGTTGTATCCTGCAGTTTTTGCAGTGTTGTGGATTGCCGATGCACCACCTTGTTTGAATTGTATCTTGGCCTACAGGTGTCAGAACGGGGCGTATAAATACTCGTTTTGGGGCTACTCGTCGTAAGGATCGCAAACGTGAATTTTTTAGAATTTTTGGACACTGTACACAGGTGAAAGTCCCCTTTTCCCTCTGCTGGTTTGTCGTAACAGCATGTGCTGTTTGGAGAATTTGTGGTGTTGGTTATTGATTGTGTTGTATTGTTGGCGTGATGTTGATTGGAGCCAAGGCTTGCGCGACATGTACCGAGGATGCAGGTTCAGCAGATTTTGTTAGCAAGTGGCCACCCCTACACCGACTTCAGCTTTGCCTATGGAAAGCGTTTCAAGTGGGTTGCTTCATCTCCAGAACCGGTGGACGGTTCTCTAATTCTTTATGCTAGGATGCATGCATGTCTAGGGTACACGGTATGTGATTGAGAGGTAAGTAAGCTTGGTATTGATAATTGTATAAAAGAATTGCAAGATTAATATTCATGTTATATTATGAGGACTTGCGAGATTTGGATAGTCATGTTGGTGAATTGTGGAAGCTTACCTAAGTTAATGTTACCCTATATGTGATTATGTAGCATGCCATGTTCGCACATAGCCGTTTATGGGATTGGTTCATGCGATGGGGCAGGATTATGTAGCTATATGCGGGTATTACTCTGAGGAGTCATTATGGATCAAGGATTATGGACAGGTGTAGTTCATTAGTGATTTTGGCATGTGGTTTACTTTCTTCTATCTTTCTTGAGGACAAATGCATTCTTGTATGGACCTATAGTTAGGCCATCTTTTACTGCTACACTACTTATTGGGACTTGACTTAGGAGAAACCATGTTATTCCTCTCTCCTTCTTTGTTAGTCAGGCGGTCTGTGTTGCTCGGGAGCGAGCAGGGGTTTGTGGTAGTGTAGCCGAGACATTGGTGTCAGGGACGGGTTGTGCTGGATTGTGGTTGACAGGGTATTGAGGTGACCGCGGACTTTGGGTGGTTGACCGGATGTCGGTTTTAGATTATGGTTTGTGGGGCATTACGGCAACCGCGGATATTGGGCGGTTGACCAGGTATTTATTTATGCATCAGATTGGGTATCAGATTTCTCAAGTGGACAGAGTTTCCCACTTATTGAGTACTTTTGCATCTGATTGAGGACCGGGGTCTCCTTTAGTGGATGGGTTTTCCCACTTTGATCTGAGTCGTGATCCAGTCCTGCTGTTTTATATTACTATTATACTTATCACTGATATACTTTACCCGTGTGGGTCGCTCCCCTCGAGTGCCACTCCGGAGTGTGCTACAGACAGGCTTTGAGTCCTTGAGACTCCTTTTCATCGGTGCTATGCGTCGGCCAGCATACCCGATACGGCAGGCACAGCAGGCAGTACCAGTTCTTACTGGTTCATTGATTGGGTTGTTGGGTTATGTATAATTGGATCTAAATAGGGAAAAAAAAACACCTAGAGTGGGGTGAATAGGTGTAAACCATAAACACTCAAAAAATCATTGCGCAATAAAACCCAATGCGGAAATAAAAATAAACACGCAAGATTTTTACGTGGAAAAACTCCAAACCGGAGTAAAAAACTACGGGACCGATCACACGGCGAAATCCACTAGAATTAAACACGTACAAGGTGATATACCGTACTCACAGACGACTCAACCTTTTCTATACGCTCCTAGTAGATCTTCTCCGCTCGCTCCGCAACGCTTCTCGAATCCACGATCAGCACCCAACGCCGAATCCACGGCGTCCAACGTCGAGTCCACGACGTCCGACCGAATCCATGGTCTTCACCCAGTAGCACGTCTCGAATCCACGAACGTACCTCGCTCCGAATCCACGAGAGTGGTAGCACCTTGAATCCACAAGGCCACGCGAGTCCACGCGCCGATTTTGGGAAAATCGTTGTTTTTGGGTGGTGATGATCCGCCGAATACTTAGATTAGAAATAGATCGGAAATACCATCTAAGTATTCATTAATTTGATTCTACTCAAAATCTGAGTTTGGAAAACCTAGAATCAAATTAATAATATAGATGAAGAAACATAGAATTAAATCTAGTATTTCCTTTCTTCTCTATATGTGGATTTTTCTATTTCGGTCGTATTTTTCGCGTACCCTAAAAGATGAATCATAGGGTCTATTTATAGGTTAGAAACCATTGGAAGAAGATAAGCATAAAAAACTAACCAATTCTGGAATTTTACAGGGCGACAGTCCGGACTGGAATTGACGGCCCGGACTGTCTCAGCGAAACAGACTTTTTCCAGAAAAGACGATATTCGGGGTCCGGACTGCAATCCACGGTCCGGACTGTTCATGCAATTTCAATAATTTCACGTTCGAGGTCCGGACTTAAATTTCCAAGGTCCAGACTGGAATTGCACATGAACAAACCTACGTTCGGGGTCCGGACTGAGATCCACGGTCCGGACTCTGAACATGTAAAATGCCCAGTTTTTTATTTTTATGCAATCAAAAATTCATCCAAGTGTTTCTACACTATAAGAAGTATTCGGATCACCATAAATCTTTAGTTAAACGTACCTGATCCTTTTGAATTCTTCTTTCTTGAGATTGAGGTATATGATTCAAACTTCTTCATCTTCAATCTTCAAGACTTAACCAATTTCACGAAATACGCCAACTCAAATTCCGTAACAATCTCCCCCTTTGGCGGTTTCGTGACAAAACACAAATCCACTCAAGAAAATTCAAAAAGATACTTTTGTTGATATCACCATACAACAAAAATTTACATTGGAGATCTAAATAAAGATAAATACATGAGTTAAACTCCTAAAACAGACTCTAGACTTAGACATCTGTAATCTCTGCAAAAAGAAATCATTCTTGACAAAAGAGATCGTTAGATACCTCAAGAATTTTCAACAATCAAAACCAAACACAGAGATAGAGTTTTTACTCATTATGACATTTGCAAATTCAGATATGTATGAAAATCACAATAAAAAATCGACATATCTTCTAAGCAATAGAAATCCAAATGTCATAGAAAGGTTAGACAACAAGCAACTTGTTAGTTATATTACATGCCCAAATAGTTAGTTGAATAGTTAGTTGAGGCATGCATCAAAACACATATAAAACCAAAGTTGAAAGTTGTACTTACCTTAGTTTCAGCATTGTTCTCACACAAGTATAGTCATGGTCAATCACAGAGCATTGTGCATTGTTCAAAGTTATTGTGCATTGTTCAAAGTTCTCCTATAGTCTCTCCCCCTTTTTGTCACAAAACTCAGCCAAAATGGAGAGAATAGTTAACAAGTTCAAGAACCAAAAGTTTGAGAGCTAAAACTAAAAAAAAAACGAAAACTTGAAACCTGCACAAGAAGATTAAAAAATTAGAGTGCACAAATTAGTCATCTGAGTCGGATTCATCAGAGGCACTACATCCCATTTTTGAAAACATTCTCTTCATCAGCTTTTTCATTGATGAGACTGTTTTAGTCAAAGTGATCTGAGATGCAGTAATCAGTTCAAGTTCCTTTTTCACTACTTGAATTTCTTCTTTCATTTCAATGAATTCATTTGACATTCGCTCTTGCTCGTTGGAGAGACGTTGCTGTTCTTTATAAATAGAGGTCACTGAGGCATCATCATCTGAGGTGGAAGGAGGTGCTCGTTGTGCTGCAGGTGCTGTTGGGACTGAAGTTGTTGTTGCCGGTTGTGCTCTTCTTCGGCTAGGAGGTGATGGAGGCTCATCTTGCTTTGTGGAGAGAGACTTTATGACAGTTGTCTCGTTGATAGTACCCAAGCTATACATATAAGTCGATGAAGAAGTGTCGACTTTGAATTTTTTCAAAATACGCATAATTATCATTGAATAGGGAAGCCTCTCGGTAGGGTGCGCATGTTCGACATACCGAGCCATTCTAGACCAAATAAGGAATGGAATGTTGAAGTTAGACCCCATAGCAGTTGCCGGGTGTCCAATAAGATAGAGAAAAAGCATCCTGTCCCATCGAAGAACTTTAGTTTACATATTCGGAAGAATATTGTAGCAAACAATAAAGTTTAGATATCGATATTTCGGTCTAAGCTCTTTTGAGAAAACCGAGTTCCCTGTTGACTGCGTATCGGGCAAACAAATCCCATTCACAACCACTCTCCAAGAGTCAGTGGAGTAGACATGGCCTTTTAAGTAGTGTCGGCCTTCAGCCCTAGCCTTCATCCCTAAAACTTCTCCAATCAGTTGTGGAGTGACCTTTATCTGAGTATTTCTAACCCTTATTAGAAATTCGCGCTATCCTTCATCCTGATCAACCAATTTTGATCCATTCTGATAGAACATTCTTACCGAATGGAGAAGGTATCCAGTGGTCTCAGGAAAAAGGCATATGGGTGCAAGACCTGCATGGTCAAACAAAGTCCCAAAAAGTTCATTCCGCTCCTTCAAAGCATTGACATTGACGTGTCTTTCGCCAATGCAGTCTCTTTTCTCAAAGTCCTTTATCCTTGTCGAGCTTATAAAGTCTTGTGGAGGGGGCTGGCTTGCCAGTGGCTCCTCAATTGAAATACCCCGAGCACTTCCTCGTTTCCTTGCAACATTCTTTCTCTTTGTTTTGAGAGGAACTTCTTCCATTAGTGCTTTCCCTTTTTCAGCGGCAGTAGGCGGAGTTTTTGCTTTTGACGTGTCTGCTGAGGCTTTCCCTTTTGAGGCAGTAGGAATAGTGGCCTCTACTAATAAATCATCCCAATCGATTGATTCCGTCTCAGATTCCGTCTCGGAATCATCCTTTGTTTTCTTCGCCTTCTTAGCCCTCTTAGTCTTATTTGTTGGTTTAGCATGTACCATAGCAGAGAGGAGGAAGATTATCCATGTGATCACCATTGTGCTGCTGCTTGTGAGAGAGAGGTCCTGTGAGGAACAACTCAAGAACACGAAAAATTGTTAATTTTCAAAAATTTGAAAAATTGTACCCAAACAATCATAATCGTGTAGAGAGACTAGGGATCAAATTAGTTTTGCAAAAGAAATTTTAAAAATAGATCAATTCCATGATTTTCAAAAATTCTGAAAATATGCCCTAAAACCGAATTTTTAGAAATCGAAGGCCAAAAATCTGTTTATCCTGAGAAAACCTAGCATAGAATCAAAACTAATGTTCCCAGAGTTCTTATTTCAAAAGAAGTTTGATCAAAAACCATCCAGAAACGAAAAAGATAAGAGATTTTCATCACGTTTTGAGCAAAAATATGAAAAACTGTGAAAAACCGAGATTTTGATCAAGATAACTTACTTTGAAGTGAAGAGAATGAGTTTAGAGGGCTCCAAGATCCTTGCTTTTTAGAGAGAGAAAGTTAGGAGATTTAGAAACGAAAACTTGTGATGAAATAAAATCAAAAACCACTTCGTTTCATATAAACCCTAGCCGCGGTCCGGACTGCCCGAAGAATGCAGTCCGGATCGACTACCCGCAGGATTTTCCTGCGTTCGGGGTCCGGATCGGCTTGTCCAGTCCGGACCGGCTCCAAACTTTTTCTTCAGAAAAATTCAGAAAAATTCCAGAGAATCTAGAAAAAAATTGTAAGAACATTTGTTTATCAACTTTAAATGAAAATCATCGTTTCATACAACAAGAAATAGATTATGTCAAATCTATCAATAACATCCAACAAATGAAACGAAAATTTATAAAAATTAAATCCCTTAAAGTTGAACAACTTCAATCACATCTAACATGATCTTATGAGTAATGCCTTTATCAAATCATCAATTTGGTAAAGAAAATGAAATACCAAGATCAATAGATGTCTGAAATCCCAGATAAGTTAGATAATATATCTAGTCAATTTATTATAAGGAGTGGCTCTTTGAGCATCTTTCAATAAAAATCCCACCTTATACCAACCTTGGAATTTGACAGAGTCAAGTATTCCAAAAAGCATTTTATCTAGACAACTTGAAAAACCATGATTTGTATACATGTGGTAGCTGCACACAGTACTCGGACGACCGAGATGGTAGCTCTTTCCTCCATGTGGTGGTAGTTTTCACACTCCTCATTGGGATGTAACTCTTTCCACATCTTTTGAGCATAACACTTTTTCTTTGACTCCCCCTCAATTGGCTATCAATTATTTAAAATATAAAGTATTCAACCAAAAATTGATCTCGATTTCATACTCGACAAAATAGTCAAATAAGATAAAAACTATACCAAGAGATCATTGAGAGAGAAATTGACTTTGATCAAAACAAAGATGATTTAATTGACATAAATGATCATTGCATCAAATGAATTATTATGATATCCAAAGCATAATAAATTTCTAAATGGACGAAAAGATGCTATTAAAGTCAATAATACACATGCTCAATTAATGTTCTATGTCTAACCATCGATAAAGAACAAAAACACAAAAACAAAACCTAACCTAAGGATTGGTTTCAAAAAGAAATTATTTTAAGGAAAGCAATCCAATTGCCTTTCGCAAATGAATAAAACGTTTTTGATCCAAAGGTTTTGTTAAAATGTCAGCTAATTGATCTTCAGTTGAAATATATGAAAGTTGAAGAATATTTGATTCAACTAGCTCTCTAAGAAAATGATATCTAAGTTCAATGTGTTTTGTTCTAGAGTTCAACACAGGGTTTTTGAAAATGTTTATAGCACTGGTGTTGTCACAGAGAATTGTTACCGAAGTTGCTGAAATTCGGAAGTCGCTCAACACACTCTTCATCCTAAAGAGTTGGGTTGAACAACTACCCGCTGAGATATATTCCGCTTCGGCAGTCGAGAGTGCAATGCAGTTTTGCTTTTTACTATGCCACGCAACAAGGCAATGGCCAAGATAAAAACATGCACCACTCGTACTTTTCCGATCATCCACAGATCCTGCCCAATCGGCATCTGAATATCCAACAATATCTAGACTAGTTCCCATAGGATACCAAATTCCAAACTTTATGGTTCCTTTGATGTACCGGATGATCCGTTTCACCGCTTTCAGGTGAACCTCCTTTGGTGTGATGATCCAGAATTCTACAGGGCTGTTATAGTGTGATCGGCAGCTTCTGGAGGCCTACGGGGCATGTCGGCGGTGTTCGTGCGCCAATTTGGACTCAAGTGATGAACTTCAGGCTTAAAATAGATCACGTGGGTAATCAGGGGACCCCGTCGGATGTTTAGAGGTGTTTTCGCGCAAATCGGATGTCAAATTTGGACTCGGCGCGAAATTCGGATTGAAAATGCCTTTTCGGGAGCCTCCGGCAATTTATCGGATTGGAATTTGGCAAAATGGACGCCGGATTTGGAATCAGCGCGCGAAAACGGTCAAAATGGGCTATTTACACTTATTTTTCGGAGTTGCTACAGTAATTTTACTGTTCACTACCGGAACAGTAATTCCGACGATCGCCGGAGGCCGGCGGCGGCGGCGGGCAGTGTCGGCGGGCGGCGGCGCGGCCTCGGGCAGGCGGAACGGCGGCGGCACGCGGCGCGGGCAGCGCGCGGGCGCGCGGGCAGGCGGGCGGTCCACGCGGCCGGCATGCACCGAGGCGGGGGACACGTGGCATCATCCTATAGGTCGGCTCAGGGCAGTTTGTCTACGGAGTATTGAGGTTGGCTCACGGTTCATGGGCACCGGAAGTGGACACGTGGCTGTATATCATTTGTTAGGTGCACAGGATCTCATGCACCGGGTGCAGTGGACAGTGGCATTGACACGTGGCATTCTCCTATTGGTTGGTCAACTGTGCAGGCAGAAGGGGCAGCAGGCGCGTCTGGGCGCGCGGGCAGGCGCGGTCGAGGGCCACGTGTCGCAGCTGGATTGGATGTAGTTGGTGTTTTGTGTTCTGTGGACACGTGGCAGCATTCTAGTGGACAGTTTTGGTGTTTCCTGTTCGGCGGGACACAGAGGGAATTAATGGAAAGGATTTTTCTGGTTTTTCCTATTATCTCCATCCGAGGCTCATTCAAAGGCATTTTTCACCACCTTAGAGGCTTCATCTTCTCGAGGAGTGAGAAGATGAAATCTTCATCAAGAAGAGAGGAAGCATGCTATGAAGTGTCGGATTTTTGGGCGGCACGGATTACGAGATTTCCATTTCTCCGGCACGGCGCGACGTTCCTTCATCGGCGTATCCCTTTCGTCGCATTTCAATGCGAGAGCTCTTGCGGCCTACCCCGATCACTTTTTCCGGCGATTCTTGCGCCATTGGAACGATGACTGACAGAGCATTAATGTTGGTATTTCCTGTTTCCCCTCGTTTCACGATTTTCGGGGAGTTTTCCTGAGTTTACTGTGACACCATTTGCTGTGATGGAGTTTTGGACAGCGGTTCGATCTTTCAGCGATATCTCCGCAACCGGACATCGGATTGAGGTGATTCAAAAGGCATTTTGCATCTAAACATCGCAAGGAACATCCTCAAATTTTCCTGGATTTTTCTGTATTTTACCCGAAGGTGAAAAAGGCATTATTTTCAGTATTTGGTGCTAAAATTTACAGTACAGAGTTCTTTGGGATAGTCCCCTTGCCGAATTTATATCTCAGTGTAGGAAACTCGGATTGGAGCGTGCAGGTACTCGTTTCGACCGGCTCGTCGCGAGGATCGCGAAGATATATTTTTGGGAATTTTCTGTGCACAACTCGCAGGTGAAAAAGGCTCAACTCTGGACTGATTACTGGAATAGAATGTTTTGAGGATAATTGTATGTTTAATTGCATGTTTTGGGGTAATTGTGAACAGTGATCGCGGCGGCTTATCTGTTTGGACTTGTGGCGTGAAAAAGAGATATTGGACAGCCTTGGGTTGCGCAATTCCAGGTGGGTGGTTGCTTTACTCCTCTTTTCTGATGTACCCACTAGGAATATTAGAGTGATCCCCTTTATTGAACATGTTGAATGGTCACCTAATGGACATGCATGCTTAACTGGATAATTGTGAGCCTATCATATGGAAAACATTATATTGGAAACTTGACATGTTGGAACTTATACATGCTTCATGGACATCGTTTTAGCATTTAACCTTGCATGAGGGAGGGGGATGTACTTTCATATTGTGATATTGTGAGGCGTCTTGTGGGAGGGTACCACTTGAGGATTTTTGGACAGGCATAGGTGGATGATTCATGTGAGGGTGATTAGCAGGTTATGGACATGGGTGGTTGGATTATGATTTACCATGATGATTACACCTAGGTGGAGTTATTACTTGGTACACATGGTGAACCACTATTTGTCACTCCCCTTCTTTCTTCCATGAGGAGATAGGCTTGATTTCAGGGATATCTAGTTAGACCATTTCTGATCGCTACACTATATGTTGGGACTGACTTAGGAGGAACCCTATTGTCTCTTCTTCCCCTATTCCTTAGGCAGGCAGCTATTTGTTGCTCGGGTTTGAGCAGGGATCGGCATAGTGTAGCCGGTGCTTGGATTTTAGCTTTTGGGGTATTGTGGCTACCGCGGATAGTAGGCGGTTGACCGGATGTCGGATCTTGGTCAGGATTGTTATTTGAGTGTTGTTGTGAACCCCTTGCTTTTGATTACCCGCTAGGCACTTGAGTAGCTTCCTTGATTAAAAGGCTAAATGCACTTTATGTGTGGCAATGGCAGGCTTGGTTGAGATTAAACCGGATATTGTTAGAACTTGCTTAATTGGGGATTATGATTGTAGAGCAGTAACATCATGGTAAAAGATAAGGCTAATCAATAATTTGTGGGCTTTGGGTTTGTGGTATAGGCAGGCGCAGATTATCTCATATTTACTTTTCTCATACTGTTCTCTACATGCTCTAACATTATAAAGGTTATCGACATCTGTTTTATTTTGTATCATCTTGGGACATTTGCATGCTTGTGTAGTCACCTAGATAGGCCACCTTTTTCTGGTACACTATCATGCTGGAATTGACATAGGAGAAACCTTTTTATTATTCTTTTCTCCTTTCATTTGAGGCTCAGGGTATTTGTAGCTCGTGCGCGAGCAGGGGGTTTGGGGATAGTGTAGTCAGGATCTTGGGTTTTGGGACAGGCAGGCTTGATGGCAGGGTATTGCGGCAACCGCGGACCTTGGGCGGTTGACCGGAGGTTTCTTATGCATCAGATTGGGTATCAGGTCTCTAGTGGATGGAGTTTCCCACTATTTGTTATCTTGCATCAGGTTGAGATCGGGTCTCCCTTTAGTGGATTGGTTTTCCCACTTTGATCAGAGTCATGATCCAGTCCTGCTGATTTATGATACTTATGTTACTGGATACTGAGATAGTTTACTCGTGTGGGTCGCTCCCCTCGAGTGCCACTCCGGAGTGCGCGGCAGACAGACTTTGAGTCCTTGAGACTCCTTTGCTTCGGTGTTATGCGTAGGCTGGCATACCCGTCGCGGCAGGCAGAGCAGGCAGTACCAGTGTTTACTGGTGGTCAGATTGGGTTTATTCAGGCAGGCATTTATATTCTGATGCATACATTCAGCTATTCTTTTAGCTCAGTATTTAGAGGCATACTAGTGGTAGCTTTTCATCAGTAGTCATACTCATTGCATACCACCTTTATTTCTTTTGCCTCTGGTAGACCTAGTGGGCGTGTCAGAGTTGAGGTTTTACCCACTAGGGGAGGCTACTGGTTTACTAGTAGTTCTCACCCCCCCATTCTTCTTTCCTCTTTTTCTTCTCCCTTGTTTTGCAGTGTCTTCTGCGGGTGCTACTGGGCTTACAGTGGCGGGTCGAGGAGAGCGGACGGCTGAGTAGATAGATCTCGAGGCAGGATGAGCGTGTTAGCTGGACTGTTGGTGTACCCATGTTTCCTCAGACGGGTGTACTTTTACTTTTGGGGCTGGCTTTCGCCAGCAGGTTGTATTTATTTTTGGTGAGCTGGGAGAGACAGATGTATCATTTATATACAGATGTATTGTATTTTATTTCCAGCTTCAGTCTGAGATGCATTACTTTTAGTTCAGCTCTGTTTTTATTGCTCTTTTATTATATCTCTTATATCTGAGCAGGTTACTGGCGCTTCGTGTACACGGAAAATACTGTGTGCACGGCGGATCTGTGGACGGGCCCGGGTTCTGGTTTACACCCGGGGCGTGACATTTGGTGCTGATTGATATCTCGCGCAAATCCCAACACTAAAGGATATGTCCGGACGACTAGCCGTGAGGTAAAGTAGACTTCCAATCATGCTGCGATAAAGTTTCTCGTCTACATTCTCACTGAGAGATTCACTTCCTAATCCCTTATTGCTAGTTCCCATTGGAGTCGGAAAATCTTTAGAATTTTCTAAACCAAACTTTTTGACCAACTCCATTGCATACTTGGATTGACACAGATGGATGCCATCGTCACTTTGTTTCACTTGCAATCCAAGAAAATATGTCAGTTCGCCCATCATGGACATCTCAAATTCGCTTTCCATGGTTTCAGCGAATTTAGAAGCATCATTATCTCTTGTTGCACCAAATACGATGTCATCGACATAGATTTGTGCTACAATGAAGTTATTTTGATAATGCTTCACAAAGAGAGTCCTGTCTGCTCCCCCTCGAGTATAGCCCTTCTCCAAAAGGTGCTTCGTTAACCTTTCGTACCATGCTCGCGGTGCTTGTTTTAGACCGTAAAGAGTCTTTTTCAAACAAAAAACATGGTTAGGTAGTTTAAGGTCTACAAAACCTTTCGGTTGAGCCACATTAACTTCCTCATTTAAAAACCCATTTAAAAATGCGCTCTTAACATCCATTTGAAAGAGTTTTATTTTAAAATGACAAGCAATTGCAAATAGGATACGAATGGACTCGAGTCTAGCTACAGGGGCGAATGTTTCATCAAAGTCTATACCTTCTATTTGAGAGTAGCCTTGAGCAACTAAACGTGCTTTGTTCCTAATGATGGTACCATCCTCATTTTTCTTGTTCTTGAAAATCCATTTAGTACCAATCACATTGTGTTGCTTCGGAGGTGTCGTTCATTCCCAGACTTTGTTCCGTTCAAACTGATGGAGCTCTTCCTGCATTGCTTCAATCCAGTAGTCATCCTGAAGAGCTTCATCGACGTTCTTTGGTTCGATTAAGGAAACGTAACAAGCGAATCCACAAACCAACAGTCTCCGAGTCCTGACTCCTTCTTGTGGGTCTCCAATAATATTATATTCCGGATGATCCTTGGAGATGCGTAACGTTTGAGGTAACGGAGTACTCGGAGGTACATGAGATGATTCCTGCACATCAGATAAACTTGAAGAACCATTAGATGCATCATCATTATTGGAAGAATTGTTATGAGAAGATGCATTTGCAGGAGTATCATCATCAAGAGAGATATCAGGGGTAGATTTATCAAATGCAAAGTGAAAAGCTTCATCTACTTTAACATTTAGAGATTCTACAATCGTTTTAGATTCTAAGTTAAATACCCGATATGCTCTACTGTTTGTAGAATAACCCATAAAAAATTCCTTCGTCACTTCGAGAGTCAAATTTTCCAAGATTTTCGCGGTCACGTAAAATGTAACACCGACTCCCAAAGATACGAAAATATTTGATATTTGGTTTTCTACAAAACCATAGTTCATATGGTGTATTTAAAGTTCCCGGGCGCAAATAAACTCGATTAATAACATAGACTGCAGTGTTCACAGCTTCAGCCCAAAAATATAACGGTAAATTCCGGCTATGAAGCATAACACGTGCCATCTCTTGTACAACCCTATTTTTGCGCTCGACTACACCATTCTGTTGAGGTGTATAGGGCGCTGAGAATTCATGTTTAATGCCGTTGGAAGTGCAAAAATCAATGAATTTAGAATTTATGAATTCTCCACCTCTATCACTTCTAACACGAATGATCTTTTCATTCTTTTCAATCATAATACAATGGCAAATCTCGTGAAAAGAATCAAAAGTATCAGCTTTCTCTTTTAAAAATGCTACCCATTAGTATCTAGAGAAATCATCAACCAATAAGAAAATATACCATTTACCTCCCAAAGATGGTTGACGTGTTGGCCCCATTAAATCCATGTGCAATAGTTCCAAAGGCCGTTTAGTACCAACGTGGTTCAAGTTCTTGTGTGCAGTCCTGGATTGTTTTCCCTTTTGGCAACCACCAGACACAATGTTTTGTTTAAGTGATAGTTTTGGAACCCCCTTGACCACGTCTTTGTTTGAAATTCTAGCAAGTTCCTTAAAATTTATATGACCTAGCCTTTCATGCCAAAGTGTTTCATTATTCAAAGAGGCTAAGTTATAGTTTTCAGAAATTTTATTGGGAACAACATAACAATTGTTTTCAGATCTAACCCCCTTTAAAAAGAAAACATGGTCGTTATCAGTTACAACACATTCAACAGATAAAAAATTAACTGAAAAACCATTGTCACAAAGTTGACTGATACTTATGAGGTTAGTCTTAAGGCCTTCAACAAATAACACATTATTCAGAATCGGGCCATCTGGAATAGCTACTGTTCCTTTTCCAACAATTTTGGAAGACCGACCGTCTCCGAAAACTACAAGTTCTCCGTAGATTTTCTCAAAATTTTGAAAGCAGTTTTTGTCACCAGTCATGTGACAGGAACAACCGCTATCCAGATACCAAGACGAATTATCATATGCATGCAAGGAAATATTAGTAACAAGACAAGGGAAGATTTCACCTTTGCCTACCCAAACCTTTCGAGTTTTGGTGTACGTCGGAAATGATTGTGAAGTTGATACCTTTGGTGAAAGCGTCTTGATTGATCCATCGCTTTTCCTTGACGTCGTCGTCTTGTTTGATGAACTACCGATGTTCTTTCCTTTTGAAAGATCCTTCTTTGATTTGCGGGAAATGAACTCATTGGTAGTAGTTGCAAGATGTGCTCGATTTGATCTTTGCGCTCCATTCTTGCAGTTTCTTCTTATGTGCCCTGCATAACCACAACGAAAACATACCTTTATTCTAGACGATCCCGAAGAGGGGGAAGTAGGTTTATTGTCGTTGTTTGTCGTCAATTCCGGTGTCGGAGGAGGAGATACCGATTGAGGCACAAAAACTGTCCCAACCGAACTAAAATTTTCTTCAGTTCGATTGTATCCGAGGTCGAATTTGTTTGTTTGACCAAGACCAAGAATCTTATCCAACTTACTCCTTCCAGAAGAAAATTGCTTTAGATCATCCTTGAGTTGGAAAATGGTCTCCGTCATTTCCAATTTTTCCTGTCGAGCCTCGCCGTAGAGCTTCAAGAAGTAATTCGCTTTGTTCACCATATCTACATAATTCTTCTCGAAATGCTCATTGGACTCTTGAAGGGAAACATTTACTTTAATCAGATTATCCCTTTCCACTTCAAGAGCGTTTGAGAGAGAAGATGTCCTTTTTGCTTCTTCTTCGAGATCCTGCAATCTCCCTCTCAAACTCTTGTTTTGCTTTGCCAGTTTCTTTGAATCCCTCAAAAGCTTATGGTAGGCAAGAGCAAAGTCTTCACCTTCCGAATTATCCGATTCATCGTCCGTTGCAATCTTTTCAACAGTGGAGTTGGACAGTGAGTCGGATGTACTTGCCATTAAGCACATGAAGGGTGAAGATGTGGACGCGTGGAATGCCGTTGCGTTGTTCACTTCATCACTGGAAGATGACTCATTTGACGTTGAGGTGTCATCCCAAGTGACGGCTTGCATCGCCTTCTTCTTGGACGGATTCTTATTTGGACACTCCGTTGAGATATGGCCGTATCCTCGGCACTTGAAGCATTGGACTTGTCCTTCTGAGCTTTTCTTATCCTTTGAGAAGTTCTCTTGCTTTCTTGGCTTGTAACTTGGAGAGCCTTTGCCTTACTTCGACTTTCCGAAGGATGGAGTTTTGCTTGAATTACCCCTTCGAAAATTTCGGCAAAACTTCCTTGTCAAGAGAGCGAGCTGCTTCTCAAAGTCCTCCATAGATAGGTTCTCGTCATCGTCTGAGGAGGATGAATCCGCGTCTTCTTCTTTTGTTGTTTTCAATGCATACCCTGAAGACTTAGAAGAGGATGCTTTTCCAGAAGAATAGTTAGTAGGAAATGTCATTTCATAAGTTTGTAATGAACCAACTAATTCTTTTACACGGATTTCGTCCGGGTGTTTAATAGTTTCAATGGCCGTAACCTTGGATCGAAATCTTTCAGGAAGAGTTTTTAAAATTTTTCTTACAATTTTAAATTCTGGAATTTTCTCTCCCAAGTTAGCACATGGGTTTACGATGTCTTGCAATCGTGTATAGTAGTCTGTGAAAGATTCATTTTCTGCCATGAAAATAGAGTCAAACCTGCTCGTAAGCATTTGCAGCTTTTGAATCTTCACTAGGTTAGTTCCCTCATGTGTAACTTGAAGAACATCCCATATTTCTTTCGCAGTCTCACATGCCGAGACGCGAGAGAACTCAGTTTGAGACAAAGCATTAAATAAGGCGTTAACACCTTTGCCATTGTAAGAAGATAAGTCTATCTCTTCCTTGGTCCATTTCGACCTAGGTTTGATGGTGTGAACATCAGCAATAATTTCAGTTGGATTAGACCATCCTAATTCAATTGATTGCCACACCCATTCGTCGATGGAAATTAAAAAGGCTTTCATCCGTACTTTCCAGTAGGCATAATTTGTTCCATCGAATAACGGGGGTCTGTTGATGTTTCCACCTTCAACCATTGTTTACAACCCTATTCCCGCTCCGATACCACTTGTTGGGTTATGTATAATTGGATCTAAATAGGGAAAAAAAAACACCTAGAGTGGGGTGAATAGGTGTAAACCATAAACACTCAAAAAATCATTGCGCAATAAAACCCAATGCGGAAATAAAAATAAACACGCAAGATTTTTACGTGGAAAAACTCCAAACCGGAGTAAAAAACCACGGGACCGATCACACGGCGAAATCCACTAGAATTAAACACGTATAAGGTGATATACCGTACTCATAGACGACTCAACCTTTTCCATACGCTCCTAGTAGATCTTCTCCGCTCGCTCCGCAACGCTTCTCGAATCCACGATCAGCACCCAACGCGAAATCCACGGCGTCCAACGTCGAGTCCACGACGTCCGACCGAATCCACAGTCTTCACCCAGTAGCACGTCTCGAATCCACGAACGTACCTCGCCCCGAATCCACGAGAGTGGTAGCACCTTGAATCCACAAGGCCACGCGAGTCCACGCACCGATTTTGGGAAAATCGTTGCTTTTGGGTGGTGATGATCCGCCGAATACTTAGATTAGAAATAGATCGGAAATACCATCTAAGTATTCATTAATTTGATTCTACTCAAAATCTGAGTTTGGAAAACCTAGAATCAAATTAATAATATAGATGAAGAAACATAGAATTAAATCTAGTATTTCCTTTCTTCTCTATATGTGGATTTTTCTATTTCGGTCGTATTTTCCGCGTACCCTAAAAGATGAATCATAGGGTCTATTTATAGGTTAGAAACCATTGGAAGAAGATAAGCATAAAAAACTAACCAATTCTGGAATTTTACAGGACGACAGTGTGACGCCCCACTTCCCAGGGGGTCACCCATCCTAGAACTACTCTAGCTCTAGCACGCTTAACTCTCATGTTCCTCTTGGATCTTGCTACCATCCAAAATGCTATAGCCGGGTTAGAGATTTAGTCATATTATATCATTTATATAGAGGACTAATCCAAATTCCGGGGTGTCACATTCTTCCCCCCTTTAAGCCCTGACGTCCACGCCAGGCTCAAGCACACTCACAAGCACCAGGCGATGTAAGACTCGTCTCGCTAGCCTTAGCCGACCTTGTGGGGAGCTGCACTCCACCCACAACGGTCATTAGCCGGGGAGCCTCGCTCTGCCCGCTATATAACCCTGGCTCAGCCGAGACTCATCTCACATTTCCGACTGGTGAATGGCTCTGATACCAACTGTGACGCCCCACTTCCCAGGGGGTCACCCATCCTAGAACTACTCTAGCTCTAGCACGCTTAACTCTCATGTTCCTCTTGGATCTTGCTACCATCCAAAATGCTATAGCCGGGTTAGAGATTTAGTCATATTATATCATTTATATAGAGGACTAATCCAAATTCCGGGGGTGTCACAGACAGTCCGGACTGGAATTGACGGTCCGGACTGTCTCAGCGAAACAGACTTTTTCCAGAAAAGACGACATTCGGGGTCCGGACTGCAATCCACGGTCCGGACTGTTCATGCAATTTCAACAATTTCACGTTCGGGGTCCGTACTTAAATTTCCAAGGTCCGGACTGGAATTGCACATGAACAAACCTACGTTCGGGGTCCGGAGTGAGATCCACGGTCCGGACTCTGAACATGTGAAATGCCCAGTTTTTAATTTTTATGCAATCAAAAATTCATCCAAGTGTTTCTACACTATAAGAAGTATTCGGATCACCATAAATCTTTAGTTAAACGTACCTGATCCTTTTGAATTCTTCTTTCTTGAGATTGAGGTATATGATTCAAACTTCTTCATCTTCAATCTTCAAGACTTAACCAATTTCATGAAATACGCCAACTCAAATTCCGTAACATGGGTTTATTCAGGCAGGCACTTTTATTGTTGCACTCGTGTCAGGGGGCTGAGTGGAGTCTAGTAGCTGTGTTTAGACCAGTGCTAGTGTTGTTGGGAGCCGTTTGGTTTGACGGTGGTCCCGATTCGTTGTGAGTACTTTGATCGTTGTGTGGGAGGTTGAGCATCTTGAGTCTATCCGTTCTGAGAGAGAGCGTGGATTTCGACTATAGCTTGCATGAGCCACTATTCGATAGCGAGTTAGTCCGTTTGGACACCCTACGTAATTCCTGCCCAGCAGTGGGAGGTGGTTGTAGGTGGGCGCAGGCTTGACTAGACTCGATGTGGCAGTCAGCTCAATTGGGTCGATTGAGCGCCTCATGTGCGAGAATTGCATATCTTTATCAGAGTTTCCCCATTTGAGCATTTAGATAGAGGCATGATAGCTGTTGAGTGTCTCCAGCCTTCTTGTTCAGTTTTTACTGCATTGGTTATCTTATGCCTCTGGTGGACTTAGTGGGCAGATCGTCGGGCCTGGCGGTGGTACCCACTGAGAACTCCCTTTTTGGTGTAGTTCTCACACTCGTTGGGGGTTTTCCCCCTCCCTTTCTTTTCTCTCCTTTGTTTTGCAGAGTCTTAGCGGGTGTTGCTGATTTTGCGGTTGTTGATCGAGGCGAGGGAGTCACGAGCTAGATCCCTACCCGTCGTTGGAGAGTAGGGGTACCCCTTTAGAGGAGATCTTCAGTAGATTAGTTATTTTATTTTCCTCTTTTGAGAGACTGATGTAGTGAGGATATGATATGTATTGAGAGCCTGTACACTGATGTTTTATTGGGGATACCTCCCTGTTGAGTTCTGAGTTTTGTATCTGAGGATATTGTATGATTATCATTTTTTGGAGATGGACATTGTTATTATTATTTCCAGTTGTACAGTTGTTTGGTTTTAGTTTTATAATAGATTTACTTTATAGCTCTGATATTTGTTAGCTGTAGTACCTTTTCTTGCAGGTTGGACGCTTCGCCAGTGCGGGGTTTTACATAGGCGGCGGATCTGTTGGCGAGCCCGGGTCGCAGTTTCGACCCCGGAGCGTGACAAATTAGAGTGGTATCAGAGCCTAGGTTGTAGGTCTTTGTGGACTTAGAAACCCTAGGCTTATTGTTTGACCCTTGGATGACTTCGTGAGAGTCGTAATTTATAGCGAGAGTCCTGATTGAGTTTTATACCTCTCCCAAGGGACGGGAGGAGTGATCGGCATGTTTATTCTCCTAAGTGATTATGTTGGCTGCAGACAACATATTGCTGTGGAACGGGTGACATGCTTTAGGCTTTCGCTCGATTGGGTCGAGTGTTGTTGTGTGTCGTTTTGTTGTTTTGTCGTGGCGAGCGGTGTCTCCCCGACGCTGGGTTTGGGACCCGTGTGCATCCTGTCATAGCATGTCACGCCCCGAAGGTTCTAAAAGAGCGGAAAACGTACCCATTTTTTTTTTTTGTATTTAAACGAACCTCGCCTCCGGTGCGTACCAGACCCGCCGCATATACAAATTCACTCCCCAAACGGGCGGAGTCTCCTTTTGTAGGTTTTTGGATCCCCAAGGATCTAAATAGGTACTATCAAACAACTAGAAGTGGGGGGGTGAATAGGTGTAATACTTATAAAACCAATCTCAGTGCAAAATAAAAACCAATGCGGAAAATAAAAATAGCACACCGAGATATACGTGGAAACTCCAATCCAGGAGAAAAACCACGGGACCAACACGCAATAACAATCCACTAAGAAAAGAAGAATAACAAGGTGATTACCGACTCCACGGACTCAACCCCTCCTTCAACTTCTTCGGACCTTGCGCTCCACCGATTGCACGTCCACTACACACTTTCGAATCCACGAACGCCACTTGAATCCACGAGCACACGTTTCGAATCCACGAAACGCCTTTTAACACACCGAATCCACGATGCGACGTCGAATCCACGACGCAAACTTAGCCGATAGAAATATTGGTTTCGATGGTGATCCTTTGCTTAGATTATCATTGAAGAACCGTAGAAGGAATCTCTAAGCAACGACTAGATCAATTCGACAAAAGATAGATCTTGGAAGAACCGTCGAATTGACCTAAAAGAGGCTATAAAGAAGAACGATAAAAACCTAGCCTCTAGGGTTGCTCTCAAGTGTTTTATAAATTAATCGGTAGTTCTTGAGAAACCCTAAGTGTCTATTTATAGTTTAGAAACCTTTGGAAAGAGATAAGCATCAAAAACTGACTTAACAGAATTTTTCCCGCACGACGATCCGGATCGGATTTACGGCGATCCTGACTGTCGTCTTTTTCAGCAATTCTTGAAAAAACAAGGTTCGGGATCCGGATCGGAATTCTGATCCGGATTGGAATTCTGATCCGGATCGGTTCAGGATCAGAAATTCTGAACTGGACTCTGAACATCCAATTTGTCCAGTTTTAGATTTTTAAGCAATGAAAACTTATCCAAGTGTTTCTAAACTACACAAATGTATTCGGATCACCAAAATTATTTAGTTAAACGTACCTGATCAATCCGAATCCATTTTCTTTAAGATTGATGTATATGATCCACAATTCTTCAACTTCAATCTTCAAGACTCAAAACACTGAGTGTCAACTTGAGATCTTGTTGAATCTTCTCTGAGTCTTCAATTGCTGATTGACAATTTGATCACTTCAAGACTCCGACTCAACTCAAGAAATATGCCAACACAAAAAGCCGTAACAATCTCCCCCTTTGGCAATTTCGTGACAAAACCCAAAAATACATAAAACGCTCAAGACACTCATCTTAAACCAAAAAATCGAAACTCAATGTCATCACCAAAACATTGATTTTCTTTGCGTGAAAGATCCAATAAACAAGAATTACATTTGAACCAGTCTTAGAACAAACTCTATGACTCAGGACTTGGAGTCTTAAAGTGATGTATATCCTGCAAAACAAAACTCCAAACAAAATAAAACGTTTAGTCGTTAGAAATGGAATCCTACATTTGATTCGTCCTTTTGGTTCTTTTTATTTTTCGGCTCCTTTTTCATCATCTCTTTTCTTCATCTCCCCCTTTCTTGAGCATCTCTGTTCTCCCCCTATCTCTGTTCTCCCCCTATTTCTGTTCTCCCTCTTTTTGTCACAAATTATCAAACAGTGAATATAGGCAAAAAGAAATCACTAACAACATTAGTTCATAGAGAAAGAGAGATAAAAGCTCAGTTCCGGTATATAACAAAAACACATATTGCGTACCGGTACTCGAAAGCAAAAATCAAATAATTTCTTGAAAACAAATCCAGATTTTGAAATATTTGAATTACCGATTTGTATTCCATCAAGAAAACAATTTAAGTGCTTGAAAATAATATGAGATCACATAGATGTAATTCAATCCAATTAATTTTACAAAAATTAAAAAGATTTACTCCGAAATCATGAAAAACAAAGATAAAACATTATAAACATTTTTCATATTATATACGTCAAACACAAGTCATCAAAAATAATCTTGAGATCCAGAGTCTATCAAGATGTAACGGTTTTACAAAGATGACTTACAGAGATTTCCAAATGACATCAATTTTGAATTTTACCCTTTTAGATTGAGATATGCATTAAAACACCTAAGGGTGGCTCTTTGAGCATCTTTTAACTATCCCACCTTATACCAACCAGGAGATTGTTCAAAATAAGAACTTTGAATTTAAATCTCCGAATGCTTCAACTAAACAAAATTTCATAAATATTTTTCAAGCATCCATAACATGTGGTAGCTTCACACACAAACCGGACGACCGGGGTGGCAGCTCTTTCCAACATGTGGTGGTAGTTTTCACACTCCTTTCGGATGTAACTCTTTCCACATCTTTTGCAATTCATTTCATTACCCTTGTACGAAAATACAATCTCTTATGTGAAAGAATTAAATCCCAAATTTTATTCAATCGGTTGTCTTATGTTTATCACAAAGAACTCACACAACCGAGATAGAATAATCATCTAAAGATCACACATGATTACTAAAATTTGATGAATATAATTATCAAAAACTCTTATAATGAAGTATCTTCAAGAATTATGATTATAGAGTAAAGTTGATAATTCATATAAAATTAAATTGGAGTGATTGACAGTGAAATCCTTTTTATTCAATGCACTTGTTCGTTAAAACCCTCTTGTTCAAAAACAAAACATAAAAACGAAGAGCATTGAAAACATGTAATGCAGAGATTTAGAAAAATATGAAAGGAAAACCAATCAAAGCATTACGTACAGTCATAAGCTATTTAGAACTTAAGACAAGGAAAGATATCACCTTTCCGAATCCAAAATCGTCGAATTTTGGGTTGTCTTGATTCATTGTGGCCGGAAGTTGATAGCTTTGACTGTTGATCCACCTTAGGTCTTTGCCTCGCAGTGATCCACTTGAATGATTGATGTTGTGGCTCGCAACTTTGGTGGGTTGAGTGAACTCCTTTGACAAGATGTGTCTTTTGATTCCGTTGAGTTCGCTCCGTAGATGAAGTTGCCGAAGAATTCTTCTTTCTCTTTTTCGGGCACGTCTTCATCAAGTGTCCTTCAAGTTCACATTGGTGACAAGTTCTTCCTCTCAATTTAGTTGTGGAACTTGAAGCCTTCACAGTTTGGTTCTTTTTAAATCCCAAACCAACCTTGCTTGTTTGACCTAATCCGGATATACAATCAAATTTCTTGGAACCGGTTGAAATCCTTTGTATGTCGGATTTGAGTTGATGAACTTGCTTGGTCAAAGTGTCACGCCCCGGGGTCGAAACTGCGCCCCGGGCTAGCCAACAGATCCGCCACCTATGCGAAATCCCGCATAGGCGAAGCGTCCAACCTGCAAAAGTAACATCTAACAACTAAACAGATATCAGAGCTGAAGAAAAACTGCTGTAATAAAAATCTGAATCACTGTACAACTGAAAAGAAAAAGGTACAATATCTATCTCCCAAAATGATCATAAATAAAATCCTCTGATACAAAACTCAAAAGGGAGATATCTCCAATAAATACACCAGTGTACAAGCTCTCAATACAAAAAAATATCCTCACTACATCAGTCTCTCAAAAGAGGAAAAAGAAATAAACTAATCTACTGAAGCTCTCCTCTGAAGGGGTACCGCTACACTCCAACGACGGGTAGGGGAACTAGCTCGCGACTCTCTCGCCTCGGTCAGAAGGATCAGCAATAGGAGCAACAGGAATAGCAGTAGGAGTTCCTGGGGAAAAGACACCACGACGGGTGTGAGAACTACATCCCACAGTAGTTCTCAGTGGGTGCCGCCAACAAGCCCGACGGTCTGCCCACTAAGTCTACTAGAGGCATGAAGTACTAGATGCAGTGCAGGAAAGAAAAGCTGGTAAATAACTCTACAGCTACTATGCCTCTATCTAGATGCTCAAGGAGTGGAACAGAAAGAAATATGGTGCATCTACTATCTCTCAACTCAGATCACCCAATCTATACTGACCGCCACATCGGGTCCAGTCAAACCTGCGCCTACCTACTGCCGTTACATCCACGGAGGACCGGACTTACGTAGGGCGTCCGTGACTGCCACTAACTGGCCCAGCCAGAGGGACGGTGTCCGTGACTGCCACTAACTGGCCCAGCCAGAGGGACAGATGCGTCGACAAGCCGCGATACAAAAGTAACAAATCCACCCCGGGCGTGGCTCCCGAGGGGTGCGACCCTACCGAGGAAAAGGTATCCGCGCACTCTGTCGCTCAGGTGGCACTGCAGGCTATAGTCAAAATCCACGCTCACGCTCTGAACGGAAGGACTCAAACCAGCGAAGATCTCGCACAACAGTCGGAGCACTCTCGACGACTCAGCTGATCAGCTCTCACGAAACACGAGACACTAGCCTCACCAACAGCTCACGGTACAGAACACACTGGCTGGAGATACTCCACAGCCAGGAACGACCCACAACTCGGGGCCGAGAACACAGGTCGGACGACACTCAATGACCTGGGACCACCATCAACCCCCAACGGTTCCCAACAACACTGACCGGAAGATACTCGACGGCCCGGGACCACCGTCTACTCAACGGCTCCCCACGACACTAGCACAAACTAAACTCATCTACCAGACTACACTCTGCCCCCAGGCACGAGTGCAACTGTGGCGCCCCACTTCCCAGGGGGTCACCCATCCTAGAACTACTCTAGCTCTAGCTCTAGCACGCTTAACTCTCATGTTCCTCTTGGATCTTGCTACCATCCAAAATGCTATAGCCGGGTTAGAGATTTAGTCCTATTATATCATTTATATAGAGGACTAATCCAAATTCCGGGGGTGTTACATTCTTCCCCCCTTTAAGCCCTGATGTAGTGGCCCTAATTCCCATGCGGCGTTCTTCCGATGAATCCACTGTTAGAGCACCTAGCGTTGGTGTATCTGGCCCATGGTGCGTCAATGGGATGCCACAGATGGACCCTGTGTGTTATTATTAGCTGTGTAGGCCTTCGGCTGAGTTTGCCGAAATTTCGGAAAAGAATTAGGCCCAACAGAGGTCGGAAATGGATTCAGCACGGAAAAACGCTTGAAAACGGCTATTTGCTTGTTTGTTTCTGAGTCCGGATGCCCAAAAACGGACTCCCGGAAGTTTTTAGTGGAAAATGGTGCATGGGAGGGGCCGTAGACCGCCGGGATGCCACGTGGCGGCCTGTCATTGGCCGGTTCAGGATGCGCGGTCCACAGAGTTGCGCGGCGGGGTGCACAGACCCGGCGCATGGACATGTGGCACCGCCTGATTGGCGGGCGCAAGGCGCGCGGTCTACCGGGTGAGCGCGGCGGTGCATGGACCGAGGCGGGGACACGTGGCAGCCTCCGGTTGGTCGGTGCACGCGGCGCGGTCCACGGAATTCCAAAGTGGAATGCGTGGACCGGGCGTAGGGGACACGTGTCACCCTCTGATTCGCGGGCGCACCGTGCGCGGTGCACGGAGCCGGGGCCGGTACCTCGGGGCGCGTGCGCACGACGGGCCATGCCGCGCGCCCGGCGCGGCCGCCGACCGGCCAGCGGGTCAACCGGGTGGACACGTGTCGCCCGCTGGTTGGCGGGCGCCTGCCGCCTTACTGTGCGGGGGCGGGCCACGTGGCAGCCCGTGGGTGGCCCGAACAGCTGTTTGCTGTTCGGCGGGCCACGTGGCGGCACCTGGTGGATTCGGGCGTGAACAGTGTTGGGCCGGCCCAACACTGTAGCCGCCCGAAAGTACCGGGCGCCCGAAAGTTGGGCCCGAAAGCCCATTGACTTGTCTTTTTGGGCTGATTTCGGGTGAGGCCTATAAATAGGCCCCTTGGGGCTCATTTTAGAGGCCTTTCCCGAGAGCTTTAGCCATTGAGCCCTTCACCAATTTTCTTCCTCTCCCTCTTGTGCATCTTTTGGCGAAGGTTCAGAATTTTTGGAGGCCGCGACATCGGCGACTTCTGCATCGGGGTGCGGAGCGACGATCTACTGTTGGAGGCCCATTTTCGTCGCAGTTTAGTCTGGGAGGTCTACCGGGCTACCCCGACGTTATTTTTGGACGATTTCTACGGTGACGGTTTTGTAAGAGGTAAATCTACATTTTCTGTGTTGGACACTTTTTCTGAATCCGAGCTTTTCTTGGGGTTCTGGGTACATTTTTAACCCCCTTTGTGACTGTTGGTTGATTTGGACAGCACCTACTTGTCGGATTTTTATCTCCTCATCTGGGCATCGGAATTCGACGTTTCAGGACTCTATCGACATCTACTCTTCGCGAGGATCGCCTTCATATTTTTATTGGAATTTTTGGAGGAAGTTTTTCAGGTGAAAATTTCGTGTGAATGGGACTGTTCACCACAGATTTTGGGATTTTGGAATTTGTGTGGTTTAAAGTGTAATTTTGGTGTATGTTTGTACCCAGGAGGTTGTGAGCACTTCTACCGTGTTGTTGGCTTGGTGGGATCTGTGATTTGACTGTTTTGGGCTTTCTCAGCTGTACGATTCCGGGCAGTTAGCACTTTCAGGTGGGTGACCTTGCTGCCAAGAACTCTGGACTGTGTACTAATTCTATGTGTGTAGGATCATGCATGTTAGAAATTGGAGTATTAGCATGTGTAAAACTGTATGCTGTATCTTGTATATCAGTTGATGAATCTTTTGATTCCTACACTATGTTAAGTAATGAAATCTTGGAATTTGACCTAGCACCCCTGTCATATGTATCATGTTCAGCCAGTCTGTAGAAAAACTCCAACTTGGGCTAGGTTCTTACTGCTCTAGACATTCCACATCACGATACTTCATTTCACTATGGACTTAGCTTTTCCTCGCCCGAGTTGTGGGCCGAGAGGTCGGGTGGTTGTGGGATGCATTTGCACTCGTGTCTGGGGACCGAGTGGAGTTGATAGCAGTCTGTAGATTTGATTTCTTTGGGAGAGTGATAGTGATGGTAGATTTGGGTTCTTGGAAACTGTTAGAGAGACAGTGAGTTTCAGCTGTGTAGATTCCAGCCAGTGAGTGAGTCAGTGTTTTGTTTGGTAGTCGATCTTATTGATCGAGGATTGGATCATAGCCTGCATGAGCCACATTAGAGCTTTACAGAGATACTTTACAGTGATACTTATGAGTTACTTTGACTCGAGCGGGTCCCTCCGCTCGAGTGCCACTCCGGAGTAGGCGAGACCGGGTTGTTGTGCCGGCATGAGTTTGAGATGTTCTTTCGCGACTTGTTGTTGCATTTGTCCCTCTGGCTGTGCTTTTGTTGGCAGCCATGGACGCCCTACGTAAGTCCGCTCCTCCGGGACGTAACGGCAGTAGGTTGGCGCAGGTTTGACTGGACCCGATGTGGCAGTCAGTTTTGATTGGGTGATCAGGGAGGAGAGTTAGTTGTGGCATTATGTTCTTTCTGTTCCACTGTTGAGCATCTAGATAGAGGCATAGTAGCTGTAGAGTTACTTTTCCCAGCTTTCCTTACAGCACTGCATATGTTACTTTATGCCTCTGGTAGACTTAGTGGGCAGACCGTCGGGCTTGTTGGCGGCACCCACTGAGAACTACTGTGGGATGTAGTTCTCACACCCGTCGTGGTGTTTCCTCCCCAGGGACTTCTGCTCCGGTTCCTGCAGCTCCTGTTGCTGATCCAGCTCCTTCTGACCGAGGTAAGGGAGTCGCGAGATAGATCCCCTCCTGTCATTTTCAGTGTGTGAGTAGATGTACCCCTGTACTATTTTGGTGTGTGTTATGTCGAGTGACTTTTGTAGTGAGGTTTTGAGTTGTACCTTCCTTTCCTGCTTTTCTGAGAGACTCCTGTTTTCTGGTGAGGTTGGTCTGTATATTTGTGAGATGTAGTTTTATTTTATGTATTTTATTCCAGCTTTTCTCTTTCAGCTCTGATATCTGCTAGTGTAGATGTTTCCTTGCAGGTTAGTCGCTATGCCTATACGGGGCTTCCCGTATGGGCGGCGGATCTGTTGGCGAGCCGGGGCGCAGTATCGCCCCGGGGCGTGACAGATTAGAGTGGTATCAGAGCCTAGGATGTAGGTCTTGGAGGACTTAGGAACCCTAGGCTTGTGGTTGGACCCTAGGATGACTCGCGTGAGAGCCGTGATTTTAGCGAGAGTCCTGATTGGATTTCTAACTCTCCCGAGCGGTTCGGGGTGAGCGATTGACATGTCTTCCTTCGGTGGCAACTATGTTGGCTGCAGACAACATAGTACTTCGGGAAGGGGGACATGCCTTCTGACTTTCGCTAGATTGGGTCGAGAGATGATTTGGGTTCTGATTGTTTGCCTTGTCCCTCAGGTGGGGATGCCTCCTCGACGCTCGATGGTGACGCGTTCGCAGCCTTCGTCCTCTGAGCCCGAGCAGGAGGACTCGGGGCAGGGACAGCAGAGCGAGGTTTTGGAGCTCCGTGCCCAGGTGGCACAGTTGGCTGAGGCGTCTCGACGCCAGGAGGAGGCTGTGAGTCGGTTGACGCTCTTGTTGGAGCAGAGAGCGCAGCCGGCGGTAGTACCCCCTAAGAGTTCACCGGTGCCTTCTTCCCCTGTTGTGGCACCCTCGGTTGTGCAGCCTGCACCAGCAGTTCCGGCTGAGCCAGTTTCCAGTAGGCCACCGTCTGGGATGACGGGATCTTTGACTTTGGCAGAGCAGCAGGTTTTGGTGGGTCTTTTGTTGAGGTTTCGCAAGTTTGATCCACCCCATTTTTCGGGTATGAGTGCTGAGCCGTGGGCGGCTGAGTCTTGGGTTACGGCCATGGAGCGCCATTTCGAGAGCCTTTTTATTGATGAGAGGTTTCGTGTTTTGTTGGCTACTCATTTTCTAGAGAGCAACGCCGAGGCATGGTGGCGGCGTGTGCGACCCGCAGGTCCGCCTGGGACCCAGTTTATCTCTTGGGCAGAGTTTCGCGGTATGCTTCTTGGGGCCTTCTTTCCCGAGAGTGTTCGACAGAGCTTGGAGGAGCAGCTGAGGAATCTCCGCCAGGGAGATAGGCCCGTACACGCGTACATAGCCGATTTCAATCGGCTGTTGGCTTGTATGCCCCACGTGGCCAGAGATGAGACCCACCGGATCTATATGTTCGAGAGAGGGTTGCGTCGGGACATTTATCAGTTGGTCTGCTCCCGCAGATTACAGACTCTGGAGGCCTCGATGGAGCAGGCACTGTATGTGGAGAGTGGTGAGGTCGTGATGGCAGAGGTGGCTCCAGCCCCCGTAGTGACTCCTGGGGCAAAGCGCCCGGCGCAGTTTGAGGAGGGGCAGTCGAGTAGACAGGGACCCCCGAGACCACCCCGTTTCCACTCTCAGGGACGGGGGTATCAGGGGCGGCAGAGATCTGGGGGATCTCGTCAGTTCCAGCAGCAGCAGCAGCAGCGTCGACCACCTCGACAGCAGCAGCAGTCTTCGCAGCAGCAGCAAACTTCGCGGCAGCCACGCCCTGATCGTTGTGTCATTTGTGGAGGACCGCACCCACCGGCCCCGTGCCCGCAGAGTCAGGGCCGCTGCTTCCGTTGCGGGCAGACCGGTCACTTCGCGAGGGCGTGCCCTAGGGCAGGTTACCCAGCTCCTTCATCAGCTTCTGCATCCTTCATTCCTCGTCAGTCAGTAGGACCTTCGGCGGCCTCCGGTAGGCCAGACTTTGCTTCATCGTCCTCGCGACAGCCAGAGCGACATCCCCCGGCGCCGAGCGGTCGAGTCTATGCCGCTCAGGTAGAGGATGCTACAGCAGCAGAGCATGTCGTCGCAGGTATTATTTTGATTTCTGCAGTTCGTACTCGTACTCTCTTTGATACCGGTGCATCGCATTCTTTTATCAGTAGAGCATTTGCATCCCTTCATGGTATAGAGGTAGTTTCTTTATCGCATGCATTAGAGGTTCAGATACCAGATCATGTCTTGCATGTCGAGGAGTATTGTAGGGATTGCCCTGTGCAGTTGGGATCCTGGATTTTGCCGGCAGACTTGCTTGTCTTGCGGCAGCTCCAGGATTTCGACGTCGTGCTAGGTATGGATTGGTTGTCGAGGTACTATGCTGTTATAGACTGCAGAGAGAGGACGGTGACCCTCCGCGAGCCTGGACAGGAGGAGTTCGTCTTCAGAGGCTGCCAGAGCACCTTCTTTGCGATGACTGTTTCTTCGGCGAGGGCTAGGCGGATGATTAGTAGGGGCTGCACCGCTTTCTTAGCGACGATTGTGGAGGTGCCTACGGCGGCACTGGGACTCGAGGATATTCCTGTTGTCCGCGAGTTCCGAGATGTGTTTCCCCCTGAGTTGACGACTATGCCGCCGGAGAGGGAGGTGGAGTTTGTGATTGATGTGGTACCGGGAACCGCACCAATCTCGAAGGCGCCTTATAGGATGGCACCTGCCGAGTTGAGGGAGTTGAAGGCCCAGCTTCAGGATCTTATGGATAGGGGCTTTGTCAGGCCTAGTGTTTCTCCGTGGGGAGCGCCCGTTTTATTTGTGAAGAAGAAGGATGGGTCGCTTCGTTTGTGTGTGGATTATCGGGAGTTGAATAAAGTGACCATCCGGAACAAGTACCCTCTTCCACGGATAGATGATTTATTTGATCAGTTGCAGGGAGCCACAGTGTTTTCGAAGATTGATCTTCAGTCAGGTTACCACCAGTTGAGGGTGAGGGCCGAGGACATCCCTAAGACGGCTTTTCGATCCCGGTATGGGCATTATGAGTTTACGGTTATGCCGTTTGGTTTGACTAATGCCCCAGCTGCATTCATGGATTTGATGAACCGGGTATTTCAGCCGTACTTAGACTTGTTTGTGGTTGTGTTCATTGATGACATCTTGATCTACTCCCGGAGCGATGTGGATCATGAGGAGCACTTGAGGATAGTGCTGCAGCTTCTACGTGAGAAGAAGCTGTATGCCAAGCTTAAGAAGTGCGAGTTTTGGCTTCGGGAGGTTGCATTTTTGGGCCACTTGGTATCAGCCGCAGGGGTGGCAGTTGACCCGACGAAGATCGATACAGTTCGGGATTGGCCGAGACCGACGACGGTGACGGAGGTCCGGAGCTTTCTGGGCTTGGCAGGCTACTACCGTCGGTTTGTAGAGGGCTTTGCGAAGCTCTCTACTCCCCTGACCTGTTTGACTAGGAAGGGGATGAGGTTCATTTGGGCTGAGCAGTGTCAGCGGAGTTTTGAGGAGCTGAAGAGGAGACTGATTTCAGCACCAGTTCTTACACTGCCAGTGATGGGAGATGGCTACGTGATTTACAGTGACGCCTCGCACAGCGGTTTGGGTTGTGTCTTGATGCAGCATGGGAGGGTAATTGCTTATGCTTCACGGCAACTAAAGGATTATGAGAAGAATTACCCTACTCATGATTTAGAGCTGGCAGCTGTGGTGTTCGCATTGAAGCTGTGGCGGCATTACCTCTACGGTGAGCATTGTGAGATCTACACGGATCATAAGAGCTTAAAGTATCTGTTTACTCAAAAGGAGCTGAACCTGAGGCAACGCCGGTGGTTGGAGTTACTGAAGGATTACGATGTGAGTATCCTCTATCATCCCGGCAAGGCCAATGTGGTAGCAGATGCTTTGAGTCGGAGGTCAGTGCAGAGCTTGAGCATGTTGGTCACGCAGCAGGCCCCGCTGATTGAGCAGTTGAGGCGACTCCAGATTGAGGTTGTATCCCCTTGGGTCTCTGCTAGGCTGATGTCTATGGTCTTGCAGCCCACTCTGTTGGACAGGATTAGGGAGACGCAGAGTGAGGACCCCCACTTGGAGAGGATTAGATCACAGATTCAGGCAGATCTTATAGGGGATTTTACAGTGGATAGCTCGGGAGTACTGCGGTACAGGGACCGAGTGTGTGTGCCTTCAGATTCAGAGATCAGAGACCAGATTTTGGGAGAGGCCCATTATACACCTTATACCATTCATCCTGGTGGTACTAAGATGTATAAGGACCTCAAGGCACCTTTTTGGTGGTCCGGAATGAAGCGGGACGTTGGAAGATTTGTGGCTCACTGTTTAACTTGCCAGCAAGTGAAAGCAGAGCACCGGGTTCCTGCTGGCAAGTTACAAAGTCTTCAAATTCCCGAGTGGAAATGGGACCACATCACCATGGACTTTGTTACAGGGCTGCCGAGAGCGCAGAGTGGAGCCGACGCGATTTGGGTTATTGTTGATAGACTCACCAAGTCTGCACATTTCTTGCCTGTTCAGATGACTTGGTCATTGGAGAGTCTGGCACAGTGTTATTTGGACGAGATAGTGAGGCTACACGGGGTACCGGCGTCGATTGTTTCAGATCGGGATCCGAGGTTTGTGTCACGATTCTGGGGGAGTTTACAGTCAGCTTTGGGGACCCAGCTCAGATTCAGCACTGCATTCCACCCACAGACTGATGGCCAGTCTGAGCGCACTATACAGACCCTCGAGGATATGCTGAGAGCGTGCGTTATGGATTTTGGAGGGGGGTGGTACCGACACTTATCTTTGGTTGAGTTTGCGTACAACAACAGCTATCAGGCGAGCATTCAGATGGCTCCGTTTGAGGCGTTGTATGGACGCAAGTGTCGGTCACCCTTGTATTGGAGTGATGTGGGCGAGAGGAGGACTTTGGGACCAGATCTTCTTTTGGAGGCTGAGGAGAAAGTTAGAGTTGTTCGTCGACACCTTGAGGTAGCCCAGAGTCGTCAGAGGAGTTATGCAGATACTCGACGGCGAGACCTGGAGTTTCAGATTGGTGACCATGTATTCTTAAAGGACTCGCCTTCGAAAGGGGTCCGGAGATTTGGAGTGCGTGGGAAGCTTAGTCCCCGTTTTGTTGGACCCTTTGAGGTACTTGAGAGGGTAGGCCCTGTGGCTTATAGAGTTGCTCTTCCTCCACGTTTGGCCGGTGTACACGATGTTTTTCATGTCTCAGCCCTGAGGAGATATGTCTTTGATCCGTCGCATGTGGTTGACTTCACTCCCTTGGAGATCGGGGAGGACCTGGTTTACGAGGAACGGCCGTTGCGGATTCTTGCTCGTGAGGTGAGGGAATTGCGCAACCGGACCATTCCGTATGTAAAGATCTTATGGAGCAATCATGAAGAGCGAGAGGCTACTTGGGAGCTAGAGACAGAGATGAGATCTGCATACCCTTTTCTGTTCGAGACTACTGGTTGAGGTACGCCTGTTCTACCTTACTTTGTTTCGAGGACGAAACTTCCTTTTAGTGGGGAAGGATGTAGTGGCCCTAATTCCCATGCGGCGTTCTTCCGATGAATCCACTGTTAGAGCACCTAGCGTTGGTGTATCTGGCCCATGGTGCGTCAATGGGATGCCACAGATGGACCCTGTGTGTTATTATTAGCTGTGTAGGCCTTCGGCTGAGTTTGCCGAAATTTTGGAAAAGAATTAGGCCCAACAGAGGTCAGAAATGGATTCAGCACGGAAAAACGCTTGAAAACGGCTATTTGCTTGTTTGTTTCTGAGTCCGGATGCCAGAAAACGGACTCCCAGAAGTTTTTAGTGGAAAATGGTGCATGGGAGGGGCCGTAGACCGCCGGGATGCCACGTGGCGGCCTGTCATTGGCCGGTTCAGGATGCGCGGTCCACAGAGTTGCGCGGCGGGGTGCACAGACCCGGCGCATGGACACGTGGCACCGCCTGATTGGCGGGCGCAAGGCGCGCGGTCTACCGGGTGAGCGCGGCGGTGCATGGACCGAGGCGGGGACACGTGGCAGCCTCCGGTTGGTCGGTGCACGCGGCGCGGTCCACGGAATTCCAAAGTGGAATGCGTGGACCGGGCGTAGGGGACACGTGTCACCCTCTGATTCGCGGGCGCACCGTGCGCGGTGCACGGAGCCGGGGCCGGTACCTCGGGGCGCGTGCGCACGACGGGCCATGCCGCGTGCCCGGCGCGGCCGCCGACCGGCCAGCGGGTCAACCGGGTGGACACGTGTCGCCCGCTGGTTGGCGGGCGCCTGCCGCCTTACTGTGCGGGGGCGGGCCACGTGGCAGCCCGTGGGTGGCCCGAACAGCTGTTTGCTGTTCGGCGGGCCACGTGGCGGCACCTGGTGGATTCGGGCGTGAACAGTGTTGGGCCGGCCCAACACTGTAGCCGCCCGAAAGTACCGGGCGCCCGAAAGTTGGGCCCGAAAGCCCATTGACTTGTCTTTTTGGGCTGATTTCGGGTGAGGCCTATAAATAGGCCCCTTGGGGCTCATTTTAGAGGCTTTTCCCGAGAGCTTTAGCCATTGAGCCCTTCACCAATTTTCTTCCTCTCCCTCTTGTGCATCTTTTGGCGAAGGTTCAGAATTTTTGGAGGCCGCGACATCGGCGACTTCTGCATCGGGGTGCGGAGCGACGATCTACTGTTGGAGGCCCATTTTCGTCGCAGTTTAGTCTGGGAGGTCTACCGGGCTACCCCGACGTTATTTTTGGACGATTTCTGCGGTGACGGTTTCGTAAGAGGTAAATCTACATTTTCCGTGTTGGACACTTTTTCTGGATCCGAGCTTTTCTTGGGGTTCTGGGTACATTTTTAACCCCCTTTGCGACTGTTGGTTGATTTGGACAGCACCTACTTGTCGGATTTTTATCTCCTCATTTGGACATCGGAATTCGACGTTTCAGGACACTATCGACATCTACTCTTCGCGAGGATCGCCGTCATATTTTTATTGGAATTTTTGGAGGAAGTTTTTCAGGTGAAAATTTCGTGTGAATGGGACTGTTCACCACAGATTTTGGGATTTTGGAATTTGTGTGGTTTAAAGTGTAATTTTGGTGTATGTTTGTACCCAGGAGGTTGTGAGCACTTCTACCGTGTTGTTGGCTTGGTGGGATCTGTGATTTGACTGTTTTGGGCTTTCTCAGCTGTACGATTCTGGGCAGTTAGCACTTTCAGGTAGGTGACCTTGCTTCCAAGAACTCTGGACTGTGTACTAATTCTATGTGTGTAGGATCATGCATGTTAGAAATTGGAGTATTAGCATGTGTAAAACTGTATGTTGTATCTTGTATATCAGTTGATGAATCTTTTGATTCCTACACTATGTTAAGTAATGAAATCTTGGAATTTGACCTAGCACCCCTGTCATATGTATCATGTTCAGCCAGTCTGTAGAAAAACTCCAACTTGGGCTAGGTTCTTACTGCTCTAGACATTCCACATCACGATACTTCATTTCACTATGGACTTAGCTTTTCCTCGCCCGAGTTGTGGGCCGAGAGGTCGGGTGGTTGTGGGATGCATTTGCACTCGTGTCTGGGGACCGAGTGGAGTTGATAGCAGTCTGTAGATTTGATTTCTTTGGGAGAGTGATAGTGATGGTAGATTTGGGTTCTTGGAAACTGTCAGAGAGACAGTGAGTTTCAGCTGTGTAGATTCCAGCCAGTGAGTGAGTCAGTGTTTTGTTTGGTAGTCGATCTTATTGATCGAGGATTGGATCATAGCCTGCATGAGCCACATTAGAGCTTTACAGAGATACTTTACAGTGATACTTATGAGTTACTTTGACTCGAGCGGGTCGCTCCCCTCGAGTGCCACTCTGGAGTAGGCGAGACCGGGTTGTTGTGCCGGCATGAGTTTGAGATGTTCTTTCGCGACTTGTTGTTGCATTTGTCCCTCTGGCTGTGCTTTTGTTGGCAGCCATGGACGCCCTACGTAAGTCCGCTCCTCCGGGACGTAACGGCAGTATGTTGGCGCAGGTTTGACTGGACCCGATGTGGCAGTCAGTTTTGATTGGGTGATCAGGGAGGAGAGTTAGTTGTGGCATTATGTTCTTTCTGTTCCACTGTTGAGCATCTAGATAGAGGCATAGTAGCTGTAGAGTTACTTTTCCCAGCTTTCCTTACAGCACTGCATATGTTACTTTATGCCTCTGGTAGACTTAGTGGGCAGACCGTCGGGCTTGTTGGGGGCACCCACTGAGAACTACTGTGGGATGTAGTTCTCACACCCGTCGTGGTGTTTCCTCCCCAGGGACTTCTGCTCCGGTTCCTGCAGCTCCTGTTGCTGATCCAGCTCCTTCTGACCGAGGTAAGGGAGTCGCGAGATAGATCCCCTCCTGTCATTTTCAGTGTGTGAGTAGATGTACCCCTGTACTATTTTGGTGTGTGTTATGTCGAGTGACTTTTGTAGTGAGGTTTTGAGTTGTACCTTCCTTTCCTGCTTTTCTGAGAGACTCCTGTTTTCTGGTGAGGTTGGTCTGTATATTTGTGAGATGTAGTTTTATTTTATGTATTTTATTCCAGCTTTTCTCTTTCAGCTCTGATATCTGCTAGTGTAGATGTTTCCTTGCAGGTTAGTCGCTACGCCTATACGGGGCTTCCCGTATGGGCGGCGGATCTGTTGGCGAGCCGGGGCGCAGTATCGCCCCGGGGCGTGACAGCAACAATGTCCCACTGAAACCCGACCCTCGGCCCACTACCCGGGCTATGCAACACTATGTCCAGGAAAGAGGCAAAGTGTGGAAAATCTAAAGCATAAAAGAACCTAGCCCAAGTGAAGGTTCTCTACTGGTCTGGTTAACATGCAGCATATGACGGGGTGCTAGGTCAAGTTCCAATAATAGCATTAAATAAACTAAATCATGAGCAGGGAACATCAAGGAATATAAACACCAAAACCAAGCAACATAAGCCTCATCTCCCTAAACATGCTCTCAACTAGCATAGGTAAAAACATTCATCGAACATATAATATCTTGAAGATATCTAATGTGTACCCTGAATCATGAAAGCCTCAATCCACATGAACTATATCATTCTTGTGCTCACCTCTCAAGGCTATAGTTTGTACAACGAATTATGCATGCTCTCACATTATCAGATATAAATATACTATCTTGCAAGTTTCCATCAGGCATATCTCAATATCATAAAATACAATTCCTCGAACCAATGTCATCACCAAACTTGCATCTCAATCAGATATTGGTACACTAACATGCATGCATTTTAATACATAGAATTAGAGAACCGTCCACCGGTTCTGGAGGCGAAACACCCACCTGAAACTTGACGATCCGATGCCCCGCCTGGCTGAATTTTCGCGTGAATAATCCTTATCCACCCAAGAGCCCGATGCCGTAAAAATCATCCAATTCCGCCATACGGATTGGGCGCAATCACTAAAACAATGCACACTGCGCACTCAAATTCCAGAATTTCAGCAATTGAAAATAAGTTTAAGAAAATGTAGGTGCAGCCCCAAATACCTCAAGATGAAGTTCCTAGCAGTAAAACAAAGATGTCCTCTTTCATACAACCATCTTCAAGTCCTCAAAAATCCACCATCAATTTACCTTAACATTCAAGTGAAGCAAAATCACAATGCTGTCCAAAAACTCCTACATAAACTTGCTAGCATTTCCAAGCTTAAATAGGGGCTGTTACAAAGGGATTCATCCACAGATCATAAAAGATAATTTGCTCACCTTGAAGTTAAGAAGAAGTACCAACTTGAATTTCTGAAAAAGACCTTATATCCACAAAGTTATCTGCATTCCAAGGTGCATTGCTCAAATCAAGACTAAAACAGGGACTGCAGTAAACCATATAATTGCACTTAAAAAGATCATTAAAGTTACCAAATCAAACGTGCTCCAAATCCTGCAAGAGAGGTACCATTGGATTCCTTGTCGAGAGTACATACAAATTGAGCTAAAGAACTCCAGTTTTCATGCTCGGATGAAGGAGAAAACCCATAAACACTTTGAACTATCCAACAAGTTCCATCTGTACACGAATGCAGCAAGGTGCTCCAAAGATCATGCATAAACCCTAATAAAAACTCATATCTGGGAAAATTATACAAACCAATGTTGTAGATCTTCGAGTTCTGGAAATGTCCCCGCAAAAATCATCCAAATATTCCACTCTTACAATTCAGAAAAGCCAAAATACTAAAGGCTGCCCAGAAATCCAGACTGAAACAAAGGGTCCCAAAGATAGCCCTAAAACTCTGTAAAAACATGAGATCGGAGGGGAGAGTTGAATACAAAGATTGTAGCCTTACCTCTTGTGAAAACGTAGAACCAAAAATGAGCTCAAAATTCCAAGAAATGAGTCCTGGGGAATTTTCGCACTGAAACGCGATGGAGAGGGCTGTGAAGCAGCAAAGGTGATGTCCTCAAATCTTGGTGAAGAAGATGATCCAAATGGCCTTCAAAAATCCCCAAAAAATCCAGTGTTGTAGAAGACTTGTTGATGGAGCTCTGCCAAAAAAACTCCCCTGAGAAAAGCTCTCCAAAAGGTCCAAAATGGAGGAGGAAGACACGTTTTAAAGCCAAGGAGGAAGAAGAAGCAGGAATTAATTCCCTGCTGCTACAGTAACGGGCCGGCCCGGCACTGTGCTGCCGGGCCGCCACGCGTCGCACATCCGCGCGCTCCCGCTCAGTAGCACCCGCGCCCGATCGCCGCCACGTGTCACTTCCCGACAGGCCAATCCACGCGGCCAATCGGGAGGCGACACGTGGCCTCCCTTATCCGCCCGCAGCAGCGCCTGCCCGGCCTGCCCGCGCCTGCTGCGTGGGCCGGGCTCGCTGCACCGCACCTCCGCTCCTGCCACGTGGCGTACGGGACCAACGGGAAGCCGCCACGTGGCACCCCCTCCGATCCACCGGTCCACCATGCACCAGAAAAACACTGTAAACTTTGGGTTGCCCGTTTTCACGCGTCCGGACTCAGAAAAAAAACATGTAAATAGTCGATTTCCAATGTTTTTGCGCGCTGAATCCAAATACGAAGTCCAATTCTCCAAATTCTCATCCGAAATTTTGCCGAAAGCCCCCGGAAAGCCCACTTGATCCGATTTTCTCGCCGGGTCCAATCCTAAAGTCCGCTTTGCCAAATTCCAACTCTAAAAAATTCCCGAAGGCATCCGGAGAGGTGATCTTGGGTCCAAACTTCGCGCTGAGTCCAATATTAATATCCCTTGCACGCGAAACCACTTCTAAACATCCGACAGGATCATCAGACTACTCTCGTGATCCATTTAACACACCGGGTCCATCACAATGTCCAATTGGTGCACAAATACCACCGACACGCCACATAGGCCTCCAGGAGCTGCAGATGCAACAGTAGTCTAATAGTAGAAATTTCGGGTCTTCACATCCTCCCCCACTAAAAGAAAGTTTCGTCCTCGAAACAAGCTCAAGTCCACCAGGAGTCACAAATACCATGGGTAGATATCCATCAATAACGCCTCCAGCTCCCCAAACACCACTCACTCCCCGTGATTACTTCCCAACAACAACAACAATCACAAGTACGGCATGGCCCGATGTGCAATTCTCTCATCTCTCGAGCCAGAAATCGCAACGGGCGTCCATCGTACTCCAACAATCACAGATCTCAAAGGGGCAAGTCAATCACGGGCGAGGGATCCAAAAACACATAACTCCTGAGCTGAGACGTGAAATACCAGAGGGGCTCCAATAAAAGCTGGGGAAAACGAAAATAACCACATCCTGGTGCCAATCTCAACAAGGCGACCCGAAGCATACCCACACATTCATCCAATAAGGAAAAGAATCCAATAAGCTGGGGTCTTCACTCGGTTACTTCCCGATCCAAAACCACCCGAGTGGACTACTCAACCGCGGGCTGCCCTCAAAAGGGATCCTTAAGAGATACAATCTCATGCCACAGTTGGTCGCTCAACATGCCAACATAACCCCAACGGACCCACGGGTCGAAGTCAATCTCTCAACTAATAAAGAACATCCTGACGGGGACCAAACCGTCAGTGAACGGGACTGATAACTAGCTCGAAAGGCGATCATAATGCTGATGCCCAAACTCGCGGTCAAAAGTCCAAACCATCAACGACAATCCGCGTAAATCCCACTCAAGATGCAGAAAGCTGTAGTCTCCACTGGTGCCACTCTAATCTGTCATAAAGTATAGAACAAAAACGCTGAGCAATCAAGACTGATAGCCAACCAGGCATGGCCTACGCCCAGGTATATCAATCAAAGCCGGAAATAATTGGCGTACTGAAAGGCTCAACTGTGGGATCCAAGCTGCCTACAAAGCAGCGGTTCGTCCAACCACAATGGGAGGCATCACTAAAACACACAATCCATCTCCCAACACTAGAAACACTAGCATTGGCGCTGGTATCAGTCTCATTATCCATTGGCCATGCTCTCCCGACACTGCCAAGTCCAAGAAGCTCCTCACTTCAAGAATAACTGTTGGTCTCAGCCAATCTCGAATAACATCCATTTGGTCGGGTTTCCACTGCCGCCCCCTACGGCTAACACAATGCGACCCAAGAAGGTGTACTTCTGAAGCTAAAACTTGTATCTCAATAACTTGGCATACAGCTTCATCCACACAGGCATGGTAGCACATCCACAAGTGCTCCACGTACTCCAAGTTGCTCTGGGAGTAAATCATAATATCCCTGGGGAACACCACTCCCAAATCGTCCAAGTACAACTGGGACACGCAATTCCTCAAATCATAAGAGCGGCAGGGCATTTGTCATTCCATTTGGCCTCACTATGAGCTCATAATGCCCCTGCCGGATCCTGAATGCCCTCTAGGCAAAGTCCTCGGCTGTCTGATTCCAAGTAGGTACTCGCATCATACACTAACTGCCGGAGTATAACCCCATCAAAAGGTCCTAGATACCACCCGGACCTGTCTACACTCGAACCATAAAAGGACCCTCACCGTCGTGTATCAACGACGTGGCATCACCACCGTGTACCAACGGCGTGGCACTAGGTCAACCAGACCCCTCGATCCATCAGATCCTGCAACTGCGCCATCAGCTCTCTCAGCTCTACAGGCGATATCCAATGAGGTGCTGTCGTGGGTGGCGTGGTTCCCCGAACCACGTCAAACGTAATCTCTATCTCCCTAACCGGCGGCATTATCAACGGCTTAGGTGAAATCACACCCGGGATCTTGTGGGCAACAGAGATATCCTTGGGTCCCGGTGCCGCCGTAAGCACCTCCCGCACAGTCGCTATAACCCGTGTGCTCTAACTATCTCAACCACCAAGCCTCCTCCCGTCTGCCTCGCAGAGGTCAAAATCCGATCTCCCAGCAGTCAAACATCTTGTGGCACTAAGCCAATCAAAACCCAAGCACTTGGTCAAACACCGAATTGCCACAATTTCCAATACGTCTGCCGATACAACTCACGGCCTCAACTGCATTGGGCATAATCCACAAGCCTCCTCCACATGCACAACACCAACAGAAACCTGTGCCTCTAGTGCACGTGGTAACAAATCTGCCTCTAGTCCATGCAGGAATGCAACCTACTCTAACTCCGACTGTTGTGATGAATTCACACCTGCGACAACCCGATCCGCTGCTGTGGCGCCCTCCAACCGGGCGGCACAGGTTCATCCGCTCAAAGCAAGTGGTTGTCGCTTAATCTGCAAGGAAAACCAGGACTATCCACATAGGGAGCACGACCTCTGTCTCTGCTCCCACTGAGGTGACGAATAAGGTCCTCCGCAGATAACAGATCCACGCTACCGCTGCGCCACTCGGATATAGATACTGATGCTGCCATCGGGATCCACCCGATCTCTGGCATCTCGGGGATCTACACCCCTTGGGAAGAAAACTAGAATGCCTCTGCCGGTCGGTCTGTCCTCCATCACCCGGCGCCAAGCGCCTAAGTCCAGAACTCACCTCTGGCGGCAGATCCCTATCCAAAGGAACTACAGCGCCATGCTCCACACACAACCCTACACCATCGAGGCATCAAAAATCCATAACAGATGGACCAATTAAACTGAAAGGTATCCTGGCGCAATCCACTCCCAGACACACATATCCTATGCGCCTCGTCCCCCGAAACCTGGAGCGCGCAGTTCAACAACTGCATAAACTCTCCAGCACAGGGAGGCTCTCATTTGTTCACTCCATCACCACCAACCACGACTCTGCCTCCAAAGCCTCCAAACTCAATCTTACGAGTCGGGGTGGTTCATCTGCCAAATCTGGCTCAATAGCTCGATCATGTCCCACAGCTCCTCTACTGTCAACTATCCACCCTGCCTCGGTGCCTCGACACTAAACATTGGCACGGAGGGGGCTACTCAGTGTTCTGACAACTGTGTCACTAAAACTAGCTGCTCGCTCACTCCGCCGCTGATAAGCCTCAGCCAATCCCGTCATCTGGGTCCGGAGTTCTCTGACCTCAATCCAGGTATCCGGCGCATAGCCAACCGCTCAAGCTCAACAGCTATGACAGGATGCACACGGGTCAAAACCCAGCGTCGGGGAGACACCCCTCACCACGACGAAACAGCAAATCAGCACACAAAAGCCACTCGACCCAATCTAGCGAAAGTCTAGAGCATGTCACCCATTCCACAGCATTATGTTGTCTGCAGCCAACATAATTACTTAGGAGAATAAGCATGCCAATCACCCTTCCCATCCCTTGGGAGAGGTATAAAACTCAATCAGGACTCTCGCTATAAATCACGACTCTCACGAAGTCAACCAAGGATCAAACCATAAGCCTAGGGTTTCTAAGTCACCATGACCTACAACCAATTCTCTGATACCACTCTAATCTGTCACGCCCCGAGGTCGAAACTGCGCCCCGGGCTCGCCAACAGATCCGCCACCTATGCGAAATCCCGCATAGGCGAAGCGTCCAACCTGCAAAAGTATCATCTAACAACTAAACAGATATCAGAGCTGAAGAAAAACTGTTGTAATAAAAATCTGAATCACTGTACAACTGAAAAGAAAAAGGTACAATATCTATCTCCCAAAATGATCATAAACAAAATCCTCTGATACAAAACTCAAAAGGAAGATATCTCCAATAAATACACCAGTGTACAAGCTCTCAATACAAAAAAATATCCTCACTACATCAGTCTCTCAAAAGAGGAAAAAGAAATAAACTAATCTACTGAAGCTCTCCTCTGAAGGGGTACCGCTACACTCCAACGACGGGTAGGGGAACTAGCTCGCGACTCTCTCGCCTCTGTCAGAAGGATCGGCAATAGGAGCAACAGGAATAGCAGTAGGAGTTCCTGGGGAAAAGACACCACGACAGGTGTGAGAACTACATCCCACAGTAGTTCTCAGTGGGTGCCGCCAACAAGCCCGACGGTCTGCCCACTAAGTCTACTAGAGGCATAAAGTAACAGATGCAGTGCAGGAAAGAAAAGCTGGTAAATAACTCTACAGCTACTATGCCTCTATCTAGATGCTCAAGGAGTGGAACAGAAAGAAATATGGTGCATCTACTATCTCTCAACTCAGATCACCCAATCTATACTGACTGCCACATCGGGTCAAGTCAAACCTGCGCCTACCTACTGTCGTTACATCCACGGAGGACCGGGCTTACGTAAGGCGTCCGTGACTGCCACTAACTGGCCCAGCCAGAGGGACGGTGTCCGTGACTGCCACTAGCTGGCCCAGCCAGAGGGACAAATGCGTCGACAAGCCGCGATACAAAAGTAACAAATCCACCCCGGGCGTGGCTCTCGAGGGGTGCAACCCCACCGAGGAAAAGGTATTCGCGCACTCTGTCGCTCAGGTGGCACTGCAGGCTATAGTCAAAATCCACTCTCACGCTCTGAACGGAAGGACTCAAACCAGCGAACATCTCGCACAACAGTCGGAGCACTCTCGACGACTCAGCTGATCAGCTCTCACGAAACACGAGATACTAGCCTCACCAACAGCTCACGGTACAGAACACACTGGCTGGAGATACTCCACAGCCAGGAATGACCCACAACACGGGGCCAAGAACACAGGTCGGACGACACTCAACGACCTGGGACCACCGTCAACCGCCAACGGTTCCCAACAACACTGACCGGAAGATACTCGACGGCCCGGGACCACCGTCTACTCAACGGCTCCCCACGACACTAGCACAAACTAAACTCATCTACCAGACTACACTCTGCCCCCAGGCACGAGTGCAACAATGTCCCACAGAAACCCGACCCTCGGCCCACTACCCGGGCGAGGCAACACTATGTCCAGGAAAGATGCAAAGTGCGGAAAATCTAAAGCATAAAAGAACGTAGCCCAAGTGAAGGTTCTCTACTGGTCTGGTTAACATGCAGCATATGACGGGGTGCTAGGTCAAGTTCCAATAATAGCATTAAATAAACTAAATCATGAGCAGGGAACATCAAGGAATATAAACACCAAAACCAAGCAACATAAGCCTCATCTCCCTAAACATGCTCTCAACTAGCATAGGTAAAAACATTCATCGAACATATAATATCTCGAAGATATCTAATGTGTACCCTGAATCATGAAAGCCTCAATCCACATGAACTATATCATTCTTGTGCTCACCTCTCAAGGCTATAGTTTGTACAACGAATTATGCGTGCTCTCACATTATCAGATATAAATATACTATCTTGCAAGTTTCCATCAGGCATATCTCAATATCATAAAATACAATTCCTCGAACCAATGTCATCACCAAACTTGCATCTCAATCAGATATTGGTACACTAACATGCATGCATTTTAATACATAGAATTAGAGAACCGTCCACCGGTTCTGGAGGCGAAACACCCACCTGAAACTTGACGATCCCATGCCCAGCCTGGCTGAATTTTGGCGTGAGTAATCCTTATCCTCCCAGGAGCCCGATGCCGCGAAAATCATCCAATTCCGCCATACGGATTGGGCGCAATCACTGAAACAATGCACACTGCGCACTCAAATTCCAGAATTTCAGCAATTGAAAATAAGTTTAAGAAAATGTAGGTGCAACCCCAAATACCTCAAGATGAAGTTCCTAGCAGTAAAACAAAGATGTCCTCTTTCATACAACCATCTTCAAGTCCTCAAAAATCCACCATCAATTTCCCTTAACATTCAAGTGAAGCAAAATCACAATGCTGTCCAAAAACTGCTACATAAACTTGCTAGCATTTCCAAGCTTAAATAGGGGTTGTTCCAAAGGGATTCATCCACAGATCATAAAAGATAATTTGCTCACCTTGAAGTTAAGAAGAAGTACCAACTTGAATTTCTGAAAAAAGACCTTATATCCACAAAGTTATCTGCATTCCAAGGTGCATTGCTCAAATCAAGACTAAAACAGGGACTGCAGTAAACCATATAATCGCACTTAAAAAGATCATTAAAGTTACCTAATCAAGCGTGCTCCAAATCCTGCAAGAGAGGTACCATTGGATTCTTTGTCGAGAGTAGATACAAATTGAGCTAAAGAACTCCAATTTTCTGTAAGAACTGGAATAAGAGGAGGAAGAGGTGAGGTAGTATATAGGCAGTAGAGTATATAAAAGAGGAGTGAGAGGAGCTTAGCCGGTTCTTGAGAGGCCTCCGAAGGGGAGCGCGGCATGGGAGGGCTTCACTGCAAAGAGGTGGCGAAGGGGGATGGCGGAGGAGACAGGGATGATACCCCCAAGATGAAACTGACAGAGCAAATGGGAGATGAAGGAAGGGTTCCAGCTGGATGCCACTTCGATGCTAGATCAGGTAGGTAGTCCCGCAGTTCAACCAGGCCGACCAGCGATGTCACGCCCCCGGGGGTTTTTGAGTCTATCAAAGCGGAAATTGCGTGTATCATTTTTTTTTTCTCTCTTAACAAGGTATTTTAAACCTCATCCCCAGTGCGTGCCAGACCGCCACATACACAAATTTTCCCTGCCCACGGACAGAGTCTTCTTTGTATATGCACGGCGTCTCATTTACAACAACATACATCAAACACCAACCATCAACCATACAATAGACATACATCATCAAGCGGAATATTAAAGCGGCATTAGTGTTTAGAAAGGATAAAGCCAGCGGTTGCAAAACCCGTGCCCACACGGCACTTCGTTTTGAGAAAACCTTTTCGAAATCATTCGGTTTATCATAAAAACGTGCCACATAAGAAAACATCACCAAAAGAAACGAATATAAAAGTACACCTCATCCACAGCACTAAGTAATATATGTCCACGAATATTACGACCCACAAGCAAATTAACTAAATTAAGCGTAAGAGAAATGAGATAATAAAAACCAAGTGTTCTGACTACGGTTCTCGCGACGCAGTCTCACCGCCCTCCCGGCTAACACACCTCGTAACACCTGTCACGGAGTGGGTAATGTCAGTGACAAACAAAGTAGATGTCTAATATCAATAAGGAAATAAGGAGCAAACCGAATACACCGGAACCATTTCGCTAAAACCCTGCACATATTAAGCTGGGCCCCAACCCCAGAATTATCAATTAAATTGGGCACCAACCCCAGAATATTTGTCGGAGAGACCAAAGTCTCCCCTCGTGCGCAAACACCTCTTTGATGCTTTTAACCTCTTCGCGGTGCTGGTGTGCTACTTTCAGCGGGCGCGAAGAGGTCCTCACGGCACCCACACCTTTGTGAGGAACACGGGTCGTAAGAGACCACTCTTCCGGAAAAGTACACCCATGCGGAGGCCAATCCGCCTGTGTACGTGCAGCATCCGAAAACGAATTTGCCGAGATCGGCGTGTCATGAGCAACGCGACCGTAGCCGCTTCAATTGTTAGATAAAAACACAATTATGCGAAAGGTTAAACTATCCATCTACTTTGTTAGATAAATTAAGAGCATTTTAATGACGATAGATGCACTTACTGCACTGGTTGTATTTACAGCAACCGTACCCACCTATTTGAAGAGAAATCGGAACACCTGAATCCTTCGCGCACCCCCGCTGCGCGTCTGGACCTAAAGAAAGCCCGCAAGGATAACTATAGTCAAAAGCGTGTACTAACATCTGAAAACACAAGACCCAATTTACTCTTTTTGACGGAAGAGTCCAACACCGTCCGGGTTGACGGAACGGAAATCCCGCGCCGCCGTCGTCGTCCGCCGCTGCCCCGCGCGGTTCGGAATCGCGCGGCGTGTCTCCGCGGCGACGCCCACGCGGCGCGGTGCCCCGCACGGGTGCTGCCCGCGCGGCGGCCGCGCGGCGCCCATGCGGGTGCGGCCCCGCTCGGCACCCGCGGGCGGAATTGCCCGCGCGGGTGCTGTCCGTGCGGCGGCCACCCGGGTGCGGTGCCCGCGCGGGTGCGGCCCCGCACGGCTGCTGCCCGCGCGGCGGCCGCGCGGCGCCCATGCGGGTGCGGCCCCGCTCGGCACCCGCGCGCGGAATTGCCCGCGCGGGTGCTGTCCGTGCGGCGGCCACCCGGGTGCCGCGCCCGCGCGGGTGCGGCCCCGCACGGCACCCGCGCGCGGGATTGCCCGCGCGGGTGCTGTCTGTGCGGCGGCCGTGCGGCGCCAGCGCGGGTGCGGCCCCGCACAGCGCCCGCGCGGTTGCGGGCCTGCGCGGGTGCCGCCCGCGCGGCAGCCGCGCTGCTCCCGCGCGGTGCCCGCACGGTTGCGGGTCCGCGCGGGTGCCGCCCGCGCGGTTGCGGGTCCGCGCGGCAGCCGCGCGTGTAGAGTACCGGGTCTTTGGATAGCGCGCCGACCACACGGATGGCTTGGAGCAGAGAGTTGCCTTGGGCATGTTGCATCTGAGTTCACAGTTGATGCCGGGTTGATTCGGATCAACGCGGAAGCTCCAGCTCGATTTGGGGTTTTTCCGGGCTTTGTAGGCCGATTGAGGATGAGATTGGGAATTTCCGACTTCACCGTGGAGTGCTGGAAATTCAGGAACACTTGGAACAGGTGTACTTTCAGATTACAGCGAGGTTCGGGAGGTTCCGGACTGACGCGGAGGATCCGGAGGCAAAAAGTGAGTCAGAACTGGCAGTTTTGGAGCCGGTAATTGATTTGAGCACCCCGACTCAACGGATGAGCTTTTTGAAGAGAAAAAGCTGTGGACACGTGTATTTTCGATTTACAGCGAGGTTCGGGAGGTTCCGGACTGACGCGGAGGACCCGGAGGCAAAAAGTGAGTCGGAACTGGCAATTTTGGAGCCGGTAATTGATTTGAGCACCCCGACTCAACGGACGAGCTTTTTGAAGAGAAAAAGCTCTGGACACGTGTACTTTTGATTTACAGCGAGGTTCGGGAGGTTCCGGACTGACGCGGAGGATCCGGAGGCAAAAAGTGAGTCGGAACTGGCAGTTTTGGAGCCGGTAATTGATTTGAGCACCCCGACTCAACGGATGAGCTTTTTGAAGAGAAAAAGCTGTGGACACGTGTATTTTCGATTTACAGCGAGGTTCGGGAGGTTCCGGACTGACGCGGAGGACCCGGAGGCAAAAAGTGAGTCGGAACTGGCAATTTTGGAGCCGGTAATTGATTTGAGCACCCCGACTCAACGGATGAGCTTTTTGAAGAGAAAAAGCTGTGAGCGCGTGTATTTTTGATTTACAGCGGAGTTCGGGAGGTTCCGGGCAGCGGCAGAGAGCCCAAAGGCAAAAAGTGAGTTGGAGTTGGAGTTTTGGATTTAGTTAATTAATTAATTGATTTAATTAATAAAGCTTTTGCTTTATAAAAGCTTCCAGCCTCCCTCTGCAGCAAAGAGAAAGAAAGAAAGAAAGAAAGGAAAAGAAAAGAGAGGAAAAGGAAGAAGAAGAAGAAAGAAGAGTGTTGGAGCATTTTTTTGGATTTTTGGACTCGCCGTTGGAGGCCGCGTGGAGCTCGTGGGCGTGCGGCGAGCATCGTCAACGTAAGCAAATTCAGATTTTTGGGTTTTTAGAGGTTTGGTGCAGTTTTTTTGAGCTCTGGGATTTTAATTGGTTTTTAAAATGCTAAAAATTGGATTTTTGGAGTAATTGGATTTTTGGGGATTTATCGGATTTATTGGGGGTCTTTTCAGATTTTTTGCCATCGCCGGCGGCCGCGCGCGCACGCAACGGCGCACGCGCGGCGCCAGAGTGCTGCTGTTGGCAGCACCCTGCGGCGACATGCCGCTGGGCGCGGCGCCGCGTGCAGCAAAGGGCGGCACGCGGCGCTGCCTGGCCGCGTGCGGGCGCGCGCGGCAGGGCCGCGCGCAGGGGCGCGCGGCACTTCCTGGCCGCGCGCAGGCGCGAGCGGCAGGGCCGCGCGGAGGCGCGCGCGGCATGGCCGCGCGCTGCCCTGCGCCGGCGCGCGGGCGCGCGCGGGCCTGCGCGCAGCGCCGCTGGGCGCTGCGCGGCGCGCTCCGGCACCGCGCTCCGGCACCGCGCAGCGGGTCGCTGCTTGGTTTGGCGCCGTGCGGCGGTCCTCCCTCGTCGCGCGGCTGGTTTTTCGCCGCTCGGCGTGCTCCCGGACGGCGGGCGACTCCTCGGTTTGCGTGCCGGCGCCGTGTTTTCGCCGTCGGAGCCCGTTGGTCGCCGTCGGCCGCGGTGTTCGCCGTCGGCTGCTGCTTTTTCGCCGTCAAGCAGATTTTGAGCAGTTTTCGCGAGCAGGTTGCGAGCAGTTTTCGCGCTGGCTTTCGCGCAGGTTTTCGCTGTTTTTCGCAAGCCGTTTCTTGCTGTCGTCGCGAGCAGTTTCGCGAGCGGTGTTCGGGCAGTTTTTCACGAGCGGTTTTCGCAGGATTTTCGCAAGCTGATTTTTGAGCTGTTTTTCGCCGTCGGGCGCTGGTTTTCGCCGACGGAGCTATTTTTCGCCGCCGCGTGCTGTTTTTCGCCGTCGGGCGCTGGGTTTCGCCGACGGAGCTGTTTTTCGCTGCCGCGTGCTGTTTTTCGCCGTCGGGCGCTGGGTTTCGCCGACGGAGCTGTTTTTCGCCGCCGCGTGCTGTTTTTCGCCGTCGGGCGCTGGTTTTCGCCGACGGAGCTGTTTTTCGCCGCTGCGTGCTGTTTTTCGCCGTCGGGCGCTGGTTTTCGCCGACGGAGCTGTTTTTCGCCGCCGCGTGCTGTTTTTCGCCGTCGGGCGCTGGTTTTCGCCGACGAAGCTGTTTTTCGCCGTCGCGTGCCGTTTTTCGCCGTCGGGCGCTGGTTTTCGCCGACGGAGGCTGTTTTCGCCGACGGAGGCTGTTTTTCGCCGTCGGATGCCCGGTTTTGACCGTTTTGATTGATTTTGCGATTTCTTCGCTTCTGACAGCTTACGGTTGTTACAGAATTTGAGTTGGCGTAGTTTCGTGAAAGTTTCAAGTCTTGAAGATTGAAGGTGAAGAAAGTTGGATCATTTAACTCAATCTCAAGAAAGAAGAATTCAAAAGGATCAGGTATGTTTAACTAAAGATTTTGTGTGATCCGAATACTTCTTGTAGTGTAGAAACACTTGGAAGAATCTTTCATTGCATAAAAATCAAAAACTGGACTTGGGACATGTTCAGGATCTGGATCAGGTTGTTCAATCCGGATCCCGAAGGTGGTTCGTTCATACACCAGTTCAATCCGGATCATAGCCTCTCTTGATCCGGATCCCGAACACTGAGTTTACCATCTTCCTTGAACGATCCGGATCAGGCTTCGCAATCCGGATCCCGAACGTTGATGTTTGGTGAACTGTATGAACGATCCGGATCAAGCACTTCGATCCGGATCCCGAACCTTCATTTTTCTGGAACTACCTGACTCGTTACGACGATCCGGATCACAGCTAATCCGATCCGGATCGCCGTCCGTAAAATTTCCAGAAATGGTAGGTTTTTGATTCTTATCTCCTTCCTAGGGTTTCTAACCTATAAATAGACCCTTTGACTCTTTTTCTAGGGTTAATCCAAAAAGAAGGAAAATAGCCGTCATATTCATATCTTATTTTATACGGCTCTAGATCCACATATAGAGAAGAAAGGAAATCATTAGAGAATACTCTATGTTTCTTCATCTATATTGATTAGTTTGATTCTAGGTTTTCATACTCACATCTTGAGTTGAATCAAACTAATGAATACTTAGATGGTATTTCCGATCTATCTTTGATCTAAGTATTCGGCGGATCATCACCACCAAAAACAACGATTTACCCCAAAAATCGGCGCGTGGATTCGCGTGTCCTTGTGGATTCAAGGTTCAACCGCTCTCGTGGATTCGGAGCGAGGCACGTTCGTGGATTCGAAGGGTGCTATTGGGTGAAGACCGTGGACTCGGTCGGACGTCGTGGATTCGACGTTGGACGCCGTGGATTCGGCGTTGGGCGCAGATCGTGGATTCGAGAAGCGTCGCGGAGCGAGCGGAGAAGATCCTCTAGGAGCGTATGGAAAAGGTTGAGTCGTAAGTGTGTACGGTAAATCACCTTGTACGTGTTTTAATTCTAGTGGATTTCTGCCGTGTTATCGGTCCAGTGGTTTTTTACTCCGGTGATGGAGTTTTCCACGTAAAAATCTTGCGAGTTATTTTTATTTCCGCATTGGGTTTTTATCGCAACGATTTTTGAGTGTTTATACGTTTACACCTATTCACCCCCCTCTAGGTATTTTTTCCCCTATTTAGATCCTTATTACATATAACCCAACAGCGGTGCGGTTTTTAGCTTCCGCGGAGCGCGCGGTCGTGTGGTTGGTCGCTGCGTGCTCCGTTTCGCGTGCGGTTTCTGGCATCGGGCTTCGTGTTGCGTGCGGACCCCTTGGAAGCCAGGTAAGTCCCGCTGGGCCCAATTGCAAGTGTCGACAAGCAATTGGTGGCATTTCTGAGGTGGGTTGGTTTTTCTCTCCAAGTCTACGGACTTCCTTCTAATTCTATTGTGATAGGATTGCATGCTAGTTTAAGTGTTTTCTTGGAACTTAACTAGCACCCCCGTCATATGTGCATGTGTTTGACCAGACCGATAGAGAACCTTGATTTGGGCTAGGTTCCTTTATGCTTTAGACATCCCACATTTTGCTTATCCCTCTGGGTTAGGGTTCCTCGCCCGGGTAGTGGGCCGAGAGGTCAGAGTGTTGTGGGACGGGTGTTGCACTCGGGCCCGGGGGTCCGAGTGGGGTCTGGTGGATGGGTTAGGCCAGTGTTAGTGTTTTGGGGAACCGTTTCAGTTAAACGGTGGTCCCGGGGTTTTCCTTTCCGCTGTTCTTCTCGTCACCACCCTGTTGTGATCGTGGTGCACGTGTGTTAGCAGGACCTTGAACCCAGAACCTTTTTGGATGAATACATGATTTTAGTCAGCCAATGTCTCTTCCAAGCCTCGCAAGGTTGCCTGAGTCTGTTCTTGTGTGATAGGACGAGGGCATTAGCCCTTCGAGGTTTGGACATAAAACTTGATTTCAAAGGGTTTTCCTAAAAAGACTAAAAATCATTAATAAGATGGATTTCTCTCAGATCGAATGATTTTCTGAAATAAATGACATGGTTTCTTATAAACTTATCCACCCGAGCGGATTCGAGTGATCTGGGTTCTAAGGGCTGCTTCTTTCTTGGGGACGTAGGTGTTAGTCTCCCGGGGTTTCGGACCTTTCGCAGATCTGGCCGTGGAGTAGCTCCGGCCGTGAGTTGTGTGTTGAGTTCAGTGGGATGTTGTTGAGGGAGCCGTTGGGAGAGACGGTGGTCCCAGCTGTGTAGTACCTTCGTTGAGTGGGTCAGTGTTGTGAGATTGAGTCGTGGAGGGTTCTCCGACTGAGTTGTGCTTTGAGCATCGAGATACCGATCTGTTTGATCGAGGACTACAGCCTGCAGGAGCCACTTGTGAGACAGTGATACTGATGAGATACTTGAGTTCGGTGGGGTCGCACCCCTCGAACCACGCCCCGGGTGCGTTGATGATTCCGAGCCTGATGAGGCTGCGATGATGATACCGAGCCTGACGAGGCTGCGATGATGCGCCTAGTTCATATACTAGAGGTCGCTTGATACCCCTGGCCGAGCTACCATGGGGTCACTGTGTGAGATATCGAGTTTGTCCGATTGGACACCCTGGTTGATACACCAGGGGGCGCAGGCTTGACTCGACTGGACCCTGTGGGGCAGTCGCTGAGATTTGGGTTACACTGAGAGAGTGATGGCGTAGCATGTGTCATAGCAGAGCGTCTTGGGCTTAGTTCTTGTGACATATTGTCAGCAGTGAGTGGCTGCATACCATCATCCATAGTCTCTTCTTTTTGAGCATAGTAGATAGAGGCATGATAGCTGTAGATTCTTTTCCAGCTTATTTTCATTATCAGTCTTATCTGTTATCTTATGCCTCTGGTAGACTTAGTGGGCAGACCGTGGTTCTTGGAGACGGTACCCACTGAGAACTACTGTAGGATGTAGTTCTCACACCCTCTGTCGGTGACAGGTTGCTGAGGCTTTCTTCCGTTCCTGCTGGGCTTGACTGGACGGACCGAGGACAGGGAGTCGCGTGATAGTTCCCTACCAGCATTGTTACTTTAGAGAGAGGTAGATGTACCATCCGGGATTGTGGGAGTTGGTTATGTTTCCTGTTTAGCTATCTCCCATTTGGATTCGTAGATGTTGTATAGGTGGACTTCTATTTGTATCTTCTGATTTTGGGAGATAGGCTATGTGTTGTTGCAACTTTGTAGTTGTGAAATTTTATAGTACAGCTTTTTATCCGCTCTGATATCTGTGTAGCTGTAGTTTTGTCTTTTGCAGGCTAGACGCTTCGTCTGTACGGCAGTTTCCGTACAGATGGCGGATCTGTTAGCGAGCCCGGGTCGCAGTTTCGACCCCGGGGCGTGACAGATTAGAGTGGTATCAGAGCCTAGGATGTAGGTCATCGAGGACTTAGAAACCCTAGGCTTGTGGTTGGACATTAGGATGACTACGTGAGAGTCGTGACTTTTAGCGAGAGTCCAGATTGAGATTTTACCTCTCCCTCGGGTTGGGACGAGTGATTTCATATGTTATTCTCTCAAGGTGATTATGTTGGCTGCAGACAACATAATACTTTAGGAAGGATAACAAGTTTTAGACTCTCGCTGGATTGGGTCGTATGGTTGTTGTGTCCTGATGTTCGTTTTTGTTTCAGTTACCTGCGAAGCCGCCGAGACGTCGTGCAGCGACGAGCAGGCGTTTGACCTCAGCTGAGGAGCCCGGACGGCGGGCTGCCGAGCAGGCTGGGCAGAGTGAGGTACAGGATCTGCGGGCTCTGGTGACCCAGATGTCGGAGGCGTTGCGGCGCCAGGAGAAGAACATGGAGCGTGTGTTGCGCATGTTCTAGCTGAGAGCATCTCCCGGGGTATCACCAGTAGTACTCCAGCCGCGACATTGTCGATTTCGACCCTGGTCACACCACTGATGGTGCAGGAGCAGCGAGAGGTTGCCAACCGGTTATTTTACTTCATCCAGTCCCATCCCCTGCAGATTTTGGGACTTAAGTTGGGGGCCTTGGGAGGCCGAGAACTGGATCGCTGCTATGGAAAAGCTGTTCAAGGATTGTTCATCCAGGAGAAGCTTCAGGGCGCTTGATCTTGCGCCTTTGGTTAGGGACGCCGAGAGTGGTGGCGTCGGGTTCGTCCTGTTGGACCACCGAGAGCGAGTTTCCCGATGGTTGAGCAGTGGGCCCCTTGTCACCCAGGATGAGGTTTAGAGGTTGATTATGTTGAGAGGGGACTGCACCTGGATATCTATCTCATCGTGTATTCTCGGCGAGTGCCGACCGTAGATGCAGCGATTGGGCATGTGCGATGGATTGACCGAGGATCACTGATCACCTCCAGGAGGGACGGAGATCGAGGGACCAGCTCCAGAGAGAGAGTCTTCCAGTATTGCCTGATTTCGGGATAGTGGAGTGGATCGAGGTTGCCATGGTGCCAGCCTCAGGATCATGTGTCTCAGAGGAGACAGAGACCTGGAGGTTCTCGGCAGTTGAGGCGCCAGGATAGTGGATTGGAGACCGAGATAGTGGTCGACTTGGTTATGGAACCTTGCAGCCGAGGTTGTGCCCGGTTAGTGTTCAGAACCCGGTAGGGGCTTTCTGAGCTTGCCTTGCGGTCAGGTGGATCGACTGAGGCCTCGATTGTTAGGATTTGAAGAATCGAGTACTCCAGCTGTGTTTGAACGGGTTAGCAGCCGGACCCGTCGTGGATTTTGGATTTATTTCCGAAGTGGCCTAGAGCTTCAAGATCACTGGGGGATAGTGCAGCAACTCCTATGAGGGGAGATGTTGGTTGCCTAATCGAGAGATGTACCTGCGGAACTTGATTGTTTTGGTTGCTAAGGAGCAACGGAGGAGTTTTGCCTTTTGGAGACTTCGATTTTTGGAAGCCACCAGCCGCAGAGATTTATGTTTATAGACTTGAGTTTTGCACCCCTACATGGTTGAGTTGGTGGATTGTGGTTTTGAGTGGCGGCCACAGCAGGGACAGCTTCAACATCTCTCTCTCCTTGTTTTCCCGTTTTATCGCCGAAAATAGCAGACGGAGCGAAAATTTCGAAGGACGACTCCAGAAATGGAGGCGATGCTGGAACCTGTTCTTGTTTGATCGGGGTGAAGGCATCGGTCCTATGGAAATTTCGGACTTTTCGCTATTTTCGGCTGCCTTTCAAATTGAGAGAGAGTTGGAGTTGATGTTAGTCCTGATGTGGGTTTCTTGTGGTAGGGTGTGTGTTTTGGTTTCGAGGACGAAACCTTTTGAAGGAGGGGAGAATGTAGAGTACCGGGTCTTTGGATAGCGCGCCGACCACACGGATGGCTTGGAGCAGAGAGTTGCCTTGGGCATGTTGCATCTGAGTTCACAGTTGATGCCGGGTTGATTCGGATCAACGCGGAAGCTCCAGCTCGATTCGGGGTTTTTCCGGGCTTTGTAGGCCGATTGAGGATGAGATTGGGAATTTCTGACTTCACCGTGGAGTGCTGGAAATTCAGGAACACTTGGAACAGGTGTACTTTCAGATTACAGCGAGGTTCGGGAGGTTCCGGACTGACGCGGAGGATCCGGAGGCAAAAAGTGAGTCGGAACTAGCAGTTTTGGAGCCGGTAATTGATTTGAGCACCCCGACTCAACGGATGAGCTTTTTGAAGAGAAAAAGCTGTGGACACGTGTATTTTCGATTTACAGCGAGGTTCGGGAGGTTCCGGACTGACGCGGAGGACCCGGAGGCAAAAAGTGAGTCGGAACTGGCAATTTTGGAGCCGGTAATTGATTTGAGCACCCCGACTCAACGGACGAGCTTTTTGAAGAGAAAAAGCTGTGGACACGTGTACTTTTGATTTACAGCGAGGTTCGGGAGGTTCCGGACTGACGCGGAGGATCCGGAGGCAAAAAGTGAGTCGGAACTGGCAGTTTTGGAGCCGGTAATTGATTTGAGCACCCCGACTCAACGGATGAGCCTTTTGAAGAGAAAAAGCTGTGGACACGTGTATTTTCGATTTACAGCGAGGTTCGGGAGGTTCCGGACTGACGCGGAGGACCCGGAGGCAAAAAGTGAGTCGGAACTGGCAATTTTGGAGCCGGTAATTGATTTGAGCACCCCGACTCAACGGATGAGCTTTTTGAAGAGAAAAGGCTGTGAGCGCGTGTATTTTCGATTTACAGCGGAGTTCGGGAGGTTCCGGGCAGCGACAGAGAGCCCAAAGGCAAAAAGTGAGTTGGAGTTGGAGTTTTGGATTTAGTTAATTAATTAATTGATTTAATTAATAAAGCTTTTGCTTTATAAAAGCTTACAGCCTCCCTCTGCAGCAAAGAGAAAGAAAGAAAGAAAGAAAGGAAAAGAAAAGAGAGGAAAAGGAAGAAGAAGAAGAAAGAAGAGGGTTGGAGCATTTTTTTGGATTTTTGGACTCGCCGTTGGAGGCCGCGTGGAGCTCGTAGGCGTGCGGCGAGCATCGTCAAGGTAAGCAAATTCAGATTTTTGGGTTTTTAGAGGTTTGGTGCAGTTTTTTTGAGCTTTGGGATTTTAATTGGTTTTTAAAATGCTAAAAATTGGATTTTTGGAGTAATTGGATTTTTGGGGATTTATCGGATTTATTGGTGGTCTTTTCAGATTTTTTGCCGTCGCCAGCGGCCGCGCGAGCGCGCAACGGCGCACGCGCGGCACCAGAGTGCTGCTGTTGGCAGCACCCTGCGGCGACATGCCGCTGGGCGCGGCGCCGCGTGCAGCAAAGGGCGGCACGCGGCGCTGCCTGGCCGCGCGCAGGCGCGCGCGGCAGGGCTGCGCGCGGGTGCGCGCGGCACTGCCTGGCCGCGCGCAGGCGCGCGGGCCTGCACGCAGCGCCGCAGGGCGCCGCGCGCAGCGCCGCTGGGCGCCGCGCGCAGCGCCGCTGGGCGCTGCGCGGCGCGCTCCGGCACCGCGCAGCGGGTCGCTGCGTGGTTTGGCGCCGTGCGGCGGGCCTCCCTCGTCGCGCGGCTGGTTTTTCGCCGCTCGGCGTGCTCCCGGACGGCGGGTGACTCCTCGGTTTGCGTGCCGGCGCCGTGTTTTCGCCGTCAGAGCCCGTTGGTCGTCGTCGGCCGCTGTTTTCGCCATCGGCCGCGGTGTTCGCCGTCGGCTGCTGCTTTTTCGCCGTCAAGCAGATTTTGAGCAGGTTTCGCGAGCAGGTTGCGAGCAGTTTTCGCGCTGGCTTTCGCGCAGGTTTTCGCTGTTTTTCGCAAGCCGTTTCTTGCTGTTTTCGCGAGCAGTTTCGCGAGCGGTGTTCGGGCAGTTTTTCGCGAGCGGTTTTCGCAGGATTTTCGCAAGCTGATTTTTGAGCTGATTTCGCCGTCGGGCGCTGGTTTTCGCCGACGGAGCTATTTTTCGCCGCCGCGTGCTGTTTTTCGCCGTCGGGCGCTGGGTTTCGCCGACGGAGCTGTTTTTCGCCGCCGCGTGCTGTTTTTCGCCGTCGGGCGCTGGTTTTCGCCGTTGGAGCTGTTTTTCCCCGCCGCGTGCTGTTTTTCGCCGGCGGGCGCTGGTTTTCGCCGACGGAGCTGTTTTTCGCCGCCGCGTGCCGTTTTTCGCCGTCGGGCCCTGGTTTTCGCCGACGGAGGCTGTTTTCGCCGACGGAGGCTGTTTTTCGCCGTCGGATGCCCGGTTTTGACCGTTTTGATTGATTTTGCGATTTCTTCGCTTCTGACAGCTTGCGGTGCGGTTTTTAGCTTCCGCGGAGCGCGCGGTCGTGTGGTTGGTCGCTGCGTGCTCCGTTTCGCGTGCGGTTTCTGGCATCGGGCTTCGTGTTGCGTGCGGACCCCTTGGAGGCCAGGTAAGTCCCGCTGGGCCCAATTGCAAGTGTCGACAAGCAATTGGTGGCATTTCTGAGGTGGGTTGGTTTTTCTCTCCAAGTCTACGGACTTCCTTCTAATTCTATTGTGATAGGATTGCATGCTAGTTTAAGTGTTTTCTTGGAACTTAACTAGCACCCCCGTCATATGTGCAGGTGTTTGACCAGACCGATAGAGAACCTTGATTTGGGCTAGGTTCCTTTATGCTTTAGACATCCCACATTTTGCTTATCCCTCTGGGTTAGGGTTCCTCGCCCGGGTAGTGGGCCGAGAGGTCAGAGTGTTGTGGGACGGGTGTTGCACTCGGGCCCGGGGGTCCGAGTGGGGTCTGGTGGATGGGTTAGGCCAGTGTTAGTGTTTTGGGGAACCGTTTCAGTTAAACGGTGGTCCCGGGGTTTTCCTTTCCGCTGTTCTTCTCGTCACCACCCTGTTGTGATCGTGGTGCACGTGTGTTAGCAGGACCTTGAACCCAGAACCTTTTTGGATGAATACATGATTTTAGTCAGCCAATGTCTCTTCCAAGCCTCGCAAGGTTGCCTGAGTCTGTTCTTGTGTGATAGGACGAGGGCATTAGCCCTTCGAGGTTTGGGCATAAAACTTGATTTCAAAGGGTTTTCCTAAAAAGACTAAAAATCATTAATAAGATGGATTTCTCTCAGATCGAATGATTTTCTGAAATAAATGACATGGTTTCTTATAAACTTATCCACCCGAGCGGATTCGAGTGATCTGGGTTCTAAGGGCTGCTTCTTTCTTGGGGACGTAGGTGTTAGTCTCCCGGGGTTTCGGACCTTTCGCAGATCTGGCCGTGGAGTAGCTCCGGCCGTGAGTTGTGTGTTGAGTTCAGTGGGATGTTGTTGAGGGAGCCGTTGGGAGAGACGGTGGTCCCAGCTGTGTAGTACCTTCGTTGAGTGGGTCAGTGTTGTGAGATTGAGTCGTGGAGGGTTCTCCGACTGAGTTATGCTTTGAGCATCGAGATACCGATCTGTTTGATCGAGGACTACAGCCTGCAGGAGCCACTTGTGAGACAGTGATACTGATGAGATACTTGAGTTCGGTGGGGTCGCACCCCTCGAACCACGCCCCGGGTGCGTTGATGATTCCGAGCCTGATGAGGCTGCGATGATGATACCGAGCCTGACGAGGCTGCGATGATGCGCCTAGTTCATATACTAGAGGTCGCTTGATACCCCTGGCCGAGCTACCATGGGGTCACTGTGTGAGATATCGAGTTTGTCCGATTGGACACCCTGGTTGATACACCAGGGGGCGCAGGCTTGACTCGACTGGACCCTGTGGGGCAGTCGCTGAGATTTGGGTTACACTGAGAGAGTGATGGCGTAGCATGTGTCATAGCAGAGCGTCTTGGGCTTAGTTCTTGTGACATATTGTCAGCAGTGAGTGGCTGCATACCATCATCCATAGTCTCTTCTTTTTGAGCATAGTAGATAGAGGCATGATAGCTGTAGATTCTTTTCCAGCTTATTTTCATTATCAGTCTTATCTGTTATCTTATGCCTCTGGTAGACTTAGTGGGCAGACCGTGGTTCTTGGAGACGGTACCCACTGAGAACTACTGTAGGATGTAGTTCTCACACCCTCTGTCGGTGACAGGTTGCTGAGGCTTTCTTCCGTTCCTGCTGGGCTTGACTGGACGGACCGAGGACAGGGAGTCGCGTGATAGTTCCCTACCAGCATTGTTACTTTAGAGAGAGGTAGATGTACCATCCGGGATTGTGGGAGTTGGTTATGTTTCCTGTTTAGCTATCTCCCATTTGGATTCGTAGATGTTGTATAGGTGGACTTCTATTTGTATCTTCTGATTTTGGGAGATAGGCTATGTGTTGTTGCAACTTTGTAGTTGTGAAATTTTATAGTATAGCTTTTTATCCGCTCTGATATCTGTGTAGCTGTAGTTTTGTCTTTTGCAGGCTAGACGCTTCGTCTGTACGGCAGTTTCCGTACAGATGGCGGATCTGTTAGCGAGCCCGGGTCGCAGTTTCGACCCCGGGGCGTGACAGCGCGGCCCCCATGCGGTGCCTCGCGGTTGCGGGTCCGCATGGGTGCCTCTCCTCCGCGCGATGCCCTAGCGGCACCGCGCGCCTCCGCCGTCCGTTCCGTGCCCTAGCATGATGACGACGACGGCGACGGTGACGGGTACGGCGGAGAAACCAATAACTCAAACAAAAGAGACGACGGAAAAATCCCAAATAATTTAAAACAATTATTTTACTAACCGAAGATCGACGGGAAGGTTGTCCGGTCGCGTTCTTGCCTTCGGTTCGGTGTCCGGGAAGATCGGGATACTTCTCTTTCTCCTTTCCCTTTCTTCCGGCTACGGTTCCGTCTTTTCTTTTCTTTTTTTTTTTTCTCTCTTCTCACCCATTAGGGTTTTTTATTTTCTTCTTTTCTTTTCTTTCCGATAATCGGGATCCCTTATATAGTCGTACTTTATCTTTAATTAATTTCTCTTTAATTCGTACGTAAGAGAATTATTAATTTTCCGTCTAGGATAATTAATTAACTAATTAATTATCCCCTACGAGATAACCCACCTTATCTCTAACAGGTGCAAGATATTTTGCACGAATTCCGATGCACGACTAATCACCGTATCACTTTGAATCCCATTCCGGGGGATCCCGATATCGGATTTCAGATCCGATCGCACCGTCGGCTTTCTTTTTCCGCGCTCTATCGCAGAAAAATACTAGCACTTCACAATGGCCAACTTTTAAGAATTGAATAATTTTATTTCACTTAAAGGCTTAAATGACTACATGTAAGTCAAAAATACCCCGAAAGGCCGGATCACTACACCACTCACACTTTATAAAAAGTTTTATCCCGAAACTTAAATACAAACCCCACTAATCAATTCGGGATAACATTCCCTCATCTTCGATTCCAGTTCCCAAGTCGCCTAGCGCTCTTCATGGTTGCTCCACTGGACCTTTACATAGGGGATTGTTCGTTTGCGCAACTTCTTGTCCTCTCTCGCCAAAATCCGCACCGGCGTCTCCTCAACGCTTAATTCCTCTCGCAACTCGATGGTGGAGGCATCCAAGGCATGAGAGGGATCGGCTAGGTACTTCCGGAGCATTAAGACGTGGAACACGGTATGGACTCGTTCGAGATTTGGCGGCAGGGCTAATCAGTACGCCACCGGTCCTACACGTTCTAGGATCTCGAACGGTCCTACGTACCTCGGGCTTAACTTTCCCTTTATGCCGAAGCGTCGGTTCCCCTTGGAGGGCGAAACTCGGAGCAACGCATGTTCACCCACCATGAACTCTAAGTCTCGGCGTCTGTTGTCCGCGTAGCTTTTCTGTCTGCTCTGGGCGGTCAGTAGTCTTTGTCTAATCAATCGCACCTTTGCTTCGGTCTCCTCCACCAAATCTTGGCCCAGAAACTTACGCTCACCCAAGTCGTCCCAGCATATTGGAGACCGACAGCGGCGCCCGTACAGGGCCTCGTATGGTGCCATCTGAATGCTGGCCTGGTAACTGTTATTGTAGGCAAATTCCACTAGGGGCAGACACCGTGCCCACCCTTCGCCCAGGTCCAAAACGCATGCCCGAAGCATGTCCTCCACAATTTGTATCACCCGCTCTGATTGTCCATCGGTCTGCGGGTGAAAAGCCGTACTGAAGTGCAACTTGGTTCCCATTGCTCGGTGCAGGCTCTGCCAAAAGTTTGACACAAATCGCGTGTCCCTGTCCGACGTGATGGACGTCGGCACCCCATGCAACCTTACTATCTCGTTGATGTAGGTTTGCGCCAGTCGTTCCTGCGCCCACGTCGTGTGTATGGGCAGAAAGTGGGCCGATTTCGTCAGACGGTCCACGATTACCCATATTGCATCGTGTCCCTGTGACGATATCGGGAATCCGGTCACAAAATCCATGGTAATCATGTCCCACTTCCACACGGGCACCGGTAAGGGTTGCAATTTTCCTGCTGGACGCTGGTGTTCGGCCTTCACTCGTTGGCACACCAGGCAGTGTGCCACAAACCGAGTCACGTCTCCCTTCATTTTGGGCCACCAGAAGGTCTGTTTGACGTCCTTGTACATCTTCGTTCCCCCGGGATGCGCTGTGTATGGAGCAGTATGCGCCTCCCGCAGGATTTCCTCTTTGAGTTCCGGTAGATCCGGCACACAGGTTCGTCCCCGAAATCTTATCGTGCCGTCGGAGTTTACTGTGAAATCACCTTCTTGGTCGGCAGTCACTCTATTTCGCACCAGCTGGAGTTGGTCATCAGTCGACTGCCCCTCGAGAATTTTGTCAAGCAAGGTAGGTCTGACCACCAGTGTCAGAAGTTGTTCGACTGTAACCGCTGGTACTACTTCTAGTCTTAATCGCGAAAATTCCGCAATCAGACTATCTTGTTGGGTGATGGCACTTACCCCTGCCTTCTCGGCCTGCCCCTTACGGCTCAGGGGGTCGGCCACCACGTTTGCCTTTCCCGGGTGGTAGTGGATCGTTAAATCGTAATCCTTCAGTAGCTCGAGCCACCGTCTTTGTCGCAAATTTAACTCCTTTTGAGTGAAAAGGTACTTAAGATTTTTATGATCTGAGTACACATTGGAGTGTGCCCCATACAGGTAGTGTCTCCAAAGCTTGAGGACGAACACAACCGCTGCGAGTTCCAAATCGTGCACGGGGTAGTTTCGCTCGTATTCCTTGAGCTGCCTTGACGCATAGGCTATAACTTTTCCCCGTTGCATGAGTACTCCACCCAGTCCGTTTCGCGACGCATCGCAGTATACTTCATAATCCTCCCCTGGTTCTGGCAGGGCGAGAATCGGGGCTCGCGTCAACCTATCCTTGAGCTCCTCGAAGCTCCTCTGACATTTGTCCGTCCAGATAAACTTTTCCCCCTTTTTAGTCAAACGGTTTAAGGGGGTGGCTATCTTGGAGAAACCCTCCACGAAGCGCCGGTAGTACCCGGCTAATCCCAGGAAGCTTCGAATCTCCGTCACCGTCGTCGGTTGGGACCAGTCTGTCACCGAATCTATCTTCTTCGGATCGATTGCGACTCCAACCGCTGAGATTACGTGCCCCAAGAAGCCAACCTCTCGGAGCCAAAACTCACACTTTTTGAGTTTGGCGTAGAGTTTCTGTTCCCGTAGGGTCTAGAGGACTGTGCGCAGATGTTCTTCATGTTCCTCGTCTGTACGGGAGTAGACGAGGATATCGTCGATGAAGACCACCACGAATAAATCCAGGAAGGGTTTGAATACCCTCTTCATCATGTCCATGAACACCGCCGGGGCATTCGTGAGCCCGAACGGCATTACTGTAAATTCGTAATGACCGTAGCGAGTCCGAAAAGCCGTTTTGGGGATGTCCTCCCCCTTGACCTGGACCTGATGATAGCCCGACTGCAGGTCAATCTTTGAAAACACCGTCGCCCCCTGTAGTTGGTCGAAGGGGTCGTCGATCCTTGGCAGGGGGTACTTGTTCTTAACGGTGACCTTATTTATCTCCCGGTAGTCGATGCACAATCGGAGACTTCCGTCCTTCTTTCTCACAAACAGGACGGGCGCGCCCCAGGGTGACGCGCTAGGTCTGATGAAGCCCTTATCCAAAAGGTCCTCCAACTGTGCCTTGAGTTCCTTCAACTCCGTGAAGGCCATCCTGTACGGTGCCTTGGTGATGGGTTTGGTGCCGGGAAGTAGTTCAATAGGGAAGTCGACCTCTCGTTCCGGCGGCGCTCCGGGGAGCTCTACCGGAAACACGTCCGGAAATTCCCTTACCACGGGACCGCTGATCCTTATCTGGGGAGCGGCCCTGAACTACCTATCGGCCCATTGGGTTCTCGGCTGCAAGGCATAGGGTGGAGCCTATTTATTCCTTGCATGGCCCTTAACGGGCCCTGAGTACACAAGGTTCTCCTATGCTTCGAAGCTCGCCCGCGCACATCGGCCGGGGGAGGCTTCGCCTAATACTTAAGGATTCTAGAGAGAGGGAGCGAGAGAGAGAGAGTCTAACAGGGGTAGCAGGCTAAGGTGTGACCGGTGCTCCTAATCTAAGAGGGAAAAGTGAAACCAAAAATTTACCTGCCGTTACTAGGTCTGGGACGTCGCGTACTCCACTGCAGTATCCCGGGGAGCCCGTCCACAGCCCTTGGGCCAGCGTCGTACGGCGTGCTGGGGAAGGGACTTGACGTCTGAGGAGTCTGCGGATTGCTGGTCGTCAAGCGAATCCTTTGGCTGAACGGGGGCCGCAGCACTCTCTGGTCCTTCCTGCTGTGGTGGCGCGGCGGCGGCGGAAGTGGGCCTCTGAGGGCAGAAGGCACGGGAGTGGTCCGGTAAGCCGCACTGATTGCAGTAATGGTACCTCCACGTACATTCTGCCACCGGGTGAGCACCCTTGCAGATTATGCACGGTCCCTGAGGTGGTTTCGCGTCCCTTGCTGGTGTCGGTTCGTCCTTCCGCGCTTTCTCCGGACGTCCTCCTCCTTGGCCCTCCGGGGCGGGGCCCCCTTTTGGAACGGGTGCAGCAGTCTTCCCTGTCCCCTTCGGTCGCGGTGCCGGAGGCCTGGTGGTGCCCGGTTTCCGTGGGCACTCGTAGCGTGCGTGTCCTGGTTTGCCACATCGGTAGCAGTGGTCGTGACTCCATGGACAGTCAGTCACCTGATGCGCCCCACTGCATATAGGACACGGCTTCCTCTGCGGTTTGGATCCTCCTCTCATTGCCTTTCCAAAGTTTCCCTCTGTCCTCGGGCGTTTGAGTGCCGGGCCCTGCTGGAAAGGGTCCTCTGCCGGACTGGGATAGGGATAACTCTGCCGAGCGCGTGTCTCGGCCAGTTCTTGCTCTGCCCGCCGGGCCAACATAACCGCTTTGTTAAAAGTAGGGAACCCTGCCGGCGGCATTCCCCGATAGGCGCCGCCCCTGGCGTCCTGCCGGATGCGGTCGACACCCTCAAAATCCTGAGTCAGTACGCCTAGGCGCTCAGTGAGAGTTAGCATTTGCCCCACTATGTCGCGTAGCTGGTTGCGGAGTAGGCGGTTGGCTGCGGCTACGGGATCCATCCTGTCCATTGAGAATGGTTAGCACTCGGTGGCCGGATCCTGGCCGTTGTCTGCTGTGATACAAAGAAACCACGTTAACCCTAAGGTTATAACCCTAACACCCTGTCTTACGATTACACCTACATTACGTTCCCTTTTCCCCGTACTCTCACGTACTACGCACCTATACCTTGGTTATCTCATGTCTGATTTGCTTGTGGTACCCTACACTGTGGATGTGGATCACGTCTACTATGGTTATGGTTATTTTTCTCTGATACCATTTAATCTGTCACGCCCCCGGGGGTTTTTGAGTCTATCAAAGCGGAAATTGCGTGTATCATTTTTTTTTTCTTTCTTAACAAGGTATTTTAAACCTCATCCCCGGTGCGTGCCAGACCGCCACATACACAAATTTTCCCTGCCCACGGACAGAGTCTCCTTTGTATATGCACGGCGTCTCATTTACAACAACATACATCAAACACCAACCATCAACCATACAATAGACATACATCATCAAGCGGAATATTAAAGCGGCATTAGTGTTTAGAAAGGATAAAGCCAGCGGTTGCAAAACCCGTGCCCACACGGCACTTCGTTTTGAGAAAACCTTTTCGAAATCATTCGGTTTATCATAAAAACGTGCCTCATAAGAGAACATCACCAAAAGAAACGAATATAAAAGTACACGTCATCCACAGCGCTAAGTAATACATGTCCACGAATATTACGACCCACAAGCAAATTAACTAAATTAAGCGTAAGAGAAATGAGATAATAAAAACCAAGTGTTCTGACTACGGTTCTCGCGACGCAGTCTCACCGCCCTCCTGGCTAACGCACCTCGTAACACCTGTCACGGAGTGGGTAATGTCAGTGACAAACAAAGTAGATGTCTAATATCAATAAGGAAATAAGGAGCAAACCGAATACACCGGAACCATTTCGCTAAAACCCTGCACATATTAAGCTGGGCCCCAACCCCAGAATTATCAATTAAATTGGGCACCAACCCCAGAATATTTGTCGGAGAGACTAAAGTCTCCCCTCGTGCGCAAACACCTCTTTGATGCTTTTAACCTCTTCGCGGTGTTGGTGTGCTACTTTCAGTGGGCGCGAAGAGGTCCTCACGGCACCCACACCTTTGTGAGGAACACGGGTCGTAAGAGACCACTCTTTCGAAAAAGTACACCCATGCGGAGGCCAATCCGCCTGTGTACGTGCAGCATCCGAAAACGGATTTGCCGAGATCGGCGTGTCATGAGCACCGCGACCGTAGCCGCTTCAATTGTTAGATAAAAACACAATTATGCGAAAGGTTAAACTGTCCATCTACTTTGTTAGATAAATTAAGAGCATTTTAATGACGATAGATGCACTTACTGCACTGGTTGTATTTACAGCAACCGTACCCACCTATTGTAGTGATCCGGCCTTTCGGGGTATTTTTGACTTACGTGTAGTCATTTAAGCCTTTAAGTGAAATAAAATTATTCAATTCTTAAAAGTTGGCCATTGTGGGGTGCTAGTATTTTTCTGCGATAGAGCGCGGAAAAAGAAAGCCGACGGTGCGATCGGATCTGAAATCCGATATCGGGATCCCCCGGAACGGGATTCAAAGTGATACGGTGATTAGTCGTGCATCGGAATCCGTGCAAAATATCTTGCACCCGTTAGAGATAAGGTGGGTTATCTCATAGGGGATAATTAATTAGTTAATTAATTATCCCAGACGGAAAATAATAATTCTCTTACGTACGAATTAAAGAGAAATTAATTAGAGATAAAGTGCGACTATATAAGGGATCCCGATAAAAGAAAAGAAAAGAAAAGAAAGAAATAAAAACCCTAATCGGTGAGAAGAGAAAAAGAAAAGAAAAGACGGAACCCTAACCGGAGGAGAAAAGAGGAAAAGAAGGAGGAAGCGGAGGAACCCGATCGCCCTGATTCACGTGCCGGAGATCGGAGAACGAGACGCCATCGTCTACGGGGAGCGGATCCGGGTCTCCAACGCCGAAAGGAAACAAGATCGGTTCTTTAATTCCGATAGATTGAGGTTAGTGGTCGTTAATCTTTTTGTAAAATTAATCGGGGGTTTTCCGTGTTCTCGTAAGGTCGTTTTAATTAGTACATCGATCGCGGATTTTCGTCGGGTTTTGATCCATGTTTTATTCTCGTTCTTGATCGAGGGTGATCGATGGTTTTTATCGAGTTTAATCGATGATTTTTAGTCGGTTTCTTTTAATCGGACTTGGTCGAAAATTCGATCGGGGTTCCGATTTATGTTTTTGTTGTTCGTGGATCAACGGTTTAGCCGTTAGATTTACCGCGGATTTATTCGGAGATTTTTGGGGATGTTTCGTTGGAACCTAGAGGGTTAACGGGAGGCCGCCGCCGTCGTTGTTAAACGGGAGGCCGCCGCCGTCGTTACCATGGTCGCGGGGTCTTCGCCGGAGTCGCACGGGAGCGAAAACGGAGAAGAAATCACGAAACGGGAGCGAAAACGGCGAATAAAACCGCGAAATTAGGGTTTACTGTGCTTGTCTGTACAGCACGGTCCACGGGTCCAGGCGTGCACCCGGTGCATGCCCGCAGCGTCGGAAGCACCAAACCCGGTGCACTGTTTCGTGCACCGGCCCGGCCCAAGGCGCGCGGTGCACGCCTCATGCGTGCACCCGGCGCAAGCGCTTGCGGCCGAAGGGCAAGGACCCGGTGCACGCTCAGGTCGTGCACCGGCCCGGCCCGAGATGCGCGGTGCACTCCTCCTGCGTGCACCCGGCGTATGGCGCCGCCGCCTGACGCCGTGAACCCGGTGCACGGTTGCCCCCGTGCACCAACCGACAGCCCGAAGTTCATTTGCTCCGTTTGGGTCCGTTTTTCCACCGTTTTGAGCGCCGTCTTCGCCGTTGGGATCACAATCTCCGCGGTTTTCTTGGCATGGCAACTTGGGATCTTTTTGGTCACTGTTTTATTTTGTTGGGTGCCGATTTCGCCGACGCTCCGCGCCTCGACGAAATTGTCGGGGGCGCGCCGTCGGGTCTCTTCTCTTATCATTTTCGCCGCCGGGGCCTTCTTGGTCTAACCATTGACGTCCCGAGTGGGCTACCGGTTGAGGATTGAGTTTTGTTGGACTTTTCCGTCGAAAAGAGTAAATTGGGTCTTGTGTTTTCGGATGTTAGTACACGCTTTTGACTATAGTTATCCGTGCGGACTTTCTTTAGGTCCAGACGCGCAGCGGGGGTGCGCAAAGGCTTCGGGTGTTCCGATCTCTCTTCAAATAGGTGGGTACGGTTGCGATAAGTGCAATAAGTGCAGTAAGTGCATCTATCGTCATTAAAGTGCTCTTAATTTATCTAACAAAGTAGATGGACAGTTTAACCTTTCGCATAATTGTGTTTTTATCTAACAATTGAAGGTGCTCATGACACGCCGATCTCGGCAAATCCGTTTTCGGATGCTGCACGTACACAGGCGGATTGGCCTCCGCATAGGTGTACTTTTCCGGAAGAGTGGTCTCTTATGACCCGTGTTCCTCACAAAAGTGTGGGTGCCGGGAGGACCTCTTCGCGCCCGCTGAAAATAGCACACCAGCACCGCGAAGAGGTTAAAAGCATCAAAGTAGGTGTTTGCGCACGAGGGGAGACTTTAGTCTCTCCGACAAATATTCTGGGGTTGGTGCCCAGTTTAATTGATAATTCTGGGGTTGGTGCCCAATTTAATTGATAATTCTGGGGTTGGTGCCCAATTTAATTGATAAATCTGGGGTTGGGGCCCAGCTTAATATGTGCAGGGTTTTAGCGAAATGGTTCCGGTGTATTCGGTTTGCTCCTTATTTTCTTATTGATATTAGACATCTACTTTGTTTGTCACTGACATTACCCACTCCGTGACAGGTGTTACGAGGTGCGTTAGCCGGGAGGGCGGTGAGACTGCGTCGCGAGAACCGTAGTCAGAACACTTGGTTTTTATTATCTCATTTCTCTTACGCTTAATTTAGTTGATTTGCTTGTGGGTCGTAATATTCGTGGACATGTATTACTTAGCGCTGTGGATGAGGTGTACTTTTATATTTCGGTTCTTTTGGTGATGTTTTCTTATGCGGCACGTTTTCATGATAAACCAAATGACTTCGAAAAGGTTTTCTCAAAACGAAGTGCCGTGTGGGCACGGGTTTTGCAACCGCTGGCTTTATCCTTTCTAAACACTGATGCCGCTTTAATATTCCGCATGATGATGTATGTCTATTGTATGGTTGATGGTTGGTGTTTGATGTATGTTGTTGTAAATGAGACGCCGTGCATATGCAAAGGAGACTCTGTCCGCGGGCAGGGAGAATTTGTGTATGTGGCGGTCTGGCACGCACCGGGGATGAGGTTTAAAATACCTTGTTAAGGAAGAAAAAAAAAGATACACGCAATTTTCCGCCTTGATAGACTCAAAAACCCCCGGGGGCGTGACAGATTAAATGGTATCAGAGAAAAACAACCATAACCATAGTAGACGTGATCCACATCCACAGTGTAGGGTACCACAAGCAAATTAGACATGAGATAACCAAGGTATAGGTGCGTAGTACGTGAGAGTACGGGGAAAAGGGAACGTAATGTAGGTGTAATCGCAAGACAGGATGTTAGGGTTATAACCTTAGGGTTAACGTGGTTTCTTTGTCTATAGCGGACGATGGCCCGGACTAGATCGTCCACCGAGAATGCGGACGCGGACAGAGTGACCCCGGCCACCGCAGAGAACCAGCTCCTCCAACGACAACTACGGGAAATGGTCGGGGAATTAGCGACGCTGACGAAGCAGGTTCGTCACCTGACGCAGCAACAGGCAACCGCGCCAGCCGAGCGCGATCCGACCCCTCCGCCCGAAGCCACCGCACCCACTACGGGACCGCAAGGGACAGGTGGCACGACGACGGAGCAGCCCCCATCCCCAAGGGATTTACCTACTCCGACGACCACGGGGCCCGTGATGGGAGCGACAGCAGGGGAGGCAGGAACGACCCCTACTCTCGGGGGGTCCGCCGCTGTAGGACGGATCACGGAGCAACGAACGACGCGAGAAAGGGTCAGGACGAATTTGACTAGGTTCAAGAAGCATGACCCTCCCACTTTTGAGGGAGAGACGACCGATCCATGGGTCGTCGAGAAATAGGTAGATACCATGGAAAAACTCTTCGAGGACCTACTGATGGAGGAACACGAGCGGGTTCCGCTAGCCGTCCACTTCCTCGAAGGGAATGCACGCATCTGGTGGAAGACGGTACGCCCAGATCCGTCTACAAACGACCCGCTACCGACATGGACGGCCTTTAGAGAGGAACTTTTTGACGCTTTCTTCTCCGATAGCGTCAAGCGGCAATTGGAAGACGACCTGAAGAACATTAGACAAGGGAACCGCTCGGTCATGGAATATCAAAGGGAGTTTGTAAGATTTGGTTTCTCTTTTCCCTCTTAGATTAGGAGCACCGGTCACACCTTAGCCTGCTACCCCTGTTAGACTCTCTCTCTCGCTCCCTCTCTCTAGAATCCATAAGTATTAGGCGAAGCCTCCCCCGGCCGATGTGCGCGGGCGAGCTTCGAAGCATAGGAGAACCCTGTGTACTCGGGGCCCGTTAAGGGCCATGCAAGGAATAAATAGGCTCCACCCTATGCCTTGCAGCCGAGAACCCAATGGGCCGATAGGTAGTTCAGGGCCGCTCCCCAGATAAGGATCAGCGGTCCCGTAGTAAAGGAATTTTCGGATGTATTTCCGGCAGAGCTCCCCGGAGCGCCGCCGGAACGAGAGGTCGACTTCCCTATTGAACTACTTCCCGGCACCAAACCCATCACCAAGGCACCGTACAGGATGGCCTTCGCGGAGTTGAAGGAACTTAAGGCACAGTTGGAGGACCTTTTGGATAAGGGCTTCATCAGACCTAGCGCGTCATCCTGGGGCGCGCCCGTCCTGTTTGTGAGAAAGAAGGACGGAAGTCTCCGGTTGTGCATCGACTACCGGGAGATAAATAAGGTCACCGTTAAGAACAAGTACCGCCTGCCAAGGATCGACGTCCTCTTCGACCAACTACAGGGGGCGACGGTGTTTTCAAAGATTGACCTGCAGTCGGGCTATCATCAGGTCCAGGTCAAAGGGGAGGACATCCCCAAAACGGCTTTTCGGACTCGCTACGGTCATTACGAATTTACAGTAATGCCGTTCGGGCTCACGAATACCCCGGCGGTGTTCATGGACATGATGAACAGGGTATTCAAACCCTTCCTGGATTTATTCGTGGTGGTCTTCATCGACGATATCCTCATCTACTCCCGTACAGACGAGGAACATGAAGAACATCTGCGCACAGTCCTCCAGACCCTACGGGAACAGAAACTCTACGCCAAACTCAAAAAGTGTGAGTTTTGGCTCCGAGAGGTTGGCTTCTTGTGGCACGTAATCTCAGCGGCTGGAGTCGCAGTCGATCTGAAGAAGATAGATTCGGTGACGGACTGGTCCCAACCGACGACGGTGACGGAGATTCGAAGCTTCCTGGGATTAGCCGGGTACTACCGGCGCTTCGTGGAGGGTTTCTCCAAGATAGCCACCCCCTTAAACCGCTTGACTAAAAAGGGGGAAAAGTTCATCTGGACGGACAAATGTCAGAGGAGCTTCGAGGAGCTCAAGGATAGATTGACGCGAGCCCCGATTCTCGCCCTGCCAGAACCAGGGGAGGATTATGAAGTATACTGCGATGCGTCGCGAAACGGACTGGGTGGAGTACTCATGCAACGGGGAAAGGTTATAGCCTATGCATCAAGGCAGCTCAAGGAATACGAGCGAAACTACCCCGTGCACGATTTGGAACTCGCAGCGGTTGTGTTCGTCCTCAAGCTTTGGAGACACTACCTGTATGGGGCACACTCCAATGTGTACTCAGATCATAAAAGTCTTAAGTACCTTTTCACCCAAATGGAGTTAAATTTGCGACAAAGACGGTGGCTCGAGCTACTGAAGGATTACGATTTAACGATCCACTACCACCCGGAAAAGGCAAACATGGTGGCCGACGCCCTGAGCCGTAAGGGGCAGGCCGAGAAGGCAGGGGTGAGTGCCATCACCTAGCAAGATAGTCTGATTGCGGAATTTTCGCGATTAAGACTAGAAGTAGTACCAGCGGGTACAGTCGAACAACTTCTGACACTGGTGGTCAGACCTACCCTGCTTGACAGAATTCTCGAGGGGCAGTCGACTGATGACCAACTCTAGCTGGTGCGAAGTAGAGTAACTGCCGACCAAGAAGGTGATTTCACAGTAAACTCCGATGGCACGATACGATTTCGGGGATGAATCTGTGTGCCGGATCTACCGGAACTCAAAGAGGAAATCCTACGGGAGGCGCATACTGCTCCATACACAGCGCATCCCGGGGGAACGAAGATGTACAAGGATGTCAAACAGACCTTCTAGTGGCCCAAAATGAAGGGAGACGTGACTCGGTTTGTGGCACACTGCCTGGTGTGCCAACGAGTGAAGGCCGAACACCAGCGTCCAGCAGGAAAATTGCAACCCTTACCGGTGCCCGTGTGGAAGTGGGACATGATTACCATGGATTTTGTGACCGGGTTCCCGAGATCGTCACAGGGACACGATGCAATATGGGTAATCGTGGACCGTTTGACGAAATCAGCCCACTTTCTGCCCATACACACGACGTGGGCGCGGGAACGACTGGCGCAAACCTACATCAACGAGATAGTAAGGTTGCATGGGGTGCCGACGTCCATCACGTCGGACAGGGACACGCGATTTGTGTCAAACTTTTGGCAGAGCCTGCAGCGAGCAATGGGAACCAAGTTGCACTTCAGTACGGCTTTTCACCTGCAGACCGATGGACAATCAGAGCGGGTGATACAAATTGTGGAGGACATGCTTCGGGCATGCGTTTTGGACCTGGGCGAAGGGTGGGCACGGTGTCTGCCCCTAGTGGAATTTTCCTACAATAACAGTTACCAGGCCAGCATTCAGATGGCACCATACGAGGCCCTGTACGGGCGCCGCTGCCGGTCTCCAATATGCTGGGACGACTTGGGTGAGAGTAAGTTTCTGGGCCCAGATCTGGTGGAGGAGACCGAAGCAAAGGTGCGATTGATTAGACAAAGACTACTGACCGCCCAGAGCAGACAGAAAAGCTACGCGGACAACAGACGTCGAGACTTAGAGTTCATGGTGGGTGAACACGCGTTGCTCCGAGTTTCGCCCTCCAAGGGGAACCGACGCTTCGGCATAAAGGGAAAGTTAAGCCCGAGGTACGTAGGACCGTTCGAGATCCTAGAACGCGTAGGACCGGTGGCGTACCGATTAGCCCTGCCGTGCGGATTCTGGCGAGAGAGGACAAGAAGTTGCGCAAACGAACAATCCCCTATGTAAAGGTCCAGTGGAGCAACCATGAAGAGCGCGAGGCGACTTGGGAACTGGAATCGAAGATGAGGGAATGTTTTCCCGAATTGATTAGTGGGGTTTGTATTTAAGTTTCGGGACGAAACTTTTTATAAAGTGTGAGTGGTGTAGTGATCCGGCCTTTCGGGGTATTTTTGACTTACGTGTAGTCATTTAAGCCTTTAAGTGAAATAAAATTATTCAATTCTTAAAAGTTGGCCATTGTGGGGTGCTAGCATTTTTCTGCGATAGAGCGCGGAAAAAGAAAGCCGACGGTGCGATCGGATCTGAAATCCGATATCGGGATCCCCCGGAACGGGATTCAAAGTGATACGGTGATTAGTCGTGCATCGGAATCCGTGCAAAATATCTTGCCCCCGTTAGAGATAAGGTGGGTTATCTCGTAGGGGATAATAATTAGTTAATTAATTATCCCAGACGGAAAATAATAATTCTCTTACGTACGAATTAAAGAGAAATTAATTAGAGATAAAGTGCGACTATATAAGGGATCCCGATAAAAGAAAAGAAAAGAAAAGAAAGAAATAAAAACCCTAATCGGTGAGAAGAGAAAAAGAAAAGAAAAGACGGAACCCTAACCGGAGGAGAAAAGAGGAAAAGAAGGAGGAAGCGGAGGAACCCGATCGCCCTGATTCACGTGCCGGAGATCGGAGAACGAGACGCCATCGTCTACGGGGAGCGGATCCGGGTCTCCAACGCCGAAAGGAAACAAGATCGGTTCTTTAATTCCGATAGATTGAGGTTAGTGGTCGTTAATCTTTTTGTAGAATGAATCGGGGGTTTTCCGTGTTCTCGTAAGGTCGTTTTAATTAGTACATCGATCGCGGATTTTCGTCGGGTTTTGATCCATGTTTTATTCTCGTTCTTGATCGAGGGTGATCGATGGTTTTTATCAAGTTTAATCGATGATTTTTAGTCGGTTTCTTTTTATCAGACTTGGTCGAAAATTCGATCGGGGTTCCGATTTATGTTTTGGTTGTTCGTGGATCAACGGTTTAGCCGTTAGATTTACCGCGGATTTATTCGGAGATTTTTGGCGATGTTTCGTTGGCACATAGTGGGTTAACGGGAGGCCGCCGCCGCCGTTGTTAAACGGGAGGCCACCGCCGTCGTTACCATGGTCGCGGGGTCTTCGCCGGAGTCGCACGGGAGCGAAAACGGAGAAGAAATCGCGAAACGGGAGCGAAAACGGCGAAGAAAACCGCGAAATTAGGGTTTAGTGTGCTTGTCCGTACAGCACGATCCACGGGTCCAGGCGTGCACCCGGTGCATGCCCGCAGCGTCGGAAGCACCAGACCCGGTGCACGGTTTCGTGCACCGGCCTGGCCCAAGGCGCGCGGTGCACGCCTCATGCGTGCACCCGGCGCAAGCGCTTGCGGCCGAAGGGCAAGGACCCGGTGCACGCTCAGGTCGTGCACCGGCCCGACCCGAGATGCGCGGTGCACGCCTCCTGCGTGCACCCGACGCATGCCGCCGCCGCCTGACGCCGTGAATCCGGTGCACGGTTGCCCCCGTGCACCAACCGACAGCCCGAAGTTCATTTGCTCCGTTTGGGTCCGTTTTTCCACCGTTTTGAGCGCCGTCTTCGCCGTTGGGATCACAATCTCCGCGGTTTTCTTGGCATGGCAACTTGGGATCTTTTTGGTCACTATTTTATTTTGTTGGGTGCCGATTTCGCCGACTCTCCGCACCTCGACGAAATTGTCGGGGGCGCGCCGTCGGGTCTCTTCTCTCATCATTTTCGCCGCCGGGGCCTTCTTGGTCTAACCATTGACGTCCCGAGTGGGCTACCGGTTGAGGATTGAGTTTTGTTGGACTTTTCCGTCGAAAAGAGTAAATTGGGTCTTGTGTTTTCGGATGTTAGTACACGCTTTTGACTATAGTTATCCGTGCGGACTTTCTTTAGGTCCAGACGCGCAGCGGGGGTGCGCAAAGGCTTCGGGTGTTCCGATCTCTCTTCAAATAGGTGGGTACGGTTGCGATAAGTGCAACAAGTGCAGTAAGTGCATCTATCGTCATTAAAGTGCTCTTAATTTATCTAACAAAATAGATGGACAGTTTAACCTTTCGCATAATTGTGTTTTTATCTAACAATTGAAGGTGCTCATGACACGCCGATCTCGGCAAATCCGTTTTCGGATGCTGCACGTACACAGGCGGATTGGCCTCCGCATGGGTGTACTTTTCCGGAAGAGTGGTCTCTTATGACCCGTGTTCCTGACAAAAGTGTGGGTGCCGTGAGGACCTCTTTGCGCCAGTTGAAAATAGCACACCAGCACCGCGAAGAGGTTAAAAGCATCAAAGTAGGTGTTTGCGCACGAGGGGAGACTTTAGTCTCTCCGACAAATATTCTGGGGTTGGTGCCCAATTTAATTGATAATTCTGGGGTTGGTGCCCAATTTAATTGATAATTCTGGGGTTGGTGCCCAATTTAGTTAATAAATCTGGGGTTGGGGCCCAGCTTAATATGTGTAGGGTTTTAGCGAAATGGTTCCGGTGTATTCGGTTTGCTCCTTATTTCCTTATTGATATTAGACATCTACTTTGTTTGTCACTGACATTACCCACTCCGTGACAGGTGTTACGAGGTGCGTTAGCCGGGAGGGCGGTGAGACTGCGTCGCGAGAACCGTAGTCAGAACACTTGGTTTTTATTATCTCATTTCTCTTACGCTTAATTTAGTTAATTTGTTTGTGGGTCGTAATATTCGTGGACATGTATTACTTAGCGCTGTGGATGAGGTGTACTTTTATATTTCGGTTCTTTTGGTGATGTTTTCTTATGCGGCACGTTTTCATGATAAACCAAATGACTTCGAAAAGGTTTTCTCAAAACGAAGTGCCGTGTGGGCACGGGTTTTGCAACCGCTGGCTTTATCCTTTCTAAACACTGATGCCGCTTTAATATTCCGCATGATGATGTATGTCTATTGTATGGTTGATGGTTGGTGTTTGATGTATGTTATTGTAAATGAGACGCCGTGCATATGCAAAGGAGACTCTGTCCGCGGGCAGGGAGAATTTGTGTATGTGGCGGTCTGGCACGCACCGGGGATGAGGTTTAAAATACCTTGTTAAGGAAGAAAAAAAAAAGATACACGCAATTTTCCGCTTTGATAGACTCAAAAACCCCCGGGGGCGTGACACCTATTTGAAGAGAAATCGGAACACCTGAATCCTTCGCACACCCCCGCTGCGCGTCTGGACCTAAAGAAAGCACTTAAGGATAACTATAGTCAAAAGCGTGTACTGACATCCGAAAACACAAGACCCAATTTACTCTTTTTGTCGGAAAAGTCCAACACCGTCTGGGTTGACGGAACGGAAATCCCGCGCCGCCGTCGTCGTCCGCCGGAGCCCCGCGCGGTTCGGAACCGCGCGGCGTGTCTCCGCGGCGACGCCCACGCGGCGCGGTGGCCCGCACGGGTGCTGCCCGCGCGGCGGCCACGCGGCGCCCATGCGGGTGCGGCCCTGCTCGGCAACCGTGCGCGGAATTGCCTGCGCGGGTGATGTCCGTGCGGCGGCCACTCGGGTGCGGCGCCCGCGCTAGTGCGGCCCCGCACGGCTGCTGCCCGCGCGGCGGCCGCGCGGCGCCCATGCGGGTGCGGCCCCGCTCGGCACCCCAGCGCGGAATTTCCCGCGCGGGTGCTGTCCGTGCGGCGGCCACCCGGGTGCGGCGCCCGCGCGGGTGCGGCCCCGCACGGCACCCGCGCGCGGGATTGCCCGCGCGGGTGCTGTCCGTGCGGGGGCCGTGCGGCGTCCGCGCGGGTGCGTCCCCGCACAGCGCCCGCGCGGTTGCGCGCCAGCGCGGGTGCCGCCCGCGCGGCAGCCGCGCGGCGCCCGCGCGGTGCCCGCACGGTTGCGGGTCCGCGCGGGTGCCGCCCGCGCGGTTGCGGGTCCGTGCGGCAGCCGCGAGGCGCCAGCGCGGTTGTGGGTCCGCGCGGCGCCCATGCGGTGCCTCGCGGTTGCGGGTCCGCATGGGTGCCTCTCCTCCGCGCGATGCCCTAGCGGCACCGCGCGCCTCCGCCGTCCGTTCCGT
>CM055070.1:32710934-32740592 GCA_029204045.2 Tillandsia leiboldiana | reverse complement strand
GCTCTATCTTCTGAGAAGTTTGGGAATTTCTTGGTGGCACGCGCACTCGAGGTTTGTGGCTTTTCGGTGCAGTGCAACTTTCCTTCCCCGTGATCCCCTTCGTCGAGTTCGTGCGCAGGCTCCCTTGGCTTACTCAGACCAGCTTTTTCGATGATTTGCGGCAGCGCGTTCACAAGAGTAAGGCTTTCATTTTTTCTGATTACTTCTCCGCATTTTGAATTTTTGGCATAGTTCCCGAGGCATCTCTGAGCCACTATTTTGCTGGTGGATTCTTGGATAGCGGAGCTTGTCGATTTTTATCTCTGCGCTCGTGCATCGAACAAGACGTTTAAGGACTCGTTGATATCTACTCTTTGAGAGGAACGCGCCCTTATTTTATTGGATTTTTATGAGGTCATTTCGAGGGTGAGAATAAAGCTCTTTTTACTGCTATCTTTTTAGCAGAACTGTTGTTCTTGAGGGCATGGCTCCCAATGTTTGTCCGAATTGTTTCTTGGCCTACAGTATCAGAACGGGGGCGTTTAAAGGTCTTTTGGGGCTACTCGTCGCGAGGATCGCAACCGTGGATTGTTTGGGAATTTTGGAGGTCTGATATACTGGAAAAGGCTTCTTCTCTCTGCTGGTTAGTGGAAACTAGCGTATGCTGTTTTGAGAGTTTGGTTGTGATGTAATGATTCTCGGCTTCGATGTTGTTTGTTGGAACAGTGGTTTGTACGACTGTTTACCGTGGGTGCGGTTCCCGCAGATTTTGGATGTCGGGTGGTGCGTACTTCACCGCTTCGCTTTGCCTGCGGAATTCGTTTCAGGTGGGTGCTTTGTTTCCGAACCGGTGGACGGTTCTCTACTCTATATGTTCAATTGCATGCCCAGGTGGTAGGTGTGGAATAGCAATCTGACATTGATTGGTAAGCTTAACAATGTTGATTTCTGGGAATTGCAAGTTAATTATTCATATTAGACAATTGTATTAATCGAATATTCATGTTGATGATTATGGAGCTTACCTAAGGGAGGTTTACCCTAATGATTAATTATCATGCCATGTTGCACATAACCTGTTATGAGGCTGCGGTTTGGTTATGAAATGGATAGGATTATGAGTTATTTGTGTTGGGTCGTATATAAAACGGATCTAATAGGGAAGAACACCTAGAGGGGGGTGAATAGGTGTAACGTATAAACACTCAAAAATCGTTGCGATAAAAACCCAATGCGGAAATGAAAATAACTCGCAAGATTTTTACGTGGAAAACTCCATCACCGGAGTAAAAAACCACGGGACCGATAACACGGCAGAAATCCACTAGAATTAAAACACGTACAAGGTGATTTACCGTACACACTTACGACTCAACCTTTTCCATACGCTCCTAGAGGATCTTCTCCGCTCGCTCCGACGCTTCTCGAATCCACGATCTGCGCCCAACGCCGAATCCACGGCGTCCAACGTCGAATCCACGACGTCCGACCGAATCCACGGTCTTCACCCAATAGCACCCTTCGAATCCACGAACGTGCCTCGCTCCGAATCCACGAGAGCGATTGAACCTTGAATCCACAAGGACACGCGAATCCACGCGCCGATTTTGGGGTAATCGTTGTTTTTGGGTGGTGATGATCCGCCGAATACTTAGATCAAAGATAGATCGGAAATACCATCTAAGTATTCATTAGTTTGATTCAACTCAAGATGTGAGTATGAAAACCTAGAATCAAACTAATCAATATAGATGAAGAAACATAGAGTATTCTCTAATGATTTCCTTTCTTCTCTATATGTGGATCTATAGCCGTATAAGATGATATATGAAAATGACGGCTATGTGGATTGACCCTAGAAAGAAAGACATAGGGTCTATTTATAGGTTAGAAACCCTAGGAAGGAGATAAGAATCAAAAACCAACCATTTCTGGAATTTTACGGACGGCGATCCGGATCGTGATAACTGAGATCCGGATCGTCATAACGAAACAGCCAATTCCAGAAAAACGAAGGTTCGGGATCCGGATCATGTGACTACGATCCGGATCGTTCATACAGTTCACCAAACATCAACGTTCGGGATCCGGATTGCGAAGCAAGATCCGGATCGTTCAAGGTAGATGGTAAACTCAACGTTCGGGATCCGGATCAAGAGACTACGATCCGGATTGCGACGATGTATGAACGAACCACCTTCGGGATCCGGATCGAACAACCTGATCCGGATCCTGAACATGTCCCAAGTCCAGTTTTTGATTTTTATGCAATGAAAGATTCTTCCAAGTGTTTCTACACTACAAGAAGTATTCGGATCACACAAATCTTTAGTTAAACATACCTGATCCTTTTGAATTCTTCTTTCTTGAGATTGAGTTAAATGATCCAACTTTCTTCACCTTCAATCTTCAAGACTTGAGACTTTCACGAAACTACGCCAACTCAAATTCCGTAACAATCTCCCCCTTTGGCGGTTTCGTGACAAAACACAGATCCACTAAAGAAAATTCAAAAAGATATTTTTGTTGCTATCACCATACAACAAAAATTTACAATGGAGATCCAAAATACAATACATGAGTTAAACTCCTAAAACAGACTCTAGACTTAGACATCTGTACTCTCTGCAAAAAGAAATCATTCTTGACAAAAGAAATCGTTAGATACCTCAAGAATTTTGTATCATTCAAAAACCACAAACAGAGATGAAGTTTAAACTCATTTATACTTACCATGACATTTATATTCAGATATGTAAACTGATCATAGTTAAAAAACACCAACATATCTTCTTTGCACGTAAAAACCAAATGTCATGAACATGTTTGTGACAAACTAATATATATATAGATATGTAATTTGATCAGAGTTAAGAACCAACATATCTTCTATGCAATCAAAAACCAAGTGTCACAAACTTGTTAGTGAACATCAACTTGTTAGTTATATTACATGCCCAAATAGTTAGCAAATAGTTAGTCGAGGCATGCAAACACATACAAGATGAAAACCAAAAGTTGAAGTTGAGATCATACTTACCTTGATGATACAAATCTCATCATCAAGATTTTCACAATCATTGTTCAAGTTCCCTTACCTTGATGTTCATTCACATCATCACATTGTTCAAAGTTCTCTCAACTCTCTCCCCCTTTTTGTCACAAAACAAAGCCAAAATGTAGTTAAGACTACGAATGTTAGGAGAGTGAAAAAGTTCCAATAAAACGTAAAACCTGAGAACTAAGCTAAAAGTAAGTATAAGACTAAATCCTAAAATCAAATCCGCACAAAAAGAAGAAAAGGAAGGTGCAGTTCAGTCGGAGGAGTCGGAGCTGGTACAACTGAGCTTGCTCAAAATCCCTTTAAGCATTGTCGAAATAGTTGAGCACTTCTTCTTGATCTTCTTCTGTTTAGAGGAAAGTTGCTGAAGTTCCTTCGACATTCTTTCTTGTGCAGCAGACAGTCTTTGTTGTTCCTGTCGAAGCGATTTCAACACAGCAGCGTCTGTAGCCTGTCTCTTCGAGTGTGATGGATGCTGTGTAGATGCAGATGGGGCATCCGGTCCCGTAACCCATGGAGATTCAGTTTGTAGAATTCCAGAGAGTGAGCGAGCTCTGTGGAGAGGCCACTAGGCTGATTTTCACTCCATTGGACAGTCTTCCGTCTCGTATATTGTTTGGTTGTTGAGGTAGATTTCATTAATCTTTTTCCTTTGGTAATTTTCCTGTTTTCCCTCATCAATCTTCCGTTGAACATCTTTGAAAAATTCGTCCCTTCTTCATCATCATAGTCTGAGCTGTCTTCCTCTGCGTTTTTCTTCGTGTTTTGAGTTGAATCATCTGGTTCCCTTTTACAGAGGTACTTGTGTGCATCATGAAACCAGGAAGGATTAACCAAGAGAAACACATTGAATTAAGTGCCATTGATCAAAGTGCTTGAGTTAAGAAGATGTCCTGTGAAAACCAACTCAAGAACACAAAAAAATCTTAGTTTTCAAAATTGGAAAAATTGTACCCAACAATCATAATCATGTAGTGAGACTAAGAATCAAATTAGTTTTGCAAAAGGACTTTTAAAATAGATCAATTGCATGAATTTCGAAAATCCTTATTATATGCCCTAAACCGAAATTTTAGAAATCGAAGCCTAAAAATCCGTTAATCAGGAGAAAACCTAGCATATAATCAAAACTAATCTACCCAGAGTTCTTATTTCAAAAGAAATTTGATCAAAAACCATCCACAAACAAAGTTGATCCAAGAAATTCGTACGTTTGAGGAGGAAAAGAGAAAAACGGTGAAAAACCGAGATTTTGATCAATAAAACTTACTTGGAATTGAAGAACTTGAGTTTGAAAGCTTCCAAGGAGGATGAAATCTAGAGAGAGAGGCTCTGGAAACTTTGGAACAAAAGATTGGAGTAAAGAAATCAAAACCCTTTTGTTCTTTATAAAACCTAGCCGCGATCCGGATCAGTTCATAACTGCGATCCGGATCGGCTACCCGCAGTGAGAAACTGCGTTCGGGATCCGGATCGGCAGATCCAATCCGGATCGTCAGCCCGCAGAAGAATCCTGCGTTCGGGATCCGGATCATCTTGCCCGATCCGGATCGGCCCCAACTTTTTCTTTAGAAATTTCAGAGAAATTCAGGAAAACCAGAAAAAGATTGTAAGCACAAATGTGTATCAACTTTAAACAAAAATCATCGTTTCATACAACAAGAATTAGATTATGCCAAATCTATCAATAATATCCAAAAATGAAACGAAAATTTACAAAAATTAAATCCCTTAAAGTTGAACACCTTCAATCACATCTAACTTGATCTTATGAGTAATGCCTTTATCAAATCATCAATTCAGTAAAGAAAATGAAATACAAAGATCAATAGATGTTTGAAATCCCAAATATAGTAGATATATTTCTAGACAATCTGTTGAAGAGAGTGGCTCTTTGAGCATCTTTCTTTAAAATCCCACCTTATACCAACCTTGAAATTTGACAGAGTCAAGTATTTCAACATGCATTTTACTTAATCAAAATTTGAACAACCATGCTTGGTATACATGTGGTAGCTGCACACAATACTCGGACGACCGAGGTGGTAGCTCTTTCCTCCATGTGGTGGTAGTTTTCACACTCCTCATTGGGATGTAACTCTTTCCACATCTTTTGAGCATTTTACATTATCTTTGACTCCCCCTCAATTGGCTATCAATTATTTAAGATATAAAGTATTCAACCAAAAATTGATCTCGATTTCATACTCGACTAAACAGTCAAATAAGATAATGACTATACCAAGAGATCATAGAGAGAGAAATTGACTTTGATCACTTTAGAAGATGATTTAATTAACATAAATGATCATTGCAACAGTGAAATATTATGATGGCAAAAGCATAATAAATTTCTAAATGTGCGAAAAGATGCAATTAAAGTCAATTATGATCTATGCTCAATTAATGTCCTATGTACAAACATAGATAATGAACAAAACAAAACAAATACAAAACCTATCCTAAGCAAAGATTTCAAAAAGAAGATTATTTCAAGGAAAGCATCCCAATTGCTTTTCGTAAATGAATAAAACGTTTTTGATCCAAAGGTTTTGTTAAAATGTCAGCTAATTGATCCTCAGTTGAAATATATGAAAGTTGAAGAGTATTTGATTCAACTAGCTCTCTAAGAAAATGATATCTAAGTTCAATATGTTTTGTTCTAGAGTGCAACACAGGGTTTTTAGAAATGTTAATTGCACTTGTGTTGTCACAAAGAATTGTTACCGAAGATGCTGAAATGCGGAAGTCGCTCAATACGCTTTTCATCCAAATGAGTTGAGTTGAGCAACTTCCAGCTGAAATGTATTCCGCTTCGGCAGTCGAGAGTGCTATGCAATTCTGCTTTTTACTGTGCCATGCAACAAGGCAATGGCCAAGATAGAAGCATGCACCACTCGTGCTTTTCCGATCATCCACTGATCCTGCCCAATCGGCATCTGAGTATCCAACAATATCCAAACTTGTTCCCATAGGATACCAAATTCCGAAATTAATTGATCCTTTGATGTACCGGATGATCCGTTTCACCGCTTTCAGGTGAACCTCCTTTGGTGCTGATTGATATCTCGCGCAAATCCCAACACTAAAGGATATATCCGGGCGACTAGCCGTGAGGTAAAGTAGACTTCCAATCATACTTCTATACAGTTTCTCGTCTACATTCTCACTATGTGATTCACTTCCAAGTCCCTTGTGGCTAGTTCCCATTGGAGTTGGAAAATCTTTACAATTTTCTAGATCAAACTTTTTGACCAACTCCATTGCATACTTGGATTGACTCAAGTGAATACCTTCATCATTTTGTTTAATTTGCAATCCAAGGAAATAAGACAATTCGCCCATCATGGACATCTCAAATTCGCTTTCCATGGTCTCCGCGAATTTAGAAGCATCATTATCTTTTGTTGCACCAAATACAATGTCATCGACATAGATTTGTGCTACAATGAAATTATTTTGATAATGCTTCACAAAGAGAGTCCTGTCAGCTCCCCCTCGAGTATAGCCCTTCTCCAAAAGGTGCTTTGTTAACCTTTCGTACCATGCTCGCGGTGCTTGTTTCAGACCGTAAAGAGCCTTTTTCAAACGAAAAACATGGTTAGGTTGTTTATGATCTACAAAACCTTTCGGTTGAGCTACATAAACTTCCTCATTTAAAAACCCATTTAGAAATGCGCTCTTGACGTCCATTTGAAATAATTTGATTTTAAAATGACAAGCAATAGCAAACAATATACGAATGGACTCGAGTCTAGCTACAGGGGCGAAAGTTTCGTCAAAGTCTATACCTTCTACTTGAGAGTAGCCTTGAGCAACTAATCGTGCCTTGTTCCTGATGATAGTACCATCTTCATCTTTCTTGTTCTTGAAGATCCATTTGGTACCTATCACATTATGTTGCTTTGGAGGCTTCGTTAATTCCCAGACTTTGTTTCGCTCAAATTGATGGAGCTCTTCCTGCATTGCTTTAATCCAGTAGTCATCCTGAAGAGCTTCATCTATTGTCTTTGGTTCGATTAAAGATACGTAGCAAGCAAATCCGCAAACCAACTGCCTTCGAGTTCTAACTCCTTCTTGTGGATCTCCAATGATGTTCGATTCCGGATGATCCTTGGAGATTCGTAGCGTTTGTTGAAACGGAGTACTCGGAGGTACACGAGATGATTCCTGCACATCAGATGTAGAAGACCGGGTTCCGGATGGCACGCCGACCTCGCAAGATGGCGTGGTGCGAAGGAATTGCCTCAGGCATGTTGCTTATGTGTTTACAGATGATGTCGGGTTGATTCGGATCAACGCGGAAGCCCCAGCTTGATTCGGGGTTTTTCCGGGCATTGTGCGCCGATTGAGGACTGGTTTTGGGGAAACATCGACTCCACCGTGGTGTGCAGAAAATTTGGAAATACTTGGAACAGGTCTACTTTATGATTACAGCGGGGTTCGGGAGGTTCCGGACTGACGCGGAGGACCTGAAGGCGAAAAGTGAGTTGGAACTGGCAGTTTTGGAGCCGGTTTTTGGATTGAGCACCCCGACTCAACGGTTGAGCTTTTTGAGGAGAAAAAAGTTGTGGACACGTGTATTTTTAGATTACAGCGGAGTTCGGGAGGTTTCGGACGGGTGCGGAGGCCCCGAGGGCAAAAAGTGAGTTGGCGGGGACATTTGAGGAATTATTTAATTAAGTTAATTAATTAATTATTTTAATTAGTTAATTGTGGAATTGTTGCCTGTAAAGGCATTGTGGAGGTGAATTAATTAGAAGAGATTGGATTAATTGGAAAGTGAATTAATTGGTTGAGATTTTTTATTGAGGTGCATTTATTATAGCCAACTACCCCCCCTGTTGCTTTGACTCCCTTAATTAATTTGCTTCTACGTCATCTTCATCTCCTCCACCTGTGAAACAGAGGTTTTGGAAGAAAGCAGAGGAAAGAAAGAGAGGAGAAAAAGGAAAGAAAAGAAGAAGAAAGAGAAGAAGAAATGGAAGATTTTAGAGGATGTGAGAGTGAGCTGTGGCGGTGTCCCCTGCGTGAAGCCGGGTGGAGCGAGCGAAGCGCGCGCGACGAGCTCATCGGGATTTGATGCAGTTTTTGGTAAGCTCGGTTTTGGTTTTTCTTTGGGTTTTTTCGGTTTGGTTTTGGTCGGGTGCTCGGGTGTGGTGCTGCAGCTGGAATGCCGCGCGGGCGCGCAAGGGCGCCGCGCGCGGCTGGCACTGGGCGGCTGCGCGGGCGCGCATGGGCACCCGCGCGCAGCAAGCGCAGCTGGCGGGCTGCGCGCGCGGCAGGCGCAGGGCACCGCGCTGTTGGGGCAGCGCAGCTGGCGGCGTGCGCAGCAGCGGCGGGCCAAGCGCCGCGCGGAAGCGCGCAGGGCGCCGCGCGGGCACAGCCCGGGCGCTGCGCAGGTGTGCTCGGGGGCGCAAGCGCGCCGCGCGGGCGCGCAGTGAGCTCGCTGGGGGCGCGCGCTGCGGGCCTGGGCGCCGCGAGGCAGGCCCAGGCGCCGCTCGGGCAGCGCGCAGCATTGCTGCAGGGCGCCGCGCGGCAGGCCTGGCGCCGCGCGGCAGGCTGCTGGCGCGGGAGCTGGCGGACATTGTGCTGCAGCGCAGCGCGGCAACGGCGGCGGCAGCGCGGATCGGCGGGTGCGCCGAATACTTTCGCGCTGCGATTTTGATGGCCGGGGCTGTTTTGTCGGCGATCTCGCGTGTGGGCCGAGTTTTACTGATTTTTTTTAGGGCTTTCCTCTTTCTTGCAGTTGATGGTGGTTGGGACCATGCTAGCAGCTTGTTGGGAGTTTTGAGCTTTGGACTGGATGGGTGTGTGGTTGGTGAGGGGCTTGTAGAGGGTGAGCTGTAGAGGATTGTATGGAGTTATGTAATTACCCTGTATTGGGGCTTTTGGCAGAATGTGTGAGGTGTGTCGTGAGTTTTTGTGTGTGTGCAGAGGATTTTTTTTTTAAAGTGTGCTGTGTTATTGGGAGATGATGTGTGTGTGCTGTGGTTTTGTATTTCTTAGAGGGTAATTGAGGATGTTGTGTGAATTGTGAGCATGTGTTCATTGATGGTGGACTTCATGTGGGCAGATGTTAATGTTGAAGCTTCTAAGTAATTGTGTGTTTTGGTGTAAACCTGTAGAGTGCAAGCAGAGTTATGGTTTATTGTGGCATAAGTGATCATTAATTTAATTAATGGGTAAATTGGAACACTTAGTGTGCTGTGAGCCTTTGTGGATTCTTGAGCTTGCAAATTATGTGTAAGTTATGTGTTTAATTATGATGGATTAATTATGCAAATTGGTACTGTAAGGTGGAATTAAGGGATGATATATGTGTGGACATGGTTTATTGTGTGCAGATTGGAGCTTCTTGTATGCTGGGCATTTGTTGTGAGAGTAATTGAAGTGTATGTGTTTTTAAGTGTGCTGTTGAGTGTGTGTTGGGTGGATTTTTGGAATTTTAAGAGTTCTGGCGGTGTATTTTGACAGTGGAGTGCTTGTTTGCGCGTCGAATGTTTGTAGTGGACTCTGGGAATTTATTTGAGCTACCGGGGATTTTTCGGATTCGCGGCAAAGGTGCGCGCACGAGGCACGATTCTCAAGGTTTCGTCAGTTCGAGGTTCCGACACTTCACCAACTTCAGCAATTGCCTGCGGAAAGCGTTTCCAGGTGGGTTGGAATTTCTTCCAAAATTTATGAAATGCCCTTTAATGCTTCTGAATGCAGTTTGTTCATGTCTGAGTGCTATTTTTCACTATTACTAAATCTGATAGTTGCCTGAAATTTTCTGTAAAGTTATTGGAACCCAGATCATTTTTAGCATACTCCTGATACTATATGACACTAGATTTCACGTTTTGTTGGCATCATCTTTACACCTGGATCGTTTTAAAAATCGAGAAAACCCGTTTTAAGGAAAATCAACATTTTCAAAGTGGTTTTTAAAGTATGAGTTCGCCAGGGGTATGACATAGGTCCAGGTGGCCCGTTCTGCTTGTATACTCGTGCCAGGGGGCCGAGGGGATTTTTAGAGATTTGTGAGATGAGTTTCTAGTGTCATGTGAGTGTGAGCTTTTGTTGGGATCGATGAGGTTTTCTAGATTATGGGTCGTGCATATCAGATTTAGTCGGGGAGGTGGTTCTCCGACATAGCTGTGAGAGTGTTGGGCACTTCCTGATCGAGTCGTGGAGGGTTTTTCCCGACTGAGTTGTGTCGTTGGAGCATTTGAGTTTCCGATCTATTTGATCGTGGATCATAGCCTGCTATATTGAGATACTTGACAGAGATACTTGTTACTGAGACACTTTACTCGTGCGGGTCGCTCCCCTCGAGTGCCACTCCGGAGGTAGGCTTGACCGAGCCGTGTGCCGGTCTGTTATTATATTTTGACCGAGCCGTGTGCCGGTCCGTTACCTATACTGAGATCGAGCCGTGTGCCGATCAGTTACTGAGTTCGACAGCAGGGCAGGCAGTACCGGTTTTTACTGGTGGATTGATTGGGTTATCTTTGGTCAGGTACTTTTGTTGTTGCACTCATGCCTGGGGGCTGAGGGGTGTCTTATAGCTGTGTTAGACCAGTGCTCGTGTGTTGGGAACCGTTGGGTTGACGGTGGTCCCGGATCATTGAGAGTACTTTGACCGTTGTGCGAGATGTGAGGAGCTTGAGTCTATTCCGTTCTGAGGGAGAGCGTGGATTTCGACTATAGCCTGTATGTGCCACTTTTTCGATAGCGAGTTAGTCCGATTGGTCACCCCTATGTTGATATACTAGGGAGGCGTAGGCTTGACTGGACCCGATGTGGCAGTCAGCTCGATTGGGTCGATTGAGCACCTCGTGTGCGAGTGGTGTATGCATAGCATGTTCATAGATGAGATTTCCTTTGAGCATGATACTTGAGGCATGTTAGCAGTAGCGAGTGTATGCACTTTTCATCATTAGCATAGCTTTCTTGAGCATGATGATTGAGACATGATAGCTATAGTTCTTTTCAGCTTTTATCTATCTATCTATCTATCTATCTATCTATCTATCTGCATGCCTATCTGTTGTGCCTCCTGTAGACTTAGTGGGCATACCGTGGATATTGGTGACGGTACCCACTGGGATCTACCTTATGCAGTAGATCTCACACCCGCTGCGGGTGACAGGTTTCCTGAGGGCTGCTGTTTCGGCTGAGCTAGCGCGGGAGACAGCTGATCGAGGTGAGGATGCGATCGTGTAGTTCCTTACCAGCATTGAGAGTTTGAGGTAGATGTACCCGGTGGTATATTTTATATTTTCACTTTTGTACTGGACATTCTGAGAGATCAGTGAGGATTTTTGTATATTGTTTTATAGCTGAGAGACTTTGTATCGAGGTTTTATTTATATCAGATGTTCAGTTGATCTCTGTAGCTTCTAGTTTTATTTCAGCTCTGATACATGTTTTGCTATAGATCTGACTTGCATGGTAGACGCTTCGTCTGTACGGCAGTTTTCGTACAGTCGGCGGATCTGTTGGCGAGCCCGGGTCGCAGTCTCGACCCCGGGGCGTGACATTGACGGTGGTCCCAGGTCGTTGAGTGTTGTCCGACCAGTTTTGTTAGCATGAGTTGTGGGTCGTTCCTGGCTGTGGAGTACCTCCAGCCAGTGTGCTTTGTGCTGCGAGCTGTTGGAGAGTCTAGTGTCTCGTGTTTTGTGTGAGCTGATCAGCTGAGTCGTGGAGGAGTGCTCCGACTGTTGTGCAAGATATTTGGGGGATCTTGAGTCCTACCGTTCTGAGAGTGAGCGTGGATCTTGACTATAGCCTGCTTATGCCAATGTTTGATACTCTATGGCCCGCCGTTTTCCTCAGTTGGAGTCGCGCCCTGAGATGCCGCTGTGGTACGATGGTTGGCATGTTGAGGCAGTTTTACGCAGTGGATGACACGATGGGCCTGTGAGGCAGTTTTGCGCGAGGGGTGAGTTAGTCGGACAGGACGCCCCACGGTAAATCCCGTCCTCATGTGGATGGTGTGGTAGTGGGCAGGTGCGTTCCTAGTCGACAGGCACAGGCTTGACTGGACCCTATGAGGCAGTCAGTTCGATTGGGTCGATTGAGCACCTTGGGTGCGAGTGGTCACATTTACTTTCATCTGTTCCACTTTTTGAGCATCTAGATAGAGGCATGGTAGCTGTAGAGTAGTTCCAGCTTTTCTTGTTCAGATTTCATTGCACTGTTATCCTTTGCCTCTAGTAGACTTAGTGGGCAGACCGTTGGGCTTGTTGACGGCACCCACTGAGAACTACTATGGGGAAGTAGTTCTCACACCCGTCGTGGTGTCTTTTTCCCCAGGGACTTCTACTCCTGTTCCTCTGCTCCAGTTGCTGATCCTTCTGACCGAGGCGAGGGAGTTGCGAGCTAGTTCCCTACCCGTCGTTGGAGTGTAGCGGTACTCCTTCAGTAGATTAGTTTGCTTCTTTTTCCTCTGTTGAGAGACCCTTGTTGTGAGGTATAGAGTTGTACTTTATTTATAGTTTGAGAGGCTGATGTAGTGAGGATATATTTATATTGAGAGCTTGTACACTGATGTTTTTATTGGAGATATCTCCCTTTTGGGTTTTTGTATCAGAGGACTTTTATATGATCGAATTTGGGAGATGGATACTGTATTTAATTTCAGTTGTACAGTGTTTGGATTCCAGTTTTTAGTAGTTTACTTTCAGCTCTGATATCTGTATACTGTAGTTGATTCTTTTTGCAGGTTAGACGCTTCGTCTGTACGGCAGTTTCCGTACAGATGGCGGATCTGTTAGCGAGCCCGGGTCGCAGTTTCGACCCCGGGGCGTGACAGATTAGAGTGGTATCAGTGCCTAGGTTGTAGGTCATGGTGGACTTAGAAACCCTAGGCTTGTGGTTGGACATTAGGATGACTACGTGAGAGTCGTGACTTATAGCGAGAGTCCTGATTGAGTTTTATACCTCTCCCAAGGGATGGGATGAGTGATTGACATATTTATTCTCCTAAGCGATTATGTCGGCTACAGACAACATAATGCTATGGAATGGATGACATGTGTTAGACTTTCGCTGAATTGGGTCGTATGGTTGTTGTGTCCTAACGTTTGTTATTGTGCAGTGGACTACGATACTACTGAGACGTCGTGTTGTGAAGAGGACACACCCCGCACCTGATGAGTACCCGAGCAGCGGGAGGCAGAGCTATCTGAGCAGAGCGAGACCCAGGAGTTTGTGTGTTGAGATAGTTTCCCACTTTAACCGAGAAGGGTCGAATCCCTGAACGGTAAAGGAGCGAGAACTTCGATAGGCTGAGCCTAGAGTCTGTTCTTGTTTGATTGGGGTTCTAGGCACCGGTCTATCGGGATTTTCGGATCTTTGCCGCGTCAGTCGTCTCTTCTCGCCTATGAGTGGGGTGTTGTTGTGGGAGCTGTTTGGAGTGACGGCGGTCCCAACTGTGCGGATACTTTCCACTGGCCGAGCTACCAGATGGATACATTGCCCCTGGCCGAGTTACCAGGTCGGCAAATGCCCTGGCTGAGTTACCAGGAGAATACTTTCCACTGGCCGAGCTACCAGATGGATACATTGCCCCTAGCCGAGTTACCAGGTGGGAACATGCCCTGGCCGAGTTACCAGGAGGACACTTTTCCCTGGCCGAGTTACCAGGAGGACACTTTCCACTGGCCGAGCTACCAGATGGACACATTGCCCCTGGCCGAGTTACCAGGTGGGCACATGACCTGGCCGAGTTACCAGGAGGACACTTTTCCCTGGCCGAGTTACCAGGAGGATACTTTCCACTGGCCGAGCTACCAGATGGGTACATTGCCCCTGGCCGAGTTACCAGGTGGGCACATGCCCTGGCCGAGTTACCAGGAGGATACTTTCCACGGGCTGAGCTACCAGATGGATACATTGCCCCTGGCCGAGTTACCAGGTGGGCACATGCCCTGGCCAAGTTACCAAGAGGACACTTTTCCCTGGCCGAGTTACCAGGAGGACACTTTCCACTGGCCGAGCTACCAGATGGGTACATACCCCTGGCTGAGTTACCAGGTGGGTACATGCCCTGGTCGAGTTACCAGGTGGTTGCTTTAGTGAGATTGAGATGGTCTGACAGGACGCCGAGATTTGGTGGCGTCGAGTTCGTCCTGTTGGACTACCGGGAGCGCAGTTGTTGACTTGGAACCAGTTTCGTGCTTTGCTGCTCAGGGCCTTCTTTCCTGACAGTATAAGCAGAAACTAGAAGGGGATCTTAGACGCCTGCAGAAGGGGAGTCGACCTCTTCTGGAGTATGTTCGCGAGTTTTGCGATTGTTGAGCGGTGTACCCCATGTCGCCTGGATGAGGCCCAGGAGGTTGAGCTAGTTGAGAAAGGACTGCAACGGAATATTTATCACTTGGTGTATTCTCGGTGGGTGCCGACGTTAGATGCAACGATTGAGCATGCTTAGCGGGCTGACCGAGGATCAGTGATCATGTCAGAGATAGACGGAGAGCCAGGGACCAGCTCCGGGGAGAGGCATCTAGTGCCGCCTGAGTTTGGATAGTCGAATAGATCGAGACCCCCAGGGCCGCCACGATCCCAGTCTAAGGGTCGTGAGTCTCAGAGGAGACAGAGACCAGGAGATTCTCCACAGCTGATGTATCAGCAGCAGCAGCGGGATGACTGTGTCATTTGTGGTGGGCCGCATTCTGCGCCGAAGTGTGACCACAGGCAGGGGTGATGTTTTTTCGTGTGGACAGTCGGGACATTTTCAGGCAGATAGGGCCACGATGTCGGGGCAGACTGAGCGACGACCATCTACATCGAGCAGATGAGTCTGTACCGCCCGGTTGGAGGGCGCTACGACGGTGGACCAGGTTACCGCGGGCATGATTTCCTTACAGCAGTTTGAGTTGAGTGTTTTTGGCTTTCCTGTCTGGACTGGAGGTAGATTTGTTACCACATGCACTAGAGATACAGGTTTCTGTTGGTGTTGTGCATGTGGAGGAGGCCTGTGGCAGTTCGGTGTTTTGACCCAGTGCTTGGGGATTGGTTGGCATAGAGCACAAGAGTTTTAGCTCCAAGTGCATGCCTTCTTGGGTCACTTTTTCTAGCCGTTGGAGCGGCGGTGGAACCCAACCATATGGATGTTATTCGAGTTTGGCTGAGACCAGCATTATTCTTGAGGTGAGGAGCTTCTTGGACTTGGCAGTGCCGGGAGAGCATGGCCAATGGATAATGAGACTGACACCAGCGCCAATGCTAGTATTTCCAGTGTTGGGAGACGATTTTGAGTGTTTTAGTGATGCCTCCCTTTGTGGCTGTGGAGTTACCGTGGGTTGTTCTTCGGTCCGCGCTTCATCAGTCCGACCCTATGAGTATTGTGGCAGGACGAACCGCTGTTTTGTAGGTAGCTTGGATCCCACAGTTGAGCCTTGCAGTATGCCTATTATTTTCTAGCTTTGATTGTTATACCTGGGCGTAGGCCATGCCTGCTTGGCTATTAGTTCTGATTTCTCAGCATTTCTGCTCTCTACTATGATAGTTTAAGTTTCAGTCCCGTTCACCGATGGTTTGGTCCCCGTCAGGGTGTTCTTTGTTAGTTGAGGGATTGACTTCGACCCGTGGGTCCGTTGGGGTTATGATAGCATGTTGAGTGACCAACTGTGGCAGGAGATTGTGTCTCTTGAGGATCCCTTTTGAGGTTAGTGTTGGGTCGTATATAATACGGATCTAAATAGGGGAAGAAACACCTAGAGGGGGGTGAATAGGTGTAAACGTATAAACACTCAAAAATCGTTGCGATAAAAAAAACCCAATGCGGAAATGAAAATAACTCGCAAGATTTTTACGTGGAAAACTCCATCACAGGAGTAAAAAACCACGGGACCGATAACACGGCAGAAATCCACTAGAATTAAAACACGTACAAGGTGATTTACCGTACACACTTACGACTCAACCTTTTCCATACGCTCCTAGAGGATCTTCTCCGCTCGCTCCAGACGCTTCTCGAATCCACGATCTGCGCCCAACGCCGAATCCACGGCGTCCAACGTCGAATCCACGACGTCCGACCGAATCCACGGTCTTCACCCAATAGCACCCTTCGAATCCACGAACGTGCCTCGCTCCGAATCCACGAGAGCGAATGAACCTTGAATCCACAAGGACACGCGAATCCACGCGCCGATTTTGGGGTAATCGTTGTTTTTTGGGTGGTGATGATCCGCCGAATACTTAGATCAAAGATAGATCGGAAATACCATCTAAGTATTCATTAGTTTGATTCAACTCAAGATGTGAGTATGAAAACCTAGAATCAAACTAATCAATATAGATGAAGAAACATAGAGTATTCTCTAATGATTTCCTTTCTTCTCTATATGTGGATCTATAGCCGTATAAGATGATATATGAAAATGACGGCTATGTGGATTGACCCTAGAAAGAAAGACATAGGGTCTATTTATAGGTTAGAAACCCTAGGAAGGAGATAAGAATCAAAAACCTGCCATTTCTGGAATTTTACGGACGGCGATCCGGATCGTGATAACTGAGATCCGGATCGTCATAACGAAACAGCCAATTCCAGAAAAACGAAGGTTCGGGATCCGGATCATGTAACTACGATCCGGATCGTTCATACAGTTCACCAAACATCAACGTTCGGGATCCGGATTGCGAAGCAAGATCCGGATCGTTCAAGGTAGATGGTAAACTCAACGTTCGGGATCCGGATCAAGAGACTACGATCCGGATTGCGACGATGTATGAACGAACCACCTTCGGGATCCGGATCGAACAGCCTGATCCGGATCCTGAACATGTCCCAAGTCCAGTTTTTGATTTTTATGCAATGAAAGATTCTTCCAAGTGTTTCTACACTACAAGAAGTATTCGGATCACACAAATTCTTTAGTTAAACATACCTGATCCTTTTGAATTCTTCTTTCTTGAGATTGAGTTAAATGATTCAACTTTCTTCACCTTCAATCTTCAGGACTTGAAACTTTCACGAAACTACGCCAACTCAAATTCCGTAACAATCTCCCCCTTTGGCGGTTTCGTGACAAAACACAGATCCACTAAAGAAAATTCAAAAAGATATTTTTGTTGCTATCACCATACAACAAAAATTTACAATGGAGATCCAAAATACAATACATGAGTTAAACTCCTAAAACAGACTCTAGACTTAGACATCTGTACTCTCTGCAAAAAGAAATCATTCTTGACAAAAGAAATCGTTAGATACCTCAAGAATTTTGTATTATTCAAAAACCACAAACAGAGATGAAGTTTAAACTCATTTATACTTACCATGACATTTATATTCAGATATGTAAACTGATCATAGTTAAAAAAACACCAACATATCTTCTTTGCACGTAAAAACCAAATGTCATGAACATGTTTGTGACAAACTAATATATATATAGATATGTAATTGATCAGAGTTAAGAACCAACATATCTTCTATGCAATCAAAAACCAAGTGTCACAAACTTGTTAGTGAACATCAACTTGTTAGTTATATTACATGCCCAAATAGTTAGCAAATAGTTAGTCGAGACATGCAACAAATCACAAGATAAAAACCAAAAGTTGAAGTTGAGATCATACTTACCTTGATGTATACAAAATCTTCATCATCAAGATTTTCACAATCATTGTTCATTGTTCAAATCATTGTCCTAAACTCTCTCATTGTTCTAAACTCTCTCCCCCTTTTTGTCACAAATAAAGCCAAAAATTACAGAAGTGGAGAGAATGGTTAACAGTTTAAGTTCGAGAACTAAAAACTCAAATTAAAACTTAAAAACCTGCACAACAGTAGGATTTAAACATGTGCATAATAAACAGAAATTAGAAGGATACGGATCATTCAGACTCGTCTGAACTGATACAGCCGAGGATTTGGAAAATCTTCTTTATTCGCTTGTTCATTGCTGATTGATTTTTATTTACTTTCTTTATTTCTTCCTTTACCTCAATCAGTTCATTTGATATACGTTCTTGCTCGTTGGAGAGCCTTTGCTGTTCTTTATAGATTGAGGTAACAGAAGCATCATCATCAGAAGTTGATTGTGGTGCTTCTTGTGCCGGAGGTGCTGGTTGAGTTGGAGGAGCTGCTGCCGGTGCAGAGGTTGTTGCTTGTTGTCGTTGTTCTCGTTGCCGGTGAAGAGGTATGAAAGGTTCATCTGGCTTCGTCGAAAGAGACTTTACAATTGTCGTGTCATTGATCGTTCCTAGACTGTGCAGATAGGAACTCGCATTTGTGTCAGCTTTAAATTTGCGAAGAATGCGCATGATGATCATTGGAAAAGGTAGTCTCTCTGACGGATGAGCTTGCTCCACATATCGTGCCATCCTTGACCAGATGATGTAGGGAATGTTTAAGTTAGCTCCCATTGCTGCTGCGGGGTTTCCAAGTAGATAAAGGAATATCATTCTTTCCCACCGAAGAACCTTTGTGTTCATGTTTGGAATAATATTGTAACAAACAATAAGATTTAAGATGCGGTATTCAGGTCGTAGTTCTTTCGAGAAAACGGAGTTTCCTGTCGACCGAGTATCTGGAACACAGATTCCATCAACTACCACTCTCCAGGAGAAGGTGTTGAAGTTTTGATTCTTCAGGTAATGAGTGCCATCGGCTCGGGCGTCCATCCCTAGTACTTCACCAATTAGCTGAGGCGTTACTTTGATTCTGACATTCTTGACTAATGTTTGAAAATCCTGACGCCCGCTTTCCTGATCAACTAGATAGCAGGCATTCTGATAGAACATCCTCACTGAGTGAAGACAATACCCAGTGGTCTCCGGGAAATCGCAAATGGGAGCAAGACCTCTCTGGTCAAACAAAGTCCCGAACGTCTGAGAACGTTGCGTTAAGGCTTTTACATCAACATGCCTTTCTCCAATGCATTCTCTGTTTTCAAAATCCTTTATTCTAGCCGAGCTGACAAAGTCTTGTGCAGGTGCTTGGTCAGCAGCTGGTTGCTCAATGGTGATTCCTCGAGCACTTCCTCTCTTGCGAGCAACACTTTTTCTTCTTGTCTTCCCAGAAGTTTCTTCCATTGGAGCTTTCCCTTTTTCAGCAGCAGTAGGCGGAGCCTTCGATGTTTCTGCAGGTGCTTTTCCCTTTGAAGCAGTCGGAACAGTCGTTGCTTCAACTTGCAGTTCATCCCAATCAATTGATTCCGTTTCAGATTCTGTATCGGAATCATCTTTAGCCTTCTTCGCTTTCTTAGCCTTCTTAGCCCTCTTGGGCTTGACGGTGTCTCTCGTATGAACCATAGCCGCAAGTAGAAAAACAATCCAAGTGATCACCATTGCTAATGGTTTCTTGAGAAAAGGAATCCTGAGTAGACCAACTCAAGAACACAAAAATTCTTAGTTTTCAAAAATTGAAAAAATTGTACCCAAACAATCATAATCATGTAGAGAGACTAAGAATCAAATTAGTTTTGCAAAAGGACTTTTAAAAATAGATCAATTGCATGAATTTCGAAAATCCTTATTATATGCCCTAAAACCGAAATTTTAGAAATCGAAGCCTAAAAATCCGTTAATCAGGAGAAAACCTAGCATATAATCAAAACTAAACAACCCAGAGTTCTTATTTCAAAAGAAATTTGATCAAAAACCATCCACAAACAAAATCGATCCAAGAATTTCGTACGTTTGAGGAGGAAAAGAGAAAAACGGTGAAAAACCGAGATTTTGATCAATAAAACTTACTTGGAACTGAAGAACTTGAGTTAGAAAGCTTCCAAGGAGGATGAAATCTAGAGAGAAGCGCTCTGGAAACTTTTGAACAAAAGATTGGAGTAAAAGAAATCAAAACCCTTTTGTTCTTTATAAAAACCTAGCCGCGATCCGGATCCTCCCGAGCTTGCGATCCGGATCGGCTACCCGCAGTTAAAAAACTGCGTTCGGGATCCGGATCGGCAGGTCCAATCCGGATCGTCAGCCCGCAGGAGAAAACCTGCGTTCGGGATCCGGATCACCTTGCCCGATCCGGATCGGCCCCAACTTTTTCTTTAGAAAAATTTCAGAGAAATTCAAGAAAAACCAGAAAAAGATTGTAAGCACAAAGGTGTATCAACTTTAAACAAAAAGCATCGTTTCACACAACAAGAATTAGATTATGCCAAATCTATCAGTAATATCCAAAAATGAAACGAAAATTTACAAGAATTAAATCCCTTAAAGTTGAACACCTTCAATTACATCTAACTTGATCTTATGAGTAATGCCTTTATCAAATAATCAATTCGGTAAAGAAAATGAAATACAAAGATCAATAGATGTTTGAAATCCCAAATATGGTAGATAATATTTCTAGACAATCTGTTGAAGAGAGTGGCTCTTTGAGCATCTTTCTTTAAAATCCCACCTTATACCAACCTTGAAATTTGACAGAGTCAAGTATTTCAACATGCATTTTACTTAATAAAAAATTTGAACAACCATGCTTGGTATACATGTGGTAGCTGCACACAATACTCGGACGACCGAGGTGGTAGCTCTTTCCTCCATGTGGTGGTAGTTTTCACACTCCTCATTGGGATGTAACTCTTTCCACATCTTTTGAGCATTTTACATTATCTTTGACTCCCCCTCAATTGGCTATCAATTATTTAAGATATAAAGTATTCAACCAAAAATTGATCTCGATTTCATACTCGACTAAACAGTCAAATAAGATAATGACTATACCAAGAGATCATTGAGAGAGAAATTGACTTTGATCACTTTAGAAGATGATTTAATTAACATAAACGATCATTGCAACAAAGAAATATTATGATGGCAAAAGCATAATAAATTTCTAAATGTGTGAACAGATGCAATTAAAGTCAATTAAGATCTATGCTCAATTACTATCCTATGTATAAACATAGATATTGAATAGAACAAAACAAATACAAAACCTATTTTAAGCAAAGGTTTCAAAAAGAAGTTTATTTCAAAGAAAGCATACCAATTGCTTTTCGCAAATGAATAAAACGTTTTTGATCCAAAGGTTTTGTTAAAAAGTCAGCTAATTGATCTTCAGTTGAAACATATGAAAGTTGAAGAGTATTTGATTCAACTAGCTCTCTAAGAAAATGATATCTAAGTTCAATATGTTTTGTTCTAGAGTGCAACACAGGGTTTTTAGAAATGTTAATTGCACTTGTGTTGTCACAAAGAATTGTTACCGAAGATGCTGAAATGCGGAAGTCACTCAATACGCTTTTCATCCAAATGAGTTGAGTTGAGCAACTTCCAGCTGAAATGTATTCCGCTTCGGCAGTCGAGAGTGCTATGCAATTCTGCTTTTTACTGTGCCATGCAACAAGGCAATGGCCAAGATAGAAGCATGCACCACTCGTGCTTTTCCGATCATCCACTGATCCTGCCCAATCGGCATCTGAGTATCCAACAATGTCCAGACTTGTTCCCATAGGATACCAAATTCCGAAATTAATTGATCCTTTGATGTACCAGATGATCCGTTTCACCGCTTTCAGGTGAACCTCCTTTGGTGCTGATTGATATCTCGCGCAAATCCCAACACTAAAGGATATATCCGGGCGACTAGCCGTGAGGTAAAGTAGACTTCCAATCATACTTCTATACAGTTTCTCATCTACATTCTCACTATGTGATTCACTTCCAAGTCCCTTGTGGCTAGTTCCCATTGGAGTTGGAAAATCTTTACAATTTTCTAGATCAAACTTTTTGACCAACTCCAGTGCATACTTGGATTGACTCAAGTGAATACCTTCATCATTTTGTTTAATTTGCAATCCAAGAAAATAAGACAGTTCGCCCATCATGGACATCTCAAATTCGCTTTCCATGGTCTCCGCGAATTTAGAAGCATCATTATCTTTTGTTGCACCAAATACAATGTCATCGACATAGATTTGTGCTACAATGAAATTATTTTGATAATGCTTCACAAAGAGAGTCCTGTCAGCTCCCCCTCGAGTATAGCCCTTCTCCAAAAGGTGCTTTGTTAACCTTTCGTACCATGCTCGCGGTGCTTGTTTCAGACCGTAAAGAGCCTTTTTCAAACGAAAAACATGGTTAGGTTGTTTATGATCTACAAAACCTTTCGGTTGAGCTACATAAACTTCCTCATTTAAAAACCCATTTAGAAATGCGCTCTTGACGTCCATTTGAAATAATTTGATTTTAAAATGACAAGCAATAGCAAACAATATACGAATGGACTCGAGTCTAGCTACAGGGGCGAAAGTTTCGTCAAAGTCTATACCTTCTACTTGAGAGTAGCCTTGAGCAACTAGTCGTGCCTTGTTCCTGATGATAGTACCATCTTCATCTTTCTTGTTCTTGAAGATCCATTTGGTACCTATCACATTATGTTGCTTTGGAGGCTTCGTTAATTCCCAGACTTTGTTTCGCTCAAATTGATGGAGCTCTTCCTGCATTGCTTTAATCCAGTAGTCATCCTGAAGAGCTTCATCTATTGTCTTTGGTTCGATTAAAGATACGTAGCAAGCAAATCCGCAAACCAACTGCCTTCGAGTTCTAACTCCTTCTTGTGGATCTCCAATGATGTTCGATTCCGGATGATCCTTGGAGATTCGTAGCGTTTGTTGAAACGGAGTACTCGGAGGTACACGAGATGATTCCTGCACATCAGATAAACTAGAAGAACCATTAGATGCATCATTAATATTGGAAGTATTATTATGAGAAGATGCACTAGCAGGAGAATCATCATCTAGAGAGATATCGAGGGTAGATTTTTCAGATTCAAAATGAGAAGCTTCATCTACTTTAACATTTATAGATTCTACGATCGTCTTAGATTCAATGTTAAATACTCGATATGCTCTGCTATTCGTAGAATAACCCAAAAAGATCCCTTCATCACTTCGAGAGTCGAACTTTCCAAGATTTTCACGGTCACGTAAGATGTAACATCGACTCCCGAAGATACGAAAGTACTTGATATCCGGTTTTCTACTAAACCACAGCTCATATGGTGTATTCAAGGTTCCTGGGCGCAAATACACTCTGTTAATGACATAGACAGCGGTGTTCACAGCTTCAGCCCAAAAATGTAGCGGTAATTTCCGGCTATGAAGCATCACACGCGCCATCTCTTGAACAACCCTGTTTTTGCGCTCAACAACACCATTCTGCTGAGGTGTATAGGGTGCCGAGAATTCATGTTTAATGCCATTTGAAGTACAAAAGTCAATGAATTTTGAATTTATGAATTCTCCACCCCTATCACTTCTAACACGAATGATCTTTTCATTCTTTTCAATCATAATACGATGGCAAATCTCATGAAAAGAGTCAAACGTATCAGCTTTCTCTCTCAAAAATGCTACCCAAGAAAACCGAGAGAAATCATCAACCAATAAAAAGATGTACCATTTACCTCCCAAAGATGGTTGACGGGTCGGCCCCATTAAGTCCATGTGCAAAAGTTCCAAGGGCCGTTTTGTACCAACGTGGTTCAAGTTCTTGTGTGCAGTCCTAGACTGTTTTCCCTTTTGGCAACCACCACACACAACGTTTTGTTTAAATAAAAGCTTTGGAATCCCCTTGACCACGTCCTTGTTTGAAATTCTAGTAAGTTCCTTAAAATTTAAGTGACCTAGCCTTTCATGCCAAAGAGTTGCATTATTCAAAGCGGCTAAGTTACAATTTTCAGAAAATTTATTAGGAACAACATAACAATTGTTTTCAGATCTAACCCCTTTTAGAAAGAAAGCATGGTCCTTATCAGTTACAACGCATTCAACCGATGAAAAGTTAACTGAAAAACCATTGTCGCAAAGTTGACTTATGCTTATGAGGTTAGTCTTAAGGCCATCAACAAATAAGACGTTTTTCAAAATCGGGCCATCTGGAATAGCTACCGTCCCTTTTCCAACAATTTTGGAAGATCGACCGTCTCCGAAAACAACGTGTCCTCCGGAGATTTTCTCAAGACTTTGAAAACTATTTTTGTCACCGGTCATGTGACGGGAACACCCGCTATCCAGATACCAAGACGAACTATCATATGCATGCAAGGAAACATTGGAAACAAGACAAGGGAAAATTTCACCTTTGCGCACCCAAACCTTTTTGGAATGCGTCTGTAATGGTCGTGAAGTTTTGTGCCTAGGTGAAAGCGTCTTGTTAAAACGATTGTTGCTCCTTGATGAAGTCGTCTTGCGCGGTGAACTACCAAGTCTCTTTTCATTTGAAAAGTTTTGCTTTGATTTCCGGAAAGGAGCCTTTTTGGTAGTTGATGCAAGAGGTGCTTGAGATGAGCGTTCGACTCCCGTCTTGCAATATCTTCTTATGTGCCCTGAAACACCACAACGAAAACATACCTTAGATCTTGACGATCCCAAAGAGGATGAAGTAGGTTTGTTGTCGTTGTTTGTCTTGAATTCCGGTGTCGGAGGAGGAGATACCGACTGAGGCACAAAAACTGTCTCACTCGAACTTGGACTGTTTCCAGTTTGAGTGTATCCGAGGCCGAACCTATTTGATTGACCAAGACCAAGAAGTCTATCCAACTTACTCCTTCCTGAAGAGAATCGCTGTAAGTCATTCTTGAGTTGGAAAATGGTCTTTGTCATTTCCAGGTTACCCTGTCGAGCCTCGTTGTAGAGCTTTGAAAAGTGATTCGCGTTATCCACCAGATTTGTATGTTCCTTTTCAAGTTGCTCATTGGACTCTTGAAGGGAAGCATTTTCTTTTATCAGGTTTTCCCTTTCCACTTCAAGAGCGTTTGAGAGAGAAGTCGCTCTTTTTGCTTCTTCTTCGAGATCATGCAATCTCCCTCTCAAACTCTTGTTTTGCTTAGCCACTTTCTTTGAGTACCTCAAAAGTCTGTGGTAGGCTAGAGCAAAATCTTCACCTTCCGAATCATCCGATTCGTTGTCCGTTGCGTTCTTTTCAACAGTGGAGTTGGACAATGATTCAGACGTACTTGCCATAAAGCACATGAATGGTGAAGATGTGGACGCGTGGAATGCCGTGGAGCTCTTTTCTTCATCACTTGAAGACGACTCATTTGACGTTGAGTTGTCATCCCAAGTGACGACTTGCATCGCCTTCTTCTTTGCCGGATACTTGTTAGGACACTCCGTTGCAATGTGGCCGTAGCCTCGACATTTGAAGCATTGCAGTTGTCCTTCTGAACTTTTCTTATCCTTTGAGAAGTTCTCCTGCTTTCTTGACTTGTGACTTGGAGTACCCTTGCCTTTGTTCCACTTTCTGAAGGATGGAGATTTGCTTGAATTACCCCTTCGAAAGTTGCGGCGAAAATTCCTTGTCAAGAGAGCGAGCTGCTTCTCAAATTCCTCCATAGAAAGGTTCTCGTCATCGTCCGAGGAGGATGTATCCGCGTCTTCTTCCTTAGTTGTTTTCAACGCATAACCTGAAGACTTAGAAGTGGATGCTTTTCCAGAAGAATTGTTAGTATTAAAAGTCATTTCATAAGTTTGTAATGAACCAACTAATTCTTCTACACGTATTTCGTCCGGGTGTTTAATAGTTTCAATGGCAGTAACCTTTGGGCGAAATCGTTCAGGAAGAGTTCTTAAGATTTTTCTTACAATCTTAAATTCTGGAATCTTCTCTCCCAGATTAGCACATGAGTTTACGATGTCTTGCAATCGTGTATAGTAGTCCTTGAAAGATTCATTTTCTGCCATCAAAATAGAGTCAAACTTGCTCGTAAGCATCTGCAGTTTCTGAATCTTCACGAGGTTAGTTCCCTCATGTGTAACCTGGAGAACATCCCAGATTTCTTTCGCAGTCTCACATGCCGAGACGCGAGAGAATCCAGTTTGAGATAAGGCATTAAAAATAGCATTAATTCCCTTGCCATTGTAAGAAGATAACTCAAACTCTTCCTTGGTCCATTTCGACCTAGGTTTTAAGGTGTGAACATCAGAGATAAGTTCAGTTGGATTAGTCCATCCTGATTCAATTGAATGCCACACCCTTTCGTCGATGGAAGATAAAAAGGCTTTCATCCGTACTTTCCAGTACGCATAATTTGTTCCATCAAAGAAAGGGGGTCGATTGATGTTTCCACCTTCAACCATTGTTCACAACCCTATTCCCTCTCTGATACCACTTGTTGGGTCGTATATAATACGGATCTAAATAGGGGAAGAAACACCTAGAGGGGGGTGAATAGGTGTAAACGTATAAACACTCAAAAATCGTTGCGATAAAAAAAACCCAATGCGGAAATGAAAATAACTCGCAAGATTTTTACGTGGAAAACTCCATCACCGGAGTAAAAAACCACGGGACCGATAACACGGCAGAAATCCACTAGAATTAAAACACGTACAAGGTGATTTACCGTACACACTTACGACTCAACCTTTTCCATACGCTCCTAGAGGATCTTCTCCGCTCGCTCCAGACGCTTCTCGAATCCACGATCTGCGCCCAACGCCGAATCCACGGCGTCCAACGTCGAATCCACGACGTCCGACCGAATCCACGGTCTTCACCCAATAGCACCCTTCGAATCCACGAACGTGCCTCGCTCCGAATCCACGAGAGCGAATGAACCTTGAATCCACAAGGACACGCGAATCCACGCGCCGATTTTGGGGTAATCGTTGTTTTTTGGGTGGTGATGATCCGCCGAATACTTAGATCAAAGATAGATCGGAAATACCATCTAAGTATTCATTAGTTTGATTCAACTCAAGATGTGAGTATGAAAACCTAGAATCAAACTAATCAATATAGATGAAGAAACATAGAGTATTCTCTAATGATTTCCTTTCTTCTCTATATGTGGATCTATAGCCGTATAAGATGATATATGAAAATGACGGCTATGTGGATTGACCCTAGAAAGAAAGACATAGGGTCTATTTATAGGTTAGAAACCCTAGGAAGGAGATAAGAATCAAAAACCTGCCATTTCTGGAATTTTACGGACGGCGATCCGGATCGTGATAACTGAGATCCGGATCGTCATAACGAAACAGCCAATTCCAGAAAAACGAAGGTTCGGGATCCGGATCATGTAACTACGATCCGGATCGTTCATACAGTTCACCAAACATCAATGTTCGGGATCCGGATTGCGAAGCAAGATCCGGATCGTTCAAGGTAGATGGTAAACTCAACGTTCGGGATCCGGATCAAGAGACTACGATCCGGATTGCGACGATGTATGAACGAACCACCTTCGGGATCCGGATCGAACAGCCTGATCCGGATCCTGAACATGTCCCAAGTCCAGTTTTTGATTTTTATGCAATGAAAGATTCTTCCAAGTGTTTCTACACTACAAGAAGTATTCGGATCACACAAATTCTTTAGTTAAACATACCTGATCCTTTTGAATTCTTCTTTCTTGAGATTGAGTTAAATGATTCAACTTTCTTCACCTTCAATCTTCAGGACTTGAAACTTTCACGAAACTACGCCAACTCAAATTCCGTAACAGTTAGCCTGTAGTTGAGTAGTCCACTCGGGTGGTTTTGGATCGGGAAGTAACCGAGTGAAGACCCCAGCTTATTGGATTCCTTTCCGTATTGGATGAATGTGTGGGTATGCTTCGGGTCGCCTTGTTGAGGTTGGCACCATGATGTGGTTTGGTGCGTGCTGCACTAGTGGTTATTTCTGTTTTCCCCCAGCCTTTTATTGGAGGGTATTTCACGTCTCAGCTCAGGAGTGATGTGTTTTTCCTCGCCCGTGATTTACTTGCCCCTTTGAGATCTGTGACTGTTGGAGTGCGAGGGATGCCCGTTGCAATTTCTGGCTCGAGAGATGAGAGAATTGCACATCGGGCCATGCCGTACTTGTTGTTGTTTTTGTTGAGGAGTAATCACGGGGAGCGAGTGGTGTTTCGGGAGCTGGAGGCGTATTGAGGGATACCTACCCGTCGTATTTGTGGCTCCTGATGGACTTGATCTAGTTTCGAGGACGAAACTTTCTTTTAGTGGGGGAGAGTGTGAGGTCCCGGAATCCCCCGCGTAGCGTTTGCTGGTTGTTGGGCAGCTTTTTGTGGCCGTTGGGAGTGTTTGTGCGCATGTCGGGCCCGAGAAATGGATTTGTGTTGCAATTTGGGATTTAGTTGTATCACTGGTGGCCTGCGTGGTGTGTCGGTGGTGTTTGCGCGCAATTTGGACACAAGTTTTGGACTCCGGGCGATGTTTGGATAAAAGTTTACCTCTCTGGTTGCCTTCGGGAATTTGTTAGAGTTAGAAATTGGCAAATCGGATTTTTGGAATGGACCCGGCGCGAAAATCGGATCAAGTGGGCTTTCCGGGGGCAATCGGCAGATTTTCGGATGAGGATATGGAGAAACGGACATCGTTTTTGGATTCAGCGCGCGAAATCGTTGAGAATGGGCTATTTACTTGTTTGTTTTGGAGCCCGGTTGAAGTGCGCGTTTTTCGAGGTGACGCGGCACGAGAATCGAGGTGTTAGCGCGGTGCGGATCCCGAGGAGAGAGGCACGCGGTTCGAGGTGGCGTAAGGCGCGAGGTGGGGCGCTATAGGCGCGCTGGGAAGCGCGCCTCTCTGTGCGCGGGTCAGCGGGGGCGCCGCCATGTGGCGGGCCCCCACTGGCGCCTGCTCGGGCGCGGGGGCGCGCGCCTGTGTGGTGCGTGCTGTGTCCCGCGCCCGTGTGGCGCACTGGCCGCGCAACGCATGGCGGGGAGGGGTGCGCGCTGCGCCTGGTGCGCGCCCCCGTGCTGTGAACCGGGCGGCTGGAGAGTCCGAATTGGCCGGTGCACCGTGGACTGGTGCACCGTGGACCTTCCCCCTTTTTCTTCCTCCTCTTCTTCTTCGTCTTTCTCCGCCGAGCACCATTTTTTTCTCCTCTTCCTTTCTTTCTTCTTCAACCGTGCGAGAGGGAGAGTGAGGGAGGAGATGGTGGGAAGTGCGGCGTGGCGTCGTGGGCCTCGTGGAGCGCGCGAGGTTTTTTCCAATGGAGCAGTTGGACGGCGCGACGCGTCGGGGTAGGTCCCGCACTTTGTTTTTACGGTGTTTTTAGCACAGTTTTGGGGCGTTCTTTGGACTTTGGACTGACCCATTGTTCTTATCTGTGTTAGGGACCGTGTTTTACTGCACCTTTTTGAGTGCGGTCCCCATCGCCGTGCACCGTTTTGCGTGCGGACTCTATTTTGCATGCGAATTTCGGCACCGTGCTCCGTTTTGCGTGCGGACTCCGGTGGCGTGCTCCGTTTTGCGTGCGAACTCCGTTTTGCACGCGGGTTTCGGCACCGTGCTCCGTTTTCCGTGCGGTCCCTGTCGCCGTGCACCGTTTTGCATGCGGACTCTGTTTTGCGTGCGGATTTCGGCACCGTGCTCCGTTTTGCGTGCGGACTCCGCCGGCGTGCTCCGTTTTGTGTGCGGACTCCGTTTTGCGCGCGGGTTTCGGCACCGTGCTCCGTTTTGCTTGCGGACTCCGGCAGTGGGCATCGTTTTGCGTGCGGATCGCGTGGAGGCCAATTGCAAGTGTCTACGAGCAATTGGTGGCAAATCGAGGTGGGTGGCCTTATCTCCAAGTTTTATGGACTGTACAGTAATTCTTCTGATGTAGGACTATGCATGATAGTTTATCTCCTTGTGTAGCATGCTAGATTATAGGAATTGTTATTCCTTTTATCATCTGTTAATATAGTTATCTTGGAACTTGAC
>CM055070.1:32643385-32710924 GCA_029204045.2 Tillandsia leiboldiana | reverse complement strand
CAGCACAATGTCCGCCAGCTCCCGCGCCAGCAGCCTGCCGCGCGGCGCCAGGCCTGCCGCGCGGCGCCCTGCAGCAATGCTGCGCGCTGCCCGAGCGGCGCCTGGGCCTGCCTCGCGGCGCCCAGGCCCGCAGCGCGCGCCCCCAGCGAGCTCACTGCGCGCCGCGCGGCGCGCTTGCGCCCCCGAGCACACCTGCGCAGCGCCCGGGCTGTGCCCGCGCGGCGCCCTGCGCGCTTCCTCCTCGCGGCGCTTGGCCCGCCGCTGCTGCGCACGCCGCCAGCTGCGCTGCCCCAACAGCGCGGTGCCCTGCGCCTGCCGCGCGCGCAGCCCGCCAGCTGCGCTTGCTGCGCGCGTGCCCATGCGCGCCCGCGCAGCCGCCCAGTGCCAGCCGCGCGCGGCGCCCTTGCGCGCCCGCGCGGCATTCCAGCTGCAGCACCACACCCGAGCACCCGACCAAAACCAAACCGAAAAAAAACCCAAAGAAAAACCAAAACCGAGCTTACCAAAAACTGCATCAAATCCGATGAGCTCGTCGCGCGCGCTTCGCTCGCTCCACCCGGCTTCACGCAGGGACACCGCCACAGCTCACTCTCACATCCTCTAAAATTCTTCCATTTCTTCTTCTCTTTCTTCTTCTTTTCTTTCCTTTTTCTCCTCTCTTTCTTTCCTCTGCTTTCTTCCAAACCTCTGTTTCACAGGTGGAGGAGATGAAGATGACGTAGAAGCAAATTAATTAAGGGAGTCAAAGCAACAGGGGGGGTAGTTGGCTATAATAAATGCACCTCAATAAAAAATCTCAACCAATTAATTCACTTTCCAATTAATCCAATCTCTTCTAATTAATTCACCTCCCAATGCCTATTACAGGCAACAATTCCACATTAACTAATTAAAATAATTATTAATTAACTTAATTAATAATCCCTCAAATGTCCCCGCCAACTCACTTTTTGCCCTCGGGGCCTCCGCACCCGTCCGACACCTCCGAACTCCGCTGTAATCTAAAAATACACGTGTCCACAACTTTTTTTCTCCTCAAAAAGCTCAACCGTTGAGTCGGGGTGCTCAATCCAAAAACCGGCTCCAAAACTGCCAGTTCCAACTCACTTTTCGCCTTCAGGTCCTCCGCGTCAGTCCGGAACCTCCCGAACCCCGCTGTAATCATAAAGTAGACCTGTTCCAAGTATTTCCAAATTTCTCTGCACACCACGGTGGAGTCGATGTTTCTCCCCAAAACCAGTCCTCAATTCGGCGCACAATGCCCGGAAAAACCCCGAATCAAGCTGGGGGCTTCCGCGTTGATCCGAATCAACCCGACATCATCTGTAAACACATAAGCAACATGCCTGAGGCAATTCCTTCGCACCACGCCATCTTGCGAGGTCGGCGTGCCATCCGGAAACCCGGTATTCTACACTCTCCCCTCCTTAAAAGGGTTTCGTCCTCGAAACCAGAATAAATCCATAACTCAGGAGGGTGACTCAATCAAATGGGGATAGGCGATCCCTAACTCATCCTCAGGCTCTCGGGTGGTCGTTCTCAACTCAACAAGATGGCTCCACTAAACATTCACTCAAAGATAGATCTCGACTGCAAATCCCCTTGTCATATAAGGAAGACCTGCATCGGTCGCTTCAGATAGCTCAATTCCTCGTCCATCTACAAAGAAGTGAAATCCAAAATATGCAAGGGGGGGTCAAATACACTTTTTCCAGCCAGAAAACACTCGCGGATCAAACTCCCCGCGTAAATCTCGAATGATCTTATTCTTGCGGATAGTGGTTTCCACAAATTATGGTTCCCAATCCAACTCTAAGCCTCCAATAGGCATAACTCCTTTCGTTGCCCCTTAGCAACCAAAACACTCAAGTTCCGCAGATGCATCTCTCATATCAATTTACCGGGGAAGTAGTCCAACAACAGGAAACAATGCTCAAATTCCAACTCTCAAATCCCAAGATCCAAAAGTGGCAACCACGGATCGAAGACCTCATTCCAGGGTCGCTCTGCACGCCTAGCCAAGGCGTACTGACATAAAGTCCTCGCCGGAAAAATGATATGCTATAAGATCAATCAAACAGCTCCAACTCAGCCCACCGGCGCTGCCTCAACCAAAATCTTCCTGAGTAACAAATACTTCAGGTACAAGGGTCTCTGGATGATTCCATGCTCTCTCTATCACTGGCAATCATCCATAACAATGCTGATATCATACTCAGCTTTAACTCCTCGAAGCTATACCGGCCCTGCTTAGTCCAAAAGCTTCTGACCTCTGTCAATAGTAGGCTAATTCCCAACGGCATTACTCTTCGTTGGGTCCTTTGTCACCCATGTAACTGAAAACGCAAGGCCTAACAACAAAACCTTCAGAGTCAAGTGCAATTCTCACAACTTGGCAAAAACTTCTTTCCTCTTAGAAGTTGCCGCACTATTCTCAAGTCCTCCTGAAGCTCTAAGCCACCTCGGAAATAAATCCAACTATCCACGACGGGTCTGGCTGCCAACCCGTCCAAACACAGTTGGAACACTCAATTCCTCAAGTCCTAAAGGCGGCAGGGCATTAGTCAATCCACTTGTCCCCGCAAAAAGCTCATAATGCCCCTACTGGGTTCTGATCACTCACTGGGCACAGCCCTCAGCTGTATGGTTCCAAAAAGATACTTGCCTCACAAATGAGCATCTGCTGCAACACAGTCCGAGTCTGTCTGTACTCGAACCGTCAAAGAACTCTCACCGTTGTGTACTCACAACGTGGCATCACTGCCGTGCTCCAACGGCGTGGCATCACCACCGTGTATCAACGGTGTGGCATCATACTCAAGTATCCATCTCTCGGATCCTCACTGTCGTAATCCCACGACGTGGTACTGGGTCACACAGACTTCTCGATCCATCAAATCCCGCAGCTGCACGATCAGCTCTTACTCTCCGTCTCGCAGGTGATACTCCAATAGGTGCTACTATAGTCGGCGCAGTTTCCGAACCACGTCAATCACTATCTCAAACTCAATCTCACTAAGCGGCGGCTTCAATATCAGATCAGGTAGACTTTCACCCGGGATCACACGGGCGATAAGGATATTCCTTAGTTCCGGTGCCGCCGTAAGCACTCCTCTACGGTCGCTCGCGAAGCGATATGATCACGACTCAACTCTATCGTGCTCTAGCTTCCTCTATAAGCGTACTCCTCCTGACCAGGTCCACGGAGGGTTACAGTTCTCTCTCGACAAACCAAGATAGCACAACACTGGGGGAAACCAATCCCTGGCTAACTTCATATCCATATCTTGGAGCTGACGTAGGACTAAAAACTCAAGAAATCAAATCCAATGTCCTACCTGCACTGGGCAGGACTGGCAACACTCGTCCATGTGCTTCACGTGATCTGAATCTGATCCTGACGTGCACAGCCATCAGTCCTAACCCAGGCCCACACGAAGATACCCCTGCTATACCGAAACACGCACATGCGGCGTTGGCATCAATATGCTCTAAATCCAATGACCATAAGGATATCCATTAGATGCTGGGGGCCATTGCCCTATCTGCCTCGACTGTCAGGAACCTCCTGGTCTCCGTCTCCTCTGAGACCCATGACCCTGAGACTGGAATCATGGCAACCTCGATGCACTCGACTATCTCGAAATCCGACGATGCTGGACGTCTCACACTGGAGCCAGTCCCTCGCTCTGCGTCCTTCCTGGTCGTGATCACTGATCCTCGGTCAATCCATCGAGCATGCACCAAACGCTGCATCAAAAGTCGGTCCTTGCCGAGAATATACAAAGAGATAGATATCCTGATGCAGTCCCCTCTCAATCAGATCAACCTCCAAACCTCATCCTGGGCGGCAAGGGGGGTACACTGCCCAACCGTCGCAGAAACTCACCCCAGAGCATCAACTGCGCTCCCGATGGTCCAACAGGACGAATTCGACGCCACCAACTCTCTTGGCGTCCTTATCCAAAAGTGCATAACCATGCGCCCTGATGCTTCTCCTAGATGAACAAATCCTCGAACAACTCTTCCATAGCAGCGATCCAGTTCTCGGCCTCCCAAGGCTCCAAACTCGGTCCCGAAATCTGCAGGGGATGGAATTGGATGAGGTACACAGCCGATCGGCAATCTCATGCTGCTCCCTGCACTATCCACAGTGCGATCGGGGTCGAAGTCGACAATGTCGCGACCGGAAGTACTACTGGCGATACCCCGGGAGATGCGCTTCGCTCGAGCATGCGCATCACGCGCTCCATGTTCTCTTCCTGGCGCCGCATCGCCTCAAACGTCTGGGCTACTTGGACCTGTAACTCTCAAACATCAATGTGCTCTATCCATATAGCTTCCCGCTGTTCGACTACTCATCCAAGGTCAAACACGCCCTCGCCGCTGCACGGCGTCTCGGAAGCATCGAAACCACTGCAACAAAACAAACATTAGGACCAAAACTCATTCGACCCAATCACGCGAAAGTCTAGAACATGTTACCCATTCTAAAGCATTATGTTGTCTGCAGCCAACATAATCACTTTAGAGAATAAACATGTAAGATCACTCGCCCCAATCCTCTGGGGGAGGTACAAACTTAATCAGGACTCTCGCTAAAGTCACGTCTCTCACGACGGTCATCCTACTGTCCAACCAATAGCCTAGGGTCACTAAGTCCTCAACGACCTATACACCTAGGCTCTGATACCACCGTAATCTGTCACGCCCCGGGGTCGAGACTGCGACCCGGGCTCGCCAACAGATCCGCCGACTGTACGAAAACTGCCGTACAGACGAAGCGTCTACCATGCAAGTCAGATCTATAGCAAAACATGTATCAGAGCTGAAATAAAACTAGAAGCTACAGAGATCAACTGAACATCTGATATAAATAAACCTCGATACAAAGTCTCTCAGCTATAAAACAATATACAAAAATCCTCACTGATCTCTCAGAATGTCCAGTACAAAAGTGAAAATATAAAATATACCACCGGGTACATCTACCTCAAACTCTCAATGCTGGTAAGGAACTACACGATCGCATCCTCACCTCGATCAGCTGTCTCCGCGCTAGCTCAGCCGAAACAGCAGCCTCAGGAAACCTGTCACCGCAGCGGGTGTGAGATCTACTGCATAAGGTAGATCCCAGTGGGTACCGTCACCAATATCCACGGTATGCCCACTAAGTCTACAGGAGGCACAACAGATAGGCATGCAGATAGATAGATAGATAGATAGATAGATAGATAGATAAAAGCTGAAAAGAACTATAGCTATCATGTCTCAATCATCATGCTCAAGAAAGCTATGCTAATGATGAAAAGTGCATACACTCGCTACTGCTAACATGCCTCAAGTATCATGCTCAAAGGAAATCTCATCTATGAACATGCTATGCATACACCACTCGCACACGAGGTGCTCAATCGACCCAATCGAGCTGACTGCCACATCGGGTCCAGTCAAGCCTACGCCTCCCTAGTATATCAACATAGGGTGACCAATCGGACTAACTCGCTATCGAAAAGTGGCACATACAGGCTATAGTCGAAATCCACGCTCTCCCTCAGAACGGAATAGACTCAAGCTCCTCACATCTCGCACAACGGTCAAAGTACTCTCAATGATCCGGGACCACCGTCAACCCAACGGTTCCCAACACACGAGCACTGGTCTAACACAGCTATAAGACACCCCTCAGCCCCCAGGCATGAGTGCAACAACAAAAGTACCTGACCAAAGATAACCCAATCAATCCACCAGTAAAAACCGGTACTGCCTGCCCTGCTGTCGAACTCAGTAACTGATCGGCACACGGCTCGATCTCAGTATAGGTAACGGACCGGCACACGGCTCGGTCAAAATATAAATAACAGACCGGCACACGGCTCGGTCAAGCCTACCTCCGGAGTGGCACTCGAGGGGAGCGACCCGCACGAGTAAAGTGTCTCAGTAACAAGTATCTCTGTCAAGTATCTCAATATAGCAGGCTATGATCCACGATCAAATAGATCGGAAACTCAAATGCTCCAACGACACAACTCAGTCGGGAAAACCCTCCACGACTCGATCAGGAAGTGCCCAACACTCTCACAGCTATGTCGGAGAACCACCTCCCCGACTAAATCTGATATGCACGACCCATAATCTAGAAAACCTCATCGATCCCAACAAAAGCTCACACTCACATGACACTAGAAACTCATCTCACAAATCTCTAAAAATCCCCTCGGCCCCCTGGCACGAGTATACAAGCATAACGGGCCACCTGGACCTATGTCATACCCCTGGCGAACTCATACTTTAAAAACCACTTTGAAAATGTTGATTTTCCTTAAAACGGGTTTTCTCGATTTTTAAAACGATCCAGGTGTAAAGATGATGCCAACAAAACGTGAAATCTAGTGTCATATAGTATCAGGAGTATGCTAAAAATGATCTGGGGTTCCAATAACTTTTACAGAAAATTTCAGGCAACTATCAGATTTAGTAATAGTAAAAAATAGCACTCAGACATGAACAAACTGCATTCAGAAGCATTAAAGGGCATTTCATAAATTTTGGAAGAAATTCCAACCCACCTGGAACGCTTTCCGCAGGCAATTGCTGAAGTTGGTGAAGTGTCGGAACCTCGAACTGACGAAACCTTGAGAATCGTGCCTCGTGCGCGCACCTTGCCGCGAATCCGAAAAATCCCCGGTAGCTCAAATAAATTCCCAGAGTCCACTACAAACATTCGACGCGCAAACAAGCACTCCACTGTCAAAATACACCGCCAGAACTCTTAAAATCCAAAAATCCACCCACACACACTCAACAGCACACTTAAAAACACATACACTTCAATTACTCTCACAACAAATGCCCAGCATACAAGAAGCTCCAATCTGCACACAATAAACCATGTCCACACATATATCATCCCTTAATTCCACCTTACAGTACCAATTTGCATAATTAAATCCATCATAATTAAACACATAACTTACACATAATTTGCAAGCTCCAAGAATCCACAAAGGCTCACAGCACACTAAGTGTTCCAATTTACCCATTAATTAAATTAATGATCACTTATGCACAATAAACCATAACTCTGCTTGCACTCTACAGGTTTACACCAAAACACACAATTACTTAGAAGCTTCAACATTAACATCTGCCCACATGAAGTCCACCATCAATGAACACATGCTCACAATTCACACAACATCCTCAATTACCCTCTAAGAAATACAAAACCACAGCACACACACATCATCTCCCAATAACACAGCACACTTTAAAAAAAAATCCTCTGCACACACACAAAAACTCACGACACACCTCACACATTCTGCCAAAGCCCCAATACAGGGTAATTACATAACTCCATACAATCCTCTACAGCTCACCCTCTACAAGCCCCTCAACACACACCCATCCAGTCCAAAGCTCAAACTCCCAACAAGCTGCTAGCATGGTCCCAACCACCATCAACTGCAAGAAAAGAGGAAAGCCCTAAAAAAAATCAGTAAAACTCGGCCCACACGCGAGATCGCCGACAAAACAGCCCCGGCCATCAAAATCGCAGCGCGAAAGTATTCGGCGCACCCGCCGATCCGCGCTGCCGCCGCCGTTGCCGCGCTGCGCTGCAGCACAATGTCCGCCAGCTCCCGCGCCAGCAGCCTGCCGCGCGGCGCCAGGCCTGCCGCGCGGCGCCCTGCAGCAATGCTGCGCGCTGCCCGAGCGGCGCCTGGGCCTGCCTCGCGGCGCCCAGGCCCGCAGCGCGCGCCCCCAGCGAGCTCACTGCGCGCCCGCGCGGCGCGCTTGCGCCCCCGAGCACACCTGCGCAGCGCCCGGGCTGTGCCCGCGCGGCGCCCTGCGCGCTTCCGCGCGGCGCTTGGCCCGCCGCTGCTGCGCACGCCGCCAGCTGCGCTGCCCCAACAGCGCGGTGCCCTGCGCCTGCCGCGCGCGCAGCCCGCCAGCTGCGCTTGCTGCGCGCGGTGCCCATGCGCGCCCGCGCAGCCGCCCAGTGCCAGCCGCGCGCGGCGCCCTTGCGCGCCCGCGCGGCATTCCAGCTGCAGCACCACACCCGAGCACCCGACCAAAACCAAACCGAAAAAAAACCCAAAGAAAAACCAAAACCGAGCTTACCAAAAACTGCATCAAATCCCGATGAGCTCGTCGCGCGCGCTTCGCTCGCTCCACCCGACTTCACGCAGGGGACACCGCCACAGCTCACTCTCACATCCTCTAAAATTCTTCCATTTCTTCTTCTCTTTCTTCTTCTTTTCTTTCCTTTTTCTCCTCTCTTTCTTTCCTCTGCTTTCTTCCAAAACCTCTGTTTCACAGGTGGAGGAGATGAAGATGACGTAGAAGCAAATTAATTAAGGGAGTCAAAGCAACAGGGGGGGTAGTTGGCTATAATAAATGCACCTCAATAAAAAATCTCAACCAATTAATTCACTTTCCAATTAATCCAATCTCTTCTAATTAATTCACCTCCACAATGCCTTTACAGGCAACAATTCCACAATTAACTAATTAAAATAATTAATTAATTAACTTAATTAAATAATCCCTCAAATGTCCCCGCCAACTCACTTTTTGCCCTCGGGGCCTCCGCACCCGTCCGAAACCTCCCGAACTCCGCTGTAATCTAAAAATACACGTGTCCACAACTTTTTTTCTCCTCAAAAAGCTCAACCGTTGAGTCGGGGTGCTCAATCCAAAAACCGGCTCCAAAACTGCCAGTTCCAACTCACTTTTCGCCTTCAGGTCCTCCGCGTCAGTCCGGAACCTCCCGAACCCCGCTGTAATCATAAAGTAGACCTGTTCCAAGTATTTCCAAATTTTCTGCACACCACGGTGGAGTCGATGTTTCCCCAAAACCAGTCCTCAATCGGCGCACAATGCCCGGAAAAACCCCGAATCAAGCTGGGGCTTCCGCGTTGATCCGAATCAACCCGACATCATCTGTAAACACATAAGCAACATGCCTGAGGCAATTCCTTCGCACCACGCCATCTTGCGAGGTCGGCGTGCCATCCGGAAACCCGGTATTCTACAGTCAACCCCAACGGTTCCCAACAACACTGACCGGAAGATACTCGACGGCCCGGGACTACCGTCTGCTCAACGGCTCCCTCCCACGATAGCACAACAGGGAAACAAGACCTCCCGGGACTACCGTTTACCCAAACGGCTCCCAGCAAAGATAAGAAACCCACTACAACTACCAGACTCCACTCTGCTCCCAAGCACGAGTCCAAATGCATCCCACACTAAAAAAAAGTCCCGACCTCTCGGCCCACTACCCGGGCGAGGATAACACTATGTCCAAGGATAGGAAAACAGTGTGGGTGTCTAAACATAAATAACCCTAGCCCAAGTGAGGGTTTTCTACAGGTCTGGTTACAAATGCAACATATGACGGGGGTGCTAGGTCAAGTTCCAAGATAACTATATTAACAGATGATAAAAGGAATAACAATTCCTACAATCTAGCATGCTACACAAGGAGATAAACTATCATGCATAGTCCTACATCAGTAGAATTACTGTACAGTCCATAAAACTTGGAGATAAGGCCACCCACCTCGATTTGCCACCAATTGCTCGTAGACACTTGCAATTGGCCTCCACGCAATCCGCACGCAAAACGATGCCCGCTGCCGGAGTCCGCACGCAAAACGGAGCACGGTACCGAAATCCGCACGCAAAACGGAGTCCGCATGCAAAACGGTGCACGGCGACGGGACCGCACGCAAAACGGAGTATGGTGCCGAAACCCGCGCGCAAAACAGAGTCCGCACGCAAAACGAAGCATGCCGCCGGAGTTCGCACGCAAAACGGAGCATGGTGCCGAAATCCGGACGCAAAACGGAGTCCGCACGCAAAACGGTGCAGGGCGACGGGGACCGCACGCAAAACGGTGCAGTAAAACACGGTCCCTAACACAGATAAGAACAATGGGTCAGTCCAAAGTCCAAAGAACGCCCCAAAACTGTGCTAAAAACACCGTAAAAACAAAGTGCGGGACTTACCCCGACGCGTCTCACCGTCCAACTGCTCCGTTGGAAAAAACCTTGCGCGCTCCACGAGGCCCACGACGCCACGCCGCACTTCCCACCATCTCCTCCCTCACTCTCCCTCTCACACGGTTGAAGAAGAAAGAAAGGAAGAGAAGGAAAAAATGGCGCTCGGGGGAGAAAGAAGAAGAAGAAGAGAAGGAAGAAAAAGGGAGATGGTCCACGGTGCACCGGTCCACAGTGCACCAGCCAATCCGGACTCTCCAGCCGCCCGGTTCACAGCACGGGGGCGCGCACCAGGCTCACCGCGCGCCCCTCCCCGCCACGCGTCGCGCGGCCAGTGCGCCACACGGGCGCAGGACACAGCACGCGCCACACAGGCGCGCGCCCCCGCGCCCGAGCGGGCGCCAGTGGGTGCCCGCCACGTGGCGGCGCCCCCGCTGACCCGCGCATATAGAGGCGCGCTTCCCAGCGCGCCTGCAGCGCCCCACCTTGCGCCTTACGCCGCCTCGAACCGCGTGCCTCTCTCCTCGGGATCCGCACCGCACTAACACCTCGATTCTCGTGCCGCGTCGCCTCGAAAAAACGCGCACTTCAACCGGGCTCCAAAACAAACAAGTAAACAACCCATTCTCAACGATTTCGCGCGCTGAATCCAAAAACGATGTCCGTTTCTCCATATCCTCATCCAAAAATCTGCCGATTGCTCCCGGAAAGCCCACTTGATCCGATTTTCGCGCCGGGTCCATTCCAAAAATCCGGTTTGCCAATTTCTAACTCTAAAAAAAATTCCCGAAGGCAACCGGAGAGGTAAACTTTTATCCAAACATCGCTCGGAGTCCAAAACTTGTGTCCAAATTGCGCGCAAACACCACCGACACACCACGCAGGCCACCAGTGATACAACTAAATCCCAAATTGCAACACAAATCCATTTCTCGGGCCCGACATGCGCACAAACACTCCCAACGGCCACAAAAAGCTGCCCAACAACCAGCAAACCCTACGCGGGGGATTCCGGGACCTCACATCGGGTGGACACCGTTTGCAAACCCGTAGTTATCTCTTGATGTGATTGAATGGAATTACTCTTCTTTACTATGTTCACTGTGACTGTGTGGTTAAAGAAGGTTGTTGTTGTTGTTGTTGTTGTTGTAAATGTGACGCCGTGCATATACAAAGGAGACTCTGTCCGTTTAAAGAGTGAATTTGTATATGTGGCGGGTCTGACACGCACCGGTGGGCGAGGTCGTTATTCATAAATAAATAAATAAATAAATAAATAAATATATATATATATATATATATATATATATATATATATATATATATATATATATATATATATATATATATATATATATATATATATATATATATATATATATATACGCTTTTTCGCTTATCCTTAGACCTCCGGGGCATGACATCCCGAGGGAAATTCAAAAGCAGAAAACGACCTAATTTTTTTCTAATAAAACATCCTTCCCCTCCGACACGTGCCCAGACCCGCCACACATACAAAGTTACCCCACAAACGGACAGAGTCTCCTCTGTATATGCACGGCATCGCACAACATACATACACCTCGCCTCACTAGTTTACATACACATTGTCATATAAGGGAATCACATAAACTCATACATCATTCCGAGGATAATTGCCCACACGACATACACCAATTTGAAAAGATAAAACCACAAGTTTTAAAATAGTGCCCACACAACACTCTGTTTTAGAAATCCGATTTCGCAAATATTTGGTCTTTTCAAAACCTTCACATGCACAACCAATTATCCCAAGATGAGAAGAAAATATCAAAGTTTATTATTCCACAACATCAAAGCATTCGAGTTCCAAAGTCATATCACATCATCTACAAACAAGTTGAACAAGTGTCATGCTTATCATATCCACATAGTATCTCAACAATAGAGGAGTAAGAAGAAGTCACCGAGATGACGGAAAGCGATGTCACTCGTGCATCAACGTCTCTCCTCCGTCCCCACCGGATCCTGTCAAATGGTGGGAGTCAGTGACCAAAAACATAGGAAGGAGAATAACCGATACATAATCATGATGCATTATAGATGGATGCAAGAGTAAATAGGACAACAAACCACAACCGAAACACCCATTCCATACATCACCATTCCTTAGTCTGTCGACCTAAGGAATACCCAACCTTGCTCAATCCCTTGGTGCTCTATAACCCACCCCTTGTTCCTTCGGTGGGCCCCTACGTAATCGCCACATAGAGTTCACAGGTCCTCCCCGGACCACTTCTTCGAAAAAGTACACCCTCTTGCGGTAGATCAGACCGCTGGTGTACGTGCTAGCGCCATGAGCCTCAAAACCTGTTATCATAGATTTGATCACGGTAGCTGTACCCGACCAAATCAAGTGTCTTGTCCTGTCCTCTTTTGTATGTATCAAATTTTGCTAAAGCATGCCACACATTGTCCTTCCTTAAAACAGTTATGCCAAAATATTTTCATAAAAGAAAGGAAGAGAAAGGTCGGACACAAATTCCGACAACGTCCTCAACCTTTGTTTAGTTACCCACCTCAACAACGAAGAAAAAGATGTGCGAAAGCTCCAATTAAAAACACTTCAACCCCGCCGAACAAACTACACCCGAAAAACCAACGTTAAAACACCGTTATAACAAAAACACAATTTGGGGTCCAACACGATGTTCCGACAATGCTTTCGGTAGCAATTAGTACAACAGAGCGAGGGTCAACCCAACACATAGCGGAACAGCACGCCACGGACAACCCTCGGTGGCGGAACGGCGTCCGTCCGGTGACTCCCCCATGCGGCGGTGCCCCGCATGGTGCGGTCCCATGCGGGCGGCGCCCCGCATGGCAGCCCCACGCGGGCGGCGCTCCGCATGGGCACCCCGCGTGCGGGTGGCGGCGTCCCGCACGCGACGGCGCCCCGGCGTCGATGCCCCTTGGTGGCCCAGTCACGTGCCTCGTGTTTTGCGGTGATGTTCCATACGGTTGGGGGCGGCTGTCACGCCCCGAGACCGCCAATTTGTACAGTTCGGGCACGCCAACAGACCCGCCAATCGGGTATGACCTCTCACTAGCCGAAAGGAACGATAACATCCAAAATAATACATCAAGTGTATGCAGAAGCTCAATATCAGAGTACTAAAATCACTACTAATTTAATACTTTCATTCAATAAACAATAAGTTTAGAACTGTAAATGAAGCAGGATATGAGTGAACTATAAATAACTTTATTACATTTCCATCCCTCAACTAGCAACTGAATAATATTACAATTCTCTTACATCATTTCCTCACCATACATAGTTCACTCAAAATATAAAATGGTACATCTGCTAGACCCTCTAGGCCTCTATGCTGCTGGGCCCTTGCCCATGTCGTCTGTCTCGACCACTGTATCCGGACCTGAAAATATGGTCACCCCAGAGTGTGAGAACTACAACAAAGTTCCCAGTGGGTTCAACCACCGAGAAAGAATGTTCTACACCGCTTGGTCCAATGGAAGCAATAATAATAGAATGCTAGGAAAACTATAAACCTCAATATTAAAATGCTGACATGCATATAATATATCACTACACTATCTGTGTATACTCATCATCCCAACACTACTCTGTCCAGCCATACCAGGCTACTATCCATAAACTCGGCCACTATGCTGCTGCATAAGGGTTAAACTAACCCGGCCACCTTGGTCACTCTATTTCCTCTTTGTTCATTTACATTCTTGTGTTTTAATTCAAGTTGCTAAACCCTCGGAGATTCTTGCCCAAAGGGCCCCAGCCCGGTAGTCATGCTACCACAAGACGAGAATCTCTAAGGTTGCCGATAGCACCCGCAAGTGCTACCCCGTCCGAACGAGGAAAATGTGTCCTTCGGGCCACCTGGGAGAGAGACATTGCACTTTACGTCCAACAGGAGCGCCCCGAGGAGAGGGACCTGCCCTTTACGTCCCACAGGATCACATTTCACCCCCGAAGGTACGCCCGTTTTATTATCTTTTCTTTTCTTTTCTTTTCTTTTGGCACTTAGCCCTTTTGCACTTTATGCATTTTGTTAAGGATTTTAGTTTTGGCGTATTTCGTGAAAGTTTTTAAGTCTTGAAGATTGAAGATAAAGAAACTTGGATCATATACCTCAATCTCAAGAAAAAAGAATTCAATATGATCAGGTAAGTTTAACTAAACATTATTGGTGATCTGAATACTTCTTATAATGTAGAAACACTTGGATGGGTTTTTAAATGCATAAAAATAAAAAACTGGACAAGTTACATGTTCAGGATCCGGAACAGGGAACTACAGTCCGGACCCCGAACGTTGGTAGTTCATGCACAAATCCAGTCCGGACCATAGGATTTTGTTCCGGACCCCGAATGTGGATTTTGGTAAAACTGCATGAACAGTCCAGACCATAGGATTTTGTTCCGGACCCCGAACGTGGAGTTTACTGAAACTGCATGAACAGTCCGGACCGTGGATTTCGTTCCGGACCCCGAACCTTGATTTTTCAGGAATTCTCTAAAAAACAACGACAGTCCTGAACGAGCTAATCCGGTCCGGACCGTCGTGCGAGAAAAATTCTGTTACAATCAGTTTTTGATTCTTATCCTCTTCCAATGGTTTCTAACCTATAAGTAAACCCTACGATTCATTTTTTAGGGTAATCCAGGAAATCCAAAATAAGTTTTATCTCTGGAAAATGAATGAGAAAAATTAACGGAGATAAACTTATTAATCCACATATAGAGAAGAAAGGAAATAACTAGATTTAATTCTATGTTTCTTCATCTATATTAATTAATTTGATTCTAGGTTTTCATACTCAGATTTTGAGTAGAATCAAATTAATGAATACTTAGATGGCATTTCCGATCTATCTTTGATCTAAGTATTCGGCGGATTATCACCACCCAAAAAACAACGATTTTCCCAAATCGGCGCGTGGACTCGCATGGCCTTGTGGATTCAAGGTGCTACCGCTCTCGTGGATTCGGAGCGAGGTACGTTCGTGGATTCGAGACATACAACTGGGTGAAGACCGTGGATTCGGTCAGACGTCGTGGACTCGACGTTGGACGCTGTGGATTTGGCGTTGGACGCAAATCGTGGATTCGAGGCGCGTTGCGGAGCGAGCGGAGAAGATCAACTCGGAGCGTATGGAAAAAGGATGAGTCGTCTGTGAGTGCGTTATATCACCTTTGTACGTGTTATAATCTTAATTGATTTCACCGTGTTATCGGTCCCGTGGTTTTTTACTCCTGGTTTTGGAGTTTTCCACGTAAAAATCTTGCGTGTTATTTTCATTTCCGCATTGTGTTTTTATTATACAAAGATTTTTGAGTGTTTATCGTTTACACCTATTCACCCCCCCTCTAGGTGTTTTTTCTCCTATTTAGATCCTTATTATAGAGGTGACCCAACAATGGGTATCAGAGCGGGAATAGGGTTGTAAACAATGGTTGAAGGTGGAAACATCAACAGACCCCCGTTCTTCGATGGAACAAACTATGCCTACTGGAAAGTACGGATGAAAGCCTTTTTAATTTCCATCGACGAACGGGTGTGGCAATCTATCGAGTTAGGATGGTCAAATCCAACTGAAGTTATTGTTGATGTTCACACCATCAAACCTAGGTCAAAATGGACCAAGGAAGAGATTGACTGATCTTCTTACAATGGCAAAGGAATTAACGCCTTATTTAATGCTTTGTCGCAAACTGAGTTCTCTCGCGTCTCGGCATGTGAGACTGCGAAAGAAATCTGGGATGTTCTTCAAGTTACACATGAGGGAACTAATCTTGTGAAGATTCAGAAACTGCAAATGCTTACGAGCAAGTTTGACTCTATTTTCATGGCAGAAAATGAATCTTTCACAGATTACTATACGCGATTGCAAGTCATCGTGAATACATGTGCTAACTTGGGAGAGAAAATTCCAGAATTTAAAATTGTACGAAAGATTTTAAGGACTCTTCCTGAAAGATTTCGTTCTAAGGTTACGGCCATTGAAACTATTAAACACCCAGACGAAATCCGTGTAGAAGAATTAGTTGGTTCATTACAAACATATGAAATGACATTTCCTACTAACTATTCTTCTAGAAAAGCATCTACTTCTAAATCTTTAGGTTTTGCGTTGAAAACAACAAAAGAAGAAGACGCGGATTCATCCTCCTCAGACGATGACGAGAACCTATCTATGGAGGACTTTGAGAAGCAACTTGCTCTCTTGACAAGAAAATTTCGCTGAAACTTTCGAAGGGGTAATTCAAGTAAAACTTCATCCTTCGTAAAGTCGAAGAAAGGCAAAGGTTTTTCAAGCCACAAGTCAAGAAAGCAAGAGAGTTTTTCAAAGGATAAGAAAAGCTCAGAGGGACAAGTTCAATGCTTCAAGTACCGAGGGTACGGCCATATCTCAACGGAGTGTCCCAATAAGAATCCGTCAAAGAAGAAAGCGATGCAAACTGTCACTTGGGATGACACCTCAACGTCAAATGAGTCATCTTCCAGTGATGAAGAGAATAACGCAACGGCGTTCCACGCGTCCACAACTTCACCTTTCGTGTGCTTTATGGCAAGTACATCCGATTCCTTGTCCAACTCCTCCCAAGTTGAAAAGAATGCAACGGACAACGAATCGAGCAACTCCGAAGGTGAAGACTTTGCTTCTGCCTACCATAAACTCTTACGGGATTCAAAGAAACTGGCAAAGCAAAACAAGGGGTTGAGAAGGAGATTGCAGGATCTCGAAGAAGAGGTAAAAAGGGCAACTTCTCTCTCGACCGGTCTTGAAGTGGAATGGGATAACCTGATAAAAGCAAATGCTTCACTTCAAGAGAAAAATGAGCATTTCGAGAAGGAACATGTAAAAATGGTTGATAAAGCTGGTTACTTCTTGAAGCTCTACTCCGAGGCTCGACAGGAAAAAATGGAGATGACGAAGACCATTTTCCAACTTAAAGATGATTTAAAGAGATTTTCTTCTGGAAGGAGCAAGTTGGATAAGATGCTTGGTCTTGGTCAAACGAACCGTTTCGGCCTTGGATACAATCGAACTGAAGACAATCCTAGTTCGGTTGGGACAGTTTTTGTGCCCTAGTCGGTATCTCCTCCTCCGATGACAGAATTCACTGCAATCAACGACAACAACCTTACCTCACCTAGTTCGGGATCGTCAAGTACAAAGGTATGTTTTTGTTGTGGTTATGCAGGGCACATAAGAAGATATTGCAAGATTGGAGCGAAACGAACAAATCAAGCACCTCTTGCAACTACTACCAATGAGTTCACTCCTCGGAAATCAAAGAAGGATTTTTCAAAAGAAAAGAACATTGGTAGTACATTAAACAACACGACGACGTCAAGGAAAAGCGATGAATCAATCAAGATGCTTTCACCAAGGAGAATAACTTCACAATCATTGCCAACGTACTCCAAAACCCAAAAGATTTGGATACGCAAAGGTGAATTCTTCCTTCGTCCTTGAACCAAGTTGGTACCAATCGGCCTTTGGAATTACTGCACATGGACTTAATGGGGCCGACTCGTCAACCATCTTTGGGAGGTAAATGGTATATTTTTTCTTTTGGTTGATGATTTCTCTAGATATTCATGGGTAACATTTTTAAAAGAGAAAGCGGATACTTTCGATTCTTTTCATGAGGTATGTCATCGTATTATGATTGAAAGAAATGAAAAGATCATTCGTGTTCGAAGTGATAGAGGTGGAGAATTCATTAATTCTAAATTCATTGATTTTTGCACTTCCAACGGCATAAAACATGAATTCTCAGCACCCTATACACCTCAGCAGAATGGTGTAGTCGAGCGCAAAAACAGGGTTGTTCAAGAGATGGCGCGTGTGATGCTTCATAGCCGGAAACTCCCGTTACATTTTTGGGCTGAAGCTGTGAACACCGCCGTCAATGTAATTAATCGAGTGTATTTGCGCCCAGGAACTTTAAATACACCATATGAGCTGTGGTTTTGTATAAAACTGAATATCAAATATTTTCGTATCTTTGGGAGTCGCTGTTATATTTTGCGTGATCGCAAAAATCTTAGTAAATTCGACTGTCGAAGTGACGAAGGGATTTTCATGGGTTATTCTACAAACAGTAGAGCATATCGGGTACTTAACATGGAATCTAAAACGATGGTAGAATCTATTAATGTTAAAGTAGATGAAGCTTTTCATTTTGCATCTGATAAATCTACCCCTGATATGTCTCTAGATGATGATACTCCTGTAAATGCATCTTCTCATAATAACTCTTTTGATAAAGTTGATGCATCTAATGGTTCTTCTAGTTTATCTGATATGCAGGAATCATCACACGTACCTCCGAGTACTCCGTTACTTCAAACGCTACGGATCTCCAAGGATCATCCGGAATTGAACATTATTGGAGACCCACAAGAAGGAGTCAGGACTCGGAGACAGTTGGTTTGTGGAGTCGCATGTTACGTCTCCATGGTAGAACCAAAGAACGTCGATGAAGCTCTTCAGGATGACTACTGGATTGAAGCAATGCAGGAAGAGCTCCATCAGTTCGAAAGAAACAAAGTCTGGGAACTAATGAAGCCACCGAAGCAACACAATGTGATTGGTACTAAATGAATTTTCAAGAATAAGAAAAATGAGGATGGTACCATCATCAGGAACAAAGCACGACTAGTTGCTCAGGGCTATTCACAAATAGAAGGAATAGACTTTGATGAGACATTCGCCCCGGTAGCTCGACTCGAGTCGATTCGTATTTTGTTCGCGATTGCTTGTCATTTTAAAATCAAACACTTTCAAATGGACGTTAAGAGCGCGTTTTTAAATGGGTTTTTGAATGAGGAAGTTTATGTGGCTCAACCGAAAGGATTTGTAGACTATAAACAACCTAACCATGTTTTTCGTTTGAAAAAGGCTCTTTACGGTCTAAAGCAAGCACCGCGAGCGTGGTACGAAAGGTTAACAAAGCACCTATTGGAAAAGGGCTACACTCGAGTGGGAGCAGACCTGTGAGGACCTGGTTTCCCCGAGGGGAGTTTTCTGGTTGTTTGGCAGCTTTCGATGGCCTGCGTGGTGTGTTGGAGGTGTTTGTGCGCAATTTGGACACAAGTGGTGGACTTCGGGCTTAAATGGATCACGGGAGTATTTGGAGGACCCGTCGAGTGTTTAGAAGTGATTTCGCGCGACACGGATGTCAAATTTGGACTCAGGGCAAAGTTTGGATAAAAGATCACCTCTCCGGATGCCTTCGGGAATTTTTAGAGAGGGAATTTGGCAAATTGGATTTTTGAAATGGACCCGGCGCGAAAATCGGATCAAGTGGGCTTTCCGGGGGCCTTCGGCAAATTTTCGGATGAGAATTTGGAGAAACAGACATCGGATTTGGATTCAGCGCGCGAAAACGATGAAGATGGACTATTTATTTGCACTTTTCGGAGCCCGGGTGTCGCGCACGGTTTTCGAGGCAGCTTGGTACTGTTCCGGCCGGCGGCGGGCGGCGGAGCGTGGCGGCGCGAACGCAGGCACGGTGGCGGGCAGGCGCGGGCAGCGCGCAGCGCGCGGGCAGGCGCGCGGGCAGGTGCGCGGTCCACAGCGCCTGCGTGCACTGGAGGATGGACACCTGTCGGCCAGCTGTTGGCGCGGTGTTGTGCACTCGGTGCACCGAGCTGGTGCGCTCGCCTCAGGGCGCGTGCCCGACACTGTGCGAAGGCGGCGCTGGCGCACGCACGTGGGCGCGTCAGGCGCGCGTTGACCGGGGAGCCGCCACGTTTCGACTCCTCGTTGGGCCACGTGTCGCCCGCTGGGTGGCCCCGCACGGCTGTCCGCTGTGTTGTGGGCGACGTGGAGGCCCGTGGAGGTTTCGGGCCTGCACAGTGTTGGGCCGGGCCCAACACTGTAGCAGCCCGGAACATCCGGGTGCCCGAAAAATAGGACTCATCCGTCATTATTTGATTTGTTTTCTGGGCCTATTTAAACAGTCCGAGCTGCTTCTTCCTCCTCTTTTCTTCCACTTCCGAGCTTCAAACCGACGGGAGGTCTTCACCTAAGTTGTTCCCCTCGTTGTGTAACTTCCATCTGCAGAGTTTGGGGATTTTTGGGGGCACGCTTTTCGAGATTCTCATTTTCTTGGTGCGACGCGACGCTCTTTCTTCGGTGCTTCTTCCATCGCTCTTCGGTGCACCAGCTCCCCCGGCCTACTCCGACCATCTTTTCGAGCAATTTCTTCGCCGTTGGATTCGCAACAGGTGAGGCTACGATTTTGGTTCCTCGCACATTTTCTGGTTTCGCGTTTTTCGTGGAGTTCTACCTTGCTCTCTGAGGACCTTGTTTGCTGTGTGGATTTGTGAGGACAGCAGCTTCATCCAAGGAGATCTTCGCGCACGAGTGTCGGATCAGGATGTGCTTGTAGACTTTTTTCATCTACTCGACGCGAGGATTATCGTGGATTTTTCTTGGAATTTTTGGAGACCTTCCCGAAGGTATACACTTTTCCTTTTATCTGTACAAGAGTTTATAGTTGAATGGTTTTGGGATTGTGCGCACCAATACTGTGGAATTTTTACCTTGGCCTACGCTGCTCAGAATTTGGCGTTCAGGTACTTGTTTCGAAGCTATCGACACGAAGATCGCAGGGATATTTTATTTGGAATTTTTTGAGCACATTCAGCAGGAGGAACAATCACATCTTTGCGGCTGAAATTTCAGTGTTGTTTTTCTTGGCAGATTTTGGGATTAAAGTATAACTGTAGCCTTATGTTGTACCCAGGTGGGATTTTGGACTATACTGGACCTATTGGATTGTGAATTGCTGTTTTTCTGGTTTTCTCAGCTGTGTGACCCCGGACAGTTAGCACCTTCAGGTGGGTGGCTTTGCTTTCAAGATCTATGGACTGTGCTCTAATTCTATGGATATAGAATCATGCATGATAGTGATTGGACTTTGGTAGCATGCTAGAGTGTAGGAATTGTTGTTCCTAGTTTTATCTGTCGATCTTGTGATCTCTTGCTTCCTTCTATCATGTTAAATATTTGTTATCTTTTAACCTAACCTAGCACCCCCGTCATATGTTGCATGTGTAACCAGACCAGTAGAAAACCCTCACTTGGGCTAGGGTTATTTATGTTTAGACATCCACACTTTATGCTTCATTCCTGGACTTAGTGTTATCCTCGCCCGGGTAGTGGGCCGAGCGGTTGGGACTTCTTTTTAGTGTGGGATGCATTTGCACTCGTGCTTGGGAGCAGAGTGGAGTCTGGTAGATGTAGTGGATCTCTTGTCTGTACCGGGAACCGTTGGGGTAGACGGTGGTCCCGAGAGGTCTTGTTTTCCCCTGTGTGGGTTGTCGCCATTGTGTTAGTGGCAGTAGTTTACTAGTGATAGCCGGGCCTAGAACCCTGAACCCTTTTCGACATAGACATGATTTTAGTCTACCAATGTTTTCTTCAAAGCATCGAAGGGCCGCTGGAGTCTGTTCTTGTTTGATTGGACAAAGGCATCAGCCCTTCGGGGCTTGGGTAAAACACTTATTTTTTTTCTAACTGTTTTTCTAAAAAGAACTAAAATCATTAAATATGGATTTCTTCTAGATCAAAATGCTTTTCAATAACAAATGTCACCTTTTCTTGTAAATCTCCCCACTCGAAAGGATTCGAGTGATCCGAGTTCTAGGGGCCGTTCCTTTGTCGGGATGAAAGCCACGGGGGTCGAGCCTGGAACCTATTCTTGTTTGATAGGGTTGTAGGTGTAGGTCTCCCGGGACTTTCGGGCCCTGTTGGTGTCTTCTGCGTGTAGTACCGAGTTTGGTACTTCCCCGAACTATAAGGGAGGGGATCGGGAACTTCGATAGGCGGAGCCTAGAGTCTGTTCTTCTTTGATAGGGTTCTTAGCACCGGTCGATAGGGTTTCCGAACCCTTATGGTGTCAGTCTTTCCTGTGCGTTTAGTGTTCTGTTGTGGGAGTCGTCTGGTGGACGGTAGTCCTGGCTGTGGAGTATCTCCATCCAGTGTGATGTGCTGTGAGCTGTCGGTGAGGCTTGTGTCTCGTGTTTCGTGTGAGCTGATCAGCCGTGTCGTCGAGAGTGCTCCGACTGTTGTGCGAGATGTTCGAGGATTGAGTCTTTCCGTTCAGTGCGTGAGCGTGGATTTTGACTATAGCCTGCAGTGCCACCTTGAGCTCGACAGAGTGCGCGGATACCCTTGTCCTCGTTGGGGTCGCTCCCCTCGAGTGCCACGTCCGGGGTGGGTCTGCACATTGGTATCGCGACTTGTCGACGCCGTCCCTCTGACTGTGCCAGTTAGTGGCAGTTACGGATGCCGTCCCTCTGACTGTGCCAGTTAGTGGCAGTTACGGACACAGTCCCTCTGGCCGTGCCAGTTAGTGGCAGCAACGGACATACCTACGTGAGACCCGTCCTGTTGAGGATGTGCGGCAGTGTAGTAGCCGCTGGTTTAAAATATTTTAAGGGTCTACTTTTGGTTTCGTTAATTTCGCATTTCGTTTCGGGGGCTGGAGGGTGATCGAATAATTCCTTGTTTCCGGACAGACCGTCGGGGCCCGCGGGTATTTTTAGTTAATAGGGCTCGCGAAACGGAGTACGACGGCGAAATCGGTTTTAAATTCCGACGCCGGAATCTCCCGGAATAAATTCCGGAAGGTGGCTAGCGGTTCAGGTGGTCAACGCGGTTTTTCAGGCAGACCGGACCCTGGTTCGCACCCGACTAGTTACCCGCATTTGACTTGATTTGGGTTCATTCCCATTCCCCAACTTAACCGCTCCCGCCAACTTAACCGCTCCCGCCTTTTCCCCGTCGTGCAACTCCCCATAACTACCCGCAACTCCCCATAACTACCCGCAACTCCCCATAACTACGTGCAACTCCCCATAACTACCCGCAACTCCCCATAACTACCCGCAACTCCCCACTACCACCCGCAACTTCCCACAATTCCCCTGCGTACGAAACCCCAAGGGCAACGAGAACCGACTTCCCCAACCCTTCAGTTTCCCAACTGAACCTTTCTGTTTCCTCACCGATTGCGCGGAGGATCCAAGCGGCGAGACCAAGGAAGGAGAGGGAGAGGTCCTCGCATTCCTTGTAGCCGAACTCGCAGGATCGGATCACCCTTCCCTTCGACAACCGAGGTGAGCACGCTAGGGTTTTACTTTCTTGCTTCGTTCTTGATTGGAGCGGACGAGGGGGGGAAAAGAAGGGGCGTGGGCACCGCCGGAATCCGGCGCGCACGGAGCCCCGCATGCGGGCGGGCTGCCGCCCAGCCGCGCGGGGCTGGGGGCACGCAGCCCCGCATGCGGGCACCTCCCGCATGCGGGCGGATTGCTGCCCAGCCGCGCGGGGCTGGGGGCACGCAGCCCCGCATGTGGGCACCTCCCGCATGTGGGCGGGCTGCCGCCCAGCCGCGCGGGGCTGGGGCGCGCAGCCCCGCATGCGGGCAAACCCACATGCGGGCGGCCTGCCGCCCAGCCGCACGGGGCTGGGGGCGCGCAGCCCCGCATGCGGGCAAACCCGCATGCGGGTGGGCTGCCACCCAACCGCGCGGGGCTGGGGGCGCGCAGCCCCGCATGCGGGCAAACCAGCATGCGGGCGGCCTGCCGCCCAGCCGCACGGGGCTGGGGGCGCGCAGCCCCGCATGCGGGCAAACCCGCATGCGGGTGGGCTGCCACCCAACCGCGCGGGGCTGGGGGCGCGCAGCCCTGCATGCGGGCAAACCCGCATGCGGGCGGCCTGCCGCCCAGCCGCACGGGGCTGGGGGCGCGCAGCCCCGCATGCGGGCAAACCCGCATGCGGGTGGGCTGCCAACCAGCCGCGCGGGGCTGGGGGCGCGCAGCCCTGCATGCGGGCAAACCCGCATGCGGGCGGGCTGCCGCCCAGCCGCGCGGGGCTGGGGGGCGCGCAGCCCCGCATGCGGACAACCCTGCATGCGGGTGGCTGCCACCCAGCCGCGCGGGGCCAGGCGCGCGCGCCCGCACTTGCGGGCAGGCCGTCATGCGAGTAGCAAGGAGGGGAGGGGCCGGTAGGTTCCACGGGAGCCGGAGCCGTCCGCGTTGTTGGCCACACCCGGGGACGCCGCCATCCATGCCGAGTCGGCGGGGCGTGCCCCGTGATCGACCGGGAGGGTTGGGTGTTCCGCGTCTTTTCTACTTTAGTGTACCTTTCGGAAAGTTGGAGTTACTAACTCCGGTGAGACAGGTTCGTGTAGGTCCGGGCAGGCACACCGGGACACGACAGAACCCGAAGTCGATCAGGAGCGCGACAACGAACAGGTGGGTTTACGGTCGAGGCTGAGTATTGTGTTGGTGATCCGAAAGGGACTTTTTATTGTTAATCGGTACTAACACTGACGGTTTCTATGATGTACTATATTACCCCGTGACTTGGTTACTTATGCTCGAGTTGCGACACGCGCACCCGCGGTCTGGCCACCGCAAAGGGTGCTCTTTTCCGGAAAGGCGGTCTTCGACCCGTGTTACCCCACGAGGTGACGTAGTGGGGGCCCCCGTAGGTGTGGGGTTTGAGGCAGCAAGGTGCGAGCGGTGCGACCTGTCGGGGTTGGTACCCGACGAGGTCAGGTGTGAGACCCGTCGGGGTTGGTACCCGACGAGGTCAGGTGTGAGACCCGTCGGGGTTGGTGCCCGACGAGGTCAGGTGTGCGACCCGCCGGGATAGGTGCCCGACGCGGTCAGGTGTTACAGGTGTTACCAGGGTTACAGGTGTTACAGGTGGCACAGGTGGTTGCGAGTTACCGTTACGAGTAGAGCGGTTGTTCCGGCTAGTCTTACTTTTGTGGCTTGGTATTACTTTACTGCTTTAGTACTATTTTTATGATAGTGTCGCTGACTACCCACTCTGTGACAGGTACCTCCAGGGGGTAGATGTAGGCGACGGTGAGGCCGAGGTGGTAGTAGTCGGGCTGAGGGGGCCCTAGTATGCTGGTTTCTTTACTTTCTCTGCATTTCATTCGGAATTGTAGGTTATTGTGTGGTTCTCGATACCCTTGTGGGGTCGTGTGGATGTTGAGTATTTTCATTCTGGTTATGCACTACTGTTTCCTTTATTATTCCCGTTTGGCCGTTTTCTAAACAAATCAACTAGAAAACAAAAGAAAAAGGACTTTGAAAACTGTTTTCAAAAGTCTAGGGTCGGGTGGGCCCGTTTTCTAAACCTTGTGGATTTATGCCGTTTTCCAATCAGTTTTTCAAAACCTAAGGCCGTGTGAGCCTGTTTCCAAAACGGTGAGTTTATACGTTCAACCTGACTGGCCACGGGTATTGTTTCGCCTTCATGCACCGTACTACTTCGAACTGTTGTGATTAAATGGGAAAATGATTGCTTATGTTCGACTATTGTAACAGCCACGACGCCGTGCATATACAGAGGAGACTCTGCCCGATTTTTGAGTAAATCTGTATATGTGGCGGGTCTGGGCACGCGCCGGGGAAGGAGGTTTTTTTTAAACAAAAAAATTTGTACGCACTTTACGCGTACTTTGAGGTATCGTTTCCGCTAAAATAAAACCCCCGGGGCGTGACAGATTAAGATGGTATAAGAGACTTTGCTTTAATCACAACAGTGACGGCCCAACATCCACCGAGATATCACACTTAACTACGAATAAATGAAATGTGTGGGACGTAAGGGTGTAGGACGTGAGTGAACGTGGGGGAAGGGGAATTTGTGTGATTTACTTACGCACGGTTTTCTTGTTATGCTGGGACTAATGTGTTTCCTTGGTGTGCACAGATAGAAGCCCAATTTTGGGTAGGTAACTGCTGCCAGACATGGACCTTGCGGCAGAGGCGAACCGCTTACTACGCAACCAGCTGCGCGACGTGGCTGGGCAATTGCTAACTCTCGCGGAGCACGTGGGTATACTGACTCAGGAGCTCGAGAGTGTCGACCGCGCCCAGCATGGCACCGGTGGTGTTAACCCCCGTGGGATACCACCGACTGGCGTTTCCACCTTTCAGGGAGCGGTCAACTTGGCCGTGCGCGCGGAGCTAGCGCGTACACGACGGACACACCCCTACCCCGGCCCGACAGGGGGCCCCTACCAGTGCGGCAGAGCGACCAAGCGCCAGAGGAACGGGCCGAAACCCGGGCAGGCGATGAGGGAGGGACCTGCACCACCGACGCCATGCGTCATTTGTGACGGTGCGCATCCAATGATGGATTGCCCTTGGCGGGATGAGCATTGCTTCCGGTGTGGCAGGCCGGGCCACACACGTTACGAGTGCCCCCGGAGGCCGGGCGTCACCAGACCCCCGGCACCGAGACCCGACGACCCACGCCTGACGGACTCTTCCGATACCGAGACCCCACCCCGCCACGTCGAACGTAGCTGGCCCAGAGGTTGTGGACGGACCTCCCCAGCCGCCCTGGGGAGCAGTGATGCAGAAGCCTAGAACAGGTATATATATATATTTTTTCCCTTTATCGTTTTTTTTCTTTGGTTAGGCATCGATTCCCATCTTCCATTTTTGTCTTTTTCTTTCTCCGCGTACTTTGCGGTTGTGTCGGGGGGGGGGGGGGGGGGGGGGGGGGGGGGTTTATATAGGATAGGAGCGGGGTTACTCCCCTAGTCTGCCTGAGGAGTTGTGAACGCTAGGTAGGAACCCTTACAAATGGTTCTGAGGAGAGAACCCTACCTAGTTTGTTGGTCTGTTCAAAACCCCGGAGGAGGAACTTCGCGGGAGTAGCCACTACCGCGACTGTAGCAGACAAGGTGTCACCACCCCCGACGACGACATCAGAAGCGGTGTTTTGAATTATTGAAGGATTACGACCTAACGATCCAATATCACCCCGGGAAAGCAGACGTAGTAGCGGACATTCTGAGCAAGAAGGGGCGATTGTAGGGAGGATCGGTAGATGCGATGACTGAACAGAGCAACTTGATCGTGAAATTTTCACGACTAAGGTTGGAAGTAGTGCCAGCAGGCACGGTTGCGCAACTTCTAACTCTGGTGGTCAAGCCAACACTGTTAGAAAAGATTCGAGAGGGACAGCAGGCGGACTCACACTTACAGCTCGTAAGAGACAAGATCTCACCGGATCAGGAAGGTGACTTTTCATTGGAAGGCGATGACACCCTACGGTTCCGCGGGCGGATTTGCGTGCCGGATACCCCGGAATTGAAGAAGGAAATTCTGTCCGAGGCACACAGCGCCCCTTATGCAGCGCATCCAGGCGGCACAAAGATGTATAGGGACCTCAAGCAGACCTTCTGGTGGCCCAAGATGAAGAGGGACGTAACTCAATTTGTAGCTCATTGCCTGGTGTGTCAACAAATAAAGGCGGAACATCAACGATCTGCGGGAAAATTACAACCCTTACCGGTACCGAAGTGGAAGTGGGATCATATCACCATGGACTTTGTCACCGGGTTCCCACGTTCACCACAAGGACACGACACAATATGGGTTGTGGTGGACCGGCTAACTAAGTCAGCGCACTTTCTGCCGATTCACACAACCTGGACCAGAGAGCGGTTGGCTCAAGTCTACCTCAGCGAGATTGTAAGACTGCATGGGGTACCGGCATCGATCACATCAGACAGAGGCATGCGTTTTGTCTCAAAGTTTTGGCAGAGTCTGCAACAAGCCTTGGGGACTAAATTGCACTTCAGCACAGCCTTCCACCCTCAGACAGACGGGCAGTCGGAGCGAGTGATACAGACGCTAGAGGACCTGCTTCGGGCCTGTGTACTCGATTGGGGAGTCGGTTGGGAGCGTTACCTACCACTTGTAGAATTCGCTTACAACAATAGCCACCAGGCCAGCATACTGATGGCACCCTACGAAGCTTTATACGGGAGACGCTGCCGATCCCCGATCTGTTGGGACGACTTGGGAGAACGGAAGTTCTTGGGACCCGACTTGGTGGAAGAAACAGAAGAGAAAGTGCGCCTCATCAGACAGCGCTTACTAACCGCCCAGAGTCGACAAAAGAGCTACGCGGATCGAAGACGCCGCGATTTAGAGTTCCAGGTGGGAGAACACGTGTTTTTGCGGGTCTCGCCGTCCAGGGGAATCAAGCGATTCGGGTTAAAAGGCAAGCTAAGCCCGCGGTTCGTGGGGCCATTCGAGATCCTGGAACGGATTGGCCCAGTGGCTTACCGCCTTGCCCTACCACCGAACCTCAACCGGATTCATGACGTGTTCCACGTTTCGATGCTCAAGAAATACCTCCCCGACCCATCGCATGTTCTGGACGTCTCGACATTCGAACTAAAGGAGGACCTAAGCTTCGAGGAAACCCCTGTGCGAATACTAGCAAGAGAAAGTATGACGCTTCGAAACCGAGACATCCCCTATGTGAAGGTGCACTGGAACCACCACGAAGAGCGGGAAGCGACGTGGGAACTAGAATCAAAGATGAGAGAGGGCTATCCTTATCTCTTTACCGCAAACTAGGATTGAGTTTCGAGGACGAAACTCGTTTTAAGAGGTGAGTGGTGTAGTAGCCGCTGGTTTAAAATATTTTAAGGGTCTACTTTTGGTTTCGTTAATTCCGCATTTCGTTTCGAGGGCTGGAGGGTGATCGAATAATTCCTTGTTTCCGGACAGACCGTCGGGGCCCGCGGGTATTTTTAGTTAATAGGGCTCGCGAAACGGAGTACGACGGCGAAATCGGTTTTAAATTCCGACGCCGGAATCTCCCGGAATAAATTCCGGAAGGTGGCTAGCGGTACAGGTGGTCAACGCAGTTTTTCAGGCAGACCGGACCCTGGTTCGCACCCGACTAGTTACCCGCATTTGACTTGATTTGGGTTCATTCCCATTCCCCAACTTAACCGCTCCCGCCAACTTAACCGCTCCCGCCTTTTCCCCGTCGTGCAACTCCCCATAACTACCCGCAACTCCCCATAACTACCCGCAACTCCCCATAACTACGTGCAACTCCCCATAACTACCCGCAACTCCCCATAACTACCCGCAACTCCCCACTACCACCCGCAACTTCCCACAATTCCCCTGCGTACGAAACCCCAAGGGCAACGAGAACCCACTTCCCCAACCCTTCAGTTTCCCAACTGAACCTTTCTGTTTCCTCACCGATTGCGCGGAGGATCCAAGCGGCGAGACCAAGGAAGGAGAGGGAGAGGTCCTCGCATTCCTTGTAGCCGAACTCGCAGGATCGGATCACCCTTCCCTCCGACAACCGAGGTGAGCACGCTAGGGTTTTACTTTCTTGCTTCGTTCTTGATTGGAGCGGACGAGGGGGGGAAAAGAAGGGGCGTGGGCACCGCCGGAATCCGGCGCGCACGGAGCCCCGCATGCGGGCGGGCTGCCGCCCAGCCGCGCGGGGCTGGGGGCACGCAGCCCCGCATGCGGGCACCTCCCGCATGCGGGCGGATTGCCGCCCAGCCGCGCAGGGCTGGGGGCACGCAGCCCCGCATGCGGGCACCTCCCGCATGCGGGCGGGCTGCCGCCCAGCCGTGCGGGGCTGGGGCGCGCAGCCCCGCATGCGGGCAAACCCGCATGCGGGCGGCAGGCCGCACGGGGCTGGGGGCGCGCAGCCCCGCATGCAGGCAAACCCGCATGCGGGTGGGCTGCCACCTAGCCGCGCGGGGCTGGGGGCGCGCAGCCCTGCATGCGGGCAAACCCGCATGCGGGCGGCCTGCCGCCCAGCCGCACGGGGCTGGGGGCGCGCAGCCCCGCATGCGGGCAAACCCGCATGCGGGTGGGCTGCCACCCAGCCGCGCGGGGCTGGGGGCGCGCAGCCCTGCATGCGGGCAAACCCGCATGCGGGCGGGCTGCCGCCCAGCCGCGCGGGGCTGGGGGGCGCGCAGCCCCGCATGCGGACAACCCTGCATGCGGGTGGCTGCCACCCAGCCGCGCGGGGCCAGGCGCGCGCGCCCGCACTTGCGGGCAGGCCGTCATACGAGTAGCAAGGAGGGGAGGGGCCGGTAGGTTCCACGGGAGCCGGAGCCGTCCGCGTTGTTGGCCACACCCGGGGACGCCGCCATCCATGCCGAGTCGGCGGGGCGTGCCCCGTGATCGACCGGGAGGGTTGGGTGTTCCGCGTCTTTTCTACTTTAGTGTACCTTTCGGAAAGTTGGAGTTACTAACTCCGGTGAGACAGGTTCGTGTAGGTCCGGGCAGGCACACCGGGACGCGACAGAACCCGAAGTCGATCAGGAGCGCGACAACGAACAGGTGGGTTTACGGTCGAGGCTGAGTATTGTGTTGGTGATCCGAAAGGGATTTTTATTGTTAATCGGTACTAACACTGACGGTTTCTATGATGTACTATATTACCCCGTGACTTGGTTACTTATGCTTGAGTTGCGACACGCGCACCCGCGGTCTGGCCACCGCAAAGGGTGCTCTTTTCCGGAAAGGCGGTCTTCGACCCGTGTTACCCCACGAGGTGACGTAGTGGGGGCCCCCGTAGGTGTGGGGTTTGAGGCAGCAAGGTGCGAGCGGTGCGACCTGTCGGGGTTGGTACCCGACGAGGTCAGGTGTGAGACCCGTCGGGGTTGGTACCCGACGAGGTCAGGTGTGAGACCCGTCGGGGTTGGTGCCCGACGAGGTCAGGTGTGCGACCCGCCGGGATAGGTGCCCGACGCGGTCAGGTGTTACAGGTGTTACCAGGGTTACAGGTGTTACAGGTGGCACAGGTGGTTGCGAGTTACCGTTACGAGTAGAGCGGTTGTTCCGGCTAGTCTTACTTTTGTGGCTTGGTATTACTTTACTGCTTTAGTACTATTTTTATGATAGTGTCGCTGACTACCCACTCTGTGACAGGTACCTCCAGGGGGTAGATGTAGGCGACGGTAAGGCCGAGGTGGTAGCAGTCGGGCTGAGGGGGCCCTAGTATGCTGGTTTCTTTACTTTCTCTGCATTTCATTAGGAATTGTAGGTTATTGTGCGGTTCTCGATACCCTTGTGGGGTCGTGTGGATGTTGAGTATTTTCATTCTGGTTATGCACTACTGTTTCCTTTATTATTCCCGTTTGGCCGTTTTCTAAACAAATCAACTAGAAAACAAAAGAAAAAGGACTTCGAAAACTGTTTTCAAAAGTCTAGGGTCGGGTGGGCCCGTTTTCTAAACCTTGTGGATTTATGCCGTTTTCCAATCAGTTTTTCAAAACCTAAGGCCGTGTGAGCCTGTTTCCAAAACGGTGAGTTTATACGTTCAACCTGACTGGCCACGGGTATTGTTTCGCCTTCATGCACCGTACTACTTCGAACTGTTGTGATTAAATGGGAAAATGATTGCTTATGTTCGACTATTGTAACAGCCGCGACGCCGTGCATATACAGAGGAGACTCTGCCCAATTTTTGAGTAAATCTGTATATGTGGCGGGTCTGGGCACGCGCCGGGGAAGGAGGTTTTTTTTAAACAAAAAAATTTGTACGCACTTTACGCGTACTTTGAGGTATCGTTTCCGCTAAAATAAAACCCCCGGGGCGTGACAGGCAGTAGGTAGGCGCAGGTTTGACTGGACCCTATGCGGCAGTCAGTGTAGATTGGGTGACTGTACTTTGGGAGTTAGTAGATGCATCATGTTTCCATCTGTTCCACTTTTTGAGCATCTAGATAGAGGCATAGTAGCTGTAGAGTTACCTTTCCAGCCCTCTTATTTCAGTATTATATTGTTACTTTATGCCTCTAGTAGACTTAGTGGGCAGACCGTCGGGCTTGTTGGCGGCACCCACTGAGAACTACTTGGGACGTAGTTCTCACACCCGTCGTGGTGTTTTTCCCACAGGGACTTCTACTCCTGTTCCAATTGCTCCTGTTGCTGCTCCTTCTGATCGAGGTAAGGGAGTCGCGAGCTAGATCCCTACTAGTCGTCGTCCTGAGAGTAGATGTACCCTTATTACTTTTGAGAGTTCATGTTGAGAGAACTTTGTAGTGAGGTATAGAGTTGTATTTATTTTCTACTGCTCGAGAGACTTTTGTATTTTGGTCTTGGTTTGTGTATAGTTTTATTTCTAGCAGTTTTCTTTCAGCTCTGATATCTGTATAGCATAGATGATCTTTTGCAGGTTAGTCGCTTCGTCTATACAGGGCTTCCCGTATGGGCGGCGGATCTGTTGGCGAGCCCGGGTCGCAGTTTCGACGCCGGGGCGTGACAGATTAGGTGGTATCAGAGCCTAGGTTGTAGGTCATTATGGACTTAGAAACCCTAGGCTTGTGGTTGGACATTAGGATGACTGCGTGAGAGTCGTGACTTTTAGCGAGAGTCCTGATTGAGTGATTTACCTCTCCCAAGGGACGGGATGAGTGATTTGCATGTTTATTCTCCTAAGCGATTATGTTGGCTGCAGACAACATAATGCTAGGGAATGGATGACATGTCTTAGACTTTCGCAGGATTGGGTCGAGTGTTGTTTGGTACTGTCCTGATGTTCGCTTGTGTGTGCAGGTGGGCACGATGCCTCCCCGACGCAGGGTACAGACACGTTCTCAGCCTTCCCCCGTCGATGAGCCTGGGCAGGAGGAGCCTGCACAGGGTCAGCAGAGTGAGGTGCCGGAGCTTCGGGCTCAGATGGCTCAGTTGTCTGAGGCTGTACGGCGCCAGGAGGAGACTTCGCAGCGCCAGGAGGAGGCCTTACGACGCCAGGAAGAGGCCTCGCGGCGTCAGGAGGAGGCCATGGGTCGATTGATGCTTATGTTGGAGCAGAGGGTACAGCCAGTTGTAGCACCCCCAGGGAGTTTCCCCGCACCTTCGTCGCCAGCTGTGGCACCCCCAGTTGTACCAACAGTGCAGGCAGCCCCTATTGCACCAGAGATCGGTAGACAGCCGTTCGGGACGGCAGGGCAGTTGACCCGAGCAGAGCAGCAAGAGGTGGTGGATTTGTTGTTGAGATTCCGTCAGTTTAACCCACCTCGTTTTTCGGGGCAGAGTTCGGAGCCGTGGGAGGCAGAGCCGTGGATCACGGCTATGGAGCGCCATTTCGAGAGCTTATTTATCGAGGAGCGGTTTCAGGTCCATTTGGCGACTCACTTTTTGGAGCGCAACGCCGAGGCCTGGTGGCGGCGTGTTCGACCTGTAGGTCCACCTGGGACCCAGCTGCTTACTTGGACGGAGTTCCGCGGTCTACTTCTTGGAGCATTTTTCCCGGAGAGCGTCAGGCATAGGTTGGAGGAGCGGCTGAGGAATCTCCGACAGGGAGATCGGCCCGTGCATGAGTACATCACAGAGTTCAACGGGTTGTTGGCTTGTGTACCCCACGCGGCTAGGGATGAGGCGCACCGGATCTACATGTTTGAGCGAGGACTGCGCCGTGATATCTACCAGTTTGTCCGCTCACAGAGATTGTAGACTCTGGATGCCTCTATGGAGCAAGCCCTCTATGTGGAGCACGGAGAGGCGGTTATGGTCGGGGTGGCCCCAGCCCCCGTAGAGATTTCGGGGGCGAAGCGCCCAGCACTGGATGATGAGGGTCAGACGAGCCGGCAGGGACCTCCGAGACCTCCACGATCTCATCCTGAGGGTCGTAGGTTTCGTAGGCGTCAGAGATCAGGTGAGCCGCCGCAGCAGCAGCAGTATCGGCAGCAGCGACAGGAGCGGTGTGTCATCTATGGCGGGCCTCATCCACCGTCGCAGTGTGATCAGAGACAGGGGCGGTGTTTCCTCTGTGGAGAGTTGGGACATTTCCGTGCAGCTTGCCCCCATGCCATTTTGTCAGTGCGGCCGATTGCGACAGCACCTCCCTTGCCTATTCTTGCAGCGGAAGCCCCTCCGGCACACCGTCAGACAGAGTGGGCCACGACATCGGGACAGACGGGACGACGATCTGCAGCACCCAGTGGATGGGTTTATGCAGTCCTGGTGGAGGACGCCCCGGTAGCAGATCGTGTCGCGGCAGGTATGATTTTATATTCTGTTAGCTGAGTTGGGTATTCGTTACTGCTGCATCCTTCTGCATTATTAGTAGAGCATCTGCATTAGCATCTTTGCATGGGTATGGGTTAGAAATTTTGCTACCTGTTTTAGCGATTGGATTCTTCCCTGTATCCCACGAGTAGAGGAGGATCGCGGTGTATGATCAGTGCAGTTGAGACTTGGGACTTTACCTGCTGATGTGATGATTCAAGGACAGCTCCAGAACTTGGATTGAGCACACATGTTGGACTGGTTGGTGCGGTGCCGTGCTACGATTGATAATGGAATGAGAGCAGTTACCCTTCTGCGAGTTGGACAGGAGGAGTTCATTTTCTCGGATTGCCGACGTATCCTTCCAGCAGCATTGGCTTCAGCGGCATTGGACAGACGCCACCCCGGGAGCAGATGTGAGGTTTAGGACTAGAGGTTGTGTCCTTAGGAGTCTCTGTTAGTGATAGCTTTCGTTTTTGTAGCCACAGCAGGAACGGCACCAACACTTCTCTCTCTTTTCACGCCTTTGTGCTGAAATTTACAAACAGGACGAAAACTTCGAAAGATTGCTCTAGAAATGGAGACAGTGCCCGAACCTGTTCTTGTTTGATTGGGGCGAAGGAACTGATCTTTCGAAAATTTCGGACTTTTCGTTAATTTCAGCTGTTTTCTCAACCGAGGGTTGGGGTTGATGATTTTCCTGCTGGTGGAGCCGTACCTTTCTTGATAGTTTAGTGTTTGCGTCTTTGGTTGATTTGATTGTTTTAGTTTTGTTGTGGGTTGTTTTAGTTTCGGGGACGAAACTTCCTTTTAGTGGGGGAGGATGTGAGGACCTGGTTTCCCCGCGGGGAGTTTTCTGGTTGTTTGGCAGCTTTCGATGGCCTGCGTGGTGTGTTGGAGGTGTTTGTGCGCAATTTGGACACAAGTGGTGGACTTCGGGCTTAAATGGATCACGAGAGTATTTGGAGGACCCGTCGAGTGTTTAGAAGTGATTTCGCGCGACACGGATGTCAAATTTGGACTCAGGGCGAAGTTTGGATAAAAGATCACCTCTCCGGATGCCTTCGGGAATTTTTAGAGAAGGAATTTGGCAAATTGGATTTTTGAAATGGACCCGGCGCGAAAATCGGATCAAACGGGCTTTCCGGGGGCCTTCGGCAAATTTTCGGATGAGAATTTGGAGAAACAGACATCGGATTTGGATTCAGCGCGCGAAAACGATAAAGATGGACTATTTATTTGCATTTTTCGGAGCCCGGGTGTTGCGCACGGTTTTCGAGCCAGCTTGGTACTGTTCCGGCCGGCGGCGGGCGGCGGCGGCGGAGCGCGGCGGCACGAACGCAGGCACGGTGGCGGGCAGGCGCGGGCAACGCGCGGGCAGGCGCGCGGGCAGGTGCGCGGTCCACAGCGCCTGCATGCACCGGAGGATGGACACCTGTCGGCCAGCTGTTGGCGCGGTGTTGTGCACTCGGTGAACCGAGCTGGTGCGCTCGCCTCGGGGCGCGTGCCCGACACTGTGCGCAGGCGGCACTGGCGCACGCACGTGGGCGCGTCAGGCGCGTGTTGACCGGGGAGCCGCCACGTTTCGACTCCTCGTCGGGCCACGTGTCGCCCGCTGGGTGGCCCCGCACGGCTGTCCGCTGTGTTGTGGGCGACGTGGAGGCCCGTGGAGGTTTTGGGCCTGCACAGTGTTGGGCCGGGCCCAACACTGTAGCAGCCCGGAACTTCCGGGCGCCCGAAAAATAGGACTCATCCGTCATTATTTGATTTGTTTTCTGGACCTATTTAAACGGTCCGAGCTGCTTCTTCCTCCTTTTTTCTTCCACTTCCGAGCTTCAAACCGACGGGAGGTCCTCACCTAAGTTGTTCCCCTCGCTGTGTAGCTTCCATCTGCAGAGTTTGGGGATTTTTGGGGGCACGCTTTTCGATATTCTCATTTTCTTGGTGCGGCGCGACGCTCTTTCTTCGGTGCTTCTTCCGTCGCTCTTCGGTGCACGAGCTCCCCCGGCCTACTCCGACCATCTTTTCGAGCAATTTCTTCGCCGTTGGATTCGCAATAGGTGAGGCTACGATTTTGGTTGGTCGCACATTTTCTGGTTTCGCATTTTTCGTGGAGTTCTACCTTGCTCTCTGAGGACCTTGTTTGCTGTGTGGATTTGTGAGGACAGCAGCTTCATCCGAGGAGATCTCCGTGCACGAGTGTCGGATCAGGACGTACTTGTAGACTTTTTTCATCTACTCAACGCGAGGATCATCGTGGATTTTTCTTGGAATTTTTGGAGGCCTTCCCAAAGGTATACACTTTTCCTTTTATCTGTACAAGAGTTTACAGTTGAATGGTTTTGGGATTGTGCGCACCGATACTGTGGAATTTTGAACTTGGCCTACGCTGCTCGGAATTTGGCGTGCAGGTACTTGTTTCGAAGCTATCGACACGAAGATCGCAGGGATATTTTATTTGGAATTTTTTGAGCACATTCAGCAGGTGGAATAATCACATCTTTGTGGCTGAAATTTCAGTGTTGTTTTTCTTGGCAGATTTTGGGATTAAAGTATAACTGTAGCCTTATGTTGTACCCAGGTGGGATTTTGGACTATACTGGACCTATTGGATTGTGAGTTGCTATTTTTCTGGTTTTCTCAGCTGTGTGACCCCGGACAGTTAGCACCTTCAGGTGGGTGGCTTTGCTTTCAAGATCTATGGACTGTGCTCTAATTCTATGGATATAGAATCATGCATGATAGTGTTTGGACTTTGGTAGCATGCTAGAGTGTAGGAATTGTAGTTCCTAGTTTTATCTGTCGATCTTGTGATCTCTTGCTTCCTTCTATCATGTTAAATATTTGTTATCTTGGAACTTGACCTAGCACCCCCGTCATATGTTGCATGTGTAACCAGACCAGTAGAAAACCCTCACTTGGGCTAGGGTTATTTATGTTTAGACATCCACACTTTATGCTTCATTCCTGGACTTAGTGTTATCCTCGCCCGGGTAGTGGGCCGAGCGGTCGGGACTTCTTTTTAGTGTGGGATGCATTTGCACTCGTGCTTGGGAGCAGAGTGGAGTCTGGTAGATGTAGTGGATCGCTTGTCTGTACCGGGAACCGTTGGGGTAGACGGTGGTCCCGAGAGGTCTTGTTTTCCCCTGTGTGGGTTGTCGCCACGCTGTTAGTGGCAGTAGTTTACTAGCGATAGCCGGACCTAGAACCCTGAACCCTTTTCGACATACACATGATTTTAGTCTACCAATGTTTTCTTCAAAGCATCGAAGGGCCGCTGGAGTCTGTTCTTGTTTGATTGGACAAAGGCATCAGCCCTTCGGGGCTTGGGTAAAACACTTATTTTTTTTCTATCTATTTTTCTAAAAAGAACTAAAATCATTAAATATGGATTTCTTCTGGATCAAAATGCTTTTCAATAACAAATGTCACCTTTTCTTGTAAATCTCCCCACTCGAAAGGATTCGAGTGATCCGAGTTCTAGGGGTCGTTCCTTTGTCGGGACAAAAGCCACGGGGTCCGAGCCTGGAACCTGTTCTTGTTTGATAGGGTTGTAGGTGTAGGTCTCCCGGGACTTTCGGGCCCTGTTGGTGTCTTCTGCGTGTAGTACCGAGTTTGCTGCTTTCCCGAACTATAAGGGGATCGGGAACTTCGATAGGTGGAGCCTAGAGTCTGTTCTTGTTTGATAGGGTTCTTAGCACCGGTCTATCGGGTTTCCGAACCCTTATGGTGTCGGTCTTTCCTGTGCGTTTAGTGTTCTGTTGTGGGAGTCGTCCGGTGGACGGTAGTCCTGGCTGTGGAGTATCTCCATCCAGTGTGATGTGCTGTGAGCTGTCGGTGAGGCTTGTGTCTCGTGTTTCGTGTGAGCAGATCAGCTGTGTCGTCGAGAGTGCTCCGACTGTTGTGCGAGATGTTTGAGGATTGAGTCTTTCCGTTCAGTGCGTGAGCGTGGATTTTGACAATAGCCTGCAGTGCCACCTTGAGCTCGATAGAGTGCGCGGATACCCTTGTCCTCGTTGGGGTCGCTCCCCTCGAGTGCCACGTCCGGGGTGGGTCTGCACATTGGTATCGCGACTTGTCGACGCCGTCCCTCTGACTGTGCCAGTTAGTGGCAGTTACGGACGCCGTCCCTCTGACTGTGCCAGTTAGTGGCAGCTACGGACATACCTACGTGAGACCCGTCCTGTTGAGGATGTGCGGCAGTAGGTAGGCGCAGGTTTGACTGGACCCTATGCGGCAGTCAGTGTAGATTGGGTGACTGTACTTTGGGAGTTAGTAGATGCATCATGTTTCCATCTGTTCCACTTTTTGAGCATCTAGATAGAGGCATAGTAGCTGTAGAGTTACCTTTCCAGCCCTCTTATTTCAGTATTATATTGTTACTTTATGCCTCTAGTAGACTTAGTGGGCAGACCATCGGGCCTGTTGGCGGCACCCACTGAGAACTACTTGGGACGTAGTTCTCACACCCGTCGTGGTGTTTTTCCCACAGGGACTTCTACTCCTGTTCCAGTTGCTCCTGTTGCTGCTCCTTCTGATCGAGGTAAGGGAGTCGCGAGCTAGATCCCTACCAGTCGTCGTCCTGAGAGTAGATGTACCCTTATTACTTTTGAGAGTTCATGTTGAGTGAACTTTGTAGTGAGGTATAGAGTTGTATTTATTTTCTACTGCTCGAGAGACTTTTGTATTTTGGTCTTGGTTTGTGTATAGTTTTATTTCTAGCAGTTTTCTTTCAGCTCTGATATCTGTATAGCATAGATGATCTTTTGCAGGTTAGTCGCTTCGTCTATACGGGGCTTCCCGTATGGGCGGCGGATCTGTTGGCGAGCCCGGGTCGCAGTTTCGACGCCGGGGCGTGACAAGACCGGACTCTCTTTGTGAAGCATTATCAGGATAATTTCATTGTAGCACAAATCTATGTCGATGACATTGTATTTGGTGCAACTAGAGACAATGATGCTTCTAAATTCACAGAAACCATGGAAAGCGAATTTGAGATGTCTATGATGGGCGAACTGACAAACTTTCTTGGATTGCAAGTGAAACAAAATGATGAAGGCATCCATTTGTCCCAATCCAAGTATGCAAGGGAGTTGGTAAAGAAATTCGATTTAGAAAACTCTAAAGATTTTCCGACTCCAATGGGAACTAGCAATGAGGGATTAGGAAGTGAATCTCTTAGTGAAAGTGTAGACGAGAAGCTTTATCGCAGCATGATTGGAAGTCTACTCTACCTCACGGCTAGTCACCTAGATATATCCTTTAGTGTTGGGATCTGCGCGAGATATCAATCAGCACCAAAGGAGGATCACCTGAAAGCGATGAAAAGGATCATCCGGTACGTCAAAGGAACACTGAACTTCGGAATTTGGTATCCTATGGGAACAATGCTTGATAGTATAGGATATTCAGATGTCGATTGGGCAGGATCTGTGGATGATCGGAAAAGTACGAGTGATGCATGTTTTTATCTTGGCCATTGTCTTGTTGCATGGCATAGTAAAAAGCAAAACAGCATAGCACTCTCGACTGCTGAAACGGAATATATCTCAGCGGGTAGTTGTTCAACTCAACTCATTTGGATGAAAAGCATGTTGAGCGACTTCCGAATTTCAGCAACTTCGGTAACTATTCTTTGTGACAACACAAGTGCTATAAATATTTCAAAAAATCCTGTATTGCACTCGAGAACAAAACACATTGAACTTAGATATCATTTTCTAAGAGAGCTAGTTGAATCAAATTTACTTTAAATTTTCTATATTTCAACTGAATATCAATTACCTGACATTTTAACAAAACCTTTGGATCAAAAACGGTTTATTCATTTACGTAAAGCAATTGGAATGCTTTCTTTGAAATAAGACTTTTTGAAATCATTGCTTAGGTTAGGTTTTGTTTTGTGTTTTTGTTCCCTATCTATGTTTGTACATAGAACATTAATTGAGCATATGTAATTGACTTTACTTACATCCTTTCATATATTTTGAAATTTATTATGCTTTGGATATCATAATAATTCATTTGATGCAATGATTATTTATGTCAATTAAGTTATCTTTAATTGATCAAAGTCAATTTCTCTCTCATATGATCTCTTGGTATAGTTTTTATCATATTTGAAAATTGAGTTAAGTATGAAACTCGAGATCAATTTTTGGTTGAATACCTTATATCTTAAATAATTGATAACCAATTGAGGGGGAGTTTGTTAGGATATTTATGTTACGGAATTTGAGTTGGCGTAGTTTCGTGAAAGTCTCAAGTCTTGAAGATTGAAGGTGAAGAAAGTTGGATCATTTAACTCAATCTCAAGAAAGAAGAATTCAAAAGGATCAGGTATGTTTAACTAAAGATTTTGTGTGATCCGAATACTTTTTGTAGTGTAGAAACACTTGGAAGAATCTTTCATTGCATAAAAATCAAAAACTGGACTTGGGACATGTTCAGGATCCGGATCAGGTTGTTCGATCCGGATCCCGAAGGTGGTTCGTTCATACACCAGTTCAATCCGGATCGTAGTCTCTTGATCCGGATCCCGAACAGTGAGTTTACCATTTTCCTTGAACGATCCGGATCATGCTTCGCAATCCGGATCCCGAACGTTGATGTTTGGTAAACTGTATGAACGATCCGGATCATGCACTTCGATCCGGATCCCGAACCTTCGTTTTTCTGGAACTGGCTGACTCGTTACGACGATCCGGATCACAGCTAGTCCGATCCGGATCGCCGTCCGTAAAATTTCCAGAAATGTTAGGTTTTTGATTCTTATCTCCTTCCTAGGGTTTCTAACCTATAAATAGACCCTATGACTCTTTTTCTAGGGTTAATCCACATAGTGAATAGCCGTCATTTTCATATATCATTTTATACGGCTATAGATCAACATATAGAGAAGAAAGGAAATCATTAGAGAATACTCTATGTTTCTTCATCTATATTGATTAGTTTGATTCTAGGTTTTCATACTCACATCTTGAGTTGAATCAAACTAATGAATACTTAGATGGTATTTCCGATCTATCTTTGATCTAAGTATTCGGCGGATCATCACCACCCAAAACAACGATTTACCCCAAAAATCGGCGCGTGGATTCGCGTGTCCTTGTGGATTCAAGGTTCAACCGCTCTCGTGGATTCGGAGCGAGGCACGTTCGTGGATTCGAAGGGTGCTATTGGGTGAAGACCGTGGATTCGGTCGGACGTCGTGGATTCGACGTTGGACGCCGTGGATTCGGCGTTGGGCGCAGATCGTGGATTCGAGAAGCGTCGCGGAGCGAGCGGAGAAGATCCTCTAGGAGCGTATGGAAAAGGTTGAGTCGTAAGTGTGTACGGTAAATCACCTTGTACGTGTTTTAATTCTAGTGGATTTCTGCCGTGTTATCGGTCCCGTGGTTTTTTTACTCCGGTGATGGAGTTTTCCACGTACAAATCTTGCGTATTATTTTTTATTTCCGCATTGGGTTTTATCGCAACGATTTTTTGAGTGTTTATGCGTTTACACCTATTCACCCCCCTCTAGGTGTTTTTTTTTCCCCTATTTAGATCCGTATTTCATATAACCCAACAAGTGGTATCAGAGAGGGAATAGGGTTGTAAACAATGGTTGAAGGTGGAAACATCAACCGACCCCCGTTCTTCGATGGAACAAATTATGCGTACTGGAAAGTACGGATGAAAGCCTTTTTAATTTCCATCGACGAACGGGTGTGGCAATCGATTGAATTAGGATGGTCTAATCCAACTGAATTTAATGGTGATGTTCGCACCTTAAAACCTAGGTCGAAATGGACCAAGGAAGAGTTAGATTCATCTTCTTACAATGGCAAGGGAATTAATGCTATTTTTAATGCCTTATCTCAAACTGAATTCTCTCGCGTCTCGGCATGTGAGACTGCGAAAGAAATCTGGGATGTTCTTCAGGTTACACATGAGGGAACTAACCTCGTGAAGATTCAGAAACTGCAAATGCTTACGAGCAAGTTTGACTCTATCTTAATGGCAGAAAATGAATCTTTCACGGACTACTATACACGATTGCAAGACATCGTAAACTCATGTGCTAATCTGGGAGAGAAGATTCCAGAATTTAAGATTGTAAGAAAAATCTTAAGAACTCTTCCTGAACGATTTCGCCCAAAGGTTACTGCCATTGAAACTATTAAACACCCGGACGAAATACGTGTAGAAGAATTAGTTGGTTCATTACAAACTTATGAAATGACATTTACTACTAACAATTCTTCTGGAAAGGCATCCACTTCTAAGTCTTCAGGTTATGCATTGAAAACGCGGATACATCCTCCTCAGACGATGACGAGAACCTTTCTATGGAGGAATTTGAGAAGCAGCTCGCTCTCTTGACAAGGAAGTTTCGCCGCAACTTTCGAAGGGGTAATTCAAGCAAATCTCCATCCTTCGGAAAGTCGAACAAAGGCAAGGGTACTTCAAGTTACAAGTCAAGAAAGCAAGAGAACTTCTCAAAAGATAAGAAAAGTTCAGAAGGACAACTACAATGCTTCAAATGTCGAGGCTACGGCCACATTGCAACGGAGTGTCCTAACAAGTATCCGGCAAAGAAGAAGGCGATGCAAGTCGTCACTTGGGATGACAACTCAACGTCAAATGAGTCGTCTTCGAGTGATGAAGAAAAGAGCTCCACCGCATTCCACGCGTCCGTATCTTCACCCTTTATGTGCTTTATGGCAAGTACATCTGAGTCGTTGTCCAACTCCACTGTTGAAAAGAATGCAACGGACAACGAATCGGATGATTCGAAAGGTGAAGATTTTGCTCTAGCCTACCACAGACTTTTGAGGGACTCAAAGAAAGTGGCTAAGCAAAACAAGAGTTTGAGAGGGAGAGTGCATGATCTCGAAGAAGAAGCAAAAAGAGCGACTTCTCTCTCAAACGCTCTTGAAGTGGAAAGGGAAAACCTGATAAAAGAAAATGCTTCCCTTCAAGAGTCCCATGAGCAACTTGAGAAGGAACATACAAATCTGGTGGATAACGCGAATCACTTCTCAAAGCTCTACAACGAGACTCGACAGGATAACCTGGAAATGACAAAGACCATTTTCCAACTCAAGAATGACTTACAGCGATTCTCTTCAGGAAGGAGTAAGTTGGATAGACTTCTAGGTCTTGGTCAATCAAATAGGTTCGGCCTCGGATACACTCAAACTGGAAACTGTCCAAGTTCGAGTGAGACAGTTTTTGTGCCTCAGTCGGTATCTCCTCTTCCGACACCGGAATTCAAGACAAACAACGACAACAAACCTACTTCATCCTCTTTGGGATCGTCAAGATCTAAGGTATGTTTTTGTTGTGGTGTTTCAGGGCACATAAGAAGATATTGCAAGACGGGAGTCGAACGCTCATCTCAAAGACCTCTTGCAACAACTACCAAAACGGCTCCTCCCCGAAAATCAAAACAAAACTTTTCAAATGAAAAGAGATTTGGTAGTTCATCGCGCAAGACGATTACATCAAGGAACAACCATCGCTATAACAAGACGCCTTCACCTAGACATATAACTTCTCGACCATTACCGACGCACTCCAAAAGGGTTTTGGGTGCGCAAAGGTGAAATTTTCCCTTGTCTTGTTTCCAATGTTTCCTTGCATGCATATGATAGTTCGTCTTGGTATCTGGATAGCGGGTGTTCCCGTCACATGACCGGTGACAAAAATAGTTTTCAAAATCTTGAGAAAATCTCCGGAGGACACGTTGTTTTCGGAGACGGTCGATCTTCCAAAATTGTTGGAAAAGGGACGGTAGCTATTCCGGATGGCCCAATTTTGAAAAACGTCTTATTTGTTGATGGCCTTAAGACTAACCTCATAAGCATAAGTCAACTTTGCGACAATGGTTTTTCAGTTAACTTTTCATCTGTTGAATGCGTTGTAACTGATAAGGACCATGTCTTCTTTTTAAAAGGGGTTAGATCTGAAAACAATTGTTATGTTGTTCCTAATAAATTTTCTGAAAATTGTAACTTAGCCGCTTTGAATAATGAAACTCTTTGGCATGAAAGGCTAGGTCACTTAAATTTTAAGGAACTTACTAGAATTTCAAACAAGGACGTGGTCAAGGGGGTTCCAAAGCTTTTATTTAAACAAAACATTGTGTGTGGTGGTTGCCAAAAGGGAAAACAGTCTAGGACTGCACACAAGAACTTGAACCACGTTGGTACAAAACGACCCTTGGAACTTTTGCACATGGACTTAATGGGGCCGACCCGTCAACCATCTTTGGGAGGTAAATGGTACATCTTTTTATTGGTTGATGATTTCTCTCGGTTTTCATGGGTAGCATTTTTAAAAGAGAAAGCTGATACGTTTGACTCTTTTCATGAGATTTGCCATCGTATTATGATTGAAAAGAATGAAAAGATCATTCGTGTTAGAAGTGATAGAGGTGGAGAATTCATAAATTCAAAATTCATTGATTTTTGCACTTCAAATGGAATCAAACATGAATTCTCGGCACCCTATACACCTCAGCAGAATGGTGTTGTTGAGCGCAAGAACAGGGTTGTTCAAGAGATGGCGCGTGTGATGCTTCATAGCCGGAATTTACCGCTACATTTTTGGGCTGAAGCTGTGAACACCGCTGTCTATGTCATTAATAGAGTTTACTTGCGCCCAGGAACTTTAAATACACCATATGAGCTGTGGTTTAGTAGAAAACCCAATATCAAATATTTTCGTGTCTTCGGGAGTCGATGTTACATTTTACGTGACCGTGAAAATCTTGGAAAGTTCGACTCTCGAAGTGATGAAGGGATCTTTTTGGGTTATTCTACGAATAGCAGAGCATATCGAGTATTTAACATTGAATCTAAGACGATCGTAGAATCTATAAATGTTAAAGTAGATGAAGCTTTTCACTTTGAAACTGGAAAATCTACCCTCGATATCTCTCTAGATGATGATTCTCCTGCTAGTGCATCTTCTCATAATAATACTTCCAATATTAATGATGCATCTAATGGTTCTTCTAGTTTATCTGATGTGCAGGAATCATCTCATATATCTCCGAGTACTCCGTTTCAACAAACGTTACGAATCTCCAAGGATCATCCGGAATCGAATATTATTGGAGATCCACAAGAAGGAGTCAGAACTCGGAGGCAGTTGGTTTGTGGATTCGCTTGCTACGTATCTTTAATCGAACCAAAGAACATAGATGAAGCTCTTCAGGATGACTACTGGATTAAAGCAATGCAGGAAGAGCTCCATCAATTTGAGCGAAACAAAGTCTGGGAATTAACGAAGCCTCCAAAGCAACACAATGTGATAGGTACCAAATGGATCTTCAAAAACAAGAAAAATGAGGATGGTACTATCATCAGGAATAAGGCACGATTAGTTGCTCAAGGCTACTCTCAAGTAGAAGGTATAGACTTTGACGAAACATTCGCCCCTGTAGCTAGACTCGAGTCCATTCGTATACTGTTTGCTATTGCTTGTCATTTTAAAATCAAATTATTTCAAATGGACGTTAAGAGCGCATTTCTAAATAGGTTTTTAAATGAGGAAGTTTATGTGGCTCAACCGAAAGGTTTTGTAGATCATAAACAACCTAACCATGTTTTTCGTTTGAAAAAGGCTCTTTACGGTCTGAAACAAGCACCGCGAGCATGGTACGAAAGGTTAACAAAGCACCTTTTGGAGAAGGGCTATACTCGAGGGGGAGCTGATAGGACTCTCTTTGTGAAGCATTATCAAAACAATTTCATTGTAGCACAAATATATGTCGATGACATAGTATTTGGCGCAACAAGAGATAATGATGCTTCTAAATTCGCGGAAACCATGGAAAGCGAATTTGAGATGTCCATGATGGGCGAATTGACTTATTTCCTTGGATTGCAAATTAAACAAAATGATGAAGGTATTCACTTGAGTCAATCCAAGTATGCAATGGAGTTGGTCAAAAAGTTTGATCTAGAAAATTGTAAAGATTTTCCGACTCCAATGGGAACTAGCCACAAGGGACTTGGAAGTGAATCACATAGTGAGAATGTAGACGAGAAATTGTATCGAAGTATGATTGGAAGTCTACTTTACCTCACGGCTAGTCGCCCGGATATATCTTTTGGTGTTGGGATTTGCGCGAGATATCAATCAGCACCAAAGGAGGTTCACCTGAAAGCGGTGAAAAGGATCATCCGGTATATCAAAGGATCAATTAATTTCGGAATTTGGTATCCTATGGGAACAAGTTTGAATATTGTTGGATACTCAGATGCCGATTGGGCAGGATCAGTGGATGATCGGAAAAGCACGAGTGGTGCATGCTTCTATCTTGGCCATTGCCTTGTTGCATGGCATAGTAAAAAGCAGAACTGCATAGCACTCTCGACTGCCGAAGCGGAATACATTTCAGCTGGAAGTTGCTCAACTCAACTCATTTGGATGAAAAGCGTACTGAGCGACTTCCGCATTTCAGCATCTTCGGTAACAATACTTTGTTACAACACTAGTGCTATTAACATTTATAAAAACCCTGTGTTGCACTCTAGAACAAAACATATTGAACTTAGATATCATTTTCTTAGAGAGCTAGTTGAATCAAATACTCTTCAACTCTCATATATTTCAACTGAGGATCAATTAGCTGACATTCTAACAAAACCTTTGGATCAAAAACGTTTTATTCATTTACGAAAAGCAATTGGGATGCTTTCTTTGAAATAATCTTCTTTTTGAAATCTTTGCTTAGGATAGGTTTTGTATTTGTTTTTGTTTTGTTCATTATCTATGTTTGTACATAGGACATTAATTGAGCATAGATCATAATTGACTTTAATTGCATCTTTTCGCACATTTAGAAATTTATTATGCTTTTGCCATCATAATATTTCACTGTTGCAATGATCATTTATGTTAATTAAATCATCTTCTAAAGTGATCAAAGTCAATTTCTCTCTCTCTATGATCTCTTGGTATAGTCATTATCTTATTTGACTGCTTAGTCGAGTATGAAATCGAGATCAATATTTGGTTGAATACTTTATATCTTAAATAATTGATAGCCAATTGAGGGGGAGTCATAGAAAAGGTAAAATGCTCAAAAGATGTGGAAAGAGTTACATCCCAATGAGGAGTGTGAAAACTACCACCACATGGAGGAAAGAGCTACCACCTCGGTCGTCCGAGTATTGTGTGCAGCTACCACATGTATACCAAGCATGGTTGTTCAAATTTTTGATTAAGTAAAATGCATGTTGAAATACTTGACTCTGTCAAATTTCAAGGTTGGTATAAGGTGGGTTTTTAATGAAAGATGCTCAAAGAGCCACTCTCTTCAACAGATTGTCTAGATACATTATCTATTATATTTGGGATTTCAAACATCTATTGATCTTTGTATTTCATTTTCTTTACTGAATTGATGATTTGATAAAGGCATTACTCATAAGATCAAGTTAGATGTAATTGAAGGTGTTCAACTTTAAGGGATTTAATTTTTGTAAATTTTCGTTTCATTTTTGGATATTATTGATAGATTTGGCATAATCTAATTCTTGTTGTATGAAACGATGATTTTTGTTTAAAGTTGATACACATTTGTGCTTACAATCTTTTTCTGGTTTTTCTTGAATTTCTCTGAAATTTTCTAAAGAAAAAGTTGGGGCCGATCCGGATCGGGCTAGATGATCCGGATCCCGAACGCAGGAATTCTTCTGCGGGCTGACGATCCGGATTGTATCTGCCGATCCGGATCCCGAACGCAGTTTCTCACTGCGGGTAGCCGATCCGGATCGCAGTTATGAACTGATCCGGATCGCGGCTAGGTTTTATAAAGAACGAAAGGGGTTTTTGATCTCTTTACTCCAATCTTTTGTTCCAAAGTTTCCAGAGTCTCTCTCTCTAGATTTCATCCTTCCTGGAAGCTTTCAAACTCAGGTTCTTCAACTCCAAGTAAGTTTTATTGATCAAAATCTCGGTTTTTCACCGTTTTTCTCTTTTCCTCCTCAAACGTGATGAATTTCTTGGATCAACTTTGTTTGTGGATGGTTTTTGATCAAATTTCTTTTGAAATAAGAACTCTGGGTAGATTAGTTTTGATTATATGCTAGGTATTCTCCTGATTAACGGATTTTTAGGCTTCGATTTCTAAAATTTCCGTTTTAGGGCATATAATAAGGATTTTCGAAAATCTTGCAATTGATCTATTTTTAAAAGTCCTTTTGCAAAACTAATTTGATTCTTAGTCTCTCTACATGATTATGATTGTTTGGGTACAATTTTTCAATCTTTGAAAATTAACAATTTTTTTTTTCTTGTGTTCTTGAGTTGGTCTACACAGGATTCCTTTTCTCAAGAAACCATTAGCAATGGTGATCACTTGGATTGTTTTTCTACTTGCGGCTATGGTTCATACGAGAGACACCGTCAAGCCCAAGAGGGCTAAGAAGGCTAAGAAAGCGAAGAAAGCTAAAGATGATTCCGATACAGAATCTGAAACGGAATCAATTGATTGGGATGAACTGCAAGTTGAAGCAACGACTGTACCGACTGCTTCAAAGGGAAAAGCATCTGCAGAAACATCAAAGGCTCCGCCCACTGCTGCTGAGAAAGGCAAAGCTCCAATGGAAGAAACTTCTGGGAAGACAAGAAGAAAAAGTGTTGCTCGCAAGAGAGGAAGTGCTCGAGGAATCACCATTGAGCAACCAGCTGCTGGCCAAGCACCTCCTCAAGACTTTGTCAGCTCGGCTAGAATAAAGGATTTTGAAAACAGAGAATGCATTGGAGAAAGGCATGTTGATGTAAAAGCCTTAAAGCAGCGTTCTCAGACGTTCGGGACTTTGTTTGACCAGAGAGGTCTTGCTTCCATTTGCAATTTCCCGGAGACCACTGGGTATTGTCTTCACTCAGTGAGGATGTTTTATCAGAATGCCTGCTATCTAGTTGATCAGGAAAGCGGGCGTCGGGATTTTCAAACATTAGTCAAGAATGTCAGAATCAAAGTAACGCCTCAGCTAATTGGTGAAGTACTAGGGATGGACGCCCGAGCCGATGGCACTCATTACCTGAAGAATCAAGTCTTCAACACCTTCTCCTGGAGAGTGGTAGTTGATGGAATCTGTGTTCCAGATACTCGGTCGACAGGAAACTCCGTCTTGTCGAAAGAACTACGACCAGAGTACCGCATCTTAAATCTCATTGTTTGTTACAATATTATTCCAAACATGAACACAAAGGTTCTTCGGTGGGAAAGAATGATATTCCTTTATCTACTTGGAAACCCCGCAGCAGCAATGGGAGCTAACTTAAACATTCCCTACGTCATCTGGTCAAGGATGGCACGATATGTGGAGCAAGCTCATCCGTCAGAGAGACTACCTTTTCCAATGATCATCATGCGCATTCTTCGCAAATTTAAAGCTGACACAAATGCGAGTTCCTATCTGCACAGTCTAGGAACGATCAATGACACAACAATTGTAAAGTCTCTTTCGACGAAGCCAGATGAACCTTTCATACCTCTTCACCGGCAACGAGAACAACGACAACAAGCAACAACCTCTGCACCGGCAGCAGCTCCTCCAGTTCAACCAGCACCTCCGGCACAAGAAGCACCACAATCAACTTCTGATGATGATGCATCTGTTACCTCAATCTACAAAGAACAGCAAAGGCTCTCCAACGAGCAAGAACGTATATCAAATGAACTAATTGAGGTAAAGGAAGAAATAAAGAAGGTAAATAAAAATCAATCAGCAATGAACAAGCGAATAAAGAAGATTTTCCAAATCCTCGGCTGTATCAGTTCAGACGAGTCTGAATAATCCGTATCCTTCTAATTTCTGTTTATTATGCATATGCTTAAATCCTTCTGTTGTGCAGGTTTTTAAGTTTTAATTTGAGTTTTTAGTTCTCGAACTTAAACTGTTAACCATTCTCTCCACTTCTGTAATCTTTGGCTTTATTTGTGACAAAAAGGGGGAGAGAGTTTAGAACAATGATTTGAACAATGAACAATGAATGATGAAATATCAAGGTAAGTATGATCTCAACTTCAACTTTTGGTTTTTATCTTGTGATTTGTTGCATGTCCCTACTGTTGCATGTCTCGACTAACTATTCGACTAAATATTTGGGCATGTAATATAACTAACAAGTTGATGTTGGACTAACATTTTGTGACATTTGGTTTTTAGTTGCATAGAAGATATGTTGGTTTTTGACTATGATTCTCTTACATATCTGAATTCTCAAATGTCATGATGATTAGATAAACTCTATCTCTGTACTAGGTTTTGTATGCTAAATATTCTTGAGGTATCTAACGATCTCTTTTTATCAAGAATGATTTCTTTGTGCAGAGAGTACAGATGTCTAAGTCTAGAGTCTGTTTTAGGAGTTTATCTCATGTTTTTAAATTTTTGGATCTCCATTGTAAATTTTTGTTGTATGGTGATAGCAACAAAAATATCTTTTTGAATTTTCTTTAGTGGATCTGTGTTTTGTCACGAAACCGCCAAAGGGGGAGATTGTTACGGAATTTGAGTTGGCGTAGTTTCGTGAAAGTCTCAAGTCTTGAAGATTGAAGGTGAAGAAAGTTGGATCATTTAACTCAATCTCAAGAAAGAAGAATTCAAAAGGATCAGGTATGTTTAACTAAAGATTTTGTGTGATCCGAATACTTTTTGTAGTGTAGAAACACTTGGAAGAATCTTTCATTGCATAAAAATCAAAAACTGGACTTGGGACATGTTCAGGATCCGGATCAGGTTGTTCGATCCGGATCCCGAAGGTGGTTCGTTCATACACCAGTTCAATCCGGATCGTAGTCTCTTGATCCGGATCCCGAACAGTGAGTTTACCATTTTCCTTGAACGATCCGGATCATGCTTCGCAATCCGGATCCCGAACGTTGATGTTTGGTAAACTGTATGAACGATCCGGATCATGCACTTCGATCCGGATCCCGAACCTTCGTTTTTCTGGAACTGGCTGACTTGTTACGACGATCCGGATCACAGCTAGTCCGATCCGGATCGCCGTCCGTAAAATTTCCAGAAATGTTAGGTTTTTTATTCTTATCTCCTTCCTAGGGTTTCTAACCTATAAATAGACCCTATGACTCTTTTTCTAGGGTTAATCCACATAGTGAATAGCCGTCATTTTCATATATCATTTTATACGGCTATAGATCCACATATAGAGAAGAAAGGAAATCATTAGAGAATACTCTATGTTTCTTCATCTATATTGATTAGTTTGATTCTAGGTTTTCATACTCACATCTTGAGTTGAATCAAACTAATGAATACTTAGATGGTATTTCCGATCTATCTTTGATCTAAGTATTCGGCGGATCATCACCACCCAAAACAACGATTTACCCCAAAAATCGGCGCGTGGATTCGCGTGTCCTTGTGGATTCAAGGTTCAACCGCTCTCGTGGATTCGGAGCGAGGCACGTTCGTGGATTCGAAGGGTGCTATTGGGTGAAGACCGTGGATTCGGTCGGACGTCGTGGATTCGACGTTGGACGCCGTGGATTCGGCGTTGGGCGCAGATCGTGGATTCGAGAAGCGTCGCGGAGCGAGCGGAGAAGATCCTCTAGGAGCGTATGGAAAAGGTTGAGTCGTAAGTGTGTACGGTAAATCACCTTGTACGTGTTTTAATTCTAGTGGATTTCTGCCGTGTTATCGGTCCCGTGATTTTTTTACTCCGGTGATGGAGTTTTCCACGTAAAAATCTTGCGTATTATTTTTTATTTCCGCATTGGGTTTTATCGCAACGATTTTTTGAGTGTTTATGCGTTTACACCTATTCACCCCCCTCTAGGTGTTTTTTTTCCCCTATTTAGATCCGTATTTCATATAACCCAACAATTTATGCTCATAAGATGTGAAAAGAGTTACATCCCATTGAGGAGTGTGAAAACTACCACCACATGGAGGAAAGAGCTACCACCTCGGTCGTCCGAGTACTGTGTGCAGCTACCACATGTATACCAAGCATGGTTTTTCAAGTTGAATAGATAAAATACTTTTTAGAATACTTGACTCTGTCAAATTCCAAGGTTGGTATAAGGTGGGATTTTATTGAAAGATGCTCAAAGAGCCACTCCTTACAATAAATTGATTAGATATATTATCTAACATATTTGGGATTTCAAACATCTATTGATCTTGGTGCTTCATTTTCTTTGCAAGATTAATGATTTGATAAACACATTACTCATAAGATCAAGTTAGATGTGATTGAACTTGTTCAACTTTAAAGGTTTTAATTTTTATAAATTTTCATTTCATTTCTTGGATATTATTGATAGATTTTGCATAATCTATTTCTTTTGATGTGAATGATGATTTTTGTTTAAAGTTGACATGCAAAAGTACTTACAATCTTTTTCTGGATTTTCTGGAATTTTCCTAAATTTTTCTGAAGAAAAAGTTTGGAGCCGATCCGGACCGGAACATCCGTTCCGGATCCCGAACGCAGGAATTTCCTGCGAGTAGCCGTTCCGGACTGCATTCATAGGGCGTTCCGGACCGCGGCTAGGGTTTATATGAAAGAAAAGGGTTTTTGATTTCATTTCATCCCAATCTTTTGTTTCCAGGTCTTCAGAGCTTCTCTCTCTAGAAGTTATCCAATTTGGAGCCTTTCCAGCTAGAGTTCTTCGAATCAAAGTGAGTTTTCATGATCAAAACTTCGGTATTCCACACTTTTTCACTATTTTGCTCAAAACGTGGATGAAATCATATATCTTTTTTGTTTGAGATTGGTTTTTGGTCAAATTTCTTTTGAAATAAGAACTCTGAGTAGATTAGTTTTGATTATATGCTAGGTATTCTCTTGATTAACGGATTTTTGGGCTTCGATTTCTGAAAATTCGGTTTTAGGGCATATAATAGGAATTTTTGAAAATCATGGAATTGATCTATTTTTAAAATTTCTTTTGCAAAACTAATGTGATTCCTAGTCTCTCTACATGATTATGATTGTTTAGGTACAATTTTTCAAAATTTTGAAAATAAATAATTTTTCGTGTTCTTGAGTTGTTGCTCGTAGGACCTTCTCATTCACAAGAAAGAGCAGAGATGGTGATCACTTGGGTAATCTTTGTGATGACCCGGATCTCCGCAGAGCTGCTGCAGTGCGTTGGGGTGGCTATTGGAGGCCTACATGGTGTGTTGGAAGTGTTTGGGGCATAATTGGGCACAAGTGTTGGACTTCGGGGCTTAAATGGATCATGTGAGTGATCGGAGGACCCCGTGGAGGGTTTAGAAGTGGTTTCACGCGAAACGGATATTAAAATTGGGCTCCGCGCGAAATTCGGGCTAAGAACACATTTCCGGGTGCCTTCGGCAATTTTTAGAGTTGGAATTTGGCAAATCGGACGTCAAATTTGGATTCAGCGCGCGAAAACGGTCAAAATGGACTACCCACTTGTCATTTTTGAGCTCGGGTTACTGTTCACCGCCGGAACAGTGATTCCGGCGATCGCTGGCGGCGGCGGCGGCGGCGGGCAGCGGCGGAGAGCGGCGGCGCGGCCTCGGGCAGGCGGAGAGCGGCGGCGGGCAGGGCGCGTGGGCGCGGGCAGGGCGCGCGGGTGCGCGGTCCACGCGGCCGGCGTGCACCGGATCGGGGTGACACGTGGCGTCCTCTTATTGGGTGGCTTGCAAGGCGCGGTTCATGGAAATCCTCGTGGTGCACGGTGGACCGGTGGAAGACACGTGGCAGCAGATGATTGGTTCGGTGTTTGGGGGTGTTGTGCACCGGGTGCAGCGAGTGTGTCGCCTGGACACGTGGCACGCGGGGATTGCGCGCGTCACTGTGCGTGTGCGGCGGGGCAGGTGGCGTGGCAGGCGGCGGTTGGCAGGCGTGGCAGGCGGCGGCCGGCTGGCGTGGCGGGCACGGCGGGGAGGTGGCGCACGCGGGCGCCACGTGGCGGCCCGCCATTGGCGGGCGCCAACTGCCCCGTTGACCAGGGTGTGCCACGCGGCGCGAGGTGATCGGTCGGATCAGCTGTCCCGTGTTTGGGGGCACGTGTCAGCACGAGGAGCGGGTCGGACGGGTAGGCGGTCCGGCCGGATCGGGTGTGCGACGTGGGCCGAGTTGAGCCGGGCCACTGTGTGCGCCCGGTTTCGGGGCCCGAAAGTTTCGGGCGCCCGAAACCGGGGACACAGTGGGCATTTCTTGATTTCTTTTGGTGGGCCTATAAATACCCCCTTTCCCCCTCTCTCCTTCCCCTTTTTTCGAAGCTTAGATAGAGAATGGGAGGGAGTGCCCTTAATGAAAGTTGTTCCCCTTGATGTTCTTGAGCTCGTGGTGGATCCCCGGAATTTCTGGAGGCTCAGCAACGGCGATATGTTTTTTACAGTTCGCCTCGGTTTTCTCCCCATTTCGGCCCATTACCGTCGCAGATCAGTCAAAAATTCACTGTGAGCTAACCAGGAGGAGTTTTTGGACGATTTCTTCGACAGCGTGTTCCTAAGAGGTAAGGTTTCGATTTTTGTGTTGATCGCTTCGCTCCATTTCGCACTCTTGGCACGTTTCCCGAGACATCTTTGACCCCCATTTTTCTTTGTTGGATTTTGGACAGAACCGGCTTGCCGATTTTATATCTCAGCCTAGGAACATCGGATCAAGACGTTTCAGGACTTGATTTGGATCTACTCGACGCGAGGAACACAGTCGTGATTTTTCTGGGATTTTTGGAATTTGTTTCGAAGGTCATAATTAAGTTTTTCTTGGACAGATTGCTACAGGAATTTTGATTTGGAAGGTTTTAAGGTGCAACGGTGTTTTATTTTTATCTTGGTCTACAGGTATCAGATCTGGGCAATTAAACAGTCGTTTTGGGGCTACTTTTCGCGAGGAACGCGACCGTGAATTTTCTGGATTTTCTTGTGGACTGGACAGAGGTGATATTTAGCCTTTTTGGGGGCTGATTTTGGACAGTGTAAATTGTACAGTTTTGGGATTAATTGTGCGCATTGTTCTGTGCAGTGGGACACAGATTTTGGTGGAGTGCTGTGTTAGAGGACAGCGGGCAGCGAGTGGTCTCTTTTGGTGTTGTGCGCGCTTTTTGATGTGGGTGGTTGTTGCTTGCCTCTACATCTGACTTACTCACTAAGTTTATTAGAAAACCCCACTATTGAATGTATTGTTTGATTATCATGCATAAGTGACTGAGATAAATGTGAGCCTATCATCTGAGATTAATTTTGTGGATTTAGCATGTTGGGGATACTATTGGGATAATATTGCTGTTAGAACTTGATCAGTGGAATAATTTAATAGTGATAGTTAACATGCCGTATTAGTACACAAATCTTATGGAAATTAGTTAAATGGACTAATTGTTGGGGACATGACGACATATCCATGTGCGGGTTTCACCTTGGGATTTATTATGGATCAGGGGTTATATATGTGTAGTCGATTGATGATTTTTGCCTGATGGTTATATTTATGGGGATATATTAATTGTTACACATGTAGAGCTATATTTGACTTTCTCTCTCTTTTACATTGCATGAGGACTTATGCATGCTTGTTTGGACATCTAGATAGGCCACTATTTTATTGCTACACTATCATATTGGGATTTGACTTAGGAGAAACCATGATTGCTTTCTTTCTCCTTCTTATTTAGACTTTTGAGTCGTGTTGCTCGAGTTCGAGCAGAGGTTTGGGATAGTGTAGCCGGGACCTAAGGGTCAGGAACATGGTGTACTTGATGTTGGATTATGGGTTATTGCGGCAACCGCGGACAGTAGGCAGTTAACCGGATCTTAGTTATTTTCCCCAGTTGTGGGTTGTGGGTTGTTGCGGTGACCGCGGACTTTGGGCGGTTGACCGGATGTTTACTATTGCATCAGATTGGGTATCAGATTTGTTCTAGTGGATGGTGTTTCCCACTTCTCGAGTACTATTGCATCAGATCGGGGTTTTATTAGTGGACGGAGTTTCCCACTTTGATCATAGTCATGATCCAGTCCTGCTATTATGAGACAGTGGTTATAGAGATGCTTGATACAGTGATACTTTACTCGTGTGGGTCGCTCCCCTCGAGTGCCACTCCGGAGTGTGCGTCAGACAGACTTTGAGTCCTTGAGACTCCTTTGCTTCGGTGTTATGCATAGGCTGGCATACCCGTTGCGGCAGGCAGAGCAGGCAGTACCAGTGTCCACTGGTGGTCGGATTGGGTTATCTTGGCAGGCTTCTAGATACTGATGCATTCATATAGTTATTTCTTCCAGTATTGCATTTAGAGGCATACTAGTAGTGGTTTTCCCTCCTATTTAGTAGTTCTGTTCACAGCTTTACCACTTGCCCTTCTCTTGCCTCTATTAGACTTAGTGGGTACGCCGGAGCTTGAGGATTTACCCACAGGGGGAGGCTACTGGTTTACTAGTGGTTCTCACCCCCATTGTTGTTTTCCCTTTCTTTTCTTCCCCCCTGTTTTGCAGAGTCCTCTTTGGGAGTTGCTGATCTTCGGTCGTTGTCCGAGGCGAGGAAGTCACGAGCTAGATCTTTATCACCCGAGGAGTGTAGCTGTATCCCCTGGTTGGAGATTTCTGGTAGCTGTTGGCTGGTTTTATACTGTTTTCTTTGGAGAGAGATCTTTTGTATTTGGAGAGACTGATGTTGAGACTGATGTACTATAGTTTTAGTTTATCTCCTTTTATAGTTGAGAGATGCTGTACTGAGGACATTGTATGATGATTATCTGTATTTGAGGAGATGGATATTGTACTTTATTTCATACTGTTCAGTGATTGGATTTTATTTTACAGCATTTCATTTCCGCTCTGATATTTGTGTAGCTATAGTACTATCTTTTGCAGGTTAGACGCTTCGCCTATGCGGGATTCTGCATAGGTGGCGGATCTGTTGGCGAGCCCGGGTCGCAGCTTCGATCCCGGGGCGTGACAGATTAGGTTGGTATCAGAACTTAGGGATAGGTCAGTTGGGACTGTAGAAACCCTAGGCTTATGGTTGGACCCTAGGATGACTTCGTGAGAGTCGTGATTTTAGCGAGAGTCCTGATTGAGTTATATACCTCTCCCGAGTGATGGGATGGGTGATTGGCATGTTTATTCTCCTAAGCAATTATGTTGGCTGCAGACAACATAATGCGGCGGAACGGTTGACATGCTCTAGACTCTCGTCGGATTGGGTCGAGTTTTGTTTTGGGCTGTGGTGCTGTTGGTCGTGGTGAGCGGTGTCTCCCCGACGCGTTGTACGGATTGGTGTGGACTCGTCGCAGCGGTAGCTTGAGCAGATTGTTTTGGGGCCGGATATCCGGATTGAGGTTAGAGAGCTTCAGGCCCCGATGGTAGGATTGTCTGAGGTATATCAGAGGCCGAGTGAGCCGCTGGTCTGGGTGATACAGTTGTCGGTGCAGTGGGCAGCCCGATAGTGTTTTTCTTCTGAGACCACCTGGTTATAGTATCCTCAGCGGCAGTGATTTCTGGGGCGCCGAAGGGGCGAGTAGCCCCCTCCGTGCCAATGTTTAGTGTCGCGGCACCGAGGCGGAGTGGATTGCTGATAGTGGATGAGTTGTGGGACATCATTGATGGATGGAGCCAGTTTTGGCAGATGAACCACCCTGATTCATGGATTTGAGTTGGAGCCTTTGGAGGCAAAATCGTGGTTGGTGGTGATGGAGTGATCAATTGAGGGTCTCCCTGTGCTAGAGAGTTGAGGCAGTTGTTGAACTGTACGCTCCAGGTTTCGAGGGACGAAGCGCGTAGGATGTGTGCGACTGGGAGTGGATTGCGCCAGAATACTTTTTTTGCTTATCTGATCCCTCTGTTTTGGATTTTAGATTTTGGATGCCTCGATGGGGTAGGCATTGTGTATGGAGCGTACTGTTGCAGTTCCTTCGGATAGGGATCTGCCGCCAGAGGCGAGTTCTGGATAGAGGCGCCTGGCGCCAAGTGTTGGGGGACAGATCGGCTGGCAGAGGCACTTTCATTTTCCTTTCCTAGATGGTGGACATCCTTGTGGACGGATTATGTAAAGCTTACCCAAAGGAAGGTTACCCTTTGTGATTGATAACGTTCGTGTTTGGGGTACAATAGATGTGCTTGAGGGGTGAGCTGAGTAAGGATAATTGAATGAGGAATTGCATGAATCAATTGTGTTTTGTCATATGACGATTGCAATCATGGATTTCTGAGATGTCAGAGGTCAGGTGGACCCCGGTGGCAGCATCAGCAGCGTTATCAGAGTGGCGCAGCGATAGCGTGGATTTATTGTCTGCGGAAGACCGTATTCATCGCCTCAGTGTGAGCAAAGGCAGAGAATTGTGCTCCTTTTGTGGATAGCCTTGATTTTCAGGCAGATTAAGTGACGACCATCTACATTGAGCGGTTGAGACTGTGCTGCCTGGGTGGAGGGCACCAAGGCAGTGGATCAGGTCGTCGCAGGTGTGATTTCATCACAGCAGTCGAAGTTAGAGCATGGTGCATTCCTGCATGGACTAGAGGTAGATTTGTTACCACATGCACTAGAGGTACAGGTTCCTGTTGGGGTGGTGCATGTGGAGGAGGTTTGTGGATCATGTCCAGTGCAGTTGAGACCTCGAGTGGTATCGGCAGACTTATTGGTACTTGTACCTGGTCAGTGTTTGACCCAGTGCGTGGGATTGGTTGGCACGGTGCCACATGGTGTATGACTACGGAGAGAGAAGATTATGATCTTCTGCAAGCAGACATTAGAGACTTGTTCATTGAGACAGTCAGAGCACACAGGTTGCAGTAATGATGCGCGAGGTGCTTACGGCGGCACCGGGACGCAAGGATATCCCTGTTATCGTGAGATCCCGGGTGTGATTCCACCGGAGCTGATAATGATGCCGCCGGTTAGGGAGATTGAGATTGCGATTGACGTGGTTCAGGGAACCACGCCAACCCCGATAGCACCTCATTAGATATCCCCTGTAGAGCTAAGAGAGCTGATGGCGCAGTCGCAGGAGCTGATGGATCGAGGGTCTATTCGACCTAGTACCACGTCGTTGGCACACGACAGTGAGGGTCCTTGTGTGGGGTGACCGCAGGTAGGTCTGGATATTATCTAGGACCTTTTGATGGAGTTATACCCCGATAGTGGTCTGCTTAGGATGCAGGTATCTTTTTGGGATCATACAGTTGAGTATCTCGTCAAGATGGTGTTCAGGACCCGGTAGGGGCATTATGAGTATAGTGAGGACAGATGGAATGACTAATGTCCTGTCGTCTTTAAGATCTGAGGAATTGTGTATTCTTGCTGCACTTGGAAGAATTGTTGGAGATATTCTTCTGGGATATTTTGATTTTACTCCATCTCTGTATGGTTTAGAGCTGGTGGAGTACTTGTAGATGGTGTAACAAGGTCTATGAGGAAGAAGCTGTATGCCAAGTTGCTGTGGTACAAGTTTTAGCTTCGAGAGCATATCTTCTTGGATCACTTAGTCTAGCCATAAGAGGCGGTGGTGGAAATCCGGCCAAAATGGATGCTATGCGAGAATGGTTGAGACCGGCAGTTATTTGTTGAGGTGAGGAGCTTGTGAGCCGGATAGTGCCAGCAGTGCTTGACGAAGTGGTGATGAGATTGATACCAGCCCTGATTTCAGCATCGCCAGTGTTGGGAGATGGATTTGTGAGATACAGTGATGCCTCTCATAGTAGCTATGAAGTTACAGTTGGATTTGTGGCAAGCATCCAAATTCACCCGATAGGGCCACTGTGGTGACGGATACCTGGAGCAGGGAAGCTGTCTGAGGTCGAGTTTGATGATGCCACAGTTGTTGTGACCCAGACCTTTGCTGGGCTTCTTCAGTGTGACCAGCAGCTTCTGGAAGCCTACGTGGCTTGTCGGCGGTGTTCGCGTGCCTATTTGGACACAAGAGATGGACCCGGTGAGCTTTGGTTGGCTGTATTGGCCTTCGGCTGCTTTTGCCGAATTTTAGGAAAGGATTTTGGCCAAACAGAGGGTGGATTTGGGTTCAGTGCGGAAAAACGCTTGGAAATGGCTTTTTGTTTGCTTAATTCTGAGTCCGGATACCCAAAAGCGGGCTCCCGGAAGTTTTGGCAGTTTTTGGGGTTTGCGGGAGCCTCCGGCAATTATAGGTTTGGAATTTGGCAAATTGGACGTCGTTTTTGGAATCAGCGCGCGAAAACGGTCAAGATGGGCTATTTACTTACTATTTTTGGGCTGCGGTTACTGTTCACGCCGGAACAGTGTTTCCGGCGATCGCCGGCGGCGGCGGGCAGCGCCGGCGGGCGGCGGCGCCGCCTCGGGCAGGCGGCAGGCGGCGGCACAGGGCGCGGGCAGGGCGCGGGCAGGCGCCCGGGAGCGCGGGCAGGCGCGCGGTCCACCGCGGAGGTCGTGCGCCGGGGGGCGGGCCACGTGGCGCTTTGCGGTTGGCCGGTGCTGCAGACGCGGTCCACGGAATTTGGTCCGGGTGCACGGTGAACCGGGTGGACACGTGGCGTGAGGTTATTGGTTCGGTGCTGTGCTCCCGGTCCACGCAACCGGTGGAGTGGGTGGCCGGGGGCAGGTGGCCGTACGGCGGGGCAGGTGGCCGTACGGCCCGGGTCAGCCGCGACGTGCGCGGTCCACGGCGCGACGTGCGTGGTGCACGGGTTGCCGGGCCACGTGTCGCGTCACCATTCGCTGGCGCAGGTGCACCGGGTGCAGTGGGGGCCCAGGGGAGTAATGGGCTGGACTGTGTGGTGGACCGGGCCGCACTGTGCGCGCCCGAAAGTTGTGGGCCGGGCCGCACTGTGCGCGCCCGGAAATTTCCGGGCGCCCGAAACTCGGGACTTATTGGGAATTATTCCAATTGTTTCCTCAGCCTATTTAAAGGCAACCCGAGCCCCCTTCCTTTGCCTTTTTCTCTCAACCCTCTCACTCTCTGCCCGAGCCCCCTCAAGCAAAGTTTTTCACCTCTAAGTGCTTGATCTTCCTGCCAAGTTCTAGGATTTTTGGAGGCTCGAATCCCGAGGTTCCCCATTTTACGGCGCGGCGGGACGTTGCATTCCTGGGTTCTTCTTCGGCGCGGCGACAGTGTTTTAGCTCCCCTGGGCTACCCCGAGATCATTTTGCAGTGATTCTTGCGCCGGCAGACTCCTAAGAGGTAGGACTTCATCTTTCGTTTTGGTCGCGCTTTCTCGTTTCGAGGTTTTGGCACGGATCCCGAGGCAAACAGTGACCCCTTTTTCTGTGTGGACTTCCTTGACAGCAGCGGGGTATTTTGGCCATATCTTTGCACACGAGCGTTGGACGGAAACGAGTTTATACAACTTTTCCATCTACGGATCGCAAGGAACGCGCTCGTATTTTTATTGGATTTTTGTGAGATTTACTTCGAGGTGAAAATTACTGTTTTCTCAGTGAACAGTGCACAGTTTTTAGCACAGATTTTTGTATGAGTGTACCCCCTTGCCGAATTTTTATCTTGACTTACCGAACTCGGATTTGGGCGTGTAAGGTACCGTTGCGAAGCTATCGACGCGAGGATCGCTGTGGTATTTTTCTTGGAATTTTCTGGGCACTTTCTGCCGGTGATAATTTAACAGTTTCGGGACTGTTGTTGTATGGGATTATAAGAGTTATATTTGGGAGCCTTAGTGTAATTAGTGAGCTTTGTATTGTGCCAGGAGAGTTACGGGTGTGCTGAACTTATTGGAGCAAGGGATTAGAGTTATCTGGTGTTTTCAGCTGTTGGGCTTTGGACAGTCAGCTTTTCAGGTGGGTGCCTTATTCCCGGAACCGGTGGACGGTTCTCTATATTGTTATATGTTAGCATTGCATGCAGGTGTACGGTACAATAACTGAAATTGGTCGGTAAGTTTAACAGTGAGGATTCTATGGAAATTGCAAGTGAATTTCTCATAGTATGACAATGGTATAATCAAATATTCATGTTGGTGATTAGTGGAAGCCCACCTAAGGCAAGGTTACCATATCAGGATTAATTATCATGCCATATTAGCACATAACCTTTTATGAGGCTGGTTTATGCATTGGGATAGGATTATGTAGTTATGTGCAGGTCCTACTCCAAGGAGTGATTATGGATCGAAAATCATGGACAGGTATGGTCATTGCTAATTCTGGCATGAGGTTTATTTTCTTTATCCTTCTTAAGGACAAATGCATGCTTGTATGGACATATGTGTATGAACATATAGCTAGGCCATCTTTTACTGCTGCACTACATATTGGAATTTGACTTAGGAGAAACCATGATTGCTTTCTTTCTCCTTTTTATTTAGACTTTTGAGTCATGTTGCTCGGGTTCGAGCAGAGGTTTGGTATAGTGTAGCTGGGACCTTAGGGTCAGAGACAGGGTGTGCTTGATGTTGGATTGTGGGTTATTGCGGCAACCGCGGACAGTAGGCGGTTGACCGGATCTTGATTTATTTACCCAATTGTGGATTGTGGGTTATTGCGGCAACCGCGGACAGTAGGCGGTTGACCGGATCTTGATTAATTTACCCAATTGTGGGTTGTGGGTTATTGCGGTGACCGCGGACTTTGGGCGGTTGACCGGATGTTGACTATTGCATCAGATTGGGTATCAGATTTGTTCTAGTGGATGGTGTTTCCCACTTTTTGAGTATTATTGCATCAGATCGGGGTTTTGTTAGTGGACGGAGTTTCCCACTTTGATCATAGTCTTGATCCAGTCCTGCTATTATGAGACAGTGGTTACAGAGATACTCGATACAGTGATGCTTGGTACAGTGATACTTTACTCGTGTGGGTCGCTCCCCTCGAGTGCCACTCCGGAGTAGGCTTTCCACGGTGCAGAGCGCCGGGCACCATGCTGGGTTTTGAGTCCTTGGGACTCCTTTGCTTCGGTGTTATGCGTAGGCTGGCATACCCGTCGCGGCAGAGCAGGCAGTACCAGTGATTACTGGTCTATCGATTGGGTTTATTCAGTCAGATACTTTTGTTACACTCGTGCCTCGGGGACCGAGTGGAGTCTAGTAGCTGTGTTTAGACCAGTGCTAGTATTGTTGGGAACCGTTCGGGGTTTGACGGTGGTCCCGTGGTCGTTGTGAGTTCTTTGACCATTGTGTGAGAGGTTGAGCATCTTGAGTCTTTCCGTTCTGAGAGAGAGAGGGCATGGATTTGACTATAGCCTGCATGAGCCACTACTCGATAGCGAGTCAGTCCGTTTGGACGCCCTACGTAATTCCTGCCCGTCAGCGGGAGGTGGTTGTAGGTGGGCGCAGGTTTGACTGGACCCGATGCGGCAGTCAGCTCGATTGGGTCGATTGAGCAGCTCGTGTGCGAGTGTTGCATATCTTCATCAGAGTTGCCCCATTTGAGCATTTGGTTAGAGGCATGGTAGCTGTAGAGTGTTTCCAGCTTCTTCTTTCAGTTTACTGCATCGGTTATCTTTTGCCTCTAGTAGTCTTGGTGGGCAGATCGTCGGGCCTTGTGGCGATACCCACTGAGAACTCCCTTTTTGCGAAGTTCTCACGCCCGTTGGGGGTTTTCCCCCTTTTGTCCTTTCTCCTCTTTGTTTTGCAGAGTCTTGGCGGGTGTTGCCGTTCTGTGGTTGCTGTGCGTGGTGAGGGAGTAGCGAGCTAGATCCAGACCCATCTTTGCAGAGTAGCGGTACCCCCTTTGGAGGAGATCTTCAGTATAGTCGGTAGAGTGGTATTTATTTCCTCTTTTGAGAGACTGATGTAGTGAGGATATGATGTATTGAGAGCTTGTACACTGATGTTTTATTTGAGATATCTCCCTGTTGAGCTATGAGTTTTGTACTCGAGGTTATTGTATGATTATCTTTTTGGGAGAGGGACCTTGTTGTTTTATCTTCAGTTGTACAGTGGTTGATTTTATTTCTATAGCAGTTTTATCTTTTAGCTCTGATATCTGTTAGCTGTAGCTCTTTTGCAGGTAGGTCGCTTCGCCTATGCGGGTTGGCATAGGTGGCGGATCTGTTGGCGAGCCCGGGTCGCAGTTTCGACCCCGGGGCGTGACAGATTAGGTGGTATCAGAGCCTAGGTTGTAGGTCATGGTGGACTTAGAAACCCTAGGCTTGTGGTTGGACCCTAGGATGACTTCGTGAGAGTCGTGATTTGTAGCGAGAGTCCTGATTGAGTTTTACACCTCTCCCGAGGGACGGGTTGAGTGATTGGCATGTTTATTCTCCTAAGTAGTTATGTTGGCTGCAGACAACATAACGCTATGGAATGGGTGACATGCTCTAGACTTTCGCGGGATTGGGTCGAGCGTTGTTGTGTGCTGATTTGTGGTTTCGTCGTGGCGAGCGGTGTCTCCCCGACGCTGGGTTTGGGACCCTTGTGCATCCTGTCATGGCAGTTGAGCTTGAGCGGTTGGTTTTGGGCCGGATACCCGGATTGAGGTCAGAGAACTCCGGACCCAGATGACAGGATTGTCAGTGGCATATCAGCGGCAGAGTGAGCAGCTAGTTTGGTGACGCAGTTGTCAGAGCAGTGGGCGGCCTGACAGTACTTTTCTTCTGAGACCACCAGGATGTAGTATCCTCAGCGGCAGGAATTTCTGTAGTGCCAATAGAGCGTGTGGCCCCCTCCGTGCCAAGGTTTAATGCCAAGGCACTGAGGTAGGGTGGATGGTTGACAGCAGAGGAGCTGTGGGGCATGTTCGATTGAGTGAGCCAGACTTGGCAGATGAACCACCCCGACTCGTAAGATTGAGCTCGGAGCCTTTGGAGGCAGAGTTGCGGTTGGGGGTGATGGAGTGATCAATTGAGAGCCTCCCTGTGCTAGAGAGTTTATGCAGTTGTTGAACTGGCGCTCCAGGTTTCGAGGGACGAGGCACATAGGATAAGTGAGATTGGGAGTGGATTGCGCCAGGATACTCCTTAGTTTCCTTTCGGTCCCTCCTGTTCGGCTTTTGGACTGTGGATGCCTCGTCGGAGTAGGCATTGTGTTTGGAGCTGGACACTGCAGTTCCTTGGACGGGGATCTGCCGCTAGAGGCGAGTTCTGGAGGGAGGCGCTTGGCGCTAGGTGATGGAGTACAGATCGGCAGGCAGAGGCATTTTCGTTTTGCTTTCCTGGGTGGTGGATATCCTTGTGGATGGTTAATGCAAAGCTTACCCAAGGGAATTCTACCCTTTGTGGTTTATCATTTGCATATTTTGAATGTATTATTTGGGATTGAGGGGTGAGCTTAGTAAGGATAATTGTATAAGGAATTGCATGAATCAATTGTGCTTGGTCGTATGACGATGATACCCAGGTGGATTTCTGAGACGTCAGGGGTTGGGTGGACCCCGATGACAGCAACAACCCTTTCATCAGAGTGGCGCAGCGGTAGCGTGGATTGGTTGTTTGCGAGAGACCACGTTCGGCATCTCAGTGTGAGCATGGACAGAGGTCGTGCTCCCTTTGTGATTGGTCTAGATATTTTGGCAGGCTGAGCGACGACCACTTGCATCGAGCGGATGAATCTGTGCCGCCCGGTTGGAGGGCGCCACGGTAGTGGATTGAGTTGTCGCAGGTGTGATTTCTTCACAGCAGTCGGAGTTAGGACATGTTGCGTTCCTGCATGGGCTAGCGGTAGAGTCGTTACCACTTGCACTTGAGGTACAGGTTACTGTTGGCATTATGCAAGTGGAGGAGGCTTGTCCAGTGCAGCAGAGGCCGTAAGTTATGCCGGCAGACTTATTGGTTTCTACGGCAGCTCAGTGTTATGACCCAGTGCTTGGGATCGGTTGGCATAGTGCCACAGGATGTTTGACTGCTGAGAGAAAGGACTTTGACTTTTTGCGAGGCGGATAATGGAAGGCATTTTGTTGTTGAGACTTTTTGAGCACACAGGTTACAGCGTCCGTGTGAGAGGTGCCTACGGCGGCATCGGGACTTAAGGATGTCCCTATTGTCCATGAAATCCCAGGTGTAAGTCCACCTAAGCGATGATTAGGCCGCCAGAAAGGAAGATTCAGATTGCGATTGACGTGATTCTGGAAACCGCGCCAACTTCATTAGCCCCTCATTGGATACCGCCTTTAGAGCTACGAGAGTTGATTTCTTAGGTGCGTGGATTTGATGGATAGAGGGTCTGCTTGACCTAGTGCCACGTCGTTGATACACGACGGTGAGAGCCCTTTGGGATTGGAGTCCAGGCAGTCCAGGTATTATTTAGAACCTTTTGAAGGAGCTATATTCCGGCAGATATTGTGTGATGCCTGCGCCAATTTGGAATTTCAGCTGAGGGCATTGTCTAGATGGTGTTCAGGACACAGTAGGGGCATTACGAGTACAGTGAAGCCAATGGATTGACTAATGCCCTGTTGCCTCTAGATTGAGGAATTTTGTATTTCTGTGGCCTTGAACGGCTGGTTAGCGGCATCCTCCAGGGATATTTTGGTTTTACCCCCTCCCTGAGTGGTTTAGAGCTTGTGCAGCATTTGTAGATGGTGTGTCAAGATCTGTGAGGAAGGAGCCCTATGCCTAGTCGTTGTGGCACAAGCTTCAGCTTCGAGAGCTTATCTTCCTGGATTACTTTTTCTAGCCGAAGAGGCGGCGGTGGAAATTCGGCCAAGTGGATGCTATTTAAGACTAGCGGAGATCGACGGTCCTTGTTGGGGTAAGGAGTTTTAGACCGGATAGTGCTAGCGGGGCTTGATGAGCGGATGATGAGATTGGTACCAAGCGTCGATTTTAAACCTTGTCAGTGGTGGTGATGGATTTGCGAGTATAGTGATACCTCCCGTAGTGGCTGTAGAGCCACCATTGGATTTTGTGAGCATCCAGTGTCACCCCGACAGAGCCACTGTGGTGGCGGATGCCTGGAGCAGAAGAGCTATTTGGGAGTCGAGTTTGACGGTTCCATAGCTGGCACTGTGTGGGGCCATTCTGGTGTACAGAGTTTGAGTTTGTGTCCCAGAGGATCCCTTTTGATGTGAGGCTGCGGCTGAGCAATCCACTTAGGTGGTTGAGTTTTGAGGGCGACCGAGTGTGAACCCCTGCTTGTTTTGGGCCCCTTTTTCTGTGCAGGTGTTTGTGTGGTTGTGTTTCGGTCGCTTGGGTTGAGCTGGCTCTTGGGAGTGACTTTAGAGCGTGTTACTCAGGCTGTTCGTTCCTTTCCCCCAGTCTTTTGTTGGTGTTTGGAGGTTTTTCTGCGTCTCAGCTCAAGAGTGTTATGTTTTGGACCCCTCACCCGTGATTGACTCGTTCCTTTGGGGTCTGTGAGAGTTTGGAGTACGAGGGACGCCCGTTGCGAATTCCGACTCGTGAGGTGAGGGAATTGCGCAATCGGGCTATGCCGTACTGGTTGTTGCTGTTGTTGTTGCTGAGGAGTAATCACGGGGAGTGATTGGTGACTTGGGAGCTGGAGACGGCGGTGTTGAATTTTGACCCCTGGGTTTTTGAGACTCCCTGGGAGTTGCCTTAGTTTTCGGGGACGAAACTTTCTTTTAGTGGGGGAGGATGTTGTGACCCAGACCTTTGCTGGGCTTCTTCAGTGTGACCAGCAGCTTCTGGAAGCCTACGTGGCTTGTCGGCGGTGTTCGCGTGCCTATTTGGACACAAGAGATGGACCCGGTGAGCTTTGGTTGGCTGTATTGGCCTTCGGCTAGCTTTTGCCGAATTTTAGGAAAGGATTTTGGCCAAACATAGGGTGGATTTGGGTTCAGTGGCGGAAAAACGCTTGGAAATGGCTTTTGTTTTTGCTTAATTCT
>CM055070.1:32607806-32643285 GCA_029204045.2 Tillandsia leiboldiana | reverse complement strand
CGTCGTCCCAAAATAGGGAATGACAGGTACTTATTTTAGGTGTTTTGTTTTCTTTCCTCTCCTTCCTGTCTCTTGTCTAGAGGGAGCACCCTTTGGGCCGGAGCAACCCAGCCCCTACCATACCCTTGCGAAGCTCCCGCCTTTAGCTCGCCTTTTCGGTCAGCTGATTGGCAAAGCAGTAAATGACATGCTATTACTGCATAGCCTCACAGTTTGCTAGAGGTTGACAAGTTGTTGATCCTTTAGTGTCCCCGTGCCATATTCAATGGCCTATGGGCAGATGGTAACCCTGTGTGGGACGGAGGCAAATTGCCCCACCTGTTACATAGATTTGGTGGATCGACGTGGGACTCGCCTAGGTTGTTGTCATGTGATGTTTGTGACCACGAGGCGGTAGTATCCTTGATAAAGGTTATTTTTTTGGTTTTTGGGCACTGAGATTGTGTTGGGAGGTATGTGATATCCTACCGTCTGATAGGAGTTGCGTCCCCAACTTGTTGTTGCGACAAACCTTTGGTATTCCGCGGCTGTTGGTAAGCAGTTGGCTGCAGGCAACGGACGTCGAAAGAACTGAGGAAATCTCTGCCCTGTAATGGGGAGTATCAGATTGGGTCTAAATTAGTAACCTTAAGTTGTAGATACCTTGCGACTGACGTGTAGCCCACGATTAAACTGGTTGAGCATTTCATAAAGTATGACTCACGCTGTAGCTACGGAATAAAACTTTCTTTTTAAGTTGTAAGTTTCGACGAAACTTTCTTTTAGTTGTAAGTGATGTAACAACTCGAAATATTTTATTTTAATAAATAGTCTAAAGGTGAATTTTGACCTGGTTTTGATTTCAAAAGACCCCTGTTGGCCTATGTGGTCAATCGCCATTGTGCAAGTTGCACGATTTACGAAGCAAAAAGGCCAATCTCCAATCCGGACGTGACCTGAAACCCGAATTGACCGTTGCGATCGTCTCATCGAACTGAACGAGATTCATATCAGTACTTTTCGATCTGACGGTCGGATCTCCCAGAAATGAATGAAGAGCGAGCAAATAACCGCGACCATGTAACAGTGCTCTGTGCACAGTGCACTTAAGTGAGTACTGTAGATGAACAGTAACCCTGGTTTTCGGACCCGCCGACGAATACAACGTTGACTAATTCACTGTTCGGAATCCGAATATAGTGATCCAGGTAGTCATTTCGAACGGTTTCATCGTTCTGGACACAATGGCACTGATGGAATTTCTGTTTGACGTTCCTAGAGCCTCGAAACGCGCGATAACTGTGTTTCGGTACCGTATAAGATGGAATTTAAAAACTGTGGAGCAAATTTTAGCGAACCAAAATCGCTACCTGATAGGTCTCGTCGAGCCGGACGTCAGGGCGCAGTCCATTTTTCGTTTCGACGACCGGATCGCCTCGAAAAGCGTGAAATGAGGCGAAAAAGCAATTTTGCACATGAACCCTAAGAGTTGCCTCGAACGGCGTGCCTTCCCTGGGAAAGGACCTAATTGTGATTAGAAACTACTGTGAAGGACTGGGTGAAATGATAAAGCTTGAGAGGGTCTTTGAAGCAAATGTGAAAACCCTATATAGGTGTATGTGTTCCGAGCTGGGTTCTACAAACCCTAAAACCTTAGCCTCTTGACCTAGCCGCTCCCCTCAACTCCCCCTCTCCCTCGGCCGCACCCATAGGAGGTAGCCCGCACCCCGGCCGCCCCTCCCCGCCGCCGGTGAAGAAAGGTTTCAAGATCCAACATCTCTCGGGTTCTTGAGGAGGAAGGTTGGGAGGGACTCAACCCGATCGGGACCTATCGAGGACTCCTCTGTGAAGCCGCATCCGAGCCCGAGTGGTCCCGGCCCCAACCGCCGCCGTGCGCCGCCGCGGAACCATCTCTCTTCCTTCTTTTTTTTCCGGAGAAGGTAAGCTTGGAACTTTCCTTTTTATTTCGGCTCGTGGACCCTAGCATGGTGTTACTGACCTCCAGGGGATCACCCGGTTGCAGCTCGAGCCACTGCCGCCGTCCCGATCGCCGGCGGGAGCCAGTTGTAGCCGGAATTATCGTTTTGGCCGATCGCGGGCGTCACCTGTGATCTGACCGTCAAGGAGCAGATCAGCACCGTTGAATGTAGTACTCTAGACGACTGAAACATCCCCACGGATCCTGATTATCATCCATTGAGGATCGAGCCCGATCGGTGATGCCCTAGAACCCGATATTTGGCGTCTTCGCCGATCGCCGCCGTCCGGCGCCGCCGCGGCCTCCCGACGCCGGACACCACTGCACCAAGCTCCGTGACTTCGGGACGAAGCTCTTGGTCCATCTCACACCAGCCCGGAGTGACCCTCGCCGGAAACCGCCATTACCGGCCGTTGATCTTCGGCCGAGCTCCGCCGCCGCGGCTTGCCGAGATCCCCGGCACCGGAAAACCTCCCAGGTGAGCTCCTCTAGTCCTTAGGAACTCTCCCAAAATCTTGCATGCAAGATTTAACGTCGGGTTTCTCGTCACAGAGATTGCACCCGATTTGGCATCGGGTTGGACTCCGGCGATCACCGGCGGTCCGGGCTCCGACCACCTCCCAGGTAGCTCTAAATGTCAATCATAAGGCTCCCATCATTTTGGTTTTTGGCCTAAACCCCCTCTGTTGTTGGCTCTCCAACCTTGCACCCGAAATAGCAAGCTCGGGCTAATCCCCGACCGCCGCCGCCTCCGGCCGCCGGGGCTCGACCCCACCTGGACCAAACCTCTGCTGGGGCCTCCCTCTAACCCATGCTCACCTTGATTCCAGGCCTGGACCCGTGCTGCTCAAGACACCCAACCCGAGCTGGGACCTTGTGGGTGGTGCTGCTCCGGCCACTGCTCCGGCCAACCTCCGGCAAGCCTCAGGTGAGCCCCGTTGTACCTGGTCCATGCTGATCACCATGCTCTGGCTAACTCTCCGTTTTGGTCACGTATTAATTAAGTTTTAGCATAGTGGCTTGTTGGACTTAGTGATTGTTGGGCCAACTTTGCCCTCGGGATCCGTGGCAGTCCAAACTTGTAAGCACGGCCTGGGTCTCGCCGTAATGAACACGCTGAAACTTACGGCGTCAATTTTGGACCCCCGGATTTCAAGAACGAGTCGAAACAAGTAATTAATGTAGAATTATCATACATAATTAACGCGTACTATGGATCTAAACGTATTTGGGACACGCTGGCAGCCTTTAGACAGTTTTTTCTTCTTTCATACCGGCTGGACAGGTTGTTAGAGTTCCGTGGGCTCTTGTTGAGCGGGAATCGGACCTTGTTCCGTAAATCGGCTATATTATTTCCGTGTTAGCGTTGTGTTGCTGTAATGTTGTCAGGATGGGTATGCGTGAGTCTAGTTCTGACTACAGTCTCTGTTCAGGGCCCAGCAGTTCAGCACCAGCCTCCCGGTAGTCTAGCGGGAGTTCGGGATCGGCCTACATTCAGGTGGGTTCTATTTCTTGGTCCTAGCATCTAACTCTATCATATTGGACGGGGTCAATTCTAAGTATACTGGGGTTAAATATTGATGGGTGATAGCTTATGCATGTTAATGGGTTTCGTCGTAATGTTTTGCGTCGGTCTCCCGACGGTCGTTTTACTTTTGAGTATACATGTTGTCGTTTCACTTTTGTTATATATATTATGATGCTGACATGATGATGGTTATGGTTACTTGGCTCGAGGCTGCAACACGCGCACCCGCGGTTTGGCCACCGCAAAGGGTGCGCTTTTCCGGAAAAGTGGTCTATGACCCGTGTATACCCACGAGGTGACGTAGTGGGGCCCCTTATTAGTGGTGGGGTTGAGGCGCCGAGGTGCGAGCGGTGCGACCCGTCGGTTTAGTTGTCCGACGTGGTCGGGTTTCTGCAGGTGCGGTTTGGGCCGTTGGTTTAGTTGTCCGACGTGCCCGGGCATTACAGGATACAGGTGTACAGGTTGCCTTTCCTCCTTGAGAGGGTGGTTGCTCCGGTTGTCTTCACGGTTTGTGTTATTATATTCTCCTGCTCTACTATTTTTACGTCACTGACATCCCACTTTGTGACAGGGTTCAGACGGGGGGAGAGGTAGGCGGTGGTGAGGACGGGACAGGAGCAGTTGGGTCACTGGGGACCCTGGACTGTATTTCTTCTTTCATTCTTGCTTTTCATTACATTGTAGTTATGTGAGAGGTTCGCGATACCCTCGTGGGGTCGGCGTGGATGTCGGTACGGGTTGCATTTAGTTATCCTCATATACGTTACTCTTCCTTTTATTTCTATTGGCCATTTGAAAATCAAAAAGGCAAAAGCCAAAGAAAAGATTGCGAAAACCGTTTTTAAAATCTAAGTGTCGGGTGGGCACTAGTTTCAAAACCCCGTGGGTTTATGGATTGCGAAAGGGATTTCAAAACTTGGTGTCGGGTGGGCACCGTTTTCAAACCTTGTGGATTTATGCTGATTTCGAAACTCGCTTTCAAAACGTAAGCGCCGGGTAGGCGCTCTTTCAAAACTGTGGATTTATCCTTTCCAAATTGACCGGCCATACGTTTTTAAGTAGATTAGAATGCTGGTTGTATGTGAATAATTGTTGTGATTGAATGGTTGTGTATGTTGGAACATGTACTGAACGCTACGCCGTGCACGTACAGGGGAGACTCTGTCCGTTTGCAGAGTGATCCTGTATGTGTGGCGGGTCTGGGCACGCGCCGGGGAAGAGGGGTTCTCTTTTAAAACAAAAAAAAAAAAAATTTACACGTCAAATGTTTGACTTTTATGAATCGTTTCCGCTAAAACAAACCCCCGGGGCGTGACAACGACTTGAAGTTCAAGACGAGAATCAAGCTTTAAAGATAAAACTTCATGATCTCGAGGAGGAACAAGGACGTTTATTGGATAACAATAAAATCCTCCAAGAAAAGCTAAACCAATCGGAGACATACGCTAAATCATATATGGACAAGATTGGTTTTCTAGAAAAGCAGTTTGAGGAAATTCATGTCACCAACCAAGCTTTGACCAAGCAAGTTCATGAACTCAAATCCGACATACAAAGGCTTTCAACAATTTCCAAGAAACTAGATTGTATGTGCGGATTAGGTCAAACAAGCAAGGTTGGTTTGGGTTTTAAAAAGGATCAAACTGTGCATGCTTCAAGTTCCACAATCAAATTGAAAGGAAGAACATGTCACCTTTGTGGACTTGAAGGACATTTGGTGAAGGATTGCCCGAAAAAGAGAAAGAAAAATCCTTCGGCAACTTCATCTATGGAACGGACTCAACGGACTCAAAAGATACATCAAGTCAAAGGAGTTCACTCAACCCACCAAAGGTCCGAGCCACAACATCAATCATACAAGTGGATCATGTTGGGTTATATGTAATGTAGATCTAAATAGGGGAAAAAACACCTAGAGGGGGGTGAATAGGTGTAAACGTATAAACACTCAAAAATCGTTGCGATAAAAACCCAATACGGAAATAAAAATAACACGCAAGATTTTTACGTGGAAAACTCCATCACCGGAGTAAAAAACCACGGGACCGATAACACGGCAGAAATCCACTAGAATTAAAACACGTACAAGGTGATTTACCGTACACACTTACGACTCAACCTTTTCCATACGCTCCTAGAGGATCTTCTCCGCTCGCTCCGCGACGCTTCTCGAATCCACGATCTGCGCCCAACGCCGAATCCACGGCGTCCAACGTCGAATCCACGACGTCCGACCGAATCCATGGTCTGCACCCAATAGCACCCTTCGAATCCACGAACGTGCCTCGCTCCGAATCCACGAGAGCGGTTGAACCTTGAATCCACAAGGACACGCGAATCCACGCGCCGATTTTGGGGAAATCGTTGTTTTTTGGGTGGTGATGATCCGCCGAATACTTAGATCAAAGATAGATCGGAAATACCATCTAAGTATTCATTAGTTTGATTCAACTCAAGATGTGAGTATGAAAACCTAGAATCAAACTAATCAATATAGATGAAGAAACATAGAGTATTCTCTAATGATTTCCTTTCTTCTCTATATGTGGATCTAGAGCCGTATAAGATGATATATGAAAATGACGGCTATGTGGATTTTTTTTTGGATTAACCCTAGAAAAAGAGTCATAGGGTCTATTTATAGGTTAGAAACATTTGGAAGGAGATAAGAATCAAAAACCTAACTTTTCTGGAATTTTGACGGATGGCGATCCGGATCGGATTTGGGCGATCCAGATTGCAGTAGCAATAAAGACGGTTTCCAGAAAACAAACATTCGGGATCCGGATCGGAATGCCTGATCCGGATCGTTCATACATTTCAGAAAACTCAACGTTCGGGATCCGGATCGTGAGATGCTGCGATCCGGATTGAAGTGATGTATGAAACAACAACCTTCGGGATCCGGATCGCTGGCTCTGATCCGGATCCTGAACATGTCCGAACACCAGTTTTTGATTTTTATGCAGTTAAAAACTCTTCCAGGTGTTTCTACACTACAAGAAGTATTCGGATCACCAATAATCTTTAGTTAAACATACCTGATCCTTTTGAATTCTTCTTTCTTGAGATTGAGTTAAATGATCCAACTTTCTTCACCTTCAATCTTCAAGACTTGAACCTTTCACGAAACTACGCCAACTCAAATTCCGTAACAATCTCCCCCTTTGGCAGTTTCGTGACAAAACACAGATCCACTAAAGAAAATTCAAAAAGATATTTTTGTTGCTATCACCATACAACAAAAATTTACAATGGAGATCCGAAAATTTAAAAACATGAGATAAACTCCTAAAACATACTCTAGACTTAGACATCTGTACTCTCTGCACAAAGAAATCATTCTTGACAAAAAGAGATCGTTAGATACCTCAAGAATATTTAGCATTCAAAACCTAACAGAGATAGAGTTTATGCTCACGATGACATTGAATAATTCAGATATGTAATAAGATCACAATCAAGCATTGACATATCTTCTAAACAATAAAATTCCAAATGTCATAACTTTGCTTTGTTAGTAATCAACAACTTGTTAGTAATACTACATGTCCAAATAGTTAGTCGAATAGTTAGTAGGAACATGCAGCAAATCACAAGATAAAAACCAAAGTTGTGATACTTACCTTTCACCAAAGTCAAAGTTGAAATGATACTTACCTTGATGTTCACACATTCACATCAATCATTGTTCAATCATTGTTCAAGTTCTCTCTTCAATCATTGTTCAATCATTGTTCAAGTTCTCTCTAAACTCTCTCCCCCTTTTTGTCACAAACTAAGCCAAAATTATCAAAAATTGAAGGAGAGTTAAAAATTAAAAAAAAAGTTCCGAACTGTGAGAACTAGAACTAAGAGTAAGTCCTAAAAACTGAAAAACCTGCACAAAAAGATTAGAAAGAAAGTTAAGTCAGTCTGAATCCGAACTAGTGGGATTGGTACAATCCAACTTCTTCAAAATCGCTTGAAGCATTTTTGACATTCTGGAGACCTTTCTTTTCATCTTATGTTGCTCAGATATAATCTGTTTGAGATTTGTAGACACGCTATCTTGTTCAGCAGACGATCTTCGCTGTTCTTGTCGAAGTGAGGACCCTACATTCGCTTTTGCTGTGTGTCTCCAGGACGTTGAAGGATGTAGTATAGAACCAGACGGTGCATCTTGACCTTCAATCCATGGAGATTCTCTAGGGAGAGAGCGAGCTCTGGTGAGGGGTCTATCAATCTGAATTCCAGTTCCCCGCGAATTCTTTCGCCTAGTGTACTGCTTGGTTGTTGAGGAAGATTTCATCAGCTTCTTGTTCTTCAAGTACAACCTATCTTCTTTGTCAATAGCTTTTTGTGCTTGTTCACAAATCTCTTCCCAGTCTTCTTCATCTGATTCTGAATCAATTTGACAGACTTTCTTTGTCTCTTCTTGATTTGAGTCATCTTGTTCTCTTTTTATAGAAGACCAACTAGGTCCTACCATTGCTACCAAAAGGAAGATTATCCAGGCGAATGCCATTGGTGCAAGTGCTTAAAAAATTTAAAATCCTGTGAACAATAACTCAAAAACACATGATAAAAATTGTTAATTTTCAAAGATTTGAAAAAATTGTACCCAAACAATCATAATCATGTAGAGAGACTAAGAATCAAATTAGTTTTGCAAAAGGACTTTTAAAAATAGATCAATTTCATGATTTTCGAAAATCCTTATTATATGCCCTAAAACCGAATTTTTAGAAATCGAAGCCTAAAAATCCGTTAATCAGGAGAATACCTAGCATATAATCAAAACTAATCTACCCAGAGTTCTTATTTCAAAAGAAATTTGATCAAAAACCATCCACAAACGAAATCGATCCAAGAAATTCATCACGTTTTGAGGAGGAAAAAGAAAAACGGTGAAAAACCGAGATTTTGATCAATAAAACTTGTATTCGAAGAACTTGAGTTTGAAAGCTTCCAAGATGGGTGAAATCTAGAGAGAGAAGCTCTGGAAACTTTGGAACAAAAGATTGGAGTAAAAGAAATCAAAACCCTTTTGTTCTTTATAAAACCCTAGCCGCGATCCGGATCAGTTCATGATTGCGATCCGGATCGGCTACCCGCAGTGAAAGACTGCGTTCGGGATCCGGATCGGCAGGTCCAATCCGGATCGTCTGCCCGCAGAAGAATATCTACGTTCGGGATCTGGATCGGCAGGTCCAATCCGGATCGGCTCCAACTTTTTCATTAGAAAATTTCAGAGAAATTCAAGAAAAACCAGAAAAAGTATGTAAGCACAATTTTGTATCAACTTTAAACAAAAATCATCGTTTCATACAACAAGAATTAGATTATGCCAAATCTATCAATAATATCCAAAAATGAAACGAGAATTTACAAAAATTAAATCCCTTAAAGTTGAACACCTTCAATTACATCTAACTTGATCTTATGAGTAATGCCTTTATCAAATCATCAATTCAGTAAAGAAAATGAAATACAAAGATCAGTAGATGTTTGAAATCCCAAATATAGTAGATAATGTATCTAGACAATCTGTTGAAGAGAGTGGCTCTTTGAGCATCTTTCTTTAAAAACCCACCTTATACCAACCTTGAAATTTGACGGAGTCAAGTATTTCAACATGCATTTTACTTAATCAAAAATTGAACAACCATGCTTGGTATACATGTGGTAGCTGCACAAAATACTCGGACGACCGAGGTGGTAGCTCTTTCCTCCATGTGGTGGTAGTTTTCACACTCCTCATTGGGATGTAACTCTTTCCACATCTTTTGAGCATTTTCCATTTCTTTGACTCCCCCTCAATTGGCTATCAATTATTTAAGATATAAAGTATTCAACCAAAAATTGATCTCGATTTCATACTCGACTAAGCAGTCAAATAAGATAATGACTATACCAAGAGATCATTGAGAGAGAAATTGACTTTGATCACTCAGAAGAGGATTTAATTAGCATAAATGATCATTGCAACAGTGAAATATTATGATGGCAAAGGCATAATAAATTTCTAAATGTGCGAAAAGATGCAATTAAAGTCAATTATGATCTATGCTCAATTAATGTCCTATGTACAGACATAGATAATGAACAAAACAAAACCTATCCTAAGCAAAGGTTTCAAAAAGAAGTTTATTTCAAGGAAAGCATTCCAATTGCTTTTCGCAAATGAATAAAACGTTTTTGATCCAAAGGTTTTGTTAGAATGTCAGCTAATTGATCCTCAGTTGAAATATATGAAAGTTGAAGAGTATTTGATTCAACTAGCTCTCTAAGAAAATGATATCTAAGTTCAATATGTTTTGTTTTAGAGTGCAACACAGGGTTTTTAGAAATGTTAATTGCACTTGTGTTGTCACAAAGAATTGTTACCGAAGATGCTGAAATTCGGAAGTCGCTCAATACGCTTTTCATCCAAATGAGTTGAGTTGAACAACTTCCAGCTGAAATGTATTCCCCTTCGGCAGTCGAGAGTGCTATGCAATTCTGCTTTTTACTGTGCCATGCAACAAGGCAATGGCCAAGATAGAAGCATGCACCACTCGTGCTTTTCCGATCATCCACTGATCCTGCCCAATCGGCATCTGAGTATCCAACAATATCCAAACTTGTTCCCATAGGATACCAAATTCCGAAATTAATTGATCCTTTGACGTACCGGATGATCCTTTTCACCGCTTTCAGGTGAACTTCCTTTGGTGCTGATTGATATCTCGCGCAAATCCCAACACTAAAGGATATATCCGGGCGACTAGCCGTGAGGTAAAGTAGACTTCCAATCATACTTCGATACAGTTTCTCGTCTACATTCTCACTTTGTGATTCACTTCCAAGTCCCTTGTGGCTAGTTCCCATTGGAGTCGGAAAATCCTTCGAATTTTCAAGATCAAACTTTTTAACCAACTCCATTGCATACTTGGATTGACTCAAGTGAATACCTTCATCATTTTGTTTAATTTGCAATCCAAGGAAATAAGTCAATTCGCCCATCATGGACATCTCAAATTCGCTTTCCATGGTCTCCGCGAATTTAGAAGCATCATTATCTCTTGTTGCGCCAAATACAATGTCATCGACATAGATTTGTGCTATAATGAAATTGCTTTGATAATGCTTCACAAAGAGAGTCCTGTCAGCTCCCCCTCGAGTATAGCCCTTCTCCAAAAGGTGCTTTGTCAACCTTTCGTACCATGCTCGCGGTGCTTGTTTCAGACCGTAAAGAGCCTTTTTCAAACGAAAAACATGGTTAGGTTGTTTATGGTCCACAAAACCTTTCGGTTGAGCCACATAAACTTCCTCATTTAAAAACCCATTTAGAAACGTGCTCTTAACGTCCATTTGAAATAATTTAATTTTAAAATGACAAGCAATAGCAAATAGTATACGAATGGACTCGAGTCTAGCTACAGGGGCGAAAGTGTCATCAAAGTCTATACCTTCTACTTGAGAGTAGCCTTGAGCAACTAATCGTGTCTTGTTCCTGATGATAGTACCATCCTCATTTTTCTTGTTCTTGAAAATCCATTTGGTACCTATCACATTATGTTGCTTTGGAGGCTTCGTTAATTCCCAGACTTTGTTTCGCTCAAATTGATGGAGCTCTTCCTGCATTGCTTTAATCCAGTAGTCATCCTGAAGAGCTTCATCTATGTTCTTTGGTTCGATTAAAGATACGTAGCAAGCGAATCCACAAACCAACTGCCTCCGAGTTCTAACTCCTTCTTGTGGATCTCCAATGATGTCTGATTCAGGATGATCCTTGGAGATTCGTAGCGTTTGTTGAAACGGAGTACTCGGAGGTATATGAGATGATTCCTGCACATCAGATAAACTTGAAGAGCCATTAGATGCATCATTAATATTGGAAGTATTATCATGAGAAGATGCACTTACAGGAGTACCATCATCTAGAGAGATATCGAGGGTAGATTTTTCAGATGCAAAGTGAAAAGCTTCATCTACTTTAACATTTATAGATTCTACAATCGTTTTAGATTCGATGTTAAATACTCGATATACTCTGCTATTTGTAGAATAACCCAAAAAGATCCCTTCGTCACTTCGAGAGTCAAACTTTCCAAGATTTTCACGGTCACGTAAAATGTAACATCGACTCCCGAAGATACGAAAGTATTTGATATCCGGTTTTCTACTAAACCACAGCTCATATGGTGTATTTAAAGTTCCTGGGCGCAAATACACTCGATTAATGACATAGACAGCGGTGTTCACAGCTTCAGCCCAAAAATGTAGCGGTAAATTTCGGCTGTGAAGCATCACACGCGCCATCTCTTGAACAACCCTGTTTTTGCGCTCAACAACACCATTCTGCTGAGGTGTATAGGGTGCTGAGAATTCATGTTTTATGCCGTTGGAAGTGCAAAAATCAATGAATTTGGAATTTATGAATTCTCCACCTCTATCAGTCCTAACACGAATGATCTTTTCATTCTTTTCAATCATAATACGATGGCAAATCTCATGAAAAGAATCAAACGTATCAGCTTTCTCTTTTAAAAATGCTACCCAAGAAAACCTAGAGAAATCATCAACCAATAAGAAAATATACCATTTACCTCCCAAAGATGGTTGACGGGTCAGCCCCATTAAATCCATGTGCAAAAGTTTCAAAGGCCGTTTTGTACCTACGTGGTTCCAGTTCTTGTGTGTAGTCCTAGACTGTTTTCCCTTTTGGCAACCACCACACACAACATTTTGTTTAAATAAAAGTTTTGGAACCCCCTTGACCACGTCCTTGTTTGAAATTCTAACAAGTTCCTTAAAATTTAAGTGACCTAGCCTTTCATGCCAAAGTGTTTCATTATACAAAGAAACTAGGTTACATTTTTCAGAAAACTTATTAGGAACAACATAACAATTGTTTTCAGATCTAACCCCTTTCAGAAAGAATACATGGTCCTTATCAGTTACAACACATTCAACAGATGAAAAGTTAACTGAAAAACCATTGTCGCAAAGTTGACTTATGCTGATGAGGTTAGTCTTAAGACCATCAACAAATAACACATTATTTAGAACCGGGCCATCTGGAATAGCTACTGTTCCTTTTCCAACAATTTTGGAAGATCGACCGTCTCCGAAAACAACGAGTCCTCCGGAGATTTTCTCAAGATTTTGAAAACTATTTTTGTCACCGGTCATGTGACGCGAACACCCGCTATCCAGATACCAAGACGAACTATCATATGCATGCAAGGAAACATTGGTAACAAGACAAGGAAAAATTTCACCTTTGCGCACCCAAACCTTTTTGGAGTGCGTCGGTAATGGTCGTGAAGTTATATGCCTAGGTGAAAGCGTCTTGTTAAAACGATTGCTGCTCCTTGATGAAGTCGTCTTGCGCGGTAAACTACCAAGGTTCTTTTCCTTCAATTGATTTGCAATTGATTTCCGAGGAATCACCTTTGTGGTAGTCATTGCAAGAGGTGTTTGAGGTGCGCGTTTGACTCCCGTCTTGCAATATCTTCTTATGTGCCCTGAAACACCACAACGAAAACATACCTTAGATCTTGACGATCCCAAAGAGGATGAAGTAGGTTTGTTGTCGTTGTTTGTCTTGAATTCCGGTGTCGGAGGAGGAGATACCGACTGAGGCACAAAAACTGTCCCACTCGAACTTGGACTGTTTCCAGTTTGAGTGTACCCGAGGCCGAACCGATTTCTTTGACCAAGACCAAGAAGCCTATCCAACTTACTCCTTCCTGAAGAGAATCGCTTCAAGTCATCCTTGAGTTGGAAAATGGTCTTTGTCATTTCCAGGTTATCCTGTCGAGCCTCGTTGTAGAGCTTTGAGAAGTGATCCGCTTTATCCACCAGTTTTGTATGTTCCTTCTCAAAAAGCTCATTGGACTCTTGAAGGAAAACATTTACTTTTATCAGATTTTCCCTTTCCACTTCAAGAGCGTTTGAGAGAGAAGTTGCTCTTTTTGCTTCTTCTTCGAGATCATGCACTCTCCCTCTCAAACTCTTGTTTTGCTTAGCCACTTTCTTTGAATCCCTCAAAAGTCTGTGGTAGGCTAAGGCAAGTTCTTCACCTTCTGAATCATCCGATTCGTTGTCCGTTGCAATCTTTTCAACAGTGGAGTTGGACAACGACTCGGATGTACTTGCCATAAAGCACATGAAGGGTGAATATATGGACGCGTGGAATGCCGTGGAGCTCTTTTCTTCATCACTTGAAGACGACTCATTTGACGTTGAGTTGTCATCCCAAGTGACGACTTGCATCGCCTTCTTCTTTGCCGGATACTTGTTGGGACACTCCGTTGCAATGTGGCCGTAGCCTCGACATTTGAAGCATTGTAGTTGTCCCTCTGAACCTTTCTTATCCTTTGAGAAGTTCTCTTGCTTTCTTGACTTGTAACTTGAAGTACCCTTGCCTTTGTTCGACTTTCCGAAGGATGGAGATTTACTTGAATTACCCCTTCGAAAGTTGCGGCGAAACTTTCTTGTCAAGAGAGCGAGCTGCTTCTCAAATTCCTCCATAGAAAGGTTCTCGTCATCGTCTGAGGAGGATGTATCCGCGTCTTCTTCCATAGTTGTTTTCAATGCATAACCTGAAGACTTAGAAGAGGATGCTTTTCCAGAAGAATTGTTAGTAGTAAAAGTCATTTCATATGTTTGTAATGAACCAACTAATTCTTCTACACGTATTTCGGCCGGGTGTTTAATAGTTTCAATGGCTGTAACCTTTGGGCGAAATCGTTCAGGAAGAGTTCTTAAGATCTTTCTTACAATCTTAAATTCTGGAATCTTCTCTCCCAGGTTAGCACATGAGTTTACGATGTCTTGCAATCGTGTATAGTAGTCCGTGAAAGATTCATTTTCTGCTATCGAGATAGAGTCAAACTTGCTCGTAAGCATTTGCAGTTTCTGAATCTTCACGAGGTTAGTTCCCTCATGTGTAACCTGAAGAACATCCCAGATTTCTTTCGCAGTCTCACATGCCGAGACGCGAGAGAATTCAGTTTGAGATAAGGCATTAAAAATAGCATTAATTCCCTTGCCATTGTAAGAAGAAGAATCTAACTCTTCCTTGGTCCATTTCGACATAGGTTTTAAGGTGCGAACATCAGAGATAATTTCAGTTGGATTAGACCATCCTAATTCAATTGATTGCCACACCCTTTCGTCGATGGAAATTAAAAAGGCTTTCATTCGTACTTTCCAGTACGCATAATTTGTTCCATCAAAGAAAGGGGGTCGATTGATGTTTCCACCTTCAACCATTGTTTACAACCCTATTCCCGCTCTGATACCACTTGTTGGGTTATATGTAATGTAGATCTAAATAGGGGAAAAAACACCTAAAGGGGGGTGAATAGGTGTAAACGTATAAACACTCAAAAATCGTTGCGATAAAAACCCAATGCGGAAATAAAAATAACACGCAAGATTTTTACGTGGAAAACTCCATCACCGGAGTAAAAAACCACGGGACCGATAACACGGCAGAAATCCATTAGAATTAAAACAGGTACAAGGTGATTTACCGTACACACTTACGACTCAGCCTTTTCCATACGCTCCTAGAGGATCTTCTCCGCTCGCTCCGCGATGCTTCTCGAATCCACGATCTGCGCCCAACGCCGAATCCACGGCGTCCAACGTCGAATCCACGACGTCCGACCGAATCCACGGTCTGCACCCAATAGCACCCTTCGAATCCACGAACGTGCCTCGCTCCGAATCCACGAGAGCGGTTGAACCTTGAATCCACAAGGACACACGAATCCACGCGCCGATTTTGGGGAAATCGTTGTTTTTTGGGTGGTGATGATCCGCCGAATACTTAGATCAAAGATAGATCGGAAATACCATCTAAGTATTCATTAGTTTGATTCAACTCAAGATGTGAGTATGAAAACCTAGAATCAAACTAATCAATATAGATGAAGAAACATAGAGTATTCTCTAATGATTTCCTTTCTTCTCTATATGTGGATCTAGAGCCGTATAAGATGATATATGAAAATGACGGCTATGTGGATTTTTTTTTGGATTAACCCTAGAAAAAGAGTCATAGGGTCTATTTATAGGTTAGAAACATTTGGAAGGAGATAAGAATGAAAAACCTAACTTTTCTGGAATTTTGACGGACGGCGATCCGGATCGGATTTGGGCGATCCGGATTGCAGTAGCAATAAAGACGGTTTCCAGAAAACAAACGTTCGGGATCCGGATCGGAATGCCTGATCCGGATCGTTCATACATTTCAGAAAACTCAACGTTCGGGATCCGGATCGTGAGATGCTGCGATCCGGATTGAAGTGATGTATGAAACAACAACCTTCGGGATCCGGATCGCTGGCTCTGATCCGGATCTTGAACATGTCCGAACACCAGTTTTTGATTTTTATGCAGTTAAAAACTCTTCCAGGTGTTTCTACACTACAAGAAGTATTCGGATCACCAATAATCTTTAGTTAAACATACCTGATCCTTTTGAATTCTTCTTTCTTGAGATTGAGTTAAATGATCCAACTTTCTTCACTTTCAATCTTCAAGACTTGAACCTTTCACGAAACTACGCCAACTCAAATTCCGTAACAGATCATTGCGAGGCAAAGACTTAAGGTGGATCAACAGTCAAAGCGGACAACCCCTGGCCACAACGAATCAAGACAACCCTAAATCCAGCGATTTTGGATTCGGAAAGGTGATATCTTTCCTTGTCTTAAGTTCTAAATAGCTTATGACTGTATGTAATGCTTTGATTGGTTTTCCTTTCATATTTTTCTGAATCTCTGCATTACATGTTTTCAATGCTCTTTGTTTTTATGTTTTGTTTTTTTAACAAAAGGTTTTTAATGAACAAGTGCATTGAATAAAAAAGGGCTTCACGGTTATTCACTCCAAATTAATTCTATATGGATTATCAACTTTACTCCATAATCATAATCTTGAAGATACTTCATTATAGGAGTTTTTGATATTATAAGCATCAAATTTTAGAAATCATGTGTGATCTTTAGATGCTTAATCTATCTCGGTTGTGTGAATTCACTGTGATAAACGTGAGACAACCGATAGACTAAAATTTGGAATTTGATTCTTTCACGTAAGAGATTGCATTCTTACAAGGGTAAATTAATGAATTGCAAAAGATGTGGAAAGAGTTACATCCGAAAGGAGTGTGAAAACTACCACCACATGTTGGAAAGAGCTGCCACCCCGGTCGTCCGGTTTGTGTGTGAAGCTACCACATGTTATGGATGCTTGAAAAATATTTATGAAATTTTGTTTAGTTGAAGCTTTCGGAGATTTAAATTCAAAGTTCGTATTTTGAACAATCTCCTGGTTGGTATAAGGTGGGATAGTTAAAAGATGCTCAAAGAGCCACCCTTAGGTATTTTAGTGTTTATCTCAATTTGAAAGGGTAGAATTCAAGATTGATGTCACTTGGAAATCTCCGTAAGTCATCTTTGTAAATCCGTTACATCTTGATAGAGTTTGGATCTGAAGATTATTTTTGATGACTTGTGTTTGATGAATATAACATGAAAAACGGTTTATAATGTTTTACCTTTATTTTTCATGATTTTGGAGTAAAGCTTTTTAATTTTTATAATTAATTGGATTGAATGACATCTATGTGATCTCATATTATTTTTAAGCACTTAAATTGTTTTCTTGATGGAATACAAATCGGTAATTCAATTATTTCAAAATCTGGATTTGTTTCAAGAAATTATTTGATTTTTGCTTTCGGCTACCGGTACGCAATCTGTGTTTTTGTTATATACCGGAACTGAGCTTTTATCTCTCTTTCTCTATGAACTAATGCTGTTAGTGATTTCCTTTTGTCTAGTATGTTCACTGTTTGACAATTTGTGACAAAAAGGGGGAGAAGAGAAATGGGGGAGATGAGATCATCGAGATAGGGGGAGACGGAGAAGAGATCATCGAGAATAGGGGGAGACGGAGATGAGATCATCGAGATAGGGGGAGATGATGAAAAAGGAGCCGAAAAACAAAAAGAACCAAAAGGACGAATCAAATGTAGGATTTACATTTAATTTCTAACGACTAACGTTTGATTTTGTTTGGAGTTTTGTTTTGCAGGAATTACATCACTTTAAGACTCCAAGTCCTAAGTCATAGAGTTCGTTCTAAGACTGGTTCAAATGTATTTTTGTTTATTGGATCTTTCACGCAAAGAAAGTCAATGTTTTGGTGATGACATTGAGTTTCGATTTTTTGGTTTAAGATGAGTGTCTTGAGCGTCTTATGTATTTTTGGGTTTTGTCACGAAATTGCCAAAGGGGGAAATTGTTACGGCTTTTTGTGTTGGCATATTTCGTGAGTTGAGTAGTTGAGTTGTTGAGTTGAGTCGGAGTCTTGAAGTGATCAAATTGTCAATCAGCAAACGAAGACTTAGAGAAGATTCAACAAGAGCTCAAGTTGACACTCAGTGTTTTGAGTCTTGAAGATTGAAATAGAAGAATTGTGGATCAATTACATCAATCTTAAGAAAAATGGATTCGGATTGATCAGGTACGTTTAACTAAATAATTTTGGTGATTCGAATACATTTGAGTGGTTTAGAAACACTTGGATAAGTTTTCATTGCTTAAAAATCAAAAACTGGACAAATTGGATGTTTCAGAATTTCTGATCCTGAACCGATCCAGATCAGAATTTCGATCCGGATCAGAATTCCGATCCGGATCCCAAACCTTGTTTTTTCAGGAATTGCTGAAAAAAGACGACGATCAGGATCACTGTAAATCCGATCCGGATCGTCGAGCGAGAAAATTTCTGTTAAGCCAGTTTTTGATGCTTATCTCTTTTCAAAGGTTTTTAAACTATAAATAGACATTTAGGGTTTCCCAAAAACTACCGATTAATGAATTAAACACGTGAGAGCAACCCTAGAGGCTAGGTTTTCATCGTTCTTCTTAATAGCCTCTTTAGGTCAATTCGACGGTTCTTTCAAGAACATATCTTTTGTCGAATTGATCTAGTCTTTGCTTAGAGATTTCTTCTACGGTTCCTCAATGAGAATCTAAGCAAAGGATCACCATCGAAGCCAATATTCTTACCGGCTGAGTTTGCGTCGTGGATTCGACGTGGCATCGTGGATTCGGTGTGCTAAAGGCGTTTCGTGGATTCGAAACGTGTGCTCGTGGATTCGAGTTGCGTTCGTGGATTCGAACGTGTGCAGTGGATGTGCAATCGGTGAGCGCAAGGTCCGAAGAAGTTGAAGGAGGGGTTTGAGTCCGTGGAGTCGGTAATCACCTTGTTATTCTTCTTTTCTTAGTGGATTGTTATTGCGTGTTGGTCCCGTGGTTTTTCTCTTGGATTGGAGTTTCCACGTATATCTTGGTGTGCTATTTTTATTTTCCGCATTGGTTTTTATTTTGCACTGAGATTGGTTTTATAAGTATTACACCTATTCACCCCCCCTCTAGTTGTTTGATAGTACCTATTTAGATCCTTGGGGATCCAAAAACCAACAGTATGTGCTCGAATGTCGATCTAGTGTGGTTAAAGTGATGTGTGTATGATTATTGTAGTCGGGACGCCGTGCATATACAAAGGAGACTCTGCCCGTTTGCAGTGTGAATTTGTATATGCGGCGGGTCTGGGCACGCACTGGGGAAGAACGGTTTCAAAAAAAAATGTATGCAAAATTGAGAGCTAAACAGTGACGTTTCTTCCGCGTGTTTAAAACCCCCGGGGCGTGACAAGAGAGCATCTCCCGGGGTATCGCCAGTAGTACCTCCCGCCGTGACATTGTCGACTTCGACCCAGTTTGCACTGTGAGTAGTGCAGGAGCAGCGAGAGTTGCTGATCGGTTGTAGTACATCCGCCAGTTTCATTCCCCGCAGCTTTCGGGGCAGAGTTTGGAGCCTTGGAAGACCGGGAACTAGATTGCTGCTATGGAAATGTTGTTTGAGGATTTGTTCATCCAGGAGAAGCAACAGGTGCACTTGGTTATGCACTTTTGGATAAAGACGCCGAGAGTTGGTGGCGTCGAGTTCGTCCTGATGGACCACCAGGAGCGTAGTTGAGGACTTGGAGCGAGTTTTTACGATTGTTGAGCAGAGTACCCCATGTTGCCCAGGATGAGGCCCAGAAGATTGATCATGTTTGAGAGGGGACTGTAGCGGGATATCTATCTCTGTGGGCATTCTCGGCGAGCGCCAACTTCAGATGCAGCGATTGTGCATGCTCGATGGATTGACCGAGGATCAGTGATCACGTCCAAGAGGGACGAGGAGCGAGGGACCAGCTCCGGAGTGAGACGTCCGGTATCGTCTGATTTGGGGACTGTCGAGTGGATCGAGGTTGCCATGATTCCAGTCTCAAGATCATGGGTCTCAGGGGAGACAGAGACCAAGAGGTTCTCGACAGTCGAGGCACCGGCAGTAGTGTCAGGATGGGTATGTCTTTTGCGGTGGGCCGCATTTATCGCCATAGTGTGACCTCAGGCAGGGGCGATGCTTTTCATGTGAATAGTCGGGACATCTTCAGGCGGAGTGTCCCAGAGTAGTGCTTTTGGAATTGCCGCTTGCGACGGCACCCCCACTACCCTCCTTTAGGATGAAGAGGTTCATCCGACTTACCGGTAGGCTGATGGAGCCGTGATGCCGAGGCAGATAGAGCGATGGCCACCAGCATCTAGTGGATGAGAATTGTGCAGCCGGTTAGAGGGTGCCAGGATAGTGGATCGCGTCTTACCAGGTGTGGTTTTTCTTACGGTCGTCGGAGTTAGAGCATGGTTGATGCCGACACCGCTGGTGTGTGTTTTACTAGAGCGGAGGTAGCTTCGCGTGGGCCAGAGAGGGGACTGTTGGCTTGTGCACGTGAGGATCAGGTTCCAGATCACGTATAACACATGGATGAGTGTTGCCAGTCCTGCCCAGTGCAGATAGGACCTTGGATTTGATCCATTGAGTTTTTAGTCCTACATCAGCTTCGGGATGTTGATATGAGGTTGGATAGGGATTGGTTATCCCAATGTTATGCTACCATGGATTGTCGAGAGAGGACAATGACCCTCCGTGGACCAGGTCAGAAGGTGTGTGTTTATAGAGGATGCTAGAGCACGACAGAGTTTGAGTCGTGGTCGTATCGCTTTGCTAGCGACTGTAGAAGAGGTGCCTACTGCGGCATCGGGACTAAAGAATATCCTTATCGCCCGTGTGATCCCGGGTGAGAGTTTACCTGATCTGATGTTGAAGCCGCCGTTTAGCGAGATTGTGATCGAGATAGTGATCGACGTGGTTTTGGAAACCGCGCCGACTTCGGCAGCACCTCTTGGAATATCACCGTGAGACAGAGAGAGAGAGCTGATAGCGCAGTTGCGGGATTTGATGGATCAAGAGGTCTGTGTGACCCAGTACCATGTCGTGGGAATACGACAGTGAGGATCAGAGAGATTTATATTTGGATATGATGCAACACCGTTGATACACGGTGGTGATGCCATGCCGTTGGTACACGGCAGTGATGCCACATTGTGGATACACAACAGTGAGGGTTCTATGATGGTTTGAGCACAGACAGGTTGGATTGTGGTTTGGTAGATGCCTTTGGGAGTTTGATAGCTTTATGGAATCATATAGCCAAGGGCTGGGCCCAGGTAGTGTTCAGAACCAGGTAGGGGCACTATGAGTTACAGCGCGGTCATGTGGATTGACTAATGCCCTGCCGCCTTTAGGACTTGAGGAAATCGAGTGTTCCAGCTGTGTTTGGACAGGTTGGTAGCCGTACCCGTCGTGGATACTTGGATTTATTTCCGAGATGACATAGAGCATGAGAAGCACTTGAGGATAGTGCTGCAACTTCTAAGAGAGAGGAAGTTGTTTGCCAAGTTGTGAGAGTTTGCGTTTTGACTTCGGAAGGTTCTGTGGGTAGGCCATGTGAATTCAGCTGCAAGACTGACTGAGGACCCAATGAAGAGTGATGCCGTTGGGAATTAGCCTAAGCCTACGTTTGTGACAGAGGTCAAAGGCTTTTGGACTAAGCAAGGCCAGTATAGCTTCAAGGAGATAAAGCTGAGGAGGATATCAGCATGGATATAGATGTTGCATGTGATAGAGAGAGCATGGAGTTATCCATAGACCCTAGAACCTGAAGTACTTGGTTACTCAGGAGGATTTTGGTTGAGGCAATGCCGGTGGACAGAGTTATTGGAGCTGTATGATTGATTTAGTATATTATTATCCCGGCATGGACATTATGGTCAGGTACGCCTTGTCTAGGCGAGCAGTGCAACCTTGGAATGAGGTGATCGAATTAGGGGATTCCACTTTTAGAACTTGGGAGTTGAGAGTTAGGGGTTGAGCGTTGTTCTCGATGTTGAACTTCTTCCCCCGTGGATGGATGTGAGAGTATATTGGTGGAACTTGATGTTACGGAATTTAAGTTGGCGTATTTCGTGAATTCGGTTAAGTCTTGAAGATTGAAGGTAAAGAAGGTTGGATCATATAACTCAATCTCAAGAAAGAAGAATTCAAAAGGATCAGGTATGTTTAACTTAATATCTTTGGTGATCCGAATACTTCTTATAGTGTAGAAACACTTAGATGAACTTGTAATTGCATAAATATCGAAAACTGGACATGGGACATGTTCAGGATCCGGATCAGACTTTGCAATCCGGATCCCGAAGATTGTTCGTTCATACACCAGTTCAATCCGGATCGTAGCTTCCTTTGATCCGGATCCCGAACACTGGTTTACCATTTTATTTGAACGATCCGGATCAGGCTTTTCAATCCGGATCCCGAATGTTGATGTTTGGTGAACTGTATGAACGATCCGGATCAGGCACTTCGATCCGGATCCCGAACCTTCGTTTTTCTGGAAACTGTTTTTCTCGCTACTGCAATACGGATCGCCGATCTCCGATCCGGATCGTCGTCATGTAAAATTCCAGAAAAGGATAGTTTTTGATCCTTATCTTTTTCCAAGGGTTTCTAACCTATAAATAGACCCTATGATTCTTTTTCTAGGGCTAATCCAATAATCCAAAAAGAAGCCGCTAAGCCTAAAAGCCGTCATCTTTTATACGGCCTAAGATCCACATATAGAGAAGAAAGGAAATCATAGATTCTATCTTATGTTTCTTCATCTATATTGATTGATTTGATTCTAGGTTTTCATACTCACATTTTCAGTAGAATCAAATCAATGAATACTTAGATGGTATTTCCGATCTATTTCTAATCTAAGTATTCGGCGGATCATCACCACCCAAAAAACAACGATTTACCCCAAATCGGCGCGTGGACTCGCGTGGCCTTGTGGATTCAAGGTGCTACCGCTCTCGTGGATTCGGAGCGAGGTACGTTCGTGGATTCGAAGCGTGCTACTGGGTGAAGACCGTGGATTCGGTCGGACGTCGTGGACTCGACGTTGGACGCCGTGGATTTGGCGTTGGACGCAGATCGTGGATTCGAGAAGCGTCGTGGAGCAAGCGGAGAAGATCAACTAGGAGCGTATGGAAAAGGTTGAGTCGTCTGTGAGTACGGTATATCACCTTGTACGTGTTTAATTCTAGTGGATTTCACCGTGTTATCGGTCCCGTGGTTTTTTACTCCGGTTTGGAGTTTTCCACGTAAAAATCTCTGCGTGTTATTTATTTTTTTCCGCATTGGGTTTTATATCGCAAAGATTTTTGAGTGTTTATTGTTTACACCTATTCACCCCCCTCTAGGTGTTTTTTCCCCTATTTAGATCCTATTATACATAACCCAACAAGTGGTATCAGAGCAGGAATAGGGTTGTAAACAATGGTTGAAGGTGGAAATATCAACAGACCTTCGTTCTTCGATGGAACAAATTATGCGTACTGGAAAGTACGGATGAAAGCCTTTTTAATTTCCATCGACGAACGGGTGTGGCAATCAATTGAATTAGGATGGACTAATCCAACTGAAATTATTGGTGATGTTCGCACCATCAAACCTAGGTCGAAATGGACCAAGGAAGAGATAGATTTTTCTTCTTATAATGGCAAAGGAATTAATGCTTTATTTAATGCCTTATCTCAAACAGAGTTCTCTCGCGTCTCGGCATGTGAGACTGCGAAAGAAATCTGGGATGTTCTTCAAGTTACGCATGAGGGAACTAACCTTGTGAAGATTCAGAAACTGCAAATGCTTACGAGCAAGTTTGACTCTATTTTCATGGCAGAAAATGAATCTTTCACAGACTATTACACACGATTGCAAGACATCGTAAACTCATGTGCTAACTTGGGAGAGAAGATTCCAGAATTTAAAGTTGTAAGAAAAATATTAAGAACTCTTCCTGAAAGATTTCCTTCCAAGGTTACAGCCATTGAAACTATTAAACACCCGGACGAAATCCGTGTAGAAGAATTACTTGGTTCTTTACAAACATATGAAATGACATTTCCTACTAACTATTCTTCGGGAAAGGCATCCTCTTCTAAGTCTTCAGGTTATGCGTTGAAAACAACAAAAGATGAAGACGCGGATTCATCCTCCTCAGGCGATGACGAGAACCTATCTATGGAGGACTTTGAGAAGCAGCTTGCTCTCTTGACAAGAAGATTTCGCGGAAACTTTCGAAGGGGTAACTCAAGCAAAACTCCATCCTTCGTAAAGTCGAAGAAAGGCAAAGGTTCTTCAAGTTACAAGTCAAGAAAGCAAGAGGGTTTTTCTAAGGATAAGAAAAGCACAAAAGGACAAGTCCAATGCTTCAAGTGCCGAGGATACGGCCATATCTCAACGGAATGTCCAAATAAGAATCCGTCCAAGAAGAAGGCGATGCAAGCCGTCACTTGGGATGACACCTCATCGTCAAATGAGTCATCATCAAGTGATGAAGAAGATAACGCAACGGCGTTCCACGCGTCCACATCTTCACCCTTCATGTGCTTAATGGCAAGTACATCCGAGTCATTGTCCAACTCCACTGTTGAAAAGATTGCAACGGACGATGAATCGGATGATTCGGAAGGTGAAGATTTTGCTCTAGCCTATCACAGACTTTTGAGGGATTCAAAGAAACTGGCTAAGCAAAACAAGGGGTTGAGAGGGAGATTGCAGGATCTCGAAGAAGAAGTAAAAAGGGTAACTTCTCTCTCGACCGATCTTGAAGTGGAAAGGGATAATCTGATAAAAGCAAATGTTTCCCTTCAAGAGTCCAATGAGCAACTCGAGAAGAATTATATAGATATGGTGAACAAAGCGAATTACTTCTTGAAGCTCAACGGCGAGGCTCGACAGGAAAAATTGGAAATGACAGAGACCATTCTCCAACTCAAGGATGACTTACAGCGATTTTCATCAGGAAGGAGTAAGTTGGATAAGCTTCTTGATCTTGGTCAATCAAACAAGTTCGGCCTCGGATACAATCGAACTGAAGACAATTTTAGTTCGGTTGGGACAGTTTTTGTGCCTTAGTCGGTATCTCCTCCTCCGACACCGGAATTCACGACAAGCAACGACAACAAGCCTACTTCACCCTCCTCGGAATCGTCAAGCACTAAGGTATGTTTTCGTTGTAATTTTGCAGGGCACATAAGGAGAAATTGCAAGATGGGAGCCAAACGCTCAACTCAAGCACTTCTTGCAACGACTACCAAAAGGGTGATTCCTCGGAAATCAAATGCAAATTCTTTGAAGGAAAAAAGCCTCGTTAGTTCATCAAACAAGACGACGACGTCAAGGAAAAGTGACGGATCAAACAAGACGCTTTCACCAAAGGTATCAACCTCACAATCATTTCCGACGTACACCAAAACTCGAAAGGTTTGGGTACGCAAAGGTGAAGTTTTCCCTTGTCTTGTTACAAATATTTCCTTGCATGCATATGATAATTCGTCTTGGTATCTGGATAGCGGCTGTTCCCGTCACATGACCGGTGACAAAAACTGTTTTCAAAATTTTGAGAAAATCTCCGGAGGACTTGTAGTTTTCGGAGACGGTCAGTCTTCCAAAATTGTTGGAAAAGAAACAGTAGCTATTCCAGATGGCCCGATTCTGAATAATGTGTTATTTGTTGATGGGCTTAAGACTAACCTCATTAGTATCAGTCAACTTTGTGACAATGGTTTTTCTGTTAATTTTTCATCTGTTGAATGCATTGTAACTGATAAGGATCATGTTTTGTTTTTAAAAGGGGTTAGATCTGAAAACAATTGTTATGTTGTTCCCAATAAAATTTCTGAAAATTGTAACTTAGCCTCTTTGAATAATGAAACGCTTTGGCATGAAAGGCTAGGTCACATAAATTTTAAGGAACTTGCTAGAATTTCAAACAAGGACGTGGTCAAGGGGGTTCCTAAACTTTCACTTGAACAAAACATTGTGTGTGGTGGTTGTCAAAAGGGAAAACAATCTAGGACTGCACACAAGAACTTGAATCACGTCGGTACCAAACGGCCCTTGGAATTATTGCATATGGATCTTATGGGGCCGACACGTCAACCATCCTTGGGAGGTAAATGGTATATTTTTTTATTGGTTGATGATTTCTCTAGGTATTCTTGGGTAGCATTTTTAAAAGAGAAAGCTGATACTTTTGATTCTTTTCACGAGATTTGCCTTCGTATTATGATTGAAAAGAACGAAAAGATCATTCGTGTTAGAAGTGATAGAGGTGGAGAATTCATAAATTCTAAATTCATTGATTTTTGCACTTCCAACGGCATTAAGCATGAATTCTCAGCACCCTATACACCTCAACAGAATGGTGTTGTCGAGCGCAAAAACCGGGTTGTTCAAGAGATGGCACGTGTTATGCTTCATAGCCGGAATTTACCGCTACATTTTTGGGCTGAAGCTGTGAACACTGCAATCTATGATATTAATCGAGTTTATTTGTGCCCGAGAACGTTAAATACAGCATATGAACTATGGTGTTGTAGAAAACCCAACATCAAATATTTTCGCATCTTTGGGAGTCGATGTTACATTTTACATGACCGCAAAAATCTTGGAAAATTTGACTCTCGAAGTGACGAAGGGATTTTCTTGGGGTATTCTACAAATAGTAGAGCATATCGGGTATTTAACTTGGAATCTAAAACGATCGTAGAATCTATAAATGTTAAAGTAGATGAAGCTTTCCACTTTGCATCTGATAAATCTACCCCTGATATCTCTCTTGATGATGATACTCCTGTAAGTGCATCTTCTCATGATAATACTTCCAATATTAATGATGCATCTAATGGTTCTTCAAGTTTATCTGATGTGCAGGAATCATCTCATGTACCTCCGAGTACTCCATTACAACATACGTTACGCATCTCCAAGGATCATCCTGAATCAAACATCATTGGAGACCCACAAGAAGGAGTCAAAACTCGGAGACAGTTGGTTTGTGGATTCGCTTGTTACGTTTTCATGATCGAACCAAAGAATATCGATGAAGCTCTTCAGGATGACTACTGGATTGAAGCAATGCAGGAAGAGCTCCATTAGTTTGAACGCAACAAAGTCTGGGAATTAACGACGCCTCCGAAGCAACACAATGTGATCGGTACTAAATGGATTTTCAAGAACAAGAAAAATGAGGATGGTACCATCATCAGGAACAAAGCACGTTTAGTTGCTCAAGGCCGCTCTCAAATAGAAGGTATAGACTTTGATGAAACGTTCGCCCCTGTAGCTAGACTCGAGTCCATTCGTATCTTATTCGCTATTGCTTGTCACTTTAAAATAAAACTCTTTCAAATGGACGTTAAGAGCGCGTTTTTAAATGGGTTTTTAAATGAGGAAGTTTATGTGGCTCAACCGAAAGGTTTTGTAGACTGTAAACTACCTAACCATAGTTTTCGTTTGAAAAAGGCTCTATACGGTTTAAAACAAGCACCGCGAGCGTGGTACGAAACGTTGACAAAGCACCTTTTGGAGAAGGGCTATACTCGAGGGGGAGCAGATCGGACTCTCATTGTGAAGCATTATCAAAATAACTTTATTGTTGCACAAATCTATGTCGATGACATTGTGTTTGGAGCAACAAAGGATAATGATGCTTCTAAATTCGCAGAAACCATGGAAAGCGAATTTGAGATGTCTATGATGGGGGAACTGACATACTTTCTTGGATTTCAAGTGAAACAAAATGGTGAAGGCATCCATCTGTGTCAATCCAAGTATGCGAAGGAGTTGGTAAAGAAATTCGGATTAGAAGATTCTGAAGATTTTCCTACTCCTATGGAAACTAGCAATAAGGGATTAGGAAGTGAATCTCTTAGTGAGAATGTAGACAAGAAACTTTATCGCAGCATGATTGGAAGTCTACTTTACCTCACAGCTAGTCGCCCGGATATATCCTTTATGTTGGGTTATGTATAATAGGATCTAAATAGAGAAAAAAACACCTAGAGGGGGGTGAATAGGTGTAAACAATAAACACTCAAAAATCTTTGCGATATAAAACCCAATGCGGAAAAATAAATAACACGCAGAGATTTTTACGTGGAAAACTCCAAACCGGAGTAAAAAACCACGGGACCGATAACACGGTGAAATCCACTAGAATTAAACACGTACAAGGTGATATACCGTACTCACAGACGACTCAACCTTTTCCATACGCTCCTAGTTGATCTTCTCCGCTCGCTCCACGACGCTTCTCGAATCCACGATCTGCGTCCAACGCCGAATCCACGGCGTCCAACGTCGAGTCCACGACGTCCGACCGAATCCACGGTCTTCACCCAGTAGCACGCTTCGAATCCACGAACGTACCTCGCTCCGAATCCACGAGAGCGGTAGCACCTTGAATCCACAAGGCCACGCGAGTCCACGCGCCGATTTGGGGTAAATTGTTGTTTTTTGGGTGGTGATGATCCGCCGAATACTTAGATTAGAAATATATCGGAAATACCATCTAAGTATTCATTGATTTGATTCTACTCAAAATGTGAGTATGAAAACCTAGAATCAAATCAATCAATATAGATGAAGAAACATAAGATAGAATCTATGATTTCCTTTCTTCTCTATATGTGGATCTTAGGCCGTATAAAAGATGACGGCTTTTAGGCTTAGCGGCTTCTTTTTGGATTATTGGATTAGCCCTAGAAAAAGAATCATAGGGTCTATTTATAGGTTAGAAACCCTTGGAAGAAGATAAGGATCAAAAACTATCCTTTTGTAGAATTTTTACATGACGACGATCCGGATCGGAGTTCGGCGATCCGGATTGCAGTAGCGAGAAAAACAGTTTCCAGAAAAACGAAGGTTCGGGATCCGGATCGAAGTGCCTGATCCGGATCGTTCATACAGTTCACCAAACATCAACGTTCGGGATCCGAATTGAAAAGCCTGATCCGGATCGTTCAAATAAAATGGTAAACCCAGTGTTCGGGATCCGGATCAAAGGAAGCTACGATCCGGATTGAACTGGTGTATGAACGAACAACCTTCGGGATCCGGATTGCAAAGTCTGATCCGGATCCTGAACATGTCCCATGTCCAGTTTTGATATTTATGCAATTACAAATCCATCCAAGTGTTTCTACACTATAAGAAGTATTCGGATCACCAAAGATATTAAGTTAAACATACCTGATCCTTTTGAATTCTTCTTTCTTGAGATTGAGTTATATGATCCAACCTTCTTTACCTTCAATCTTCAAGACTTAACCGAATTCACGAAATACGCCAACTTAAATTCCGTAACACTTTAGTGTTGGGATTTGCGCGAGATATCAATCAGCACCAAAGGAGGTTCACCTGAAAGCGGTGAAACGGATCATCCGGTACATCAAAGGAACCATTAATTTCGGAATTTGGTATCCTATGGGAACAAGTCTAGATATTATTGGATACTCAGATGCCGATTGGGCAGGATCTGTGGATGATCGGAAAAGTACGAGTGGTGCATGTTTTTATCTTGGCCATTGTCTTGTTGCATGGCAAAGTAAAAAGCAAAACTGCATTGCACTCTCGACTGCCGAAGCGGAATACATCTCAGCGGGTAGTTGTTCAACTCAACTCATTTGGATGAAAAGCGTGTTGAGCGACTTCCGGATTTCAGCAACTTCGGTAACTGTTTTATGTGACAACACTAGTGCTATAAACATTTCAAAAACCCTGTGTTGCACTCTAGAACAAAACACATTGAACTTAGATATTATTTTCTTAGAGAGCTAGTTCAATCAAATATTCTTCAAATTTCCTACATTTCAACTGAAGATCAATTAGCTGACTTGTTAACAAAACCTTTGGATCAAAACGTTTTATTCATTTGCGTAAAGCAATTGGAATGCTTTCCTTGAAATAACCTCTTTTTGAAACTTTTGTTTAGGTTAGGTTTGTTTTTGTGTTTTTGTTCATCATCTATGCTTAGACATAGAACATTAATTGAGCATTAGTTTTTATTGACTTTAACTGCATCCTTTTATATATTTAGAAATCTATTATGCCTTTGGATATCATAATATTTCATTTGATGCAATGATCATTTATGTCAATTACACTCATCTTTGTTTTGATCAAAGTCAATTTCTCTCTCAATGATCTCTTGGTATAGTTTTTATCTTATTTGACTGTTTAGTCGAGTATGAAATCGAGATCAATATTTGGTTGAATACTTTATATCTTAAATAATTGATAGCCAATTGAGGGGGAGTCAAAGAAAAAGTATTATGCTCAAAAGATGTGGAAAGAGTTACATCCCAATGAGGAGTGTGAAAACTACCACCACATGGAGGAAAGAGCTACCACCTCGGTCGTCCGAGTACTGTGTGCAGCTACCACATGTATACCAAGCAAGGTTTTTTCAAGTTTGATTAAATAAAATGCATGTTGAAATACTTGACTCTGTCAAAATTTCAAGGTTGGTATAAGGTGGGATTTTAATGAAAGATGCTCAAAGAGCCACTCTCTTCAATAAATTGACTAGATATTATATCTAACTTATCTGGGATTTCAGACATCTATTGATCTTTTGTATTTCATTTTCTTTACCGAATGATGATTTGATAAAGGCATTCACGTAGATCAAGTTAGACTGTAATTGAAGTTGTTCAACTTTAAGGGATTTAATTTTTATAAATTTCGTTTCATTTGTTGGATGTTATTGATAGATTTGGCATAATCTATTTCTTGTTGTATGAAACGATGATTTTCGTTTAAAGTTGATACACAAAAGTGCTTACAATCTTTTTCTGGTTTTTCTAGAATTTCTCTGAAATTTTCTAAAGAAAAAGTTGGAGCCGATCCGGATTGGACCTGCCAATCCGGATCCCGAACGCAGATATTCTTCTGCGGGCAGCCGATCCGGATTGGACCTGCCGATCCGGATCCCGAACGCAGTTTTCTCTGCGGGTAGCCGATCCGGATCGTAATCACGAACTGATCCGGATCGCGGCTAGGGTTTTATATAGAACAAAAGGGTTTTGATTCTTTTTACTCCAATCTTTTGTTCCAAAGTTTCCAGAGCTTCTCTCTCTAGAATTCATCCATCTTGGAAGCTTTCAAACTCAAGTTCTTCGACTCCAAGTAAGTTTTATTGATCAAAATCTCGGTTTTTCACAGTTTTTCATATTCTTCCTCAAAACGTGATGAAATTCTTGTATCTATTTCGTTTGTGGATGGTTTTTGATCAAATTTCTTTTGAAATAAGAACTCTGGGTAGATTAGTTTTGATTATATGCTAGGTATTCTCATGATAAACGGATTTTTGGCCTTCGATTTCAAAAATTTCGGTTTTAGGGCATATAATGGGAATTTTCGAAAATCATGCAATTGATCTATTTTTAAAATTCCTTTTGCAAAACTAATTTGATTCTTAGTCTCTCTACACGATAATGATTGTTTGGGTACAATTTTTCTAATTTTTGAAAATTAATAATTTTTTCGTGTTCTTGAGTTGTTTCTCACAGGATTTCTTTTCACAAGAAACCAATAGCAATGGTGATCACCTGGATCATTTTTCTTCTGGCTGCTATGGTACATACGAGAGACACTGTCAAGCCCAAGAGGGCTAAGAAAGCGAAGAAAACTAAAGATGATTCCGATACAGAATCTGAAACGGAATCAATTGATTGGGATGAGCTTCAAGTTGAAGCAACAACTGTTCCCACTGCTTCAAAGGGAAAAGCGCCTGCCAAGAAATCAAAGGCTCCTCCTACTGCTGCTGAAAAAGGCAAAGCTCCAATGGAAGAAACTTCTGGGAAGACAAGAAGAAAAAGTGTTGCTCGCAAAAGAGGGAGTGCTCGAGGAATTTCCATTGAGCAACCAGTTGATAGCCAACCATCTCCACAAGACTTTATCAGCTCTGCTAGGATAAAGGACTTTGAGAACAGGGAATGCATTGGCGAAAGGCATGTTAATGTCAAAGCCTTGAAGGAAAGATCTCCGCCATTTGGGACTCTGTATGACCAGACAGGTCTTGCTCCCATTTGCGATTTCCCGAGACCACTGGGTATTGTCTTCACTCAGTGAGGATGTTCTATCAAAATGCTTGCTATCTCGTTGATCAGGAGAGCGGACGTCGAGACTTTCAAACATTGGTCAAGAATGTTAAGATTAAAGTAACGCCTCAACTGATTGGAGAGGTATTAGGGATGAAGGCCCGAGCTGATGGCGCTCATTATCTGAAGAATCAAATCTTCAACACCAACTCCTGGAGAGTGGTAGTTGATGGCATCTGTCTTCCCGATACTCCGTCAGCAGGAAACTCAGTCTTTTCAAAGAGCTACGACCTGAGTATCGCTACTTAAACTTCATTGTTTGCTATAACGTCCTTCCAAATATGAACACGAAGGTTCTTCGGTGGGATAGGATGTTATTCCTTTATCTTCTTGGAAACCCCACAGCAGCAATGGGAGCAAACTTAAACATTCCTTACATCATCTGGGCGAGGATGGCTCGCTATGTGGAACATGCTCACCCTTCAGAGAGACTACCTTATCCAATGATCATTATGCACATTCTTCGCAAATTTAAAGCTGACACAAGTGCGAGTTCCTACATGCACAGTCTAGGAACGATCAATGAAACAACAATTGTAAAGTCTCTCTCGACAAAGCAAGACGAGCCCATATTACCTCCTCACCGACAACGAGCACAACAACAACAAGCGACAACCTCTGCACCGGCAGCAACTCCTCCAGTCCAACAGCACATGCAGCACAACGAGCACCTCCATCAACTTCTGATGATGATGCATCAGTTACCTCAATCTATAAAGAACAGCAAAGGCTCTCCAACGAGCAAGAACGTATATCAAATGAACTTATTGAGGTAAAGGAAGAAATAAAGAAGGTAAACAAGAATCAGTCATCAATGAACAAACGATTAAAGAAAATCTTCCAAATTCTCGGCTGTATCAGTTCGGATGAGTCTGAATAATCCGTATCCTTCAAATTTCTTTTTCTTATGCATATTTTTAATCCTTCTCTTGTGCAGTTTTTTTTAAGTTTTAGTTTTTAGTTTTAGTTCTCAAACTTTTGGTACTTGAACTGTTAACTATTCTCTCCATTTTGGTAATTTTTGGCTAACTTTTGTGACAAAAAGGGGGAGAGGAGAAGTATAAACAATGATACAATGTTTGTGAGAAACTTGAAACTATAGAGGTAAGTATAACCTCAACTTGAAAGGTAAGTAGAACTCAACTTTTGGTTTTCATTTGTGTTTGAATGCATGCCTCGACTAACTATTCGACTAACTATTTGGGCATGTAATATAACTAACAAGTTGATGTTCACTAACATGACATTTGGATTTTGATTGCATAGAAGATATGTTGGTGTTTTAACTATGATCAATTTACATATCTGAATGTACAAATGTCATGGTAAGTATAAATGAGTATAAACTTCATCTCTGTATGTGGTTTTGAATGATATAAAATTCTTGAGGTATCTAACGATTTTTTTGTCAAGAATATTTCTTTTGCAGAGAGTACAGATGTCTAAGTCTAGAGTCTGTTTTAGGAGTTTAACTCATGTATTTTATTTTTGGATCTCCATTGTAAATTTTTGTTGTATGGTGATAGCAACAAAATATCTTTTGAATTTTCTTGAGTGGATCTATGTTTTGTCACGAAACCGCCAAAGGGGGAGATTGTTACGGAATTTAAGTTGGCGTATTTCGTGAATTCGGTTAAGTCTTGAAGATTGAAGGTAAAGAAGGTTGGATCATATAACTCAATCTCAAGAAAGAAGAATTCAAAAGGATCAGGTATGTTTAACTTAATATCTTTGGTGATCCGAATACTTCTTATAGTGTAGAAACACTTGGATGAACTTGTAATTGCATAAATATCAAAAACTGGACATGGGACATGTTCAGGATCCGGATCAGACTTTGCAATCCGGATCCCGAAGGTTGTTCGTTCATACACCAGTTCAATCCGGATCGTAGCTTCCTTTGATCCGGATCCCGAACACTGAGTTTACCATTTTATTTGAACGATCCGGATCAGGCTTTTCAATCCGGATCCCGAACGTTGATGTTTGGTGAACTGTATGAACGATCCGGATCAGGCACTTCGATCCGGATCCCGAACCTTCGTTTTTCTGGAAACTGTTTTTCTCGCTACTGCAATCCGGATCGCCGATCTCCGATCCGGATCGTCGTCATGTAAAATTCCAGAAAAGGATAGTTTTTGATCCTTATCTTTTTCCAAGGGTTTCTAACCTATAAATAGACCCTATGATTCTTTTTCTAGGGTAATCCAATAATCCAAAAAGAAGCCATAAGCCTAAAAGCCGTCATCTTTATACGGCCTAAGATCCACATATAGAGAAGAAAGGAAATCATAGATTCTATCTTATGTTTCTTCATCTATATTGATTGATTTGATTCTAGGTTTTCATACTCACATTTTGAGTAGAATCAAATCAATGAATACTTAGATGGTATTTCCGATCTATTCTAATCTAAGTATTCGGCGGATCATCACCACCCAAAAAACAACGATTACCCCAAAATCGGCGCGTGGACTCGCGTGGCCTTGTGGATTCAAGGTGCTACCGCTCGTGGATTCGGAGCGAGGTACGTTCGTGGATTCGAAGCGTGCTACTGGGTGAAGACCGTGGATTCGGTCGGACGTCGTGGACTCGACGTTGGACGCCGTGGATTCGGCGTTGGACGCAGATCGTGGATTCGAGAAGCGTCGTGGAGCGAGCGGAGAAGATCAACTAGGGCGTATGGAAAAGGTTGAGTCGTCTGTGAGTACGTATATCACCTTGTACGTGTTTAATTCTAGTGGATTTCACCGTGTTATCGGTCCCGTGGTTTTTTACTCCGGTTTGGAGTTTTCCACGTAAAAATCTTGCGTGTTATTTATTTTTCCGCATGTTTGGTTTATATCGCAAAGATTTTTGAGTGTTTATTGTTTACACCTATTCACCCCCCTCTAGGTTTTTTTCCCCTATTTAGATCGATTATTACATAACCACACTTGAGCATTTAGTTGCTAAGGAGCAAGGAGTGTTATGCCAATGGAGGCTTAGAGTTTGGATTTGGAGACCATGATTTGGGGAAGCCGCTATCCGCAGGGATTTGTAAGATTCGAGTTTACGCGGGGAGCTTGGTTCGCGAGTATTTATCTGGTTGGAAGAAGTGTATTTGATCACCAATGTTTCTGGATTTCACTTTTTGGGCATTTGACGATATCGAGTTATCATGAGCAGCGATGCACTTCTTGCTCGTGATTGAAGCTAAGGAATGTGCAGCGGTTATACTTTTGATAAAGGTTCCGTGGAGCTTTATTGAGAGAAAGGCCATTAGAGAGCCTGAGGCTGAGTGGGTATTCCTGTTCATATCGGATTGAGAATTCTCCTAAGATTTAGACTTATTCGGGTTTCGAGGACGAAACCCTTAACCATTTTAAGGGGGGAGAGTGTAGAGAACCGGGACCTTGTAGAGCCACCGACCCCGCGAGATGGCGTGGGCGGAGAAATCGCGGTTGGGGCGGTGTTCCATTTGTTCTTACAGTTGAGATCGGATTGATTCGGATCGACGTGGAAGCTTCGGGATGAAAAGTGGAGCTAGCGGCATCGAAACTTGGAAACCAGTTTAAAT
>CM055070.1:32562840-32607706 GCA_029204045.2 Tillandsia leiboldiana | reverse complement strand
CCCGTCGTGGATACTTGGATTTATTTCCGAGAGGACATAGAGCATGAGAGCACTTGAGGATAGTGCTGCAACTTCTAAGAGAAGAGGAAGTCGTGGTTGCCAAGTGTGGAGATTTGGCGTTTTGACTTCGGGAAGGTTCTGTGGGTAGGCCATGTGAATTCAGCTGCAAAGATGACTGGGGAACCCAATGAAGAGTGATGCCGTTGGGATTAGCTAAGCATACGTTTGTGACAGAGGCAAAGGCTTTGGGACTAAGCAAGGCCAAGTATTAGCTTTCAAGGATATAAAGCTGAGAGGATATCAGCAGGCTATAGATGTGCATGTGATAGAGAGAAGCAGGAGTTATAATAGACCTAGAACCTGAAGTACTTGGTTAATCAGGAGGATTTTGGTTGAGGCAATGCGGTGGACAGAGTTCTTGGAGCTGTTGATTGATTTAGTATATATTATCACGGCATGGACAGTATGGTCAGGTACGCCTTGTCTAGGCGACGCAGTGCAAAACATTGGAATAGAGGGTGATCGAATTAGGGGATCCACTTTTAGAACTTGGGAGTGAGAGTTAGGGGTGAGCGTGTTCTCGTGTTGACGTCTTCCCCCGTGGATGGAGTGAGAGTATATTGGTGGAACTTGATGGTACGGATTTAAGTGGCGTTATCGTGAATTCGGTTAAGTCTTGAAGTTGAAGGTATAAAGAATGTTGGATCATATAACTTCAATCTCAAGAAAGAGAATTCAAAGCGATCAGGTTGTTTAACTTAATATCTTTGGTGATCCGAAATACTTCTTATTAGTGTTTTAGAAACACTTAGAGAAATTGTAATGATAAAATATCGAAAACTGGACATGGGACTGTTCAGGATCCGGATCAGACTTTGCAATCCGGATACCCGAAGATTGTCGTGTCTTACACCAGTTCAATCCGGACGTAGCTTCTTGATCCGGATCCCGAACACTGGTTACCCATTTTATTTGAATGATCCGGATCAGCCCTTTTCAATAGGATCCCGAATGTTGATGTTGGTGAATGTATGCAACGAATCCGGATCAGGCACTTCGATCCGGGGATCCGAACCTTCGTTTTTCTGGAAACTGTTTTTCTCGCTACTGCAATACGGATCGCCGATCTCCGATTCCGGATCGTCGTCATGTAAAATTCCAGAAAAGGATAGTTTTTGATCCTTATCTTTTTCAAGGGTTTCTAACCTATAAATAGACCCTATGATTCTTTTTTCTAGGGCTAATCCAATAATCCAAAAAGAAGCCGCTAAGCCTAAAAGCCGTCATCTTTTATACGGCCTAAGATCCACATATAGAGAAGAAAGGAATCATAGATTCTATCTTATGTTTCTTCATCTATATTGATTGATTTGATTCTAGGTTTTCATACTCCACATTTTCAGTAGAATCAAATCAATGAATACTTAGATGGTATTTCCGATCTATTTCCTAATCTAAGTATTCGGCGGATCATCACCACCAAAAACAACGATTTACCCCAAATCGCGGCGTGGACTCGCGTGGCCTTGTGGATTCAAGGTGCTACCGCTCTCGTGGATTCGGAGCGAGGTACGTTCGTGGATTCGAAGCGTGCTACTGGGTGAAGACCGTGGATTCGGTCGGACGTCGTGGACTCGACGTTGGACGCCGTGGATTTGGCGTTGGACGCAGATCGTGGATTCGAGAAGCGTCGTGGAGCAAGCGGAGAAGATCAACTAGGAGCGTATGGAAAAGGTTGAGTCGTCTGTGAGTACGGTATATCACCTTGTACGTGTTTAATTCTAGTGGATTTCACCGTGTTATCGGTCCCGTGGTTTTTTACTCCGGTTTGGAGTTTTCCACGTAAAAATCTCTGCGTGTTATTTATTTTTTCCGCATTGGGTTTTATTATCGCAAAGATTTTTGAGTGTTTATTGTTTACACCTATTCACCCCCCTCTAGGTGTTTTTTCCCCTATTTAGATCCTATTATACATAACCCAACAAGTGGTATCAGAGCAGGAATAGGGTTGTAAACAATGGTTGAAGGTGGAAATATCAACAGACCTTCGTTCTTCGATGGAACAAATTATGCGTACTGGAAAGTACGGATGAAAGCCTTTTTTAATTTCCATCGACGAACGGGTGTGGCAATCAATTGAATTAGGATGGACTAATCCAACTGAAATTATTGGTGATGTTCGCACCATCAAACCTAGGTCGAAATGGACCAAGGAAGAGATAGATTTTTCTTCTTATAATGGCAAAGGAATTAATGCTTTATTTAATGCCTTATCTCAAACAGAGTTCTCTCGCGTCTCGGCATGTGAGACTGCGAAAGAAATCTGGGATGTTCTTCAAGTTACGCATGAGGGAACTAACCTTGTGAAGATTCAGAAACTGCAAATGCTTACGAGCAAGTTTGACTCTATTTTCATGGCAGAAAATGAATCTTTCACAGACTATTACACACGATTGCAAGACATCGTAAACTCATGTGCTAACTTGGGAGAGAAGATTCCAGAATTTAAAGTTGTAAGAAAAATATTAAGAACTCTTCCTGAAAGATTTCCTTCCAAGGTTACAGCCATTGAAAACTATTAAACACCCGGACGAAATCCGTGTAGAAGAATTACTTGGTTCTTTACAAACATATGAAATGACATTTCCTACTAACTATTCCTTCGGGAAAGGCATCCTCTTCTAAGTCTTCAGGTTATGCGTTGAAAACAACAAAAGATGAAGACGCGGATTCATCCTCCTCAGGCGATGACGAGAACCTATCTATGGAGGACTTTGAGAAGCAGCTTGCTCTCTTGACAAGAAGATTTCGCGGAAACTTTCGAAGGGGTAACTCAAGCAAAACTCCATCCTTCGTAAAGTCGAAGAAAGGCAAAGGTTCTTCAAGTTACAAGTCAAGAAAGCAAGAGGGTTTTTCTAAGGATAAGAAAAGCACAAAAGGACAAGTCCAATGCTTCAAGTGCCGAGGATACGGCCATATCTCAACGGAATGTCCAAATAAGAATCCGTCCAAGAAGAAGGCGATGCAAGCCGTCACTTGGGATGACACCTCATCGTCAAATGAGTCATCATCAAGTGATGAAGAAGATAACGCAACGGCGTTCCACGCGTCCACATCTTCACCCTTCATGTGCTTAATGGCAAGTACATCCGAGTCATTGTCCAACTCCACTGTTGAAAAGATTGCAACGGACGATGAATCGGATGATTCGGAAGGTGAAGATTTTGCTCTAGCCTATCACAGACTTTTGAGGGATTCAAAGAAACTGGCTAAGCAAAACAAGGGGTTGAGAGGGAGATTGCAGGATCTCGAAGAAGAAGTAAAAAGGGTAACTTCTCTCTCGACCGATCTTGAAGTGGAAAGGGATAATCTGATAAAAGCAAATGTTTCCCTTCAAGAGTCCAATGAGCAACTCGAGAAGAATTATATAGATATGGTGAACAAAGCGAATTACTTCTTGAAGCTCAACGGCGAGGCTCGACAGGAAAAATTGGAAATGACAGAGACCATTCTCCAACTCAAGGATGACTTACAGCGATTTTCATCAGGAAGGAGTAAGTTGGATAAGCTTCTTGATCTTGGTCAATCAAACAAGTTCGGCCTCGGATACAATCGAACTGAAGACAATTTTAGTTCGGTTGGGACAGTTTTTGTGCCTTAGTCGGTATCTCCTCCTCCGACACCGGAATTCACGACAAGCAACGACAACAAGCCTACTTCACCCTCCTCGGAATCGTCAAGCACTAAGGTATGTTTTCGTTGTAATTTTGCAGGGCACATAAGGAGAAATTGCAAGATGGGAGCCAAACGCTCAACTCAAGCACTTCTTGCAACGACTACCAAAAGGGTGATTCCTCGGAAATCAAATGCAAATTCTTTGAAGGAAAAAAGCCTCGTTAGTTCATCAAACAAGACGACGACGTCAAGGAAAAGTGACGGATCAAACAAGACGCTTTCACCAAAGGTATCAACCTCACAATCATTTCCGACGTACACCAAAACTCGAAAGGTTTGGGTACGCAAAGGTGAAGTTTTCCCTTGTCTTGTTACAAATATTTCCTTGCATGCATATGATAATTCGTCTTGGTATCTGGATAGCGGCTGTTCCCGTCACATGACCGGTGACAAAAACTGTTTTTCAAAATTTTGAGAAAATCTCCGGAGGACTTGTAGTTTTCGGAGACGGTCAGTCTTCCAAAATTGTTGGAAAAGAAACAGTAGCTATTCCAGATGGCCCGATTCTGAATAATGTGTTATTTGTTGATGGGCTTAAGACTAACCTCATTAGTATCAGTCAACTTTGTGACAATGGTTTTTCTGTTAATTTTTTCATCTGTTGAATGCATTGTAACTGATAAGGATCATGTTTTGTTTTTAAAAGGGGTTAGATCTGAAAACAATTGTTATGTTGTTCCCAATAAAATTTCTGAAAATTGTAACTTAGCCTCTTTGAATAATGAAACGCTTTGGCATGAAAGGCTAGGTCACATAAATTTTAAGGAACTTGCTAGAATTTCAAACAAGGACGTGGTCAAGGGGGTTCCTAAACTTTCACTTGAACAAAACATTGTGTGTGGTGGTTGTCAAAAGGGGAAAACAATCTAGGACTGCACACAAGAACTTGAATCACGTCGGTACCAAACGGCCCTTGGAATTATTGCATATGGATCTTATGGGGCCGACACGTCAACCATCCTTGGGAGGTAAATGGTATATTTTTTTATTGGTTGATGATTTCTCTAGGTATTCTTGGGTAGCATTTTTAAAAGAGAAAGCTGATACTTTTGATTCTTTTCACGAGATTTGCCTTCGTATTATGATTGAAAAGAACGAAAAGATCATTCGTGTTAGAAGTGATAGAGGTGGAGAATTCATAAATTCTAAATTCATTGATTTTTGCACTTCCAACGGCATTAAGCATGAATTCTCAGCACCCTATACACCTCAACAGAATGGTGTTGTCGAGCGCAAAAAACCGGGTTGTTCAAGAGATGGCACGTGTTATGCTTCATAGCCGGAATTTACCGCTACATTTTTGGGCTGAAGCTGTGAACACTGCAATCTATGATATTAATCGAGTTTATTTGTGCCCGAGAACGTTAAATACAGCATATGAACTATGGTGTTGTAGAAAACCCAACATCAAATATTTTCGCATCTTTGGGAGTCGATGTTACATTTTACATGACCGCAAAAATCTTGGAAAATTTGACTCTCGAAGTGACGAAGGGATTTTCTTGGGGTATTCTACAAATAGTAGAGCATATCGGGTATTTAACTTGGAATCTAAAACGATCGTAGAATCTATAAATGTTAAAGTAGATGAAGCTTTCCACTTTGCATCTGATAAATCTACCCCTGATATCTCTCTTGATGATGATACTCCTGTAAGTGCATCTTCTCATGATAATACTTCCAATATTAATGATGCATCTAATGGTTCTTCAAGTTTATCTGATGTGCAGGAATCATCTCATGTACCTCCGAGTACTCCATTACAACATACGTTACGCATCTCCAAGGATCATCCTGAATCAAACATCATTGGAGACCCACAAGAAGGAGTCAAAACTCGGAGACAGTTGGTTTGTGGATTCGCTTGTTACGTTTTCATGATCGAACCAAAGAATATCGATGAAGCTCTTCAGGATGACTACTGGATTGAAGCAATGCAGGAAGAGCTCCATTAGTTTGAACGCAACAAAGTCTGGGAATTAACGACGCCTCCGAAGCAACACAATGTGATCGGTACTAAATGGATTTTCAAGAACAAGAAAAATGAGGATGGTACCATCATCAGGAACAAAGCACGTTTAGTTGCTCAAGGCCGCTCTCAAATAGAAGGTATAGACTTTGATGAAACGTTCGCCCCTGTAGCTAGACTCGAGTCCATTCGTATCTTATTCGCTATTGCTTGTCACTTTAAAATAAAACTCTTTCAAATGGACGTTAAGAGCGCGTTTTTAAATGGGTTTTTAAATGAGGAAGTTTATGTGGCTCAACCGAAAGGTTTTGTAGACTGTAAACTACCTAACCATAGTTTTCGTTTGAAAAAGGCTCTATACGGTTTAAAACAAGCACCGCGAGCGTGGTACGAAACGTTGACAAAGCACCTTTTGGAGAAGGGCTATACTCGAGGGGGAGCAGATCGGACTCTCATTGTGAAGCATTATCAAAATAACTTTATTGTTGCACAAATCTATGTCGATGACATTGTGTTTGGAGCAACAAAGGATAATGATGCTTCTAAATTCGCAGAAACCATGGAAAGCGAATTTGAGATGTCTATGATGGGGGAACTGACATACTTTCTTGGATTTCAAGTGAAACAAAATGGTGAAGGCATCCATCTGTGTCAATCCAAGTATGCGAAGGAGTTGGTAAAGAAATTCGGATTAGAAGATTCTGAAGATTTTCCTACTCCTATGGAAACTAGCAATAAGGGATTAGGAAGTGAATCTCTTAGTGAGAATGTAGACAAGAAACTTTATCGCAGCATGATTGGAAGTCTACTTTACCTCACAGCTAGTCGCCCGGATATATCCTTTATGTTGGGTTATGTATAATAGGATCTAAATAGAGAAAAAAACACCTAGAGGGGGGTGAATAGGTGTAAACAATAAACACTCAAAAATCTTTGCGATATAAAACCCAATGCGGAAAAATAAATAACACGCAGAGATTTTTACGTGGAAAACTCCAAACCGGAGTAAAAAACCACGGGACCGATAACACGGTGAAATCCACTAGAATTAAACACGTACAAGGTGATATACCGTACTCACAGACGACTCAACCTTTTCCATACGCTCCTAGTTGATCTTCTCCGCTCGCTCCACGACGCTTCTCGAATCCACGATCTGCGTCCAACGCCGAATCCACGGCGTCCAACGTCGAGTCCACGACGTCCGACCGAATCCACGGTCTTCACCCAGTAGCACGCTTCGAATCCACGAACGTACCTCGCTCCGAATCCACGAGAGCGGTAGCACCTTGAATCCACAAGGCCACGCGAGTCCACGCGCCGATTTGGGGTAAATTGTTGTTTTTTGGGTGGTGATGATCCGCCGAATACTTAGATTAGAAATATATCGGAAATACCATCTAAGTATTCATTGATTTGATTCTACTCAAAATGTGAGTATGAAAACCTAGAATCAAATCAATCAATATAGATGAAGAAACATAAGATAGAATCTATGATTTCCTTTCTTCTCTATATGTGGATCTTAGGCCGTATAAAAGATGACGGCTTTTAGGCTTAGCGGCTTCTTTTTGGATTATTGGATTAGCCCTAGAAAAAGAATCATAGGGTCTATTTATAGGTTAGAAACCCTTGGAAGAAGATAAGGATCAAAAACTATCCTTTTGTAGAATTTTTACATGACGACGATCCGGATCGGAGTTCGGCGATCCGGATTGCAGTAGCGAGAAAAACAGTTTCCAGAAAAACGAAGGTTCGGGATCCGGATCGAAGTGCCTGATCCGGATCGTTCATACAGTTCACCAAACATCAACGTTCGGGATCCGAATTGAAAAGCCTGATCCGGATCGTTCAAATAAAATGGTAAACCCAGTGTTCGGGATCCGGATCAAAGGAAGCTACGATCCGGATTGAACTGGTGTATGAACGAACAACCTTCGGGATCCGGATTGCAAAGTCTGATCCGGATCCTGAACATGTCCCATGTCCAGTTTTTGATATTTATGCAATTACAAATCCATCCAAGTGTTTCTACACTATAAGAAGTATTCGGATCACCAAAGATATTAAGTTAAACATACCTGATCCTTTTGAATTCTTCTTTCTTGAGATTGAGTTATATGATCCAACCTTCTTTACCTTCAATCTTCAAGACTTAACCGAATTCACGAAATACGCCAACTTAAATTCCGTAACACTTTAGTGTTGGGATTTGCGCGAGATATCAATCAGCACCAAAGGAGGTTCACCTGAAAGCGGTGAAACGGATCATCCGGTACATCAAAGGAACCATTAATTTCGGAATTTGGTATCCTATGGGAACAAGTCTAGATATTATTGGATACTCAGATGCCGATTGGGCAGGATCTGTGGATGATCGGAAAAGTACGAGTGGTGCATGTTTTTATCTTGGCCATTGTCTTGTTGCATGGCAAAGTAAAAAGCAAAACTGCATTGCACTCTCGACTGCCGAAGCGGAATACATCTCAGCGGGTAGTTGTTCAACTCAACTCATTTGGATGAAAAGCGTGTTGAGCGACTTCCGGATTTCAGCAACTTCGGTAACTGTTTTATGTGACAACACTAGTGCTATAAACATTTCAAAAAACCCTGTGTTGCACTCTAGAACAAAACACATTGAACTTAGATATTATTTTCTTAGAGAGCTAGTTCAATCAAATATTCTTCAAATTTCCTACATTTCAACTGAAGATCAATTAGCTGACTTGTTAACAAAACCTTTGGATCAAAAACGTTTTATTCATTTGCGTAAAGCAATTGGAATGCTTTCCTTGAAATAACCTCTTTTTGAAACTTTTGTTTAGGTTAGGTTTTGTTTTTGTGTTTTTGTTCATCATCTATGCTTAGACATAGAACATTAATTGAGCATTAGTTTTTATTGACTTTAACTGCATCCTTTTATATATTTAGAAATCTATTATGCTTTGGATATCATAATATTTCATTTGATGCAATGATCATTTATGTCAATTAACTCATCTTTGTTTTGATCAAAGTCAATTTCTCTCTCAATGATCTCTTGGTATAGTTTTTATCTTATTTGACTGTTTAGTCGAGTATGAAATCGAGATCAATATTTGGCTGAATACTTTATATCTTAAATAATTGATAGCCAATTGAGGGGGAGTCAAAGAAAAAGTATTATGCTCAAAAGATGTGGAAAGAGTTACATCCCAATGAGGAGTGTGAAAACTACCACCACATGGAGGAAAGAGCTACCACCTCGGTCGTCCGAGTACTGTGTGCAGCTACCACATGTATACCAAGCAAGGTTTTTTCAAGTTTGATTAAATAAAATGCATGTTGAAATACTTGACTCTGTCAAAATTTCAAGGTTGGTATAAGGTGGGAATTTTAATGAAAGATGCTCAAAGAGCCACTCTCTTCAATAAATTGACTAGATATATTATCTAACTTATCTGGGATTTCAGACATCTATTGATCTTTGTATTTCATTTTCTTTACCGAATTGATGATTTGATAAAGGCATTACACGTAAGATCAAGTTAGATGTAATTGAAGTTGTTCAACTTTAAGGGATTTAATTTTTATAAATTTTCGTTTCATTTGTTGGATGTTATTGATAGATTTGGCATAATCTATTTCTTGTTGTATGAAACGATGATTTTCGTTTAAAGTTGATACACAAAAGTGCTTACAATCTTTTTCTGGTTTTTCTAGAATTTCTATGAAATTTTCTAAAGAAAAAGTTGGAGCCAATCCGGATTGGACCTGCCAATCCGGATCCCGAACGCAGATATTCTTCTGCGGGCAGCCGATCCGGATTGGACCTGCCGATCCGGATCCCGAACGCAGATATTCTCTGCGGGTAGCCGATCCGGATCGTAATCACGAACTGATCCGGATCGCGGCTAGGGTTTTATATAGAACAAAAGGGTTTTGAATTCTTTTTACTCCAATCTTTTGTTCCAAAGTTTCCAGAGCTTCTCTCTCTAGAATTCATCCATCTTGGAAGCTTTCAAACTCAAGTTCTTCGACTCCAAGTAAGTTTTATTGATCAAAATCTCGGTTTTTCACAGTTTTTCATATTCTTCCTCAAAACGTGATGAAATTCTTGTATCTATTTCGTTTGTGGATGGTTTTTGATCAAATTTCTTTTGAAATAAGAACTCTGGGTAGATTAGTTTTGATTATATGCTAGGTATTCTCATGATAAACGGATTTTTGGCCTTCGATTTCAAAAATTTCGGTTTTAGGGCATATAATGGGAATTTTCGAAAATCATGCGATTGATCTATTTTTAAAATTCCTTTTGCAAAACTAATTTGATTCTTAGTCTCTCTACACGATAATGATTGTTTGGGTACAATTTTTCTAATTTTTGAAAATTAATAATTTTTTCGTGTTCTTGAGTTGTTTCTCACAGGATTTCTTTTCACAAGAAACCAATAGCAATGGTGATCACCTGGATCATTTTTCTTCTGGCTGCTATGGTACATACGAGAGATACTGTCAAGCCCAAGAGGGCTAAGAAAGCGAAGAAAACTAAAGATGATTCCGATACAGAATCTGAAACGGAATCAATTGATTGGGATGAGCTTCAAGTTGAAGCAACAACTGTTCCCACTGCTTCAAAGGGAAAAGCGCCTGCCAAGAAATCAAAGGCTCCTCCTACTGCTGCTGAAAAAGGCAAAGCTCCAATGGAAGAAACTTCTGGGAAGACAAGAAGAAAAAGTGTTGCTCGCAAAAGGGGGAGTGCTCTAGGAATTTCCATTAAGCAACCAGTTGCTAGCCAACCATCTCCACAAGACTTTATCAGCTCTGCTAGGATAAAGGACTTTGAGAACAGGGAATGCATTGGCGAAAGGCATGTTAATGTGAAAGCCTTGAAGGAAAGATCTCCGCCATTTGGGACTCTGTATGACCAGACAGGTCTTGCTCCCATTTGCGATTTCCCCGAGACCACTGGGTATTGTCTTCACTCAATGAGGATGTTCTATCAAAATACTTGCTATCTCGTTGATCAGGAGAGCGGACGTCGAGACTTTCAAACATTGGTCAAGAATGTTAAGATTAAAGTAACGCCTCAACTGATTGGAGAAGTATTAGGGATGAAGGCCCGAGCTGATGGCGCTCATTATCTGAAGAATCAAATCTTCAACACCAACTCCTGGAGAGTGGTAGTTGATGGCATCTGTCTTCCCGATACTCCGTCAGCAGGAAACTCAGTCTTTTCAAAAGAGCTACGACCTGAGTATCGCTACTTAAACTTCATTGTTTGCTATAACGTCCTTCCAAATATGAACACGAAGGTTCTTCTGTGGGATAGGATGTTATTCCTTTATCTTCTTGGAAACCCCACAGCAGCAATGGGAGCAAACTTAAACATTCCTTACATCATCTGGGCGAGGATGGCTCGCTATGTGGAACATGCTCACCCTTCAGAGAGACTACCTTATCCAATGATCATTATGCGCATTCTTCGCAAATTTAAAGCTGACACAAGTGCGAGTTCCTATATGCACAGTCTAGGAACGATCAATGAAACAACAATTGTAAAGTCTCTCTCGACAAAGCAAGACGAGCCCATATTACCTCCTCACCGACAACGAGCACAACAACAACAAGCGACAACCTCTGCACCGGCAGCAACTCCTCCAGTCCAACCAGCACATGCAGCACAACGAGCACCTCCATCAACTTCTGATGATGATGCATCAGTTACCTCAATCTATAAAGAACAGCAAAGGCTCTCCAACGAGCAAGAACGTATATCAAATGAACTTATTGAGGTAAAGGAAGAAATAAAGAAGGTCAACAAGAATCAGTCATCAATGAACAAACGAATAAAGAAAATCTTCCAAATTCTCGGCTGTATCAGTTCGGATGTGTCTGAATAATCCGTATCCTTCAAATTTCTTTTTCTTATGCAGATTTTTAATCCTTCTCTTGTGCAGTTTTTTTTTAAGTTTTAGTTTTTAGTTTTTAGTTCTCAAACTTTTGGTACTTGAACTGTTAACTATTCTCTCCATTTTTGTAATTTTTGGCTAACTTTTGTGACAAAAAGGGGGAGAGGAGAAGTATAAACAATGATACAATGTTTGTGAGAAACTTGAAACTATAGAGGTAAGTATAACCTCAACTTGAAAGGTAAGTAGAACTTCAACTTTTGGTTTTCATTTGTGTTTGAATGCATGCCTCGACTAACTATTCGACTAACTATTTGGGCATGTAATATAACTAACAAGTTGATGTTCACTAACATGACATTTGGATTTTGATTGCATAGAAGATATGTTGGTGTTTTAACTATGATCAATTTACATATCTGAATGTACAAATGTCATGGTAAGTATAAATGAGTATAAACTTCATCTCTTTATGTGGTTTTTGAATGATATAAAATTCTTGAGGTATCTAACGATTTTTTTGTCAAGAATAATTTCTTTTGCAGAGAGTACAGATGTCTAAGTCTAGAGTCTGTTTTAGGAGTTTAACTCATTTATTTTATTTTGGATCTCCATTGTAAATTTTTGTTGTATGGTGATAGCAACAAAAATATCTTTTCGAATTTTCTTGAGTGGATCTATGTTTTGTCACGAAACCGCCAAAGGGGGAGATTGTTACGGAATTTAAGTCGGCGTATTTCGTGAATTCGGTTAAGTCTTGAAGATTGAAGGTAAAGAAGGTTGGATCATATAACTCGATCTCAAGAAAGAAGAATTCAAAAGGATCAGGTATGTTTAACTTAATATCTTTGGTGATCCGAATACTTCTTATAGTGTAGAAACACTTGGATGAACTTGTAATTGCATAAATATCAAAAACTGGACATGGGACATGTTCAGGATCCGGATCAGACTTTGCAATCCAGATCCCGAAGGTTGTTCGTTCATACACCAGTTCAATCCGGATCGTAGCTTCCTTTGATCCGGATCCCGAACACTGGGTTTACCATTTTATTTGAACGATCCGGATCAGGCTTTTCAATCCGGATCCCGAACGTTGATGTTTGGTGAACTGTATGAACGATCCGAATCAGGCACTTTGATCCGGATCCCGAACCTTCGTTTTTCTGGAAACTGTTTTTCTCGCTACTGCAATCCGGATCGCCGATCTCCGATCCGGATCGTCGTCATGTAAAATTCCAGAAAAGGATAGTTTTTGATCCTTATCTTTTTCCAAGGGGTTCTAACCTATAAATAGACCCTATGATTCTTTTTCTAGGGCTAATCCAATAATCCAAAAAGAAGCCACTAAGCCTAAAAGCCGTCATCTTTTATACGGCCTAAGATCCACATATAGAGAAGAAAGGAAATCATAGATTCTATCTTATGTTTCTTCCTCTATATTGATTGATTTGATTCTAGGTTTTCATACTCACATTTTGAGTAGAATCAAATCAATGAATACTTAGGTGGTATTTCCGATCTATTTCTAATCTAAGTATTCGGCGGATCATCACCACCCAAAAAACAACGATTTACCCCAAATCGGCGCGTGGACTCGCGTGGCCTTGTGGATTCAAGGTGCTACCGCTCTCGTGGATTCGGAGCGAGGTACGTTCGTGGATTCGAAGCGTGCTACTGGGTGAAGACCGTGGATTCGGTCGGACGTCGTGGACTCGACGTTGGACGCCGTGGATTCGGCGTTGGACGCAGATTGTGGATTCGAGAAGCGTCGTGGAGCGAGCGGAGAAGATCAACTAGGAGCGTATGGAAAAGGTTGAGTCGTCTGTGAGTACGATATATCACCTTGTACGTGTTTAATTCTAGTGGATTTCACCGTGTTATCGGTCCCGTGGTTTTTTACTCCGGTTTGGAGTTTTCCACGTAAAAATCTCTGCGTGTTATTTATTTTTTCCGCTTTGGGTTTTATATCGCAAAGATTTTTGAGTGTTTATTGTTTACACCTATTCACCCCCCTCTAGGTGTTTTTTCCCCTATTTAGATCGTATTATACATAACCCAACACTTGAGCATTTTAGTTGCTAAGGAGCAACGGAGGTGTTATGCCAATTGGAGGCTTAGAGTTTTGGATTTGGAGACCATGATTTGGGGAAGCCGCTATCCGCAGGGATTTGTAGATTCGAGTTTACGCGGGGAGCTTGGTTCGCGAGTATTTATCTGGCTGGAAGAAGTGTATTTGATCACCCACATGTTTTGGATTTCACTTTTTTGGCATTTGACGAGTATCCGAGTTATCATGAGCAGCCGATGCAAATTCTTGCTCGTGAAGCTAAGGAATTGTGCAGCCGGGTTATACTTTTGCTAAAGGTTCCGTGGAGCTTTATTGAGAGAAAGGCCATTAGAGAGCCTGAGGATGAGTTGGGTATTCCTGTTCCTATCGGATTGAGACATTCTCCTAAGATTTAGACTTATTCGGGTTTCGAGGACGAAACCATTTTAAGGAGGGGAGAGTGTAGAGAACCGGGACCTTGTAGAGTCCACCGACCCCGCGAGATGGCGTGGTGCGGAGAAATCGCTTTGGGCGTGTTCCATTTGTTCTTACAGTTGAGATCGGATTGATTCGGATCGACGTGGAAGCATTCGGGATGAAAAGTGAGCTAGCGGCATCGAAACTTGGAAGCCCAGTTTAAATCAATGATTTCAGGGCTTTGGGTACTTGTAGAATATTTGATTGGATAGCGTACCGACTCCGCCGTGGTGCGCGGGAAATTGGAAAGTGTCGAAACATGTGTATTTTCAGGTTACAGCGGAGTTCGGGAGGTTTCAATTTGATGCGGAGGCCCCGAAGGCGAAAAGTGAGTTGGAGTTGGCAATTAAAGGATATAAGTAATAAATTGTAACCCGCTTTGGAGTTGAGAAAAAGGAACGAGAAAAGAAATGTGAAGAGAATGCAAGTGAGGATTTCTCTTGTGAGAATATCGGATTTTGGATTGAGCACACCGACTCCACTATTGAGCTTTTCGTGTGGGAAAAGCTTGGAACATGTCTACTTTATGTTTACAACGGGGTTCGAGAGGTTTTAGAGCGCGACGGAAGCTTCCGGGGCAGAAAGTGAGTTGTCGGCGTGAGTTAAGAAGCTTCAGACTCGGATTTTGTCTTTGGGGAGCTCCAGTTCCGGAACTGAAGCTTGAGTTCCGGAACTGAGCATTGTGTTCCGGAACTCAAGCTGTAGTGGCCCAGGTTTTCGTACTGTGTTTCCCGTGAATCCTGGGTGAGAAACATCTATTATTGGTGTATTAGGTCCACAGTGCATCAAAGGGATGCTACGGATGGACACAGTGTGGTATTTACTGTTGGTTTGACCTTCGGAGGTAATTGCCGAATTTTAGAAAATGATTTGGGCCAATCGGAGGCCGTATTTGAATTCAGCGCGGAAAAACGCTTGAAAACGGCTATTTACTTATTTATTTTGGAGTCCGGATGCCCAAAAACGGACCCCCGGAAGTTTTCTGCGCAAATTGGTGCATGGGGGGACCGGTGGACCGGCCAGGGACACGTGGCGGCTCCTCATTGGGCCAGCGCACACCTCCCGGTCCATGGAAAGGGCCGCCGGTGCATGGTGGACCGGCGGGCCACGTGGCAGCACGCGGTTGGGCCGGTACAGGGCGCGCGGCGTACGGGAGGGTGCGCGGGCAGCGCGGGCAGGCCGGGCAGGCGCGGAGGGGGGCGTGGTGCACGGTGGACCGGGGCGCGCCACGTGGCGGCCCCGGGTTGGCTGGTCCATGTGCGCGTGGCGCACGCGGCGCCACGCGGCGGCGGCCGTACGCGCACATGGGCGCACGTGGGCGCACGTGGCGGCGGTGCCCGCCGACAGCCGTGTCGGGCGGGGCCACGTGTCGCCACGCGATTGGCTGGGGCACCCACCTTGCCGCCAATCACGGGGGACACGTGGCGCTTCCCCGTTGGGCCCGCACGGCTGCCGCCTTTTTGGCGGACACGTGGCGGGCCGTGGGCCGGGTCGGACGGCCGGTTGGACGGGAAGGGATCCCGTGCGCGGGCGGGCTGGGCCGGGCCGCACTGTGCGCGCCCGGAAAACCCTGGGCCGGGCCGCACTGTAGCCGCCCGAAACGTGGCCTGGGCTGCACTGTTCACGCCCGAAAGTGGGCCTGGGCACTGTAGCCGCCCGAAAGTTGGGACATGAAGGTCATTTTCCCAATTGTTTTATTGGGCCTATAAATAGCCCTTCCCCTCCCTTCTTTTCTCCATTTTTTCGAGAGAAAGAGAGAGAATCTGAGAGAGGTCATTAAAGAGAAGTTGTTCCTCACTGATTTTTCTACCTCGTGGTGCGTTCCCAGATTTTCTGGAAGTTCGACAGCGGCGATCCGGATTTTACAGTGTGCCTCGTTTTTCCCCAAGCTTGGCCCGTTATCGTCGCATTTCAGTCCGAGGAGTCCCCTGCGCAGTACAGGAGTCCTGTTTTGACGATTTCTTCGCCAGTGTGTTCCTAAGAGGTAGGGATTCGTTTTTCGTGTTGGTCGTGTCTCTGGATTCAGATTCCTTGGCACGATTCCCGAGGTGTTTTGACCCCTCTTTTGCTGTTTGGGTTTTTGGACAGCGGCGACTTCGACGAATTGTTTCTCCACGTAGGAATATCAGATTGAGGCGATTCAAGAGTCGATTTTGGGCTACTTTTCGCGAGGAACACAACCGTGATTTTTCTAAGATTTTAGGAGCTCGGGACAGAGGTGAAATTCCTCATTTTGCGTGCTGATTATAAAAACAGCAAATCTGTTTTGAGACTTGTAGTTCTTACACCGTATACACTTATGTGATGTTGTAGGATACTGTTTCAGCTGACGGTGTGCATAGAGGACAGTGGGTATTTTCTTGGGTATTGGGCACGCTTTTCGAGGTGGGTGGTTGTTGCTTACCTCATTACTGACTATCTCACTAGGAGTATTAGAGATTCCCGATTTTAAACAGATAATCGGTACTTGTACTCATGAAATGCATAAGTAAACCCCACAAATAATATGACAGCTCATTTATGGTAAACTGGGACACTGTTGTTGGACATATGCTGTAAACTATCATCGCATGCTAAAGTATTATCATAAAACCATCTTTTCTAAATAAATATTTAAATACTCTCCTTCGGTTTTTAAATGCGAACCTTTGCATGCTTGTTTGGACATCTAAATGGACTACTATTTATTGCTACACTATCTTTGGGACTTGACTTAGGAGAAACCATGTTTCACTATTCTTCTTCGCATTTGGATATATGTTGCTCGGTTTGAGCAGGGTTTGGGATAGTGTAGTTGAGGCTTGAGTCTGGGACAGGTTTGACTCGATTATATATTGTGGGGTATTGTGGTAACCGCGGACATGAGGCGGTTAGCCAGATATTGTTTATGATATCAGATTGTGGACTTATAGGGTGTTGCGGCGACCGCGGACATTAGGCGGTTGACCGGATGTTCACTTATGCATCAGATTGGGTTTCAGATTTTCCTAGTGGATGGTGTTTCCCACTTGTTGATTACTATTGCGTCTGATTGGGGATCAGGGTTACTTTAGTGGATGGATATTTCCCACTTTGATCATAGTCATGATCCAGTCCTGCTATTGTGAGACATTGGTTACAGAGATGCTTGATACAGAGGTACTTTACTCGTGTGGGTCACTCCCCTCGAGTGCCACTCCGGAGTAGGCTTTACACCGTGCCGAGCGCCGGGCACCTTGATGAGTTGCGATTGGTGACAGAGCAGGCAGTGCCAGTACTTCCTGGCCCTTTGATTGGGTTTCTTTGGGCAGTTAGATTTACAGTTGCATGCATATACCGTAACCTTTGGCACAGCATCTAGAGGCATAGTAGTGGTAGTTTCTCTTTTTCCAGCAGTCTATATTGCATACCACTGTTCCTTCCTTTTTGCCTCTTATAGTCTTAGTGGGTGTGTCAGCATTTGAGGTTTTACCCACTAGGGGAGGCTACTGGTTTATCTAGTAGTTCTCACCCCCATTGTTGTTTTCTGTCTTCTTCCCTTTGTTTTGCAGAGTCATCTGCGCGAGCTGCTGGGCCATCAGCGGCTGATCGAGGTAAGAGGATTGCGGACTAGCTAGATCATCTACCCCGACTGTGAGAGTAGCTGGACTTTTATTGCACCCCTTTTGTATCTCAGATTACAGTAGTTTACTTTTGGGACTGGTTTAGCCAGCTGTTTGTATTTTGGTTAGTGAGCTGGGAGTTTATTGTACTTTATTTCAGCTTGTATCTTATTTCCAGTCTGAGATTACTTATAGTTCTTTTAGTTCAGCTCTGTTTATGCTCTTCTATTGTATATCTTATATCTGAGCAGGTTACCAGCGCTTCGTGTACATGGAAAATTCTGTGTGCACGGCGGATCTGTTGGCGAGCCTGGGTTTTGGTTTACACCCGGGGCGTGACACAAGCTCCAGTTCCGGAACTAAATGGTTTAGTACCGGTACCCAGCTTGGGGTACCGGTACTCAGCACCTCTGGGAGCCTAATTAAGCAGGTTAGGATTTTTTTGAGTGGGGGCACTTTGGACTTTTCACCTCCCAAGAGTTTTGACCCTCGCCACCTTCTATAAAGAGCCCCTCCAACTCTGCCTTCTCCTCCACGACAGAAAGAAAGAAAAGAAAGAAAGAAAGCAAGGAAATGAAAGAGAAGGAGAAGAACAGAAGTGAAGGTGGCAGCTTGGTGTTCCTTCTGCTTGGAGTTCAGCGGAGCGGCGCGCGCGTCGGCCGGACGTGAGGTAAGTGACAGATTTCTCCAAGTTTGGTTTTTGGATTTCTTTAGATGGTTTCGAAAGAGGTTTTTGATTGGAAGTTGGTTGTTCCTTCCATGTTTTCGTGTGCACATTGAGGAGTGGCTTGTGTGCTGTTGGTTGGGAGCTTGCGGATTTTCACTGTGCGGAGCCGATGGCATGCGCGCATGCTGTGAGTGGACGGCGAGGGAGCCGGAGCGCGCAGGATTTTTATTGGAGGACTCGTGGGATTTGTTCGAGCTTCCGGGGATTTTTCCGAGGATCACGACAGTGCGCGCGCGTGCGGCGCGGTTTTGGGCGTTCCGGCAGATTTTTGATAGTGAGCCGTGCGGCGCTTCGCCGACTTCAGCGATTGCCTGCGGAATGCATTTGAGGTGGGTTGGAATTTCTTCAAGACGTATGGAATGCCTTCTAAAGCTATTATATGCATGTTGATCATGTTTAGCTTATTATTTGCATAGCTAGTAAATCTGATAGTTGCCTAGAAAATTATAGAAAGACATTTACGAGCCCCAGATATTTTTAGCATGATCTAGGGATGATTTGACACTAGACTGCATGATTAGTTGGCATTAGATTAGCATCTGAACCGTTTTAAAAATCGTCGGACCGGTTTTAATGAAAACTGAGATTTGAAAATGGTTTTGAATTATTGTGAGCTTCCAGAGGGATTGAGTAGGTTCAGGATGCATGTGTCCTCGTGCCTGGGGGCCGAGTGGACTTTTAGAGCTTCGTGTGTTGAGTTTCTAGTGTCATGTGAGTTTGAGACTTCTTGCTGAGATTGCTAAGATTATTCTAGATCATGGGTTTGTATTTCTGATTTGGTAGTGGAGATGATTCTCCGACTTGGCTTTGAGAGTTTGGGCTCTGGCAAATCGAGTCGTGGAGGTTTTCCGACTTAGCCATGGGTTGTGCATTATCAGATTGAGTCGTGGAGGGTTCTCCGACATAGCTGTGAGAGTGTTTGGGCATTTCCTGATCGAGTTGTGGAGTGTTCCCGACCGAGTTGTGTTAGTTGAGCATTGAGTTTCCAATCTGATTGATCATGGATCATAGCCTGCATGTGCCGCTTATGAGATAGTTGAGACTGATGAGATACTTGAGCTCGGTGGGGTCGCTCCCCTCGAGTTACGCTCCGGATGCGTGATGATGATGATTGAGATAGTCAGTTTAGGACGCCCCACGTGGAGTGGGCAGGTGCGTTCCTAGTAGTCAGTTAGGACGCCCCATGTGGTAGTGGGCAGGTGCGGTCCTAGACGACAGGCATAGGCTTGACTGAGCCAGTTTTGGGCAGTCGTTGAGATTTGAGTTTTGTGAGCACCTCGTGTGCGAGTGGTGCATAGCATGTTCTTCGATGAGTTTTCCTTTGAGCATGGTACATGAGGCATTTTAGCAGTGGCGAGTGTATGCATAGCCCACCAGCAATGGTAGAACAGAAATTAGGGTTTGTGCATGGATGGACAAGGCATGTCCTGAACCTTATAATTAATTAATGATGGCTTGGCTTCAGATCTGCACCATGTGTGGGAGCAAATTACCTCCCCTCAGGAAAGTCTAGCTTCACTGAAGTTGTTAATTTCAAGTTGAATACATGTCCATGCATGCTTGTCTTCTACTTTGTAGATCTTCCTCAGATAAATGGGAGGCTGCAGAAATAGTTTCGGCACAATCTTCAAGAAACCTATTAATTAGAATTGTTTGACAATATTGAAAAAAAATGAAAAATGCATAATATGCTGTCAAATGTGGTTGTAATCTTACAAAACCCTCGGTGCAAGCTAGGGTTTACACAACATATTTTAGGTCTTACTATTTTTTAAAAAACGTGATAAGATTAGTGTAAAATAGTCAGTGGTTGGATGGTAGACTTAATTGTAATGTACCAGATTTTGGTATATAAGTTAATGTAAATAAAAATGGTATGAAATACTATTTTTATTGAGTTTAGAAAAGTAAAGTATGACCTGGGAAGGAATCGGGCCCAAATCGGGATTAAAATAAGATATCTAGAATCTTATGTAAGAAAGTGGGCCCAGATTGTAAGTGGAAAATTCACAGTTTTTGAAAATTTCGAGAAAATTATGGGAGCTCCGTAAATATGTTTTAAGGCCACAGTAAAAGTTTCGCGTTGATCGGACACCCGGATAGTGAGAAAGGGCTCCGCCAGCGAATTCGAATACAGTGGGACTTTTGGTGACCAAGAGGAGCTCCAAGCTGAAAAATTAAAGTGCCATGAGGTAAATTAAGTTAAACTGTGGCTGGCCGTCAAATTTGAGCGAAAACGGGCGAGAAACGGGCGAAAACGGACGAAAACGGGCGAAACTGGGCTTGGGCCCAAGTTTCGGGCGCCCGAAAGTGGGTTCCGGGCGCCCGAGAAGTACTGTAGCAAACCGGTTTTTAAGGGCTGCAGCAAACCGGGCTGCACTGTAGCGAACTCGATTCACTGTAGCAGCCCGGTCCAGACGGTGATGCGCCCGAAAGTTACTGTAGCGCGCCCGAGAGCTACTGTTGGCACGGATCCCGAGGCAGTGGCACGGATCCCGAGGCAGTTGGCACGGATCCCAAGGCATGTCGTGCGCACGCAGCACGCTGGGCGCGTGGCTCGAGGCGCGCGGGGTAGGTGGGGGACGCTACGTGGCGTCTCCCCATTGGACGTGGCGACCGAGGGCGCGGGGCTCGCGTTGGGAAGGCGCGGTGGCCCTGGCGCGGTGTCAGCGGGGAGGCCACGTGTCGGTCTCCCATTGGTCGGTCAGCGCGACGCGACGCGCTGACTCGACGCGTCGCTGCGGCCGGTGTCAGCGGGAGCGTAGGTGCGGTCCACGTGGCGGCCCCTGATTGGCCGCCACATTTCAGTGGTCGCGGTGCACGGGTCTAGGGACACGTGTCGTCCCCTGGTTGGCCGAGCGACGCTGACGTGGCACCTCGCTGACGTGGCACCTCGCTGGCGTGGCATGGGCGCGTGGACCGCGGCGGGGTGACTACTGTAGCCGCCCGAAAAGTTTTTGGGCGCCCGAAAGTGTTTTTTTGGCCTATAAAGGCCCAAAAGGCCCCATTTTTCCTCCTTTTCTCCTTTCTGGCTTCACCCTAGCGTACCAGGAGGGGAGCGGGCGATTCCGCGGCGGGGTTTTCAAGGGCGTACGAGCGCGTCGTGGACTCCGTGGAGCGCGCAAGATGTTCCGAAGAGGCTAGTGGACGCGATGGACAGCACGGCGTTGTCGAGGCCCCGCGTGTCGTTTTTGTGGTATTTTTGGCACAATTTTGAGGTTTCCTTTTGGATTTTGGATTTGCCCCCATGCCCACGTGCGTGTTAGGGAACGAGTTTTACTGTGCCGTTTTGCTGCCCGGAGTGTCACCGGGCGTTTAGCGCGCCTCATTTTGCGTCCAAGCTCGTGGGAGACATGCACCATTTTGCGTGCGGATTCGGCGAATGTGCGCAGTTTTGGACGCAAACTCGGAAAACGTGCACCGTTTTGCGTGCAACGTTAAAAAGGGAACGTGCATCGTTTTGCGTGCCAATACGAGGTACATGCTCTGTTTTGCATGCAGGTTGAGTTGTTGTGCACCGTTTTACGTGCAGACTCTGATGTTTTGCCTCATTTTGCGTGCAGGACTTGAAAAATGTGAATCATTTTGCGTGCAAACCCTACAGTCAGACGTGCACCGTCTTGCGTGTAGATTTGAGGTACATGCACCGTTTTGCGTGCTGGTTGTGTTGTCGCGCACCATTTTGCGTGCAGGTTGAAATGGCGCGCACCGTTTTGCATGCGAGTTTTTAATGACGTGCACCATTTTGTGTGCAGGTTTGGTGGACGTGCACCGTTTTGCATGCGGACTCGAGGAAGGTGCATCGTTTTGCGTGCAAGCTCGAAGAAACAAGTGCAATCGCGCGAAGACCAATTGCAAGTGTCTACAAGCAATTGGGGACACCACAAGGTGGGGGATTCTGCCGAAATTGGGTGACCTCTCCCCTTGCTCCTTTGCTTTTCGATTTCGAAGCATGATAGTAGCCTGTTAGAGGCGTTAGGTAATCTGTCACGCCCCGGAGGTTCTAAAAGAGCGGAAAACGTACCCTTTTTTAAAAAAAATTAGACCTCGCCCCCGGCGCGCATCAGACCCGCAACATATACAAATTCACTCCCCAAACGGGCGGAGTCTCCTTTGTATATGCACGGCGTTACCAATAGATCACATACTTTAACCATTCTAACCATGACAAAAAAAGTGGGAAGAAAACGATAAATCATACCATCACCGCTATCTCATACACCCTATAGCATAAACCCATGGGTTTTGTAAATCGGTGCCCACTCGACACCCAGCTTTTCCAAAACGTTTTCGCAAACTCTTTGGGCGGCCATTAACCTGAAAGGATAAATCCACAGGTTTTAAAATCGGTGCCCACACGGCACCTGCTTTGAAAACACTTTTGAAACCGGGTTTGCATTTGAAAACTAGCCGCAAATACACATCCTACATTTACCAATTAGTTATAGGAAAACATCATTCCAACATCCATCAGCAACCACAGTATATGTATCACAGTTTCACTAACCATAGTATGACGAAATAACCAAAAGTAAAGAAGATAACGTATCGTTTACTAGCCCTCATGGCTAGGGTCCTCTAATGGATGCCTCCCCGTCGTCCCGAACCCCACCCCTATTCGAACCTGTCACAGAGTGGGTTGTCAGGGACTGATAAAGTAGAGAAACATATAAGTAAATGCAATAACAGAAAGAACACACCAAAACACTGGAGCATTTACTTCCCTCCCTTCCCCCTCTCATGTATCGCTAAATCCCAATCGAAAGTCACACTGGGCACCTACCCCATCTTTCAGAATGTTTTGGGGCCCAACCCCAATACCGTACTCATCTCCTTGGTGCCCCCAACCCCTCCACTGCCCAAGTAGCAGTCGCCTCTCCTTGAGGGGTCCCCACTAACCTCCCCTTGTGGGGTACACGGGTAAAGTAACTTACCATCTTACCGAAAAAATACACCCTGCGCAGTGGCCAAACTGCCTATGTGCATGTAAGCCATATGAGTGTCATAATAGCGTTGCGACCTCAGCCGCTTTGATTAAAATTGACAACGATCTCGCGACCGCAGCCGCTTTGATTAACATGATAAAAGGGATTCACATGCAATGGGGTTAGTCAAAATACCAAATATGTCTACTTTATCAAAACAAATATTCGGGAACGACACCACGCCGGTAATCACCAAAACTACCCACCTCGATTGTGCGAAGCCTGCACTCCGGAGACCGAACTTTGCTCTCTGTTGATGCCCGGACCTAGAAGTAGTCCACAAAAGAGCCGCGGTCAGATCAGAAATATAACGGCATATAAACCGAGCCCAAAAACTCGAAAACACTAATGACAACTTGACCCGGCGGTGGCGCCCGCGCGCGTCCAGCGACGCGGCCAGCCCCCCCCCCCCCCCCCCCCCCCCGGCGTTGCGGTCGTACGGCGGCGCGGGCCCCAGCCCCGCGCGGCACTTGCCGTGACCGCGCCGGCCATAGCTCCGCGCGGTGCAAGCCGCGGCCGCTCGGGCACCAATCCCGCGCGGCACCCTCCGCAACCGTGCGGGCCTTAACCCCGCACGGCGTGAGCCGCGGCCGCACGGGCACCGGCCCCGCGCGGCACTTGTCGCGGCCGCGCGGGCACCGTCCCCGCGCGGCACGCGCCGCAACCGCGCGGGCGCCCGCTCGCGCGGCACCAATCGCAGCCGTGCGGGCATGGCCCCGCGTGGAATGCGCCGCCGCCGCCGCGCGGGCCTGGCCCGCGCGCCACGAAGCGCAGCCGTGCGGGCATGGCCCCGCGCGGCACGCGCTGCCGCCGCCGCGCGGGCGCCGGCCCGCGCGGCACGAAGCGCAACCGCGCGGGCATGGCCCCGCATGGCACGCGCTGTCGTCGCCGTGCGGGCACCCGCCCGCCCGGCACGAAGCGCAGCCGCGCGAGCATGGCCCCCTGCGCAGCCCGCGCTACCGCCGCGTGGGCACCCGCCCGCGCGGCACCGGTTGCGGCTGCGCGGCGCGCGCCTCGGCGGCGCGGGCGCCCGCCCGCGCGGCACTCGCTGCGGCCGCGCGGGCACCAGCCCGCGCGGAGCTTGCCGCGGCCGCGCGGGCACCGGCCCCGTGCGGCGCTTACTCTAGCCGCGGCCACGCGGGGACCTTGGTCCCGTGCGGCACCGGTCGCGATCGCGCGGTTACCGTCCCGCGCGGCGGGTATCACAGTCGCGGCGGCGACGCGTAGCAAACGGTGCCGCACGGTAGCAAATGGCTACCGGTCGCGGTCGCGCGGGTACCGTCCCGCGCGGCGCGTATCACGGTCCCGGCGGCGACGCGTAGCACCGGTCACGGTAGCAAACGGCTACCCTAAAACTCCGTAAAAGACCCAACCGAAAACCGAGCAAAACTATTCGAAAAATAAATCTAGTTTACCTCTAATCGTCGGAGATGGTGACCCGTTCACGCTCACGGCTTCAGCACGCTCGTCGGGAGGGTTTGGGGTCCTTTCGCCTTCTCCTTCTTTCTCACCGATTCCTTCCGATTAGGGTTTCGCCATTCCCTTTTCTCGTTTCCTGCCGGTTAGGGTTTAGCCCTTTTTCCCTTTTTTTTTCTTTCGGGAGAAGTCACAAATTAATCTTTTTGTACGACAAAATCCACATCGGGTATTTTAAAATCCCAATTAATTAATTCCTCAATTAATTAATTCCTCAATTAATTAATTCCTCAATTAATTAAATCCTCAGATAAAATCCTTCTGGATAATTCTTTAAAGATAAATCCCTCTTTTTCCTCGGAAAGCGTGCCAAATTATTTACGCGGATTTCGATACACCCCCTGACCATTGCGATCACTTTCTACCCCTTTCTGGGAGTTCCGTAAGTCGGAATCCGGATCTGATCGCACCGCCGTTCTCCGTTTTCCGAGCTCTATCGTAGAAAAATACCCGCACCTCCAAATTATCGACTTAAGTAAACCCGTTACATTCATTACTTTAAACGAAAATTTTATTAGCAGGAGGTATAAAGTGTTACAAAAATATATGATATTACACCACTCACCTCTTAAAAGAAGTTTCGTCCTTGAAACTTAACCTCAACCCTCGCTAAATAACTCGGGGTAACACTCTCTCATTTTCGCTTCAGGTTCCCACGTCGCCTCGCGCTCCTCGTGGTTACTCCATTGCACCTTTACGTAGGGAATCGTCCGGTTTCGAAGGTTCTTTTCTTTTCTTGCCAAGATCCGCATCGGCGTTTCCTCGAAGCTCAAATCCTCCCGTAGTTCAACGGTTGAGGCGTCGAGGACGTGCGACGGGTCGGATAAGTACTTCCTGAGCATCGAAACATGGAAAACGTTGTGCACCCGTTCAAGGTTTGGCGGTAAGGCCAATCGGTAAGCCACCGCGCCTACGCGCTCCAAAATCTCGAACGGTCCCACATACCGTGGGCTCAACTTCCCTCGTATGCCGAACCGTCTTGTCCCCTTAGACGGTGACACGCGTAGCAACACATGATCCCCTACCGCAAATTCCAATTCCCGTCACCTCTGGTCCGCGTAACTTTTCTGCCGGCTCTGGGCGGTCAACAACCGCTGCCTGATAAGGCGCACCTTTGATTCCGTTTCCTCTACGAGGTCTGGCCCCAAGAGCTTCCGCTCTCCTAAGTCGTCCCAGCAAATAGGCGATCGACATCGGCGTCCGTACAGGGCTTCGTACGGGGCCATTTGAATACTAGCCTGATAACTATTATTGTAGGCAAATTCCACAAGGGGTAGGTAACACGACCATCCCTCCCCCAGGTCTAGGACACAAGCTCGAAGCATATCTTCGAGAATCTGGATCACTCGTTCCGATTGCCCGTCCGTCTGCGGGTGAAAAGCCGTGCTAAACTGCAGTTTGGTTCCCAGTGCCTGCTGCAGACTCCGCCAGAAGTTTGACACAAAGCGTGTGTCCCTGTCCGAGGTTATGGATGATGGTACTCCATGCAACCTCACCACCTCGTCGATATAGGTCTGCGCCAGCCGATCCCTACTCCACGTCGTGTGACTCGGTATAAAGTGGGCCGATTTCGTCAGACGGTCCACAATGACCCATATCGCGTCATGTCCTTGTTGCGATCGCGGAAATCCGGTCACAAAATCCATGGTGATCCATTCCCATTTCCACTCTGGTATGGGTAATGGTTGTAGTTTTCCCGCCGGTCGCTGATGTTCCGCCTTCACCTGTTGGCACACTAAGCATCGTGCCACGAACTGCGTCCCATCATTCTTTAATTTAGGCCACCAGAAGGTCTGCCTCAGGTCTTTGTACATTTTTGTACCTCCGGGATGCGCAGTGTAAGGGGCATTATGCGCTTCTGCCAGAATTTCTTTCCTCAATTCCGGTATCTCGGGCACGCAGACCCGTCCCCGGAACCTCAACACACCGTCCGCGCCGGTCACAAAATCCCCACTTGGCTCCGAGGATAACCTGTCCCTTACTTGCTGTAGTTGTGTGTCCGTCGCTTGGCCTTCCGCGATCCTCTCCATCAGCGTAGGCTTTATTACTAAGGACAGAAATTTCGCAACCGCTCCTGCTGGCACTACCTCCAGTTTCAGTTGCAAGAACTGTGCAATTAGCCGATCCTGTCGGGTGAGGGCGCTCAGTGCCGTTTCCCCCGCCTGTCCCTTCCGACTCAAGGCATCGGCCACCACGTTTGCCTTTCCGGGGTGGTAATGGATGGACAAATCGTAGTCCTTCAGTAGTTCCAACCACCGCCATTGCCGTAAGTTCAATTCCTTTTGCGTAAACAAATATTTGAGGCTCTAGTGGTCGGAGTACACATTACAGTGCGCCCCGTAGAGGTAGTGCCTCCAGAGCTTTAACGCGAACACGACTGCCACGAGCTCCAAGTCGTGTGTAGGATAGTTCTGCTCATAATCCTTGAGCTGTCTTGATGCATATGCTATGACTTTCCCCTGTTGCATCAGTACGCTTCCCAGTCCGCTTCGAGATGCGTCACAATAAATCTCGTAGTCCCCACCGGGCTGTGGCAACGTGAGTACCGGTGCCCGCGTGAGTCTGTCCTTCAGCTCCTCGAAGCTCTTCTGGCATTGAGCCGTCCAGACGAATTTCTCCCCTTTTCGGGTTAGTCGAGTAAGGGGAGTGGCTATCTTTGAAAAGCCCTCCACAAAGCGTCTGTAGTATCCTGCTAGCCCGAGAAAACTTCGGATTTCTGTCACCGTGGTCGGGCGAGCCCAGTTGGTCACCGATTCTATCTTCCTTGGATCCACCGCAATTCCCGTGGCCGAGACGATATGTCCTAGAAAATCGACGTCACGGAGCCAAAACTCACACTTTTTGAGTTTGGCATACAGTTTCTGATCCCTTAGGGTCTGGAGGATCACTCGGAGGTGTTCCTCATGCTCTCTATCTGTGCTGGAATAGATGAGGATATCATCGATAAAGACCACCACAAATTGGTCCAGGTATGGTTTAAAAATCCGGTTCATCATGTCCATAAACACCGCAGAGGCGTTGGTAAGCCCGAACGGCATCACCGTGAACTCGTAATGGCCATTACGAGTTCGGAACGCCGTCTTCGGTACATCCTCACCCCTGATTCTGAGTTGGTGATAACCTGACTGGAGGTCGATCTTTGAGAACACCGTCGCCCCTTGGAGTTGATCAAATAGGTCATCAATACGTGGCAAGGGGTATTTGTTCTTCACCGTGACCTTGTTTATTTCCCGGTAGTCTATGCATAAACGCAGACTCCCGTCCTTCTTCCTTACGAAGAGCACAGGCGCTCCCCATGGTGACACACTCGGTCGGATGAACCCCTTGTCCAGGAGGTCCTCAACTTGCGCCTTCAGTTCCTTGAGTTCGGCGAAGGCCATTCGGTATGGCGCCTTCGTGATTGGTTTTGTCCCCGGGATTAGCTCGATAGAGAAGTCAACCTCGCGTCCAGGCGGCATCCCCGGAAGTTTGGACGGAAAAACATCCGGGAAATCCCTTACGACTACGATGTCGGACAGTGGGGTGGTGGGTCGGGTTGCCAGATCTACAGAGGCTAAGTACACCACACATCCACTCTCCATCATTTTCCTCGCCCGGGTTGCGGATATGACAGTCGAAAAGAAGGTACTCTTACACGCGAGGTAAACATTTTTCGGGAATCTCGGTTCCCGCAGTCGTACTTGACGTTTGTCGCAATCGATCTCCGCCTGGTAGTTGGTGAGCCAATCCATTCCCAGAACTACGTGGAATTCCTTCAGTGGAATGACCACCAGGTCTCCGGGGCAGTCTAACCTTCCCAACCTTATTGGGCAGGAAGGCACATAGTTAACGGCCTTGATAGGCCCCCCAGGAGTCCAGACGGTAAGGGAAAGGCATAGGGGTTTCATTACCAAGTCATGAGTATGGGCAAAAGTACTAGATACAAAGGAGTGCGATGCCCCAGTGTCGAATAATGTTCTGGCTCGAGAGTCTGAGATTAGAGTAGTACCTGCCACTACGTCCTCCGGTGGATCTGCCCCTTGGTGGGCCATCGAGTAGATCCTCCCTCCTGATTGCGAACGCGTCTCCCCCTCCTGTCGGGTGGACAGAGGGCATGCCGTGGGTCCCGTGGGGGTCCTTCCCCTCCCTGACTGTTGTGGCGGTGGGGCGGAGGCTGCGGATGAGGCTGTTCCCGGGTTTGTGGGGCAGTTGAAACGGAAGTGGCCCTGCTTGCCGCAACGGAAGCAGTGGTCGTGCCTCTTCGCGCACTCCGTAACTTTGTGGGCTCCATTGCAGATAACACAGGGTCTGTCCCCTGGCCTTTGACTGCCTGCCGGCGCGCTCCTAGCCCCGTGGCGCGACTTTGGGTGCTTAGGGGGCCGACTCCCGCTGGTTGGTCCCCCTCTAGTGAAGGACTGCGGTCATTTCTTGTCTCTGTTGAAATCCGAGTCTTCTCGCCGAGCGCGCGTCACTGCGAAACCGCGCTCTATAATGGTAGCCCTATCCACCACCCTCTGAAAGGTGTGGAGTTCCGCTGCTTGCACCACCTCAAAGATGTTGCTTCGTAATCCGTCAACGAAGAGGCGGGCTTTATGAGCTTCGTCCCTTATGACGAAGGGGACGCAATTAGCCAACCTCACAAACTCTCATTGATACTCCATGATGGATCTGTTCCCCTGCCGAATGTGCTTCAGATCGTCCTACATCTGTTGTTTCACACTGTTGGTGAAGAACGCTCCGAAAAGTTTTTCTCTGAACTCGGTCCATGTCGGTAAGGCGTCGCCCTTCGTGGAGTCCGGGCGCACCGTTTTCCACCACATCCGAGCGTTTCCCTCAAGACAATGAACCGCTAGGGGAACTCTTTCATGTTCCTCCATCATCAAATCCTCAAATAGCTTTTCCATCGTGTCCACCCACTTCTCCACGACCCAAGGGTCGGTCGTCTCGCCCTCGAATACTGGCGGGTCGTGTTTCTTGAACTCGGCCAGGTTCGCTCTCACCCGGTCCCGTTCCGTCCGTTGGGTGGAGGCTTCGCCCGTAACGGGTCCCGAAGCCGTTGGGCTGGGTGCAGCCGATGGCGCCGTCGGTTGGTCCATCGACACCCCGGTGGTCGCCGTCTGGGGAGGAGCGGCCGTTGTTTCTTCATGAGTTCCAGATGGTCCTGCCGCGGGCGCGCTTACTTCAGGTCGCGGAACCCGGGCGCTCTCCCCAGGCACGGCCTGTTCCTGCTGCGTCAATTGACGGACGTGCTCTGTAAGGGTCGACAGTTGTCCGGCCATCTCACGTAGCTGTTGTCGGATTAGTTCATTCTCCGCAGTAGCTAGAACCGCATTATCGGCTCCTGCATTCTCAGTCGACGATCTTGTACGAGCCATTCTCCACTGTGAGCAAAGAAAAATCGTTAATCATAATTCGACCGGTCTAGCACCTTGACCTACTAACCCTGGGACTCTATTCCTTATTTCCCCGCGCTCACGCTCGTACGTGACACACCTATACTTTGGTTATCAACTTGGTTAGACACTCGTGATAATGCATTCTATGGATGTTGGTTACTGGCCATAGTGGTTAAAGTCGTTTTCTCTGATACCATATAATCTGTCACGCCCCGGAGGTTCTAAAAGAGCGGAAAACGTACCCATTTTTTTTTTTTGAAATAGACGTCGCCCCCGGCGCGTATCAGACCCACCACATATACAAATTCACTTCCCGAACGGGCGGAGTCTCCTTTGTATATGCACGGCGTTACCAATAGAGCACATACTTTAACCATTCCAACCATGACAGACAAAGTGGGAAGAAAACGATAAATCATACCATCACCGCTATCTCATACAGCCTATAGCATAAACCCATGGGTTTTGTAAATCGGTGCCCACTCGAAACCCAGCTTTTCCAAAACATTTTCGCAAACTCTTTGGGCGGCCATTAACTTGAAAGGATAAATCCACGGGTTTTAAAATCGGTGCCCACACGGCACCTGCTTTGAAAACACTTTTGAAACCGGGTTTGCATTTGAAAACTAGCCGCAAATACACATCCTACATTTACCAATTAGTTATAGGAAAACATCATTCCAACATCCATCAGCAACAACAGTATATGTATCACAATTTAACTAACCATAGTATGACGAAATAACCAAAAGTAAAGAAGATAACGTATCGTTTACTAGCCCTCATGGCTAGGGTCCTCTAACGGATGCCTCCCCGTCGTCCCGAACCCCACCCCTATTCGAACCTGTCATAGAGTGGGTTGTCAGTGACTGATAAAGTAGAGAAACATATAAGTAAATGCAATAACAGAAAGAACACACCGAAACACTGGAGCATTTACTTCCCTCCCCTCCCCCTCTCATGTATCGCTAAATCCCTGTCGAAAGTCACACTGGGCACCTACCCCAGCTTTCAGAATGTTTTGGGCCCCAACCCCAATACCGTACTCATCTCCTTGGTGCCCCCAACCCCTCCACTGCCCAAGTAGCAGTCGCCTCTCCTTGAGGGGTCCCCACTAACCTCCCCTTGTGGGGTACACGGGTAAAGTAACTTACTATCTTTCCGAAAAAATACACACTGCGCAGTGGCCAAACTGCCGGTGTGCGTGTAAGCAATATGAGTGTCATAATAGCGTTGCGACCTCAGCCGCTTTAGTCAGAATAGTCTGACGATCCTGCGACCGCAGCCGCTTTGATTAACATGACAACGATCTAGCGACCGCAGCCGCTTTGATTAACACGATAAAAGGGATTCACATGCCATGGGGTTAGTCAAAATACCAAATATGTCTCCTTTATCAAAACGAATATTCGGGAACGACACCACACCGGTAATAACAAAAACTACCCACATCGATTGTGCGAAGCCTGCACTCCGGAGACCGAACTTTGCTCTCTGTTGACGCTCGGACCTAGAAGTAGTCCCCAAAAAGAGCCACGGTCAGATCAGAAATATAACGGCATATAAACCGAACCCAAAAACTCGAAAACACTAATGACAACTTGACCCGGCGGTGGCGCCCGCGCGCGTCGAGCGACGCGGCCGCCCCCCCGCCCCCGCCCCCCCCCCCCCCCCCCCCTCCCCCCCGCGGCGTTGCGGTTGTACGGGCGCGCGGGCCCCAGCCCCGCGTGGCAATTGCCGTGACCGCGCGGGCCGTAGCTCCGCGTGGTGCAAGCCGCGGCCGCGCGGGCACCAATCCCGCGCGGCACCCTCCGCAACCGTGCGGGCCTTAGCCCCGCACGGTGTGAGCCGCGGTCACGCGGGCACCGGCCTCGCGCGGCACTTGCCGCGGCCGCGTGGGCACCGTACCCGCGTGGCACTCGCCGTAACCGCGCGGGCACCCGCCCGCGCGGCACCAATCGCAGCCGCGCGGGCATGGCCCCGCGCGGCATGCGCCGCCGCCGCCGCGCGGGTGCCGGCCCGTGCGGCACGAAGCGCAGCCGCGCGGGCATGGCCCCGCGCGGCACGCGCTGCGGCCGCCGCGCGGGCGCCGGCCCGCGCGGCACGAAGCGCAGCCGCTCGGGCATGGCCCCGCGTGGCACGCGCGTTACGAAGCGCAGCCACGCGGGCATGGCCCCCCGCGCGGCCCGCACGGGCGCCGGCCCGTGCGGCACGAAGCGCAGCTGAGCGGGCATGGCCCCGCGCGGGCACCCGCCCGCACGGCACGAAGCTCAGCCGCGAGGGAATGGCCCCCCGCACGGCCAGCGCTGCCGCCGCGCGGGCACCCGCCCACGCGGCACCGGTTGCGGCCGCGCGGGCATGTGTCCCGCGCGGCGCGCGCCTTGGCCGCGCGGGCGCCCGCCCGTGCGGCACTCGCTGCGGCCGCGCGGGCACCGGCCCGCGCGGCGCTTGCCCTGGCCGCGCGGGCACCGGCCCCGCGCGGCGCTTACTCTAGCCGCGGCCACGCGGGGACCTTGTTCCCGCGCGGCACCGGTCGCGGCCGCGCGGGTACCGTCCCGCGCAGCGCATATCACGGTCGCGGCGGCGATCGCCATAGGGCTTCGCGGCGGTGACGCGTAGGGTAGCAAACGGCTTCCCTAAAACTCCGTAAAAGACCCAATCGAAAATTGAGCGAAACTATACGAAAAATAAATCAAGTTTACCTCTAATCGTCGGACATGGTGACCCGTTCACGCTCCCGGCTTCGGCACGCTCGTCGGGAGGGTTTGAGGTCCTTTCGCCTTCTCCTTCTTTCCCACCGATTCCTTCCGATTAGGGTTTCGCCTTTCCCTTTTCTCATTTCCTTTCGGTTAGGGTTTAGCCCTTTTTCCTTTTTTTTTTCTTTCGAGAGAAGTCACAAATTAATCTTTTTGTACGACAAAATCCATATCGGGTATTTTAAAATCCCAATTAATTAATTCCTCAATTAATTAATTCCCTAATTAATTAAATCCTCAGATAAAATCCTTCGGTATAATTCTTTAAAGATAAATCCCTCTTTTTCCTCGGAAAGCGTGCCAAATCACTTACGCGGATTTCGATGCACCCCCTGGCCGTTGCGATCACTTTCTACCCCTTTCTGGGAGTTCCGTAAGTCGGAATCCGGATCCGATCGCACCACCGTTCTCCGTTTTCCGAGCTCTATCGCAGAAAAATACCCGCACCTCCAAATTATCGACTTAAGTAAACCCGTTATATTCATTACATTAAACGGAAACTTTATTAGCAGGAAGTATAAAGTGTTACAAAATTCTATGATACTACATAATCATGATTAAGATCGCCTGTGTAGAGGATACAGATGGAAAGTGCAACTGTTGGTTGCCAGGGATAGAGGAATAAATGTGCATGTGTAGATGGACACAGAGGAAAAGTGCAACTGTTGGTTGCCAAAGATATATGATGATTATGCATGCGTAGAAGTAATTACTATTTTATGAATGAGATGAAAATAATTCCATGCATGAAAAAGATTAGCTATTTATGATTGTGATCATTTTAGGGTATAACCCTAGGAATCATGTGACATCAGGAAAAGAACCTGTTGGTAGTATTACTAGGAGAAAACCTAGATTCGGGGTTAATGAGTGACATCAAACTTAGGAGTTATCCTAGGATTGGACGAGTGGCATGGTCTTAGGACATAACCTAAGGACACTGGATAGAGTGATCAACATAAAGTCAGAGAACTCTAAGATGAGTATGACATGGAACTTAGGTAAAGGGTGTTACGGCTTTTTGGTATTGGCATATTTCGTGAGTCAAGTCAGTGAGTTGAGTCGGAGTCTTAAAGGGATCAAATTGTCAATCAGCAATCAAAGACTTAGAAAAGATTCAACAAGAGCTCAAGTTGGCACTCAGTGTCTTGAGTCTTGAAGATTGAAGTTGAAGAATTGTGGATCAGTTACATCAATCTCAAGAAGAAAGTATTCAAAAGGATCAGGTATGTTTAACTAAATAATTGTGGTGATCCGAATACTTTCTTATAGTGTAGAAACACTTGGAAGAATTTTTAATTGCATAAAAATCAAAAACTGGACATGGGACATGTTCAGGATCCGGATCAGACCTTGCAATCCGGATCCCGAAGGGTACTTGTTCATTGGCAATTTCAATCCGGATCCTAGGCCATTCCGATCCGGATCCCGAACATGGGACTTTGCTGAATTGCATGAACGATCCAGATCGGACCTTACAATCCGGATCCCGAACCCTTGGTTTTCTGGAATCGTCAATCTCGTTACGATGATCCGGATCGCAGTAAATCCGATCCGGATCGCCATCCTGAAAATTTCCAGATAAAGTATGTTTTTTATTCTTATCTCTTTCCAAAGGTTTCTAAACTATAAATAGACATTTAGGGTTTCTCAAAAACGTGGGAGCTACGGCCGATCATTTTATAAAACTCTTGAAAGCAACCCTAGAGGCTAGGTTTTTATCGATCTTCTTTATAGCCTCTTTTAGGTCAATTCGAGGGTTCTTTCAAGAACATATCTTTTGTCGAATTGATCTAATCTTTGCTTAGAGATTTCTTCTACGGTTCCTCAATGAGAATCTAAGCAAAGGATCACCATCGAAGTCAATATTCTTATCGACTGAGTTTGCGTCGTGGATTCGACGTGGCATCGTGGATTCGGTGTGCTAAAGGCGTTTCGTGGATTCGAAACGTGTGCTCGTGGATTCGAGTGGCGTTCGTGGATTCGAACGTATGCAGTGGACGTGCAAAATCGGTGGAGCGCGAGGTCCAAGAAATTGAAGGAGGGGTTAAATCCGTGGAGACGGTAATCACCTTGTTATTCTTCTTTTCTTAGGGATTGTTATTGCGTGGATATCCAACCGGTCAGCGCAAGGTCCGAAGAAGCTGAAGGAGGGGTTGAGTCCGTGGAGTCGGTAATCACCTTGTTATTCTTCTATTCTTAGTGGATTGTTATTGCGTGTTGGTCCCGTGGTTTTTCTCCTGGATTGGAGTTTCCACGTATATCTCGGTGTGCTGTTTTTATTTTCCGCATTAGTTTTTATTTTGCACTGAGATTTTGTTTTATAAGTATTACACCTATTCACCCCCCCTCTAGTTGTTTGATAGTACCTATTTAGATCCTTGTGGATCCTAAATAAAAACCTACAAGTGGTATCAGAGCGGGTTTTAGGTTTATCTATCATGTTGGGTGAAAGTGGTAATATTTATAGACCTCCTCTTTTTGATGGGACTAATTACGCTTATTGGAAAGTGCGGATGAGAGCTTTTCTCATCGCAATTGATGAGCGGGTATGGCAATCCGTGGAATACGGTTGGGTGCATCCTGTTGAGGAAGTAGGAAATTCTACTACCCCAAAACCTCGCTCTAGATGGTCCAAAGAGGAATTTGAAAGATCTTCTTACAATAGGAAAGGTATGAACGCTTTATTTAATTCTCTTTCCTCGACTGAGTTCACACGAATTTCCGCGTGTGAAATCGCGAAGGAAATTTGGGATATTCTCAAAATTACACATGAGGGTACTAATCTTGTAAAAATTCAAAAGCTCCAGATGCTTACAAGTCAATTTGACTCTATTCATATGGAAGAGCATGAATTGTTTACAGATTATTACACTAGACTTCAAGATGTAATTAATACATGTGCTAATTTAGGAGAAAAGATCCCGGAGTCGAAAATTGTAAGAAAGATACTTCGGACTCTTCCGGAACGGTTTAGGGGCAAAGGTTACCGCCATTGAAACCATTAGTCATCCGGATGAGATGAGTGTAGAGGAATTAGTAGGTGCTTTGCAAACTTATGAAATGACTTTTCCTACTAATCAAGTTTCTTCCAAGTCTTCTTCTAAGCTTACAGGTATTGCTTTCAAATCAACAAAGGAAGAAGATAGCGAATCAAGTTCCGACGATGAAATCTCTTTTGCCGAGTTTGAAGAACAATTGGCGCGGATCACAAAGAAATTTCGTCGGAAATTTTGGAAGAATCGAACCGATGGATCTTCATCCACGAAACCATCTAAAGGATCATCGGGTTCTAAATCCTCTAATCTCAAAGGCGGTGCAAAACCTTCTAAAGAAAAAGAAAAAGATGATTTCGAAGGGAAAATCCAATGCTATCGATGCAAAGGCTACGGCCATTTTTCAACGGATTGTCCTTCTAAGAAATCATACAAAAAGAAGGCTTTGCAAGCGAAAACTTGGGACGATTCTACTTCTAATGAATCGACCTCAAGTAAAGAGGAAAAAGTCGTTGCCTTACATGCTTCTCAAATTCCCTCCTCTAATGTTTGCTTATCATCATTAATCACTGACTCTATTCCTTTGATTTTGCATGAAACATCAACATCCGGCGGAGAGTCATCAAGTGAGGGGGAGTCGGACGAAGAAGAACTCGTTGAGGCATATCAACAACTTCTTGCGGAATCTAAGAAGATGGCCAAGCATATCAAGAAGTTGAGGAAGCAACGACTTGAGAATCAAGACGAGAATCATGCTTTAAAGATCAAACTTCATGATCTCGAGGAGGAACGAGAGCTTTTATTGGATAATAATAAAATCCTCCAGGAAAAGATAAATCAATCGGAAATGATCGTTAATTCCCATATTAACAAGATTGATTTTCTTGAAAAGCAGTTTGAGGAGATTCATGTTACCAACCAAGCTTTGACCAAGCAAGTCCATCAACTTAAATCCGACATACAAAGGATTTCAACCGGTTCGAAGAAACATGATTGTATGTCCGGATTAGGTCAAACAAGCAAGGTTGGTTTGGGTTTTAAAAAGGATCAAACTGTGCATGCTTCAAGGTCCACAATCAAATTGAAAGGAAGAACGTGTCACCTTTGTGGACTTGAAGGACATTTGGTGAAGAATTGCTCGAAAAAGAGAAAGAAAAATCCTTCGGCAACTTCATCTACGGGGCGGACTCAACGAACTCAAAAGATACATCAAGTCAAAGGAGTTCACTCAACCCACCAAAGGTCCGAGCCACAACATCAATCATACAAGTGGATCATTGCGAGGCAAAGACCTAAGGTGGATCAACAGTCAAAGCGGACAACCCCCGGCCACAACGAATCAAGACAACCCAAAATCCAGCGATTTTGGATTCGGAAAGGTGATATCTTTCCTTGTCTTAAGTTCTAATTAGCTTATGACTGTATGTAATGCCTTGATTGGTTTTCCCTTCATATTTTTCTTAATCTTTGCATTACATGTGTTTTTAATGCTCTTGGTTTTATGTTTTGATCTTGAACAAAAGGTTTTTAATGAACAAGTGCATTGAATAAAAAGGGGCTTCACGGTTATTCACTCCAAATTAATTTTATATGGATTATCAACTTTACTCCATAATCATAATCTTGAAGATACTTCATTATAGGAGTTTTTGATATTATAAGCATCAAATTTTAGAAATCATGTGTGATCTTTAGATGCTTTATCTATCTCGGTTGTGTGAATTCTTTGTGATAAACATGAGACAACTGATAGACTAAAATTTGGGATTTAATTCTTTCACGTAAGAGATTGCATTCTTACAAGGGTAAATAAATGAATTGTAAAAGATGTGGAAAGAGTTACATCCGAAAGGAGTGTGAAAACTACCATCACATGTTGGAAAGAGCTGCCACCCCGGTCGTCCAGTCTGTGTGTGAAGCTACCACATGTTATGGATGCTTGAAAAATATTTATAAAATTTTGTTTAGTTGAAGCATTCGGAGATTTAAATTTAAAGCTCTTATTTTGAACAATCTCCTGGTTGGTATAAGGTGGGATAGTTGAAAGATGCTCAAAGAGCCACCCTTAGGTATTTTAGTGCTTATCTCAAATTTGAAAGAGTAGAATTCAGAATTGATGTCATTTGGAAATCTCCGTAAGTCATCTTTGTAAATCCGTTACATCTTGATAGAGTTTGGATCTCAAGATTATTTTTGATGACTTGTGTTTGATGAATATAACATGAAAAACTGTTTATAATGTTTTATCTTTGTTTTTCATGATTTTGGAGTAAATCTTTTTAATTTCGTGAAATTAATTGGTTTGAATGGCATCTGATTGAATTCATTTTTTAAAGCACTTAAATTGATTTCTTGATGGAATACAAATCGGTATTTGAAAGATTCCAAAATCTGGATTTGTTTCAAGAAATTATTTGATTTTTGCTTTCTGGTACAGGTACGCAATCTGCATTTTTGTTATATACCAGAACTGAGCTTTTATCTCTCTTTCTCTATGAACTAATGTTGTTAGTGATTTCCTTTTGTCTAGTATGTTCACTGTTTGACAATTTGTGACAAAAAGGGGGAGAACAGAAATTAATGATCGTATCACAAAGGGGGAGAACATAAATGCTCAAGACAGGGGGAGAACATGGAGAACATGGAGAACATGTTAGAGATGCTCTTGATAGGGGGGAGATAAAGAAAAGGTTGAAAGAGCCGGAAAAACAAAAGAACCAAAAGGACGAATCAAATGTAGGATTTTAATTTCTAACGACTAACATTTGATTTTGTTTGGAGTTTTGTTTTGCAGCAATTACATCACTTTAAGACTCCAAGTCCTAAGTCATAGAGTATGTTCTAGGACTATTTGGTTCAAATGTATTTTGCATTTATTGGATCTTTCACGCAAAGAAAATCAATGTTTTGGTGATGACATTGAATTTCGAATTTTTGGTTTAAGATGAGTGACTTGAGCGTTTTTATGTATTTTTGGGTTTTGTCACGAAATTGCCAAAGGGGGAGATTGTTACGGCTTTTTCGTATTGGCATATTTCGTGAGTCAAGTCAGTGAGTTGAGTCGGAGTCTTAAAGGGATCAAATTGTCAATCAGCAATCAAAGACTTAGAAAAGATTCAACAAGAGCTCAAGTTGGCACTCAGTGTCTTGAGTCTTGAAGATTGAAGTTGAAGAATTGTGGATCAGTTACATCAATCTCAAGAAGAAAGTATTCAAAAGGATCAGGTATGTTTAACTAAATAATTGTGGTGATCCGAATACTTTCTTATAGTGTAGAAACACTTGGAAGAATTTTTAATTGCATAAAAATCAAAAACTGGACATGGGACATGTTCAGGATCCGGATCAGACCTTGCAATCCGGATCCCGAAGGGTACTTGTTCATTGGCAATTTCAATCCGGATCCTAGGCCATTCCGATCCGGATCCCGAACATGGGACTTTGCTGAATTGCATGAACGATCCGAATCGGACCTTACAATCCGGATCCCGAACCCTTGGTTTTCTGGAATCGTCAATCTCGTTACGACGATCCGGATCGCAGTAAATCCGATCCGGATCGCCGTCCTGAAAATTTCCAGATAAGGTATGTTTTTTATTCTTATCTCTTTCCAAAGGTTTCTAAACTATAAATAGACATTTAGGGTTTCTCAAAAACGTGGGAGCTACGGCCGATCATTTTATAAAACTCTTGAGAGCAACCCTAGAGGCTAGGTTTTTATCGATCTTCTTTATAGCCTCTTTTAGGTCAATTCGATGGTTCTTTCAAGAACATATCTTTTGTCGAATTAATCTAATCTTTGCTTAGAGATTTCTTCTACGGTTCCTCAATGAGAATCTAAGCAAAGGATCACCATCGAAGTCAATATTCTTATCGACTGAGTTTGCGTCGTGGATTCGACGTGGCATCGTGGATTCGGTGTGCTAAAGGCGTTTCGTGGATTCGAAACGTGTGCTCGTGGATTCGAGTGGCGTTCGTGGATTCGAACGTGTGCAGTGGACGTGCAAAATCGGTGGAGCGCGAGGTCCAAGAAATTGAAGGAGGGGTTAAATCCGTGGAGACGGTAATCACCTTGTTATTCTTCTTTTCTTAGGGATTGTTATTGCGTGGATATCCAACCGGTCAGCGCAAGGTCCGAAGAAGCTGAAGGAGGGGTTGAGTCCGTGGAGTCGGTAATCACCTTGTTATTCTTCTATTCTTAGTGGATTGTTATTGCGTGTTGGTCCCGTGGTTTTTCTCCTGGATTGGAGTTTCCACGTATATCTCGGTGTGCTATTTTTATTTTCCGCATTGGTTTTTATTTTGCACTGAGATTTTGTTTTATAAGTATTACACCTATTCACCCCCCCTCTAGTTGTTTGATAGTACCTATTTAGATCCTTGTGGATCCTATATAAAAACCTACAAAGGGAACCTAAGGTGAACCAGTGATCAACATAGAGTCAAGGAACTCTAGGATGAGTGTGATATGGAACTTAGGTAAAGGGAACTTAAGGTGAACTAGAGGAGTTAAACTCACAATAAGGAAGTTAGAGTCAGTGTAACTCTAAGTTCAGAATGAAACAGGAAAATAGAGTTAATTTAACTCTAGGATTTAGGGAGGAATCAGGAAAAAGGGGATTAGATCCCAAAGTTAAAGAATTAAATGAACATAACCCCAGAAAGTCATAGGGCGTCTGGGTAAATGGATAAATTAGTTTAACTTCAAGCAGAGTTAAATAAACGAAAGTGGGAAAAGATCAAGTGTGGAGATATGAAAGGAAAAGAAAATGGAAATAGGGTTAATAAACTCTAAGTTTGATAAAATTGAAAGCGACTAGTGTCCTTGTGACATAGTGCAACCTTATGGGTAATTGAAACATAGGGCTGTGAATTGAGAACAAGATGTTTCAACCTAAATTGGTGTTAGAGACACCCAAATTATTCTAGAGTAAAGAACTTAGGATAAAAGAGATAAAGCGTAAGAGAAAGCTAAAAGTGGCTTAGTAAGCAAGACAAGCAAATTGTTCAAGATAGCGCAAAAAGTGGTTAATAAGCAAGACAAGCAAATTGCTCAAGACAGAGCTAAAAGTGATTAATAAGCAAGACAAGCAAATTGCTTAAGACAAAGAGAACAGAAAGAGAAATGATAAGAGTCCAAGTGACTCTTAGTTATCCTTATGACGAGACCTAGGATAAGAGGTAAATTATTGTAAAAAGGCAAAGTTTAAAAGCAAGCTAAAAGTGGCTAAAAAGCATAAAGAGAATTTAAATGGCACCTTCGAATTTGAGACTCGTCAAGTGGAGCAGGACTCCCTCGGCAGTGACCCGTCGGATGAGGTACTTTCGAAAGGCTAAAAGTGAAAGCAAAGAGCTAAATTGTCACGCCCCGGGATCGAAACTGCGACCCGGGCCCGCCAAACAGATCCGCCACCTATGCCAACCTGCATAGGCGAAGCGTCCTACCTGCAAGAAAAGTACTATAACTAAACAGATATCAGAGCTATAAATAAAAATCTGCTGTAACTAAAATCAATCACTGTACAACTGGAAATAAAACAACACTGTCTGCCTCTCAAAATAATAATAATACAATATCCTCAAGTACAAGCTCTAAACCCAACCGGGAGGTAACTCCAATATACAACAGTGTACAGTCTCTCAATACAAAATATCCTCACTACAAAAGTCTCTCAAAAGAGGAAAAAGAAACAACTAATCCACTGATGATCTCCTCTGAAGGGTACCGCTACTCTCCAACGACGGGTAGGGATCTAGCTCGCGACTCCCTCGCACGATCAACATCCGCAGAGTCGGCAACACCCACTAAGACTCTGCAAAACAAAGGAGAGGAGAGGAAAAAAGGGGGGGGGGGGGGGGGGGGGGGGGGAAACCCCCAAGGGTGTGAGAACTACACCAAAAAGGGAGTCTCAGTGGGTACCACCGCCAGACCCGACGGTCTGCCCACCAAGTCCTCAAGAGACAAAAACTAACCCAAGTCATAAGACTGAAATGAGTAGGCTGGAGACTCTCGACAGCTACCCTGCCCCTAACTAAAGGCAAAAAGGGGGAGAACCAAACAGTGGTATGCAACCACTAGCACATGAAGTGCACCATCGACCCAATCGAGCTGACTGCCACATCTGGTCCAGTCAAACCTGCGCCCACCTACAACCACCTCCCGCTGACGGGCAGGAATTACGTAGGGCGTCCAAACGGTCTAACTCGCTATCGAGTAGTGGCTCATGCAGGCTATGGTCAAAATCCACGCTCTCTCTCAGAACGGATAGAATCATGATGCTCAACCTCTCACACAGCGGTCAAAGTACTCTCAACGACACGGGACCACCGTCAACCAGACGGCTCTCAATAATACTAGCGCTGATCTAAACTCAACTACCAGTCTGCACTCGGCCCCCAGGCACGAGTGCAACAATAAAAGTATTTGACCGAAATAAACCAATCGAATGAACCGGTATAAAACCCGGGTACTGCCTGCTCTGTCACCAATCTCCCGAACTCAGTATCTCCACTGTCCAAATGACCGGAACCCAACACGGTCTGACCGGCACCCGACACGGTCTGACCGGAACCCAACACGGTCTGACCGGAACCCAACACGGTCTGAAGCCTACTCCGGAGCGGGCACTCGAGGGGAGCTACCCACACGAGTAAAGCATCTCTGTCATCAATGTCACCAGTATCTCTAAACAGCAGGACTTGATCATCAATCTGATCAAAGTGGGAAAACTCAACCACCAAAGAAAGACCCGACCTCAATCGGATGCAACTGAACGATAAGTGGGAAACTCCATCCACTAAAGAAAACTGATGCCAATCAGGTGCATAGAGAAACATCCGGTCAACCGCCCAATATCCGCGGTTGCCGCAAAGCCCCACAACTAAACCAACCTATCCCAGACACGAAGTCCTGACTACCCTATCCAGACCCCTGCTCGAACCCGAGCAAACACTGTCCACTTGACTAGCAAAGGCGGAGAAAGGAAAAGCATGGTTTCTCCTAAGTCAAGTTCCCATAAGTAGTGCAGCAGTAAAAGATGGCCTAACTACATGACCATACAAGCATGCAAAAGTCCTCAAGTGAAATAAAGGGGGGGGTGTAAAGCATATAATAGATCCTTTAGGAATAAACAACATGCCGAAATCCCAAACTAGACCTGTCCACAATTCAAGGTTCATCAATAGAACGATCATAATAACTCCTCAGTACAAATCCGCACATAGCTACGAAATCCTGTCCAAAGCATAAACCAACCACTATGAAAGGCTATGTGCTAACATGGCATGTTACATAATCTCATAGGGTACATTATCCTAGGTAAGCTTACACTAGTCCTCACATAGATTGTCCAAGTCATGCAAGTCCCCAATCTCCCTCATAATACTATTCTTGCAATCATTTATACAAATATCATTATCAAGCTTACCTACTTACCACATAAACCATGTACCCTAACATGCATGCATCAGTCATAAGGGGTGACATCCCACAAGTGCACTTATATTTGCCACAAATATTCATTGCCTTAAACAGTTACTGATAATAAGCTTACCCACCTGAAGCGCTTAAACCAAGGCAAACCTGAAGTCGGTGAAGTGGGTAGACGCCCAGGGTCCAAAATCTACCAACATAACCCCTCGGTACAAGTCGCGCAAGCCTTGGCTCCAAACACTGAAAAACACCCCTGAGTACATAATAAGGCTCAACATTACACTTATTCCAAAATTAAACCAAGTATACACAATCTGAAAATCAGTCCCAAAGTCGTGCTTATTCACCTGCCGGAAGTGCCCAGAAAAATCCATAAAAATACCACAGCAATCCTCGCGTCGATACCTTCGAAACGAGTACCTGCACGTCCAATTCCGAGCCCCGTAGGCCGAGTTACAAATTCCACAGTACAGGTGCGCAAAACCACACAGCAACATAACTGTAATCCCATTACAGATACGGGAAGAACATATACCTTCGGGCAAAACTCAGAAAATCCAATAAAAAATACTGTGATATTTTGCGCCGAGTAGATGAAAAAAGTGTATAAGCACGTCGTTCAAACGATGGCCGGTTGCGGAAGATAACGCCGAAATACCAAGCCGCTATCCAAATCCATTCACAGAAATGGGGTCACAGTAAGCTCGAACAAACACCTCGAAAAGCGCGAAATGAGGGAAAGATGAAAACACCAAGATCGTAGATCTGTCCGTCGCGAATCCAGCGGCGAAGAAATCACTCGAAAAGGTGGTCGAGAAGTAGGCCGGGGGAGCTCGCGCACCGAAACGCGACGAGAGGGGAACCCAAAAGGACGAGCGTCGCCCCGCCGCGCCGTAAAAAATGGAAACCTCGATAAGCGTGCCACCAAAAATCCCAAAACTTTGCAAAAGGATGCAGCCAAACTCGGGGATATCTTTGCTGAAGGCACCCAGGCGAGAGGAGGCTCGGAAATGGCGGAAAAAGGGAAAGAGGAGGCTCGGAGTGCTTTTATAGGCTGCAGAAACATTGAAGAAATACCGGATATGTCCCAATTCCGGGCGCAGGGAACTTTCGGCCCGTGCTCGACTGTAGCAGCCCGAAATCCCCGCGCGCGAGCACTGTAGCCGCCCGAATCCACCCCTGGGCCTCCAACGTCGCACGCCAAACAGGCGACAGCAACCACCCGCCGCTCCCCGCGCGAACGTGGCGCCCCCCAGACGCCGACACGTGTCAACCCCAAGCGCGGGGAAACCGCCCGACAACGCGCCCACGTGCGCTTGCCGCCCGCTCGCCTGCGCCTCTGGCGCATGCTTCCAGCGGCGGCCCGTAGGTGCACCGTGGACCGGCGGGCACGGACCGGCCAAACCGTGTGCGCCA
>CM055070.1:32512135-32562740 GCA_029204045.2 Tillandsia leiboldiana | reverse complement strand
AACGTCAGACACAACAACCATACACCCACTCCAGCGAAAGTTAAGACATGTCATCCTTCCCTAGCATTAGTTTCTGCAACCAACATAATCGATTTAGGAGAATAAAACATGCCAAACTCTCATCCCGTCTCTTGGGAGAGGTAAAAACTCAATCAGGACTCTCGCTAAAAGTCACGACCTCTCACGTAGTCATCTAATATCCAACCACAAGCCTAGGGTTTCTAAGTCACCACGACCTACAACCTAGGCGCTGATACCACTCTATCTGTCACGCCCCGGGGTCGAAACTGCGACCCGGGCTCACTAACAGATCCGCCATCTGTACGGAAACTGCCGTACAGACGAAGCGTCTAACCTGCAGAAAGAATCAACTACAGAGATACAGATATCAGAGCTGAAAGTAAACGACTAAAACTGAAGTCCAAACACTGTACAACTGAAAATAATACAATATCCATCTCCCCAAATACTATCATATACAAAGTCCTCTGATACAAAAACTCAAAAGGGAGGTATCTCCAATGAATACATCAGTGTACAGACTCTCGATACAAGAATATCCTCACTACAACAGTCTCTCAAACTGTAAAATAAAGTACAACTCTATACCTCACAACAAAGGTCTCTCAACAGAGGAAAAAGAAGAAAACTAATCTACTGAAGCTCTTCTCTGAAGGGGTACCGCTACACTCCAATGACGGGTAGGGAACTAGCTCGCGACTCCCTCGCCTCGGTCAGAAGGATCAGCAACTGGAGCAACAGGAACAGGAGGAGAAGTTCCTGGGGAAAAAGACACCACGACGGGTGTGAGAACTACTTCCCACAGTAGTTCTCAGTGGGTGCCGTCAACAAGCCCAACGGTCTGCCCACCAAGTCTACTAGAGGCCAAAGATAACAACGCAATGCAAAACAGAAACAAGAAAAGCTGGAGCTACTCTACAGCTACCATGCCTCTATCTAGATACTCCAAAAAGTGGAGCAGATGAAAGTAAATGAGACCACTCGCACCCAAGGTGCTCAATCGACCCAAACGAACTGACTACCTCAAAGGTCCAGTCAAGCCTGCGCCCGTCGACTAGGAACGCTCCTGCCCACTACCACACATCCCCATGAGGACGGGATTTACGTGGGGCGTCCTGTCCTACTAACTCATCCCTCGCGCAAAACTGCCTCAACAGGCCCATCGTTGCCTCAACTGCGGAAAACTGCCTCAACAGGCCAACCATCGTATCCACAGCGGCATCTCAGGACGCGACTCCAACTGAGTAGAACGGCGCGGCATAGAGTATCAAACATTGGCATACGCAGGCTAGTCAAAATCCACGCTCACTCTCAGAACGGTAGGGCATCAAGATCCCCAAATACCTCGCACAACAGTCGGAGCACTCTCGACGACTCGGCTGCTCGGCTAACTCGAAACACAGAGCACTAGCCACTCCAACTACTCGCAGCACAAGGCTCACTGGCTGAGATACTCCACAGCCAGGGACGACCCACAACTCAGGGTAACAAAACAGGTCGGACAACACTCAACGACCTGGACCACCGTCAACCCCAACGGTTCCCAACAAGACGGACCGGAAGATACTCGACGGCCCGGGACTGCCGTCTGCGCAACGGCTCCCTCCACGACGGCACAACAGGGAAACAAGACCTCCCGGGACTACCGTTTACCCAAACGGCTCCCGGCACAGACAAGCAACCCAGTACAACTACCAGACTCCACTCTGCTCTCAGGCAAGAGTGTAAAAGCATCCCACACTAAAAGCAAGTCCCGACCTCTCGGCCCACTACCCGGGCGAGAAAACACTATGTCCAGGGATGAAGGAACAGTGTGGATGTCTAAGCATAAATAACCCTAGCCCAAGTGAGGGTTTTCTACTAGTCTGGTTACACATACAACATATGACGGGGGTGCTAGGTCAAGTTCCAAGATAACTACTTTAACAGATAATAAAGGGATAGCCATTCCAACAATCTAGCATGCTACACAAGGAAATAAACTATCATGCATAGTCCTACATCAATAGAATTAATGTACATTCCATAAAACTTGGAGATAAGGCCACCCACCTCGATTTGCCACCAATTGCTCGTAGACACTTGCAATTGGCCTCCACGCGATCCGCACGCAAAACGATGTCCGCTGCCGGAGTCCGCACGCAAAACGGAGCACGGTGCCGGAATCCGCACGCCAAACGGAGTCCGCACGCAAAACGATGTCCGCTGCCAGAGTTCGCACGCAAAACGGTGCACGGTGCCAGGATCCGCACGCAAAACGGAGTCTGCACGCAGAACGGTGCACGGTGCCGGAGTCCGCACGCAAAACGGTGCACGGTGCCAGGATCTGCACGCAAACGGAGTCCGCACGCCAAAACGGTGCACGGTGCCGGAGTCCGCACTCAAAACGGTGCACGGTGCCGGAGTCCGTACGCAAAACGGTGCACGGTGCCGGAGTCCGCACGCAAAACGGAGTCCGCACGCAAACGGTGCACGGTGCCGGAGTCCGCACGCAAAACGGTGCACGGTGCCGGAGTCCGCACGCAAAACGGAGTCTGCACGCAAAACGGTGCACGGTGCCGGAGTCCGCACGCAAAACGGTGCACGGTGCCGGAGTCCGCACGCAAAAACGGTGCACGGTGCCCAACACAGAAAAGAGCAAGAGGGTTAATTACAGTCCAAAAGGTCGCCCCAAAAACTGTACAAAAATACAGTAAAACCAACACACGGGACCTACCCGACTGCGCCGCCGTCGCCGAAACGCTCCCCACGAAAAAACTCGCGCGCTCCACGAGGTCCACGGCGCGCCGCCGCACATCCCACAACCTCCCTCCTCACTCTCTCTCGCTCTCGGATGAAGAAGGAACCGAAGAAGGAGAAGAAGTGGCTTGCGGGGAGGAAGAAGAAGAAGAAAAAGAGGAAAAGGGGAGGGGCGGTCCACGGTGCACGGTGCACCGTGCACCGGCCGGTGCACCACACCCACCCGGGTGCACCCGGCCCACGCAAGAGGAAGGGCGGCCACGTGGCCGCGTCCCTGCGCGCCACGCGGCCGCGCAGCTCACGCGCCACACGGGCGCGTGACACCGGGCCGCCCACAGGCGCGGGACACGCGCCCGTGACACGGGCGGGCGCCCCAGCGCCCGCGCGCGCGCCAACTGGGGTCCGCCACGTGGCGGCCCCCACGTGGCCCGCGCATGGGTGCGCCTGCCCCGACGCGCGCAGAGGCGCACCCTGTCGCGTCAGCCGCGCCTCGCCTGACGCGCCGCAGCCTCCTCGGGATCCGCGCCACGCGTGTCTCGATCCGCGTGCCGCTTTGCCTCGAAAAGCGCGCACGCCTACCGGACTCCAAATCCAACAAATAAATAGTCCATCCTTAGCGATTTCGCGCGCTGAGTCCAGAAATGATGTCCGCTTCTCCAAATTCTCACCCGAAAATTTGCCGAATGCCCACTCGATCCGATTTTCGCGCCGGGTCCATTTTAAAGTCCGATTTGCCCAATTCCAACTCTAAAAATTCCCGAAGGCGACCGGAGAGGTAAACTTTTATCCGGACTTCACCCGGAGTCTAATTTTGACATCTGAATCGCGCGAAAACACTTCTAAACACCCGACGGGTCCTCCAACTTCCCACGGGGTCTCAATTTAAGCCCGAAGTCCACCACTTGTGTCCAAATTGCGCGCAACCCACGCAGGCCTCCAGTGATGCAAGCAAATCCCAAATTGCATCACAAATCCATTTCTGGGCCCCCAACACGCGCACCAACACCCCCAACGGCGACCGAAAGCTGCCCAACAACCAGCAACCCTACGCGGGGAATTCCAGGACCTCACACTAGGTCCGCTCAACAAAAGGAAGAATCAAGCCCAAACGGACAAGATTTGCTAGTCCCAGTGGTCTCTTTTCTCAACCCCAGGGGGAATCCCAAGACCCCCACAACAACACTACTACACGAGCCCAAACAACACGACTACACAAACGCGACAACCGAGCTAAACCGAGAAACAAAACTTAACCCGTACTCACACACCCCACAAGTCAGTTCTAGACTCCGCTAGTATAGCACTTAACCAACTATCGAGAAAACGGGACATATACTTTCCCACCCCCGCTCCCCCGATCACTCGCGTTCTACGCTTCTATGCCTTATTCAATTCATTCATTCGTAGCTAAGTGTGGTATCTCCGTGGATGTCGGACACTGACTCTGCGTCCCCGGCCGATGATCTAGTACGGGCCATGTCTGTCACACATCACAAGAGTCAACTTTAGACTACCCTACTAACAACAACCATAAAGTGAGAGAAAGGACTCAACATTTTCCCCCCCCCCCCTCGGTCACTCACGTTCTACAGTCCTGTGCCCTACCCATTTCATTCATGTGTAGGCAAGTGAGGTGTTCCCGCGGATGTCGGCACTAACTGTTGTGATTGAAAGAACTCTCTGATACCATTTAATCTGTCACGCCCCGGGGGTTTGCTTTAGCGGAAACGATTCATAAAAGTCGAATATTTGACGTGTAAATTTTTTTTTTTTTTTTTTTTTTTTTTTTTTTTTTTTAAAAAAAAAAAAAAAAAGAGAACCCCTCTTCTCAAACCACAGCCCAAAATGCTTAAGCCCAGTTATTATTGCTAGTGGGCCGGGTCGTTACATTCCGTCTTTTCCTTTTTCTCTTTCTTTCTCTCCTCACCAGTTAGGGTTTTATTTTTCTTTTCTTTTCTTTCCGATAATCGGGATCCCTTATATAGCTCGTATTATATCTTTAATTAATTTCCTCTTTAATTCGTACGTAAGAAAATTCTATTTTCCGTCATCGGATAATTAATTATCCCCTACGAGATAACCCACCTTATCTCCAACGGGTGCAAGATATTTTGCACGGATTCCGATGCATGACTAATCACCGCATCACTAAGAATTCCGTTCCGGGAGATCCCGACATCGGATTTCAGATCCGATCGCACCGTCGGCCATCATTTTCCGCGCTCTATCGCAGAACAATACCAGCACCATACACTGGCCATCTCTTAAGAATTGAATAATTTTATTTCACTTAAAGGCTTAAATAATTACATGTGAGTCAAAAATACCCCTAAGGGCCGGATCACTACAACTGACACGCCCCATAGGCCTCCAGGAGCTGCTGGTCAACCAGTAATCTCGTCGTGGGGATCCGGGTCCTCACATCCTCTCGCACTAAAGAAAGTTTCGTCCTCGAAACTAGCTCAATTCCACCAGGAGTCACAAACAACAAGGGTAAGTACTCAACATCATCATCATCAGCTCCTAAGTCATCACTCACTCCCCGTGATTACTCCTCAATAACAATAACAGCAACATCCAGTACAGCATAGCCCGATTGCGCAATTCCTCCACTCACGAGCCAGAATTCGCAACGGGCGTCCCTCATACTCCAAACACTCATAGATCTCAAAGGGCGAGTTAATCACAGGCGAGGGATCCAAAAACACATCACTCCTGAGCTGAGACGTGAAATACCAAAAGGGCTCCAATAAAAGGCTGGGGAAAAACGGATATAACCACTAGTGCAACACGCACCAAACCACATCCTGTGTCTACTCAACCAAGGCCACCCGAAGTATACCCACACTTTTATCCAATAAGGAAAAGAATCCAACAAGCTGTGGTCTTCACTCAGTTACTACCAGACCCAAACCACACGAGTGGACTACTCAACTACAGGCTACCCTAAAAAAAGAGGATCCTCAAGAGACACAATCTCATGTCACAGTTGGTCACTCAACATGCCAACATAACCCCAACGGGCCCACGGGTCGAAGTCGATCTCTCAGCTAGTAAAGGACACCCTGACGGGGACCAAACCGTCAGTGAACGGGACTGAAAACTAGCCCGAAAGGCGATCATAATGCTGATGCCCATCTCGCGGTCAAAAGTCCAAACCATCAACGACAATCCGCGAAAATCCCTTTCAAGATGCTGAAATCTATAGGCTCCACTGATGCCGCATGGTAGAAACTGTAAACTAAAGCTGAAATCTTATCTGCCATATAGTACCGAACAGAAATGCTGAGTAATCAGGACTGATAGCCAAGCAGGCATGGCCTACGCCCAGGTATATCAATCAAAGCCGGAAATAATAGGCGTACTGAAAGGCTCAACTGTGGGATCCAAGCTGCCTGCAAAACAGCGGTTCGTCCTGCCACAATACTCATAGGGTCGGACTAATAAAGTGTGGACTGAAGATCATCCCATGGTAATTCTACAGCCACAATGGGAGGCATCACAAAAACACGCAAATCCATCTCCCTACACTGGAAGTACTAACATTGGTGCTGGCATCAGTCTCATTATCCATTGGCCATGCCCTCTCGGCACTGCCAAGTATAAGAAGCTCCTCCCCTCAAGAATAAATGTTGGTTTCAGCCAAACTCGAATAACATCCATTTGGTCGGATTCCACCGCCACTCCAATGGCTAGAATAAGGTGACCCAAAAAGGCATGCACTTGGAGCTAAAACGTGTACCTCAATAACTTGGCATACAACTTCATCCACACAGGTATGGTAGCACATCCACAAAGTGCTCCTCGTGCTCCAAGTCGCTCTGGGAGTAAAGCAAATATCCTTGGGGAACACCACTCCCAATCCGTCCAAACACAACTGGGACATACAATTCCTCAAATCTTGAAGTCGACAGGGTATTCGTCATTCCATTGGGCCTCACTATAAGCTCATAATGCCCCTACCGTGTCCTGAACGCCACCTAGGCGAAGTCATCGGCTGTCTAATTCCAAGTAGGTACTCGCATCATACACTAACTGCCGGAGTATAACTCCATCAAAAGGTCCTAGATACCGCCCGGACCTGTCTACACTCGAACCATAATAGGACCCTCACAGTCGTATATCAACGACGTGGCATCACCACCGTATACCAACGGCGTGGCACTAAGTCAAAAAGACCCCTCGATCCATCAGATCCTGCAACTGTGCCATCAGCTCTCTCAGCTCTACAGGCGATATCCAATGAGGTGCTATCGAGGGTGGCGCGGTTCCCCGAACCACGTCAAACGCAATCTCTATCTCCCTAACCGGCGGCATTACCAACAACTAAGGTGAAATCACACCCGGGATCTCGTGGGCAACAGAGATATCCCTGAGTCCCGGTGCCGCCGTAAGCACCTCTCACACTGTCGCTAAAACCTGAGTGCTCTAACAATCACATCAAGCAAGCCTCCTCTTGTCCACCTCGCCGAAGATCAAAGTCCTCTCTCGCCGCATTCAAACATCTTGTGGCATTGTGCCAAACAATCTCAAGCACAGGGTCGAAACACCGAATTGCTACAATTTCCAATAATTCTGCCGGTAACTCGCGGTCTCGGCCGCACTGGACATAATCCAAAAGCCTCCACCACATGCACAACCACAACAGGAACCTATACCTCTAGTGCACGTGGTAACAAATCTGCCTCTAGCCCATGCAAGAGTGGAACATGCTCTAACTCCGACTACTGTGGTGAAATCCCACCTGCGACACTCGATCCACTACCGTGGCGCCCTCCAACCGGGCGGCACAGATTCATCCGTTCAAAGCAAGAGGTTGTCGCTCAATCTGCCTGAAAATCAGGACTATCTACAAAGGAGCACGACCTCTGTCTCTAATCACATTGAGGCGACGAATAAGGTCCTCCGCAGATAACAAATCCACGCTACCGCTGCGCCACTCTGATATAAATGCTGATGCTGCCTTTGGGGTCCACCCGATCTCCGGCATCTCGGAAACTCGTCATCCTGGAGAAAGAAATCAGAAATGCCTCTGTCGGCCGATTTGTCCTCCATCACCCGGCGCCAAGCGCCAAAATCCAGAACTCGCCTCTGGCGGCAGATCCCTCTCCAAAGGAACTGCAATGCCACGCTCCATACACAATGCCTACTCCAACGAGGCGTCCAAACCTACAATGGAGGGACTGAATAACTGAAAGGTGTCCTGGCGCAATCCACTCCCAGTCTCATATATCCTATGCGCCTCGTCCCACGAATCTGGAGCGCGCAGTTCAACAACTGCATAAACTCTCTGGCACAGGGAGGCTCTCAATTGATCAATCCACCACCACCCACCATGACTCTGCCTCCAAAGGCCCCAAACCCAATCTTACGAGTCGGGGTGGTTCATCTGCCAAATTTGGCTCAGTAGATCGATCATGCCCCGCAGCTCCTCTGCTGTCAACTATCCACCCTGCCTCGGTGCCTCGACACTAAACATTGGCACAGAGGGGGTTACTCAGTGCCCCGACCACTATGTCACCAAGACCAGCTGCCCACTCGGCCGCTGATAAGCCTCTGATAATCCTGTCATCTGGGTCCGGAGTTCTCTGACCTCAATCCGGGTATCCGGCCCAAAACCAACAGCTCAAGCTCAACAGCTAAGACAGGATGCACCCGGGTCACAACCCAGCGTCGGGGAGACACAGCTCGCCACAACGAAACCACAAAACAGCACACAACAGTGCTCGACCCAATCCAACGAAAGTCTAAAGCATGTCACCCATTCCACAGCATTATGTTGTCTGCAGCCAACATAATCACCTAGGAGAATAAACATGCCAATCACTCCTCCCGTCCCTTGGGAGAGGTATAAAACTCAATCAGGACTCCCGCTAAAAGTCACGACTCTCACGAAGTCAACCAAGGGTCAAACCATAAGCCTAGGGTTTCTAAGTCCACCATGACCTACAACCTAGGCTCTGATACAACTCTAATCTGTCACGGCCCCGGGGTCGAAACTGCGACCCAGGCTCGCCAACAGATCCGCCACCTATGCCGTCCTGCATAAGCGAAGCGTCCTACCTGCAAGAAAGTACTACAGCTAAACAGATATCAGAGCTATAAATAAAAATCTGCTGTATAACTAAAATCAATCACTGTACAACTGGAAATAATACAACAGTGTCCGCCTCCCAAAAAAAAAAATAATAATAATACAATATCCTCAAATACAAGCTCTGAACCCAACCGGGAGGTAACTCCAATAAATACATCAGTGTACAGTCTCTCAATACAAAATATATCCTCACTACATCAGTCTCTCAAAAGAGGAGAAAAGTAAAACAACTAATCTACTGAAGATCTCCTCTGAAGGCTACCGCTACTCTCCAATGACGGGTAGGGATCTAGCACGCGACTCCCTCGCCTCGAACAACCACCGCAGAATCCGCAACACCCGCTAAGACTCTGCAAAACAAGGGAGAGGAAGGAAAAATGAGGGGGAAGACCCCCAAAGGGTGTGAGAACTACACCAAAAAGGGAGTTCTCAGTGGGTACCACCGCCAGACCGGACGGTCTGCCCACTAAGTCCTCAAGATACATAAAATAACCAAAGCCGTAAGGACTGAAATAAGGAAGCTGGAGACTCAACAGCTATCCTGCCTCTATCTAAATGCCCAAGATGGGAGAACCAACGAAGGGTATGCAACCACTAGCACATGAAGTGCACAATCGACCCAATCGATAGACCAGTAATCACTGGCACTACTTGCTATGCCTGCTATGCCTGCCTTGCCTGCCATGCCTGCCTACTATGCCTGCCTTGCCGGCCTACTATGCCTGCCTTGCCTGCCTACTATGCCTGCCTACTATGCCTGCCTTGCCTGCCTACTATGCCTGCCTTGCCTGCCTACTGTGCCTGCCTTGCCTGCGTACTATCGAAATGCTCAAGAACTCAGCTGCAGGAATACTGACCGACTACTGACCGGTACGATCGCATCCCAAAATAGGTGACAGACCGACTACTGACCGGTACGGTCGCACCCAAAATAAGTAACAGACCGGCTCCTGACCGGTACGGTCGCACACTAAATAAGTAACAGACCGGCTCCTGACCAGCACGGTCGTACACTAAATAAATGACAGACCGGCTCCTGACCGGCACGGTCGCCCACTAAATAAATGGCAGACCGGCTCCTGACCGGCACGGTCGCACACTAAATAAGTAGGAAACTCCGGCCACTAGAGAAATCCGATAACCAATCTGGTGCAATAATAACCACCCGGTCGACCGCCCAAAGTCCGCGGTCGCCGCAATACCCCGCCACCAAGCCCAGCCTGTCCCATATCCCAAGAATCTGACTACACTATCCCAAACCCCCTGCTCGCGCCCGAGCAACATAGACCGCCTGACTAACAAAGGAGGAGAAAGGGAAAAGCATGGTTTCTCCTAAGTCAAGTTCCAATAAGTAGTGTAGCAGTAAAAGATGGCCTAACTAGATGACCATACAAACATGCTTTTGTCCTCAGAAACGATAAAAGTGGGTAAAACATGTAATAGCAAAGCATGCTAAAAAGTCCCTACTATGTTGTACTAATCTCACACAAGTAGGCTGATGAATAAACGTGTACAAGAACCACATGATCTAGGCCATTCCTTGCTTACCTCTTGCTCGTATCGGTTGTACAACAAATATGTCGGTCATCAATCATAGAGGGGTGACATCCCCACAAGTGCACATATATTCGCCATAACATAAACACCTTATACAGTTACCACTATTAAGCTTACCCACCTGAAGCGCTTAAACCAAGGTAAACCTGAAGTCGGTGAAGAGCGCAGACGCCCACGGTCCAAATTCTGCCGAAACTGCATCCTCGGTACATGTCGCGAAGGCCTCGGCTCCAACAGCTAAAAGTACCCCAAAATCAAAGTCTACAAATCCATCAGGTCTAGCAACACTTGTAAACACCCCTGCAGAACGGATTCTGAAAAATCCAATAAAATTACTGTCGCGTTCCTCGCGTCGATACCTTCGAAACGAGTACCTTCGGGCAAGCTTCAGAAAAATTCACTAAAAATATTGTGACAATCCACGCGTCGAGTAGATGAAAAAAATGTATAAGCACGTCGCCATACGATGCCCGGTTGCGGAGATATCGCCGAAAAACCACACCGCTGTCCAAATCTCCATCACAGAAATGGGGTCACAGTAAGCTCGAACAAACACCTCAAAAACCGCGGAATGAGGGAAAGCTGAAATTACCCAGATCGTAGATCTGTCCGTCGCGCATCTAGCGGCGAAGAAATCACTCAAAAAGGTGGTCGGAGTAGGCCGGGGGAGCTCGCGCACCGAAACGCGACGAAGGGGAACCCAAATGGACGAGCGTTGCGCCGCGCTGTAAAAATGGAAACCTCCATAAGCGTGCCACCAAAAATCTCAAAACTTTGCAGATGGATGCAGAATAGCTCGGGGATCATCTTTCCTGAAGGTGCCATGGCGAGAGGAGGCTCGGAAATGCCCGAAAAAAGGGGAAAGAAGGAACCTCGGATCGCTTTTATAGGCTCCAGAAACAAATAAGAAAATACCGAACAAGTCCGGATTTCCGGGCGCAGGGCAACTTTCGGGCGCGCACAGTGTTGGGCCGGCCCAACACTGTAGCCGCCCGAAACTCCCACCGGCCTCCACGTCGCCCGCCAAACAGGCGACAGCAAAACCCGCCACCCGCCGAACGACACGTGGACCAACGAGTGGTCGACATGTGGCAGCCACTTCGTCAACACGTCTCTGCCGCGCCCACGTGCGCGCTGCCAGCGCCGCCTGCCAGGCACGCGCCCCGAGGCGGCCGCACCTGCTCCATGGACCGAGTGCACGTGGACCGGCCAACCGGTGTGCGCCACGTGTCCCCTAACCGGTCCACCGTACACCCGCCTTTCCCCGTGGACCGCGCCCGCTGCGCCGGCCCAACCGGGAGCCGCCACGTGGCCCGCGTCCGGTGCACGCCTCCGCGGTGGATCGCGCACCTGCCCGCGCCTGCCCCGCCGCGCTCCGCCGCTGCCTGCCGCCCCACGCCGCCGCTGCCGGTGCCAGAACAGTACCAAGAAGCCTCGAAAATTGCGCTCGTCATCCGGACTCCGAAAAATACAAGTGAATAGTCCATTTTCATCGTTTTCGCGCGCTGAATCCAAATCCGAAGTCCATTTTGCCAAATTTCAACTCTAAATATTGCCGAAGGCATCCGGGAAGATGTTCTTTTGTCCAAACTTCGCGCTGAGCCCAATTTTAATATTCATTGCGCGCAGAATCACTTCTAAGCATTCGACGGGGTCCACCGATCACCCACGTGATCCATTTAACACACTGAGCCCATCACTTGTGTCCAATTGGTGCCCAAATACCACTGACACGCCCCATATGCCTCCAGGAGCTGCTGGTCAACCAGTAATCTCGTCGTGGGGATCCGGGTCCTCACATCCTCCCCCACTAAAGAAAGTTTCATCCTCGAAACTAGCTCAATTCCACCAGGAGTCACAAACAACAAGGGTAAGTACTCAACATCATCATCATCAGCTCCTAAGTCATCACTCACTCCCCGTGATTACTCCTCAACAACAATAACAACAACATCTAGTACATCATAGCCCGATTGCGCAATTCCTCCACTCACGAGCCAGAATTCGCAACTGGCATCCCTCGTACTCCAAACACTCATAGATCTCAAAGGGCGAGTTAATCACGGGCGAGGGATCCAAAAACACATCACTCCTGAGCTGAGACGTGAAATACCAAAGGGGCTACTGTGTTTATAGTAGTTTTCACCTCCATTTCTCCATTCATCTTTGTCTTCTCCTTTGTTTTGCAGTGTCTTCTGCGGGTGCTGCTGGGTTTTCAGCGGCGGGTCGAGGTGAGAGGACGACTGAGTAGATAGATCTCGAGGCAGGATGAGCGAGTTAGCTGGACTATTGGTATACCCTTTTCCTCAGACGGTTGTACTTTACTTTTGGGTCTGGCTTTAGCTAGCTGTTTGTATTTTATTTGGTGCGCTGGGAGAGACATGCAGATGTATTATTTTTTTACATATGTACTGTATTTTATTTCCAACTTCAGTCTGAGATGTATTAGTTTTTAGTTTAGATCTGTTTTATGCTCTTTTTATTATCTCTTGTATCTGAGCAGGTTCTAGCGCTTCGTGTATGCGGGAAATACCGTGTGCACGGCGGATCTGTAGACGGGCCCGGGTTCTGGTTTACACCCGGGGCGTGACAGGGCCTCTGCCACCGCGCCGCGCCCGTGCGGGGCTTGTGCCGTGCGGGGCCTCTGCTGTCGAAGCCGCCGCTGCTCCCCTCCTTCTTGCCGCCGTGTGCTTGCTTGTTTCGGCTCCCACGTATCAGCGTCGTGTCGTCGTGGTGTCGTGTCGCCATCTCCTTTTTAATTATCTTCGGTCTTAACTGTTGGTTGTTTTCTGGGGACTCCGTAGGTCGGGGGTCGATCAGGGGGCTGTGAGTCGACTGCAGGCGTTCCGACCCAATTGCTGTTCAGGTGGGTGTTCTCCTCTGTCACTTCGTGAAGTGTAAAAGAAATTACGGTTTAACATGAATAAAGCAATATATATTTCATAATCGTATCTAACCTCTGTTTTACATAAGCTTGTTACTATTCATATCTCTGACAACTGCGGGTCGCTTCGGGTACGACACACCCATTTATCAGACATTTTGAGCCCAAGGTTTGCTTGCACGCACACCGGCGGTTTGGCCACCGCACTGGTGTATTTTTCCGGAAAGATGGCACGTTGGCCCGTGTACCCCACGACTAGTGGTGATGGGGACCCCTCACGGCTGCTCAGACACCGCACGAGCACCGGGGAGGGGTATAAGCAAATCACGAGAGGCAGGTGCATTGTTTTTAATTGTTACAGGGATACTGTGGAATCTCGATAAGGGATGCTTGGAATTTCCGAGTGTTTTCGGTTTGCATTATTTTCAGTTTCCTTTATAGCACATATTACTATACCTTGTTTATGTTGCATCTTGGCAGTGTCGCTGACTCCCCACTCTGTGACAGGTTGGTCGGGCGCGGGCACGGGACGGATGTGAGGACGGTCTAGGAAGATGTTTCATTTTTGGCATCTCTTTTGACTGACATTGCGAGGTTTTATTTTTTGTATATCTCCTTAGTTTTTGTGCTGTGTGAGTGGGTTCGTATGTGCTTGTGTGGATGTTCAAACTACTGTAGTGACTCTGTGCACTTGCATACTCTCTAGTTGTCGGCCTATTTTCAACCAGGAAAAATGTTTGCGAAAACGGCTTTTAAAACAACGAGTGTCGTGTGGACACCGATTTGAAAACCCATGGATTTATCCTTTCTAAATAACGACGGCCGTGTTAAGTAGTTATAGTACTCTCTCTTACTGCCGTGTCCGATTATTGTGGTTAAAGTGTGAACGAGATTGCATGCGGGATTGGTATGCATGTCTAAGTTGAAACCGCCGTGCACGTGCAGAGGAGACTCAGCACTCGGGGTCGAGGAATTTGCACGTGTGGCGGGTCTGGCGCGCACTAGGGGACTCTGTAAAGAATAAAGAAAAATTTTTAATATTTCACGTTTTTCCACTCAACCGAAAAACCCCCGGGGCATTACAGATTAAATGGAACATGTGCGCACGGCACGAGCTGAGCTAGGTCGGGTTGCACGTGATGTTGACTTGGTTCATTTTGGACGTTCTTCTTTTAGGGTCTTTTCTATTTTCTCGGGACGCCCTAGTCGCGCCGCGCCTGTGCGGGCATGCGCCCGCACAGGGCTCTGTTGCCGCACGCCGCGCCCGCACGGGGCCTCTGCTGCCGCTGCCGTCGCGCCGCGCCCGCGCGGGGCCTCTGCTGCCGCTGCCGCCGCGCCGCGCCCGCGCGGGGCTTGTGCCGCGCGGGTCCTCTGCTGTAGCAGCCGCCGCTGCTCCCCTCCTTCTTGCCGCCGTGTGCTTGCTTGTTTCGGCTCCCACGTATTAGCGTCGTGTCGTCGTGGTGTCGTTGTCACGCCCCGGAGGTTTTAAAGGAGCGGAAAATGTACCCATTTTTTTTTCTTAAGTAATTACATGAACCTTGCCTCCGGCGCGTATCAGACCCGCCGCATATACAAATTCACTCCCTAAACGGGCGGAGTCTCCTTTGTATATGCACGGCGTCACAATCAATTCCAATGCTTTAACCATTCCAATCATGATATGCAACGAGGAGAGGATATAGTACATCAAACCATCACCGCTATCTTATACAGTCTATAGCATAAACCCATGGGTTTTGAAAATCGGTGCCCACACGACACCCAGTTTTCTAAATCGTTTTCGCAAACTCTTTATGCGGCCATTAACTTGAAAGGATAAATCCACGGGTTTTAAAGTCGGTGCCCACACGGCACTTGCTTTGAAAACATCTTTGAAACCGGTTTGTATTTGAAAACAAGTCACCATTACACATCCTATCATTCACCAGTTAATTATAAGAAAGTCCTCCTCCCAACATCCATCAGAAACCACAGTATATGAATCACAGTTGAACTAAACATAGTAATGCCATAACCAAAGATAAATAAGATAAAGTATCGTTTTACTAGACCTCTTAGCTAGTGTCCTCTAACTGATGCCTCACCGTCGTCCCGAAATCCACCCCTACTCGAACCTGTCACTGTGTGGGTTGTTAGTGACTGATAAAGTAGAGAACAAGCAAGTAAACCCAATAAATAGAAAGAACACACCGCATCACCGGGCATTTACTTTTCCCCTCCCCCTCATGTATCGCTAAATCCCTGTTGAAAGTCCCGCTGGGCACCTACCCCAGCTTTTCTGAATATTTTGGGCACCAACCCCAATACCGTACTCATCTTCTTGCTGCCTCCAACCCCTCGACTGCCCAAGTAGCAGCCGCCTCCCCTTGAGGGGTCCCCACTAACCTCCCCTTGTGGGGTACACGGGTAAATGACTTACCATCTTTCCGGAAAAATACACCCTCTGTAGTGGCCAAACTGCCAGTGTGCGTGTAAGCAATATGAGTGTTTTAATGCCTTGCGACCTCAGCCGCTATAACCAGAGTAGTATACCGCACCTGCGACCGCAGCCGCTCGATTGAAATAGTAAAAGGGATTCACATGCTAGTGGGTTAGTCAAATTACAACCGTATCTACTTTATCAAAATGAGTATTCGGAAACGACACCTCATCGGTAATAACCAACACCTACCCACCTTGATTATGCGAAACGCTTATTCCGGAGACTGAACCTTGCTCTCTGTTGATGCCCAGACCTAGCAGTAGTCCCCAAAAGAGCCATGGTCAGATCAACAATATAGTAGTGGATAAACCGAGCCCAAACACCTCAAAACACTAAGGACAACTTGACCCGGCGGAGGCGCCCGTGCGCGTCGAGCGACGCGGCCGCCCCCGCGGTGTCAAGGGTCGTACGGCCGCGCGGGCACCAGCCCCGCGCGGCGTTTGCCGTGACCGCGTGGGCCCTAGCTCCGCGTGGTGCAAGCCGCGGCCGCACGGGCACCAACCGCGCGCGGCACCTTCCGCGATCGTGCGGACCTCGGCCTCGCATGCCGCAAACCGCGGCCGCGCGAGCGCCGGCCCCACGCGGTAACCGCCGCGGCCGCGCGGGCACCAACCCCGCGCGCCGCAACCGCACGGGTGCCCGCCCGCGCATCATTAGCCGTGGCCGCGTGGGCATGGCCCCGCGCGGCACGTGCTGTCACCGTCACGCGGGCACCCGCCCACGTGGCACAAACTGCAGCCGCGCGGGCAGGGCCCCGCGCGGCATGCACCGCCACCGCCGCCGCCGCGCGGGCACCCGCCCGCGCGGCACAAGCTGCAGCCGCGCGGGCAAGGCCCCGCGCGGCATGCGCGGGCACCAGCCCCACGCGGCTTTTGCCGCGGCCGCGCGGGCACCCGCCCCACGGGGCGTTTACCCTAGCCGCGGCCACGCGGGGAGCTTGGTCCCGCGCGGCTCTAGCCGCGGCCGCGCGGGCACCGTCCCCGCGCGGCGCTCATTACTGTCGCGCGGGGACGCCTTAGGGCTTCGCGGCGCAACACGTTGGGTAGCAAATGGCTACTCCTAAACTTCGTGAAAGATCGATACCCAAAAACCGAGCGAAACTATACCAAAATGAAATTAGTTTACCTCTAATCGTAGGAGACGGCTATCCGTTCTCGCCCCCCGTTTTGGCGCGTTCGTCGGGAAGTTTTGGATCCTTTAGCTTTCACCTTCTTCTCCACCGTTCTCTTTCGTTTAGGGTTTCGCCTCTGTTCTTGTTTCCTCCGGTTAGGGTTTCGTCTTTCTTTTTTCTTTTTCTCTCTCTTTCTTTCGGGAGAAGATAACGAAATATCTTTTCTTACGACAATTACCACTTTGGGTATTTAAAATTTCCAATTAATTAATTCCTTAATTAATTAATTCCCCAATTAATTAATTCTCCAATTAATTAATTCCTCATTTTAGATTCTTCAGGATAATTCCTTAAAGATAATTCTATCTTTTTCCTCGGAAAGCGTGCCAAATCACTTATGCGGATTTCGATGCACCCCTGGCCATTGCGATCACTTTCTACCCCTTTTCGAGAGTTCCGTAAGTCGGAATCCGGATCCGATCGCACTGCCATTCTCCGTTTTCCGAGCTCTATCGCAGAAAAATACCCGCACCTTCGAATTAACGACTTAAGTAAACCCGTTATGTTAATTACATTAAACGAAAACTTTATTTGCAAGAGGTATTATGTGTTACAAAAATCTATGATATTACACCACTTACCTCTTAAAAGAAGTTTCGTCCTCGAAACTTAATCTCACTCCTCACTAAATAACTCGGGGTAACACTCTCTCATTTTTGTTTCAAGTTCCCACGTCGCCTCGCGCTCCTCGTGGTTACTCCATTGCACCTTTACGTAGGGGATCGTCCGGTTCCGGAGGTTCTTTTCTTTTCTTGCCTAGATCCGCATCGGCGTTTCTTCGAAGCTCAAATCTTCCCGCAGCTCAACGGCCGAGGCGTCGAGGACGTGCGACGGATCAGATAAGTATTTCCGGAGCATCGAAACGTGGAAAACGTTATGCACCCGTTCAAGATTTGGCGGTAAGGCCAACCGGTACGCCACTGGCCCCACGCGCTCCAAGATTTCGAACGGTCCCACATACCGTGGGATTAACTTCCCTCTTATGCCAAACCGTCTCATCCCCTTAGACGGTGACACGCGTAGCAACACATGATCCCCTACCGAGAATTCCAGTTCCCGTCGCCTTCGGTCCGCGTAACTTTTCTGCCGGCTCTGGGCAGTCAGCAACCGCTGCCTGATAAGGCGCACCTTTATTTCCGTTTCCTCTACGAGGTCTGGCCCCAAGAGTTTTCGTACTCCCAAATCGTCCCAGCAAATGGGCGTCGACACCGGCGTCCGTACTAGGCTTCGTACGGGGCCATCCGAATACTAGCCTGATAGCTATTATTGTAAGCAAATTCCACGAGGGGTAGGTAACGCGACCACCCCTCCCCCAGGCTTAGCCCACAAGCTCGAAGCATATCCTCAAGAATCTGGATCACTCGCTCCGATTGCCCGTCCGTCTGCGGGTGAAAAGCCGTGCTAAACTGCAACTTGGTCCCCAACGCCTGCTGTAGACTCCGCCAAAAGTTTGACACGAAGCACGTGTCCCTATCCGAGGTTATGGATGATGGTACTCCATGCAACATCACCACCTCGTCGATATAGGTCTGCGCCAGCCGATCCCTAGTCCACGTCGTGTGAATCGGTATGAAGTGGGCCGATTTCGTCAGACGGTCCACGATGACCCATATCGCCTCGTGTCCTTGTTGCGATTGCGGAAAACCGGTCACAAAATCCATGGTGATCCATTCCCATTTCCACTCCGGTATGGGCAATGGTTGTAGTTTTCTCGCCGATCGTTGCTGTTCCGCCTTCACCTGTTGGCACACCAAACATCGTGCCACGAAGTGCGCCACATCGTTCTTTAGTTTAGGCCACCAAAAGGTCTGTCTTAGGTCTCTGTACATTTTTGTACCTCCAGGATGCGCAGTGTAGGGGGCGTTATGCGCTTCCGCCAGAATTTCTCTCCTTAGTTCCGGCACTTCAGGTACGCAGACTCGTCCCCGGAACGTCAACACATCGTCGGCACCGATCACAAAATCCCCACCTGGTTCCGAGGATAACCTGTCCCGCACTTGCTGTAATTGTGGGTCCTCGCTTGGCCTTCTGCGATCCTCTCTATCAGCGTAGGCTTTATTTCCAAGGACCTAAATTTCGCAACTACTCCGGCTGGCACCACCTCTAGTCTCAGTTGCGAGAATTGTGCAATTAGCCGATCCTGTGGGGTAAGGGTGCGCAGTGTCGTCTCCCCCGCCTGTCCCTTCCGGCTCAAGGCATCGGCTACCACGTTTGCTTTCCCGGGGTGGTAATGGATGGACAAATCGTAGTCTTTCAATAATTCCAACCACCGCCGCTGCCGCAAGTTCAACTCCCTTTGCGTAAACAAATATTTGAGGCTCTGGTGGTCGGAGTACACGTTACAGTGCGCCCCGTAGAGGTAGTGCCTCCAGAGCTTCAACACAAACACGACTGCCGCGAGCTCCAAGTCGTGTGTAGGATAGTTCCGCTCATAATCCTTGAGCTGTCTTGATGCATATGCGATGAATTTCCCCTGTTGTATCAACACGCTTCCCAGTCCACCTCTAGATGCATCACAGTAGATCTTGTAATCCTCACCGGGCTGTGGCAATGTGAGTACCGGTGCCCGCGTGAGTCTGTCCTTAAGCTCCTCGAAGCTCTTCTGGCATTGAGCCGTCCAGACAAATTTCTCCCCTTTCCGGGTTAGTCGAGTAAGGGGAGTGGCTATCTTTGAAAAGCCTTCCACGAAGCGTCGGTAGTATCCTGCTAGCCCGAGGAAACTTCGGATTTCCGTCACCGTGGTCGGGCGAGCCCAGTCGGTCACCGATTCTATCATCCTCGGGTCCTCCACTATTCCCGACACTGAGACCATGTGTCCCAGCAAGTCTACCTCGCGGAGCCAGAACTCACCCCTTTTTGAGTTTGGCATACACTTTCTGGTACCGGAGGGTCTGGAGGATCACCCGCAAGTGTTCCTCGTGCTCTTTGTCTGTGCGAGCGTAGATCGGGATGTCATCTATAAAGACCACTACAAACTGGTCTAAGAAAGGTTCCATGATCCTGTTCATCACTTTCATGAACACCGCTGGAGCGACAATGAGTCCAAACGGTATAACCGTAAGATCGTAATGACCATACCGAGTTCGAAGGACTGTTTCGGTATGTCATCTCCCCGGACTCTAACCTGGCGATAGCCGGACGGCAGATCAATTATTGAAGACGCCGTCGCTCCTGGTAGTTGGTCGAACAGGTCCTCCATCCGAGGTGCGGATATTGTCCTTCACTATGACCTTATCCAGTCCCCGATTGTCGATGTACAACCGTAGTCTCCCATCCTTCTTCCGTACGAATAGAACGGGTGTGCCCCACGATGGCACGCTCGGTTTCTCTCAACCGACCAGCACCTGTTACTCGGCAAGCCCATCCCTTCCGAGTATCCACTCGAATTCTTTTAGCAATGACACCACTAAGTCACAAATGTCGGATCGTGGGCGCTAACCATTAGCCCCAAAGGCTTAAGCTTTTAGAGGTGCGCAACCGATTCACTTAGAGCGGGCATACCCTGCGCCACAGATCTCGACCGGACTCAATCCACCTGTACGTTGGGTCTATTGTTGGGCCTTTTGCCGTTGGGTCTATTGTGGACCGCAGCCTACTCAACCTATTGGGCTCACCCAACCCAACTCACTAGTCCCCTGGGCCTATTGTCTCGTGGCAGAAAGTTGGACCTATTTGACCCATCAATAAATGGCCAACACTAAAGACAACTAAGTCTTCGCATCCTTATTGGGCAGGAAGGTACAAAATATTTGCTTCAAAGGGTTCTCCTGGGGTCAAGACCAACATTACTCTTCGTAAGGGGTCTTTCCTGCTACTACTTCCCTCGGGTAGTGCGTCCTTTGTCATGTCGTCGCATAAGACCTCTCATCCGTGTTGTGACTCCGAAATATTGTTCCCGGGTTCAGGGCAGTTAAAACGGAACTGTCCTTGTTTGTCACATCAGAAGCAATGGTCGTGCTTCCGAATAATCGCCCGGGGTGCTCCTCTGCAGATGAGGTAAGGCCGGTCCCCGCTAGAAAATTCCCCTCCGGAGAAGTGCTGGGGGTTGTTTCTTATCCTTGCTGTACTCCGAGTCCTCTCGTCGGGCGCGCGTCACCGCGAATCCGTGCCCCACTATGTTGGCCCTATCCACCACTCTCTGGAAGGTGTGAAGATCCTCTGCTTGCACAACTTCGAAAATATTGCTCCGCAATCCGTGAATTCTCGTTGATACTCCTTGACGGATCGGTTCCCTTGTCTGAAGAGCTTCAGGTTCCTTGTGGCGTCTTCGGATACTGGGGTGGTCGACTCCCGTTGGGACAGTCATTCCCGGGTTATGGCTGAGGTCGTTCTCGGCCCCCGGCAGGCTCATGATCCTTCTGCCGGGTGCGTGGAACGACCACTTCCCGCCCCACCACCGTAGTCCTGTCGATCACTTCTTGGTAAGCGGGTAAACCCACCGTCGGTATTACCCGAATAGTGTCGCTATGTAGGCCATCCTTGTGAAGGCAAGCCGTGTGGGGTTCGTCTTTCCTAACAAAAATGGGAACCGCTCAGCCATGTCGCGTAACCGTTGTTGGAGTAGCCGATTCTCCACTGTTGCCGGAACCGTCGTATCCTCTTCTGCACCATCGGTTGAAGAGCGATCTCGGGCCATTAACCGCGCATACAAAGAAACCAAGTTAGTCCTAGACTTAATTGGTCTAGCACCTTGATCTACAAACACTGGGACACTATCCCCTTAATTCCCCGTGCTCACGCTCGTACGTGACACACCTATACCTTGGTTATCAACTTTTTTAGTCACTTGTGTCAATACATTCTGTGGATGTTAGTCATGATCTCCTTGGTTAAAGCAATTTTATCTGATACCATAAAATCTGTCACACCCAGGAGGTTCTAAAGGAGCGGAAAACGTACCCATTTTTTTTTCTTAAGTAATTACATGAACCTTGCCTCCGGCGCGTATCAGACCCGCCGCATATACAAATTCACTCCCCAAACGGGCGGAGTCTCCTTTGTATATGCACGGCGTCACAATCAATTCCAATGCTTTAACCATTCCAATCATGACATGCAACGAGGAGAGGATATAGTACATCAAACCATCACCGCTATCTTATACAGTCTATAGCATAAACCCATGGGTTTTGAAAATCGGTGCCCACACGACACCTAGTTTTCTAAATCGTTTTCGCAAACTCTTTGTGGTGCCATTAACTTGAAAGGATAAATCCACGGGTTTTAAAGTCGGTGCCCACACAGCACTTGCTTTGAAAACATCTTTGAAACCGGTTTGTATTTGAAAATAAGCCACCATTACACATCCTATCATTCACCAGTTAATTATAAGAAAGTCCTCCTCCCAACATCCAACAGAAACCACAGTATATGAATCACAGTTGAACTAAACATAGTAATGCCATAACCAAAGAGAAATACGATAAAGTATCGTTTTACTAGCCCTCTTAGCTAGTGTCCTCTAACTGATGCCTCACCGTCGTCCCGAAATCCACCCCTACTCGAACCTGTCACAGTGTGGGTTGTCAGTGACTGATAAAGTAGAGAACAAGCAAGTAAACGCAATAAATAGAAAGAACACACCGAGTCACCAGGCATTTACTTTTCCCCTCCGCCTCATGTATCGCTAAATCCCTGTTGAAAGTCCCGCTGGGCACCTACCCCAGCTTTTCTGAATATTTTGGGCACCAACCCCAATACCGTACTCATCTTCTTGGTGCCTCCAACCCCTCGACTGCCCAAGTAGCAGCCGCCTCCCCTTGAGGGGTCCCCACTAACCTCCCCTTGTGGGGTACACGGGTAAATGACTTACCATCTTTCCGAAAAAATACACCCTCTGCAGTGGCCAAACTGCCGGTGTGCGTGTAAGCAATATGAGTGTTTTAATGCCTTGCGACCTCAGCCGCTATAACCAGAGTAGTATACCGCACCTGCGACCGCAGCTGCTCGATTGAAATAGTAAAAGGGATTCACATGCTAGGGGGTTAGTCAAATTATAACCGTATCTACTTTATCAAAACGAGTATTCGGAAACAACACCTCACCGGTAATAACCAAAACCTACCCACCTTGATTATGCGAAACGCTTATTCCGGAGACTGAACCTTGCTCTCTGTTGACGCCCGAACCTAGAAGTAGTCCCCAAAAGAGCCATGGTCAGATCAACAATATAGTAGTGGATAAACCGAGCCCAAACAACTCAAAACACTAAGGACAACTTGACCCGCCGGTGGCGCCCGTGCGCGTCGAGCGACGCGGCCGCCCCCGCGGTGTCACGGGTCGTACGGCCGCGCGGGCACCAGCCCCGCGCGGCGTTTGCCGTGACCGCGCGGGCCCTAGCTCCACGCAGTGCAAGCCGCGGCCGCACGGGCACCAACCACGTGCGGCACCTTCCGCGATCGTGCGGACCTCGGCCTCGCATGGCGCAAATCGCGGCCGCGCGGGCGCCGGCCCCGCGCGGTAACTGCCGCGGCCGCGCGGGCACCAACCCCGCGCGCCGCAACTGCACGGGCGCCCGCCCGCGCAGCTTTAGCCGTGGCCGCGCGGGCATGGCCCCACGCGGCACGTGCTGTCACCGTCGCGCGGGCACCCGCCCGCGCGGCACAAACTGCAGCCGCGCAGGCAGGGCCCCGCGCGACATGCACCGCCACCGCCGCCGCCGCGCGGGCACCCGCCCGCACGGCACAAGCTGCAGCCGCGCAGGCAAGGCCTCGCGCGACATGCGATGTCGCCGCCGCGCGGGCACCCGCCCGCGCGGCACGCGCCGCGGCCGCCGCGCGGGCATGGCCCCGCGCGGCGTGCGATGCCGCCGCCGCGCGGGCACCCGCCCCGTGCGGTACGCGCCGCGGCCGCCGCGCGGGCATGGCCCCGCGTGGCGTGCGATGCCGCCTCCGCGCGCGCACCCGCCCCGCGCGGCACGCGCCTCGGCCGCGCGAGCACCGACCCCGCGCGGCTTTTGCCGCGACCAGGCGGGCACCGGCCGCGCGGGCAACGGCCCCGCGCGGCGTTTACCCTAGCCGCGGCCACGCGGGGAGCTTGGTCCCGTGCGGCTCTAGCCGCGGCCGCGCGGGCACCGTCCCCGCGCGGCGCGGATTACGGTCGCGCGGCGACGCCTTAGGGCTTCGCGGCGCGACACGTTGGGTAGAAAACGGCTACTCCTAAACTTCATGAAAGACCGATACCCAAAAACCGAGCGAAACTATACCAAAATAAAATTAGTTTACCTCTAATCGTAGGAGACGGCTATCCGTTCTCGCCCCCGGTTTTGGCGCGTTCGTCGGGAGGGTTTGGATCCTTTAGCTTTCACCTTCTTCTCCACCGTTCTCTTTCGATTAGGGTTTCGCCTTTCTTCTTGTTTCCTCCGGTTAGGGTTTCATCTTTTTTTTTTCTTTTTCTCTCTCTTTCTTTCGGGAGAAGATAACGAAATATCTTTTCGTATGACAATAACCACTTTGGGTATTTAAAATTCCCAATTAATTAATTCCTTAATTAATTAATTCTCCAATTAATTAATTCCTCATTTTAGATTCTTCAGGATAATTCCTTAAAGATAATTCTATCTTTTTTTTCTCGGAAAGCGTGCCAAATCACTTACGCGGATTTCGATGCACCCCTGGCCATTGCGATCACTTTCTACCCCTTTTCGGGAGTTCCGTAAGTCGGAATCCGGATCCGATCGCACTGCCATTCTCCGTTTTCCGAGCTCTATCGCAGAAAAATACCCGCACCTCCAAATTAACGACTTAAGTAAACCCGTTACGTTAATTACATTAAACGGAAACTTTATTAGCAGTAGGTATTAAGTGTTACAAAATCTATGATATTACAGTCGTGTCGCCATCTCCTTTTTAATTATCTTCGGTCTTAACTGTTGGTTGTTTTCTGGGGACTCCGTAGGTCGGGGGTCGTTCTGGGGGCTGTGAGTCGACTGCAGGCGTTCCGACCCAATTGCTGTTCAGGTGGGTGTTCTCCTCTGTCACTTCGGGAAGTGTAAAAGAAATTACGGTTTAACATGAATAAAGCAATATATATTTCATAATCGTATCTAACCCCTGTTTTACATAAGCATGTTACTATTCATATCTCTGACAACTCCGGGTCGCTTCGGGTACGACACACCCATTTATCACACATTTTGAGCCCAAGGTTTGCTTGCACGAACACCGGCGGTTTGGCCACCGCACTGGTGTATTTTTCCGAAAAGATGGCACGTTGGCCCGTGTACCCCACGACTAGTGGTGATGGGGACCCCTCACGGCTGCTCAGACACTTCACGAGCGCCGGGGAGGGGTATAAGCAAATCACGAGAGGCAGGTGCATTGTTTTTAATTGTTACAGGGATACTGTGGAATCTCGAGAAGGGAAGCTTGGAATTTTCGAGTGATTTCGATTTGCCTTATTTTCAGTTTCCTTTATCGCACATATTACTATACCTTGTTTATGTTGCATCTTGGCAGTGTCGCTGACTCCCCACTCTGTGGCAGGTTGGTCTGGCGCGGGCACGGGACGGATGTGAGGACGGTCTAGGAAGATGTTTCGTTTTTAGCATCTCTTTTGAGTGACATTGCGAGGTTTTATTTTTTGTATATCTCCTTAGTTTTTGTGCTGTGTGAGTGGGTTCGTCTGTGCTTGTGTGGATGTTCAAACTACTGTAGTGACTCTGTGCGCTTGCATACTCTGTAGTTGTCGGCCTATTTTCAACCAGGAAAAATGTTTGCGAAAACGGCTTTTAAAACAACGAGTGTCATGTGGACACCGATTTGAAAACCCATGGATTTATCCTTTCTAAATAACGACGGCCGTGTTAAGTAGTTATAGTACTCTCTCTTATTGTCGTGTGTAATTATTGTGGTTAAAGTGTGAACGAGATTGCTTGCGGGATTGGTATGCATGTCTAAGTTGAAACCGCCGTGCACGTGCAGAGGAGACTCCGCTCTCGGGGTCGAGGAATTTGCACGTGTGGCGGGTCTGGCGCGCACTGGGGGACTCTGTAAAGAATAAAGAAAATTTTTTAATATTTCACGTTTTTCCGATCAACCGAAAAACCCCCGGGGCGTTACACGTGACTTTAGCGAGAGTCCTGATTGAGTTTGTACCTCCCCCGAGGGATTGGGGCGAGTGACCTTACATGTTTATTCTCTAAAGTGATTATGTTGGCTGCAGACAACATAATGCTTTAGAATGGTTAACATGTTTTAGACTTTCGCTTGATTGGGTCGAGAGTGTTTGTGGCTCTGTTGTTTGGTTGTGGCAGTTGTCCTTGTTGCCTCCGAGACGACGTGCAGCAGCAAGGGCGTGTTTGACCTTGGATGAGGAGCCCGAGCAGTGGGAGGCTGAATGGACAGAGCAGAGTGAGGTCCGTGAGTTGCGAGCCAGGTAGCTCAGTTGTTTGAGGCGACGCGGCGCCAGGAAGAGAACATGGAGCGCGTGATGCACATGCTTGAGCAGAGATGTAGTGTCCTGGCGTTCCAATGCCTTTGAATACCTTCTTTTTATGACGGAGTTGTTAGGGAAGATTTTCACTGTGTTTTCTGCAATGGACCGGCCTGGACCGCGAGTATTTTTTTGCATTTGAGCTCGAAAAACGGAGAACGGCAAAGCGATCGAATTCGGATTCCGATTTACGGATCTCTCGGAATGAAGGTCAAAGCGTTTGCCTTTGGATGGTGCATCAGAATCCGTGCTAAGTGGCCGATATGCTTTTCAAGGCGATCGGACGGGATCTTTCTACGATCAGACTTTTTTTCATCTTATTTATGCTATTGGTTTATTTTATTATTTTGTATTACCTCGACCTTCCCGTTTTCCGTTTTGGTACTAATTGAATCCTTTCAGTTGTTAGGGGGGTTGAAGTTCGAGAATTTCTGGGCTGATCGACGGGGTTTGCGGTATTTTTAGGTAGTAGAGCTCGCAAAACGGTGAACGGTGGCGCGATCGGATTTGAATTCCGACCCCGGGATCTCCCAGAAATATTTTTTGAAGTTTACTATCAGTTTGGGCGCATCGGAATGCGTGCCGGTGATCGGCACATTTTCCGAGGAGATCTGGACAACCTCGTTCTTTTTCGAATAACTTTGAGTGTTAACTTGGGTTTAATTTTAAATTCTCTTCGTATCGTTTAAGCCCGACCGAGGGTGCGGGAAAAACCCCAAACCCTTTTCCCTATTTTCAAGAAACGACGTTAGGGACAGAGGCAGAGAGACGGGAAGAGAAAAGAAGGAACTACTTCTTTTCTGCGGAATCGATCGAGCAAGGGCGGCCGATCCACTTTCCTCCTCCTCCGCCAGCGGAATCAAGGTGAGCGGTTTGAGTTTTTCCGATTTTCCGTTTGGGGGGTTTCTTGTCGATGTCGCGGGCGATACGACTTGTTAAACGGGAGGCCGCCGCCGCCGTTGTTAGCCGGGAGGCCGCCGCCACCGTTATCGTGTCAACGGGGTCGTCGCCGCAGTCGCCGAGGTCACGGGGTCGCAACCGGAGCCGAAAAAGGTCGAGTTACTGTTCATCCGGCAGGTTCAGGCCACGCGGTCCACCGGACCCGGCGTGCACCCGGCGTACGCCTCCCGGGCCCAGGGGTGCGAACCCGGCCCACGGATGCGTGCGCCAGGCCACGCGGTCCACCGGACCCGGCGTGCACCCGGCGCACGCCTCCCCGGCCCAGGGGCGCGGACCCGGAGCACGGATGCGTGCGCCAGGCCGCGCGGTCCACCGAACCGGCGTGCACCCGGTGCACGCCTCCGCAGCCCGAATGTGCGGACCCGGCGCACGGGTGCGTGCGCCAGCCCGGCCCAGGCCGCGCGGTGCACGCCCTAGGCGTGCATCCGGTGCTCGCCACCGCAGCCGCGGGAGGTGGACCCGGTGCGCGCTTCTGCCCGTGCGCGGCCCGGCCCATGCCGCAGCGGTCTGCTGCAGCGGTCTACCGCTGCGGCGTGCTCCCGGTCTGCGCCGCTGCCGCCTTTCGTCGTGGACCCGGTCCACGCCTGGACCCGTGCACCAGCTTTCAGCCTAAGAGTCCAGAAGCTCCGTTTTTGGCCCGTTTCACCCCGTTTTTGAGTGTTTTTGACCGCGACGATGTTTTTAACAGTAATTCTTACTGTAGCTTTTTCGGGCACAGGGTGGGAGTGTTTGAGCTGGAGTTTCAGCACATCTTCTTCTTCGTGTTTGAGGTGGGTACCCCTTAGAACCTCTTCGTGCATGTTTTTGTTATTGTTATGTTTAGCACTTTAAGGGGTAGTGGGGGTGACGTGGACCTCCGGATTAATGAACGTCGCGGTGGGAGATTGGATGGGCAATTCACCCTCTCCGAACAAATGTAGGGTTGTTCGGGGCATACTAGCGATGAGGACGGTGATCGGTGCAACTAGTCGAAAGTCGTAAGGTGGGTTCCTCTTTCGACAGTTCTTGAGTCGGGAAACAAGGGTAATTGGTAAGAGCAAAGGTTTGACACGTTAAAATGTTGCTAACCCCCGTATATGCTTATGTATTATTATCATTACATTTATGGCGATTTAGGGTCGCTGTGCTCGATGATACATCATGTTCTGGGGGGGTGCCGAGGTTGGTGCTCGGTCTGGTTTGCCGAGGTTGGTGCTCGGTCTAGTTTGCCGAGGTTGGTGCTCGGTCGAGGCTCGAGATTGCTACACGCACACCGGCGGTTTGCCCACCGCGAGGGTGTGCTTTTCCGGAAAAGTGGTACGTTGACCCGTGTACCCCACGTGTGGGTGACGTAATGGGGGCCCCCGTGGGTGTGGGGTGTGAGCGGTGTTTGCCGAGGTTGGTGCTCGGTTTGGTGTGCCGTGGTTGGTGCTCTGTTTGGGTTGCCGAGGTTCGTGCTCGGTCTGGTTTGCCGAGGTAGGTGCTCGGTCTGGTTTGCTGAGGTTGGTACTCGGTCCGGGTTGCCGGGGCAGGTGCCCGGTTTAGATTATGCAGTGGGGAGGGTTTTACTATCGATTGTATGATGATGAGGGCGGTTGCTCTGGTTTTTCTTACAGTTCGCTTTAGTTATAGCCCTTCATGCTTTTCATACTTTGTATCTTGTGTCGCTGACTCCCCATTTTGTGACAGGTTCAGTCAGGGGTGAGAGCTAGGGCGACGGTGAGGCCGCGATGCGAGGTCCCTTGGTCCTTCGTGTCTACAGACTGTGGTTAGTTCTTCTTTTGCTCATTTCATTATCTGTTAGTAGCTATGTGGGTGTGATACTTTTGTGGGGTTGACTTGGATGTTGGATTCATTACAGTACTCTGAGGATGCATGTTTAGTAACTATCGGAAAGTTGGTCGTTTTCAAACTAAAAAGAAAATGAAAGAAAACATTGCGAAAAGGATTTGACAAACATTGGTGTCGAGTGGGCACCATTTTCAAAACTCTATGGATTTATGGGTTTCGAAATAGTTTTGGAAAACACAGGTGTCGAGTGGGCACCGTTTTCAAAACCCTGTGTATTTATGGATTTCAAAACGGCTTTGTAAAACCTGGGTGTCGTGTGGGCACCGTTTTCAAAACCCTGTGGATTTATCCTTTCCAAAATAAATCGGCCTCTTTGTTATTTGTAGAAAAATGGTTGTATGTGATCGAATGTCGATCTTGTGTGGTTAAAGTAATGTGTGTATGATTATTGTAGTCGGGATGCCGTGCATATACAAAGGAGACTCCGCCCGTTTGTAGAGTGAATTTGTATATGCGGCAGGTCTGGGCACGCACCGGGGAAGAACGGTTTCAAAAAAAAATATATGCAAAATTGAGAGCTAAACGGTGACGTTTCTTCCGCGTGTTTAAAACCCCCGGGGTGTGACAGATTAAGATGGTATCAGAGAGAAACAACTTTAACCACAGTAGTCGCTGTCCAACATCCGCTGGGTACATCATCACTAGCTACTAACCAATGAAATGATCTGGGTATAGATGCGTAGAGATACGAGAGTGCGGGGATTGTTAAGTTTTATTTTTCGGTTTAGCTCTGGTGTTGTGCTAGTGTAGTCGGGTTGAATTGGAGGTTGGGGTCGAGGCCGGCTGCCACTGGGGCCTTGATGGTTGCTATGAGTCAATGGTGTAGGCAACCAGCACAGGGCACGGTGGGTCTGCTGACGGTGTTCATGCACTTGGTGCGGCTGTTAACACAGCAGATCGTCGCGCCAGCTTTTGTTTTTTCGAATCCCTTCCTCTGCCGACGGTCTGGTCGTCGTTAGTAACGGTGACGGGTGGTAGTGTAATCCGTTGGTGGTTGTTAGAGTGTCTGCTGGGTTGTCGGTCGTGGGCAACCAGGTAGCCTCTTGTCTAAGTTGGTACCTTCTAGGTCTTCTGGTGTTAGGTTACAGCAGGTAGTCGGCCGTTTCTTTTTGCACCATGGGCAGGGTATGGGAGGGAATGAGGAATCCTTCCCCTACGGTTGTTACCCATAGTTCGGCTTTTTACTGTGGTCACGGCAATGGTTGTAGAAATCATCGTGATGGGGTCTCGGGGTGCACCTTTGGAGTAAAAAAAAAAAAAAAAAAAGAAAAAAAAAAGAAAAAGAAAATGGGAGACTACCGGGGCTAGTAAATCTTGTTCATTTGGGGTAGGTGTGGGTCAAGGGGATCTGTCGACTACTTGGAGCTTTAGCACTGGTCACTTTCGGCTAGGATGCCCTGTACGCAGCTCTTTCTGTGGGGTAGACCTTGTGGCAGGTCTTAGAGCTGAAACCTAACTTTAGTTTTGACCGTCGCCTCGGTAGAACGAACAGTCGGAACGGGTGGTCCGGGATGGTGGTTATGCTCCGAGCTTGTGGCCCGTGTTGGTGACGGGTGGAAGTGGCCCGTGTTGGTGACGGGTGGGAGCGGTCCGTGTTGGTGACAGGTGAGTTCGTTGTTTTCAGGGGAGAATTTCTGGTAGTTAGTAATCCAGCCTGTTTTGCTGGCACCCCCTTAGAGCCTTGAGAGGGCGTTAGTGGGTTGTTCGTTTGTCTTTGGGTTAGTTGTTTTGGACATTTAAGGGGCCATCGGTTCGGGCTTGGCGGTATGACTGGGGTACCTCAACGCATCGCGAGACTTTTGTTGCTGACTGCTCAGCGCCGGCAGAGGTGGTTTGCGGACCGGTGGCGTCGTGACAGGGAACTCCGAGTCGGGAAGCAGGAATACGACGAGGTGCTGGGCATAGGTTGGTTCACGAGGTATCGGGCGGATGTATAGTTACTTGGTTTCAGTGAGCCTAGCGACTCGACCCTCTGCATCGCTCACTGACACCCCCGTCGTAAGGATTTCTTCCAACGTCTTCCCAACTGAACTGCCGGGAATACCCCCCGAGCGAGAGGTCGTCCTCCCTTTCAAGCTTCTACCAAGCACACAACCTATCACATAGGCGCCTTACTGAATGGCTTTCGCGGAATTGAAGGAACTCAAGGCACAACTAGGAGACATTCTGGACAAGGGGTTCATCAGGCCGAGGGTGTCGCCTTTGGGGCGCACCCGTACTCTTCGTGTGAAAGAAGGACGGAAGCCTAGGTCTACGCATCGACTGCAGGTAGATAAACAAGGTTACAGTGAGGAACAAGTCCCCCTTGGCCAAGATTGATGACCTCTTCGATCAACTACGAGGAGCACTTGCGAATTATTCTCCAGACTCTCAAGGACCAGAAGCTGTTTGCCAAGCTTATGAAATGTGAGTTCTGACTTCGCGAAGTGGGCTTTTGGGGCACATAGTTTCAGCAACGGGAATCGCAGTGGATCCCAAAAAGGTGGAGTTGGTGACTAACTGGGCTAGGCCGACTACAGTAACGAAAATCCGGAGTTTCTTGGGCTTGGCAGGATACTATAGACGCTTCAAGACAACTCAGAGAATATGAGCAAAACTACCCGACACACGATCAGGAACTGGCAGCAGTCGTCTTCGTTTTAGAGCTTTGGAGACATCACCTTTTTGGAGTTCATCGTAATGTGTTTTCGGATCGCCAGAGCCTTAAGTTTTTGTACACATGGAAGGAATTTGTTTTTGCGGCAGAGGCGTTGGTTGGAGTTGATGAAGGACTACGACTTGTCCACCCCGAAAAAGCAAGTGTAGTAGCAGATGCTTTGAGCGGGAAGGGTCAAATCGAGGAGGAACCGATGAGTGCGATTACTCAGCAGGACCGGTGCGGTCGCGCGACTTTTGTCCTTGATGGTCAAGCCAACCCTATTAGATAAATCCTGGAAGGTCAGAAGACAGGCGCACAGATACAGCTTGTTCGAGACGAGATTCCCCCCGGACCACGCGAGCGACTTTTCGGTGAGTGCGAACGGCGCAATACGTTTTCGAGGGCGGAATTGCGTGCCCGAGCTGCCAGAGTTGAAGGAAGAGATATTGTCCGAGGCGCACTGCGCTCCCTATGCGGCGCATCCAGGTGACACGAAGATGTACAAGGACCTCAAGTAGAATTTTTGGTGGACTAAACCGAAGGGGGATGTAACACAGTTCACTGCTCGCTGTTTAGATGGTTAACAAGTAAAGTTCGAACATCAGTGCCCGGCGGGGTAAACTACAATCTCTACCTGTACCAGAGTGGAAATGGGAGCGAATCAGCATGGAATTCGTCACGGGTTTTTCGCATCGCATCAAGGGCACGATGCGGTTTGAGTCACAGTGGATCGACTGATGAAGTCGACTCTTTTCCCACCCATCCGTACGACGTGGACTAGAGACACTCGGCTGGTGTCGAACCTTTGGCAAAGTCTACAACGAGCTCTAGAGACTAAACCACACTTCAGCACGGCGTTTCACCCCCAGACCGACGGACAGTCCGAGCGAGCGATCCGAATTCTCGTAGATATGCTTCGAGCCTGCGTACTTGATTCGGATGAAGGATGATCACTGCTGTTGAGCTTAGAGAGGACATGTGCTTCGATGAAACACCGGTGCGGATCTTAGCACGGGAGGACAAAAAGGATTGCGCAACCTGACGATCTCCTATGTGAAGGTGCTGTGGAGCCACCAGGAAGAACGTGAAGCGACTTGGGAACTGGAGTCAAAGATGAAGGAGTGCTACCCAGTTTTATTCGTTGCAGACCAGGGTTATGTTTCGAGGACGAAACTTGTTTTAAGAGTTGAGTGGTGTTGTGTCCTGGCGTTCCAATGCCTTTGAATACCATCTTTTTATGACGGAGTTGTTAGGGAAGCTTTTCACTGTGTTTTCTGTAATGGACCGGCCTGGACCGCGAGTATTTTTCTGCGTTTGAGCTCGGAAAATGGAGAACGACAAAGCGATCGGATTCGGATTCCGATTTACGGATCTCCCGGAATGGAGGTCAAAGCGTTTGCCTTTGGGTGGTGCATCAGAATCCGTGCTAAGTGGTCGGCACGCTTTTCGAGGCGATCGGACAGGATCTTTCTACGATCAGACTTTTTTTCATCTTATTTATGCTATTGGTTTATTTTATTTATTTTATATTACCTCGACCTTTCCGTTTTCCGTTTTGGTACTAATTGAATCCTTTCAATTGTTAGGGGGGGTTGAAGTTCGAGAATTTCCGTGCTGATCGTCGAGGTTTGCAGGTATTTTTAGGTGGTAGAGCTCGCAAACGGTGAACGGTGGCGCGATCGGATTTGAATTCCGACCCCGGGATCTCCCAGAAATAATTTTTGAAGTTTACTATCAGTTTGGGCACATCGGAATGTGTGCCGGCGATCGGCACGTTTTCCGAGGTGATCTGGACCCCTTGTTCTTTTTCGAATAGCTTTGAGTGTTAACTGGGGTTTAATTTAAAATTCTCTTCGTATCGTTTCAGCCCGACCGGGGGTGCGGGAAAAACCCCAAACCCTTTTCCCTCTTTTCAAGAAACGGCGTAGGGACCGAGGCGGAGAGACGGGAAGAGAAAAGAAGGAACTGCTCCTTTTCTGCGGAATCAATCGAGCAAAGGCGGCCGATCCTCTTTCCTCCTCCTCTGCCGGCGGAATCAAGGTGAGCGGTTCGAGTTTTTCTGGTTTTCCGTTTTGGGCATTTCTTGTCGATGTCGCGGGCAATACGAGTTGTTAAACGGGAGGCCGCCGCCGCCGTTATCGTGTCCACAGGGTCGTCGCCGCAGTCGCCGTGGTCGCGGGGTCGCAACCGGAGCCGTTACTGTTCGTCTGGCAGGTTCAGGCCACGCGGTCCACCGGACCCGGCGTGCACCCGGCGCACGCCTCCCGGGCCCAGGGGCGCGGACCCGGCGCACGAATGCGTGCGCCAGGCCACGCGGTCCACCGGACCCGGCGTGCACCCGGCGCACGCCTCCCCGGCCCAGTGGCGCGGACCCGGCGCACGGATGTGTGCGCCAGGCCGCGCGGTCCACCGGACCGGCGTGCACCTGGTGCACGCCTCCGCAGCCCGAATGTGTGGACCCGGCGCACGGGAGCGTGCGCCAGCCCGGCCCAGGCCGCGCGGTGCACGCCTTAGCCGTGCACCCGGTGCTCGCCTCCGCAGCCGTGGGGGTTGGACCCGGTGCGCGCTTCTGCCCGTGCGCGGCCCGGCCCATGCCGCAGCGGTCTACCGCTGCGGCGTGCTCCCGGTCTGCGCCGCTGCCGCCTTTCGTCGTGGACCCGGTCCTCGCCTGGACCCGTGCACCAGCATTCAGCCTAAGAGTCTAGAAGCTCCGTTTTTGGCCCGTTTCACCCCGTTTTTGAGTGTTTTTGACCGCGACGATGTTTTTAACAGTAATTCTTACTGTAGCTTTTTCGGGCACAGGGTGGGAGTGTTTGAGCTGGAGTTTCCACACATCTTCTTCTTCGTGTTTTAGGTGGGTACCCCTTAGAACCTCTTCGTGCATGTTTTTGTTATTGTTACGTTTAGCACTTTAAGGGGTAGTGGGGGTGACGTGGACCTCCGGATTAACGAACGTCGCGGTGGGAGATTGGACGGGCAATTCGCCCTCTCCGAACAACAGTAGGGTTGTTCGGGGCATACTAGCGATGAGGACGGTGATCGGTGCAACCAGTCGGAAGTCGGAAGGTGGGTTCTTCTTTCGACAGTTCTTGGGTCGGGAAACAAGGGTAATTGGTAAGAGCAAAGGTTTGACATGTTAAAATGTTGCTAACCCCCGTATATGCTTCTGTTTTATTATCATTACATTTATGGCGATTTAGGGTCGCTGTGCTCGATGATACATCATGTTCTCGGGGGGGTGCCGAGGTTGGTGCTCGGTCTGGTTTGCCGAGGTTGGTGCTCGGTCTAGTTTGCCGAGGTTGGTGCTCGGTCGAGGCTCGAGATTGCTACACGCACACCGGCGGTTTGGCCAGCGCGAGGGTGTGCTTTTCCGGAAAAGTGGTACGTTGACCCGTGTACCCCACGTGTGGGCGACGTAATGGGGGGCCCCGTGGGTGGGGGGTGTGAGCGGTGTTTGCCGAGGTTGGTGCTCGGTTTGGTGTGCCGAGGTTGGTGCTCGGTTTGGGTTGCCGAGGTTGGTGCTCGGTCGGGTTTGCCGAGGTTGGTGCTCGGTCTGGATTGCCGAGGTTGGTACTCGGTCCGGGTTGCCGGGGCAGGTGCCCGGTTTAGATTATGCAGGGGGGAGGGTTTTACTATCGATTGCACGATGATGAGGGCGGTTGCTCTGGTTTTTCTTACAGTTTGCTTTAGTTATAGCCCTTCATGCTTTTCAAACTTTGTATCTTATGTCGCTGACTCCCCATTCTGTGACAGATTCGGTCAGGGGTGAGAGCTAGGGCGACAGTGAGGCCGCAATGAGAGGTCTCTTGGCCCTTCGAGGCTACAGACTGTGGTTAGTTCTTCTTTTGCTCATTTCATTATCTGTTAGTAGCTATGTGGGTGTGATACTTTTGTGGGGTTGACTTGGATGTTGGATTCATTACAGTACTCTGAGGATGCATGTTTAGTTACTATCGGAAAGTTGGCCGTTTTCAAACTAAAAAGAAAAGGAAAGAAAACATTGCGAAAAGGATTTGAAAAACATTGGTGTCGAGTGGGCACCGTTTTCAAAACTCTGTGGATTTATGGGTTTCGAAATAGTTTTGGAAAACACAGGTGTCGAGTGGGCACCGTTTTCAAAACCCTGTGTATTTATGGATTTCAAAACGGCTTTGTAAAACCTGGGTGTCGTGTGGGCACCGTTTTCAAAACCCTGTCGATTTATCCATTCCAAAATAAATCGGCCTCTTTGTTACTTGTAGAAAAATGGTTGTATGTGTTACGGCTTTTTGTGTTGGCATATTTCGTGAGTTGAGTAGTTGAGTTGTTGAGTTGAGTCGGAGTCTTGAAGTGATCAAATTGTCAATCAGCAATCGAAGACTTAGAGAAGATTCAACAAGAACTCAAGTTGACACTCAGTGTTTTGAGTCTTGAAGATTGAAATAGAAGAATTGTGGATCAATTACATCAATCTTAAGGAAAATGGATTCGGATTGATCAGGTACGTTTAACTAAATAATTTTGGTGATCCGAATACATTTGAGTGGTTTAGAAACACTTGGATAAGTTTTCATTGCTTAAAAATTAAAAACTGGACAAATTGGATGTTTCAGAATTTCTGATCCTGAATCGATCCGGAACAGAATTCCGATCCGGATCAGAATTCCGATCCGGATCCCGAACCTTGTTTTTTCAGGAATTGCTGAAAAAAGACGACGATCAGGATCGCCGTAAATCCGATCCGGATCGTCGTGCGGGAAAATTTCTGTTCAGCCAGTTTTTGATGCTTATCTCTTTCCAAAGGTTTTTAAACTATAAATAGACATTTAGGGTTTCTCAAAAACTACCGATTAATGAATTAAACACTTGAGAGCAACCCTAGAGGCTAGGTTTTCATCGTTCTTCTTAATAGCCTCTTTTAGGTCAATTCGACGGTTCTTTCAAGAACATATCTTTTGTCGAATTGATCTAGTCTTTGCTTAGAGATTTCTTCTACGGTTCCTCAATGAGAATCTAAGCAAAGGATCACCATCGAAGCCAATATTCTTACAGGCTGAGTTTGCGTCGTGGATTCGACGTGGCATCGTGGATTAGGTGTGCTAAAGGCGTTTCGTGGATTCGAAACGTGTGCTCGTGGATTCGAGTGGCGTTCGTGGATTCGAACGTGTGCAGTGGACGTGCAATCGGTGAGCGCAAGGTCCGAAGAAGTTGAAGGAGGGGTTTGAGTCCGTGGAGTCGGTAATCACCTTGTTATTCTTCTTTTCTTAGTGGATTGTTATTGCGTGTTGGTCCCGTGGTTTTTCTCCTGGATTGGAGTTTCCACGTATATCTCGGTGTGCTATTTTTATTTTCCGCATTGGTTTTTATTTTGCACTGAGATTGGTTTTATAAGTATTACACCTATTCACCCCCCCTCTAGTTGTTTGATAGTACCTATTTAGATCCTTGGGGATCCAAAAACCAACAATTGGTATCAGAGCGGGTTTTAGGTTTATCTATCATGTCGGGCGAAAGTGGTAATATTTATAGACCTCCTGTTTTTGATGGGACCAATTATGCTTATTGGAAAGTGCGGATGAGAGCGTTTCTCATCTCAATAGATGAGCGGGTATGGCAAACCGTGGAATACGGTTGGGTGCATCCTGTTGAGGAAGTAGGAAATTCTAATACCCCAAAACCTCGCTCTAGATGGTCCAAAGAGGAAATTGAAAGATCTTCTTACAATGGGAAAGGTATGAACGCTTTATATAATTCTCTTTCCTCGACTGAGTTCACAAGAATTTTCGCGTGTGAAACCGCGAAGGAAATTTGGGATATTCTCAAAATTACACATGAGGGTACTAATCTTGTAAAAATTCAAAAGCTCCAGATGCTTACAAGTCAATTTGACTCTATTCATATGGAAGAGCATGAATTATTTACAGATTATTACACTAGACTTCAAGATGTAATTAATACATGTGCTAATTTAGGAGAAAAGATCCCGGAGTCGAAAATTGTAAGAAAGATACTTCGGACTCTTCCGGAACGGTTTAGGGCAAAGGTTACCGCCATTGAAACCGTTAGTCATCCGGATGAGATGAGTGTAGAGGAATTAGTAGTTGCTTTGCAAACTTATGAAATGACTTTTCCTACTAATCAAGTTTCTTCCAAGTCTTCTTCTAAGCTTACAGGTATTGCATTCAAATCAACAAAGGAAGAAGATGGCGAATCAAGTTCCGATGATGAAATCTCTTTTGCCGATTTTGAAGAACAATTGGCGCGGATCACAAAGAAATTTCGTCAGAAATTTTGGAAGAATCGAACCGATGGGTCTCCATCCACGAAACCATCTAAAGGATCATCGGGTTCTAAATCCTCTAACCTCAAAAGCCTTGCAAAACCTTCTAAGGAAAAAGATGAATTCGAAGGGGAAATCCGATGTTATAGATGCAAAGGCTACGACCATATTTCAACGGATTGTCCTTCTCCGAAATCATATAAAAAGAAGGCTTTGCAAGCGAAAACTTGGGACGATTCTACTTCTAATGAATCGATGTCAAGTAAAGAGGAAAAAGTCGTTGCTTTTCATGCCTCTCAAATTCCCTCTTCTAATTTGTGTTTATCATCTTTAGTCACTGACTCTAATCCTTTGATTTTGTATGAAACATCAACAACCGGCGGAGAGTCATCAAGTGAGGGGGAGTCGGACGAAGAAGAACTCGTTGAGGCATATCAACAACTTCTTACGGAATCAAAGAAGATGGCCAAACATATTAAGAAGTTGAGGAAGCAACGACTGTAACAACTCGAAATATTTTATTTTAATAAATAGTCTAAAGGTGAATTTTGACCTGGTTTTGATTTCAAAAGACCCCTGTTGGCCAATGTGGTCAATCGCCATTGTGCAAGTTGCACGATTTACGAAGCAAAAAGGCCAATCTCCAATCCGGACGTGACCTGGGAAACCCGAATTGACCGTTGCGATCGTCTCATCGAACTGAACGAGATTCATATTCAGCACTTTCGATCCGACGGTCGGATCTCCCAGAAATCAATGAAGAAGCGAGCAAATAACCGCGACCATTGTAACAGTGCTCTGTGCACAGTGCACTTAAGTGAGTTACTGTAGATGAACAGTAACCCTGGTTTTCGGACCCCGACGAATACAACGTTGACTAATTCACTGTTCGGAATCCGAATATAGTGATCCAGGTAGTCATTTCGAACGGTTTCATCGTTCTGGACACAATGGCACTGACGGAATTTCTGTTTGACGGTCCTAGAGCCTCGAAACGCGCGATAACTGTGTTTCGGTACCGTATAAGATGGAATTTAAAAACTGTGGAGCAAAATTTTAGCGAACCAAAATCGCTACCTGATAGGTCTCGTCGAGCCGGACGTCATGGCGCAGTCCATTTTTCGTTTCGACGACCGGATCACCTCGAAAAGCATGAAATGAGGCGAAAAATGCGATTTTGCACATGAAACCCTAAAGAAGTTGCCTCGAACGGCGTGCCTTCCCTGGGAAAAGGACCTAATTGTGATTAGAAACTACTGTGAAGGACTGGGGTGAAATGATAAAGCTTAATAGGGTCTTTGAAGCAAATGTGAAAACCCTATATAGGTGTATGTGTTCCGAGCTTGGGTTCTACAAACCCTAAAACCTTAGCCTCTTGACCTAGCCGCTCCCCTCAACTCCCCCTCTCCCTCGGCCGCACCCATAGGAGGTAGCCCGCACCGGCCGCCGCCTCCCCGCCGCCGGTGAAGAAAGGTTTCAAGATCCAACATTCTCTCGGGTTCTTGAGGAGGAAGGTTGGGAGGGACTCAACCCGATAGGGACCTAGTCTGAGGACTCCTCTATGAAGCCGCATCCGAGCCCGAGTGGTCCCGGCCCCAACCGCCGCCGTGCGCCGCCGCGGAACCATCTCTCTTCCTTCTTTTTCCGGCGAAGGTAAGCTTGGAACTTTCCTTTTTATTTCGGCTCGTGGACCCTAGCATGGTGTTACTGACCTCCAGGGGATCACCCGGTTGCAGCTCGAGCCACTGCCGCCGTCCCGATCGCCGGCGGGAGCCAGTTGTAGCCGGAATTATCGTTTTGGCCGATCGCGGGCGTCGCCGTGATCTGACCATCAAGGAGCAGATCAGCACCGTTGAATGTAGTACTCTAGACGACTGAAACATCCCCACGGATCCTGATTATCATCCATTGAGGATCGAGCCCGATCGGTGATGCCCTAGAAACCCGATATTTGGCGTCTTCGCCGATCGCCGCCGTCCGGCGCCGCCGCGGCCTCCCAACGCCGGACACCACTGCACCAAGCTCCGTGACTTCGGGACAAAGCTCTAGGTCCATCTCACACCGGCCCGGAGTGACCTCGCCGGAAACCGCCATTAACGGCCGTTGATCTTCGGCCGAGCTCCGCCGCCGCGGCTTGCCGAGATCCCCGGCACCGGAAAACCTCCCAGGTGAGCTCCTCTAGTCCTTAGGAACTCTCCCAAAATCTTGCATGCAAGATTTAACGTCGGGTTTCTCGTCACAGAGATTGCACCCGATTTGGCATCGGGTTGGACTCCGGCGATCACCGGCGGTCCGGGCTCCGACCACCTCCCAGGTAAGCTCTAAATGTCAATCATAAGGCTCCCTTCATTTTGGTTTTTGGCCTAAACCCCCTCTGTTGTTGGCTCTCCAACCTTGCACCCGAAATAGCAAGCTCGGGCTAATCCCCGACCGCCGCCGCCTCCGGCCGCCGCTGCCTCCGGCCGCCGGGGCTCGACCCCACCTGGACCAAACCTCTGCTGGGGCCTCCCTCTAACCCATGCTCACCTTGATTCCAGGCCTGGACCCGTGCTGCTCAAGAACACCCAACCCGAGCTGGGACCTTGTGGGTGGTGCTGCTCCGGCCACTGCTCCGGCCAACCTCCGGCAAGCCTCAGGTGAGCCCCGTTGTACCTGGTCCATGCTGATCACCATGCTCTGGCTAACTCTCCGTTTTGGTCACGTATTAATTAAGTTTTAGCATAGTGGCTTGTTGGACTTAGTGATTGTTGGGCCAACTTTGCCCTCGGGATCCGTGGCAGTCCAAACTTGTAAGCACGGCCTGGGTCTCGCCGTAATGAACACGCTGAAACTTACGGCATCAATTTTGGACCCCCGGATTTCAAGAACGAGTCGAAACAAGTAATTAATGTAGAATTATCATACATAATTAACGCGTACTATGGATCTAAACGTATTTGGGACACGCTGGCAGCCTTTAGACAGTTTTTTCTTCTTTCATACCGGCTGGACAGGTTGTTAGAGTTCCGTGGGCTCTTGTTGAGCGGGAATCGGACCTTGTTCCGTAAATCGGCTATATTATTTCCGTGTTAGCGTTGTGTTGCTGTAATGTTGTCAGGATGGGTATGCGTGAGTCTAGTTCTGACTACAGTCTCTGTTCAGGGCCCAGCAGTTCAGCACCAGCCTCCCGGTAGTCTAGCGGGAGTTCGGGATCGGCCTACATTCAGGTGGGTTCTATTTTCTTGGTCCTAGCATCTAACTCTATCATATTGGACGGGGTCAATTCTAAGTATACTGGGGTTAAATATTGATGGGTGATAGCTTATGCATGTTAATGGGTTTCGTCGTAATGTTTAGCGTCGGTCTCCCGACGGTCGTTTTACTTTTGAGTATACATGTTGTCGTTTCACTTTTGTTATATATATTATGATGCTGACATGATGATGGTTATGGTTACTTGGCTCGAGGCTGCAACACGCGCACCCGCGGTTTGGCCACTGCAAAGGGTGCGCTTTTCCGAAAAAGTGGTCTATGACCCGTGTATACCCACGAGGTGACGTAGTGGGGCCCCTTATTAGTGGTGGGGTTGAGGCGCCGAGGTGCGAGCGGTGCGACCCGTCGGTTTAGTTGTCCGACGTGGTCGGGTTTCTGCAGGTGCGGTTTGGGCCGTTGGTTTAGTTGTCCGACGTGCCCGGGCATTACAGGATACAGGTGTACAGGTTGCCTTTCCTCCTTGAGAGGGTGGTTGCTCCGGTTGTCTTCACGGTTTGTGTTATTATAATCTCCTGCTCTACTATTTTTACGTCACTGACATCCCACTTTGTGACAGGGTTCAGACGGGGGGAGAGGTAGGCGGTGGTGAGGACGGGACAGGAGCAGTTGGGTCGCTGGGGACCCTGGACTGTATTTCTTCTTTCATTCTTGCTTTTCATTACATTGTAGTTATGTGAGAGGTTCGCGATACCCTCGTGGGGTCGGCGTGGATGTCGGTACGGGTTGCATTTAGTTATCCTCATATACGTTACTCTTCCTTTTATTTCTATTGGCCATTTGAAAATCAAAAAGGCAAAAGCCAAAGAAAAGATTACGAAAACCGTTTTTAAAATCTAAGTGTCGGGTGGGCACTAGTTTCAAAACCCCGTGGGTTTATGGATTGCGAAAGGGATTTCAAAACTTGGTGTCGGGTGGGCACCGTTTTCAAACCTTGTGGATTTATGCTGATTTCGAAACTCGCTTTCAAAACGTAAGCGCCGGGTAGGCGCTCTTTCAAAACTGTGGATTTATCCTTTCCAAATTGACCGGCCATACGTTTTTAAGTAGATTAGAATGCTGGTTGTATGTGAATAATTGTTGTGATTGAATGGTTGTGTATGTTGGAACATGTACTGAACGCTACGCCGTGCACGTACAGGGGAGACTCTGTCCGTTTGCAGAGTGATCCTGTATGTGTGGCGGGTCTGGGCACGCGCCGGGGAAGAGGGGTTCTCTTTTAAAACAAAAAAAAAAAAATTTACACGTCAAATGTTTGACTTTTATGAATCGTTTCCGCTAAAACAAACCCCCGGGGCGTGACAGATTAAATGGTATCAGAGCGTTCTTTCAATCACAACAGTTAGTGCCGACATCCGTGGGAACACCTCACTTGCCTACACATGAATGAAATGGGTAGGGCATAGGACTGTAGAACGCGAGCGATCGAGGGGGGGGGGAGAGTTCGAGTTCCTTCTTTCGTTAAGTGGTTCGTGGTCCCGTCGCTTATCAGCAAAGGCTAAAGCTGACTTTCCTTGTGTGTATACAGATAGAGGGCCGACTTAGCAAGCAACCGGCGACGGGAATGGACCTTGCCGACGAAGCCAATCGCCTGCTCCGCAACCAGCTACGCGACGTGGCTGGGCAACTGCTGACTCTCGCGGAGCGCCTGAGCTTGCTGATACAGGAACTCGAGGGCGTCGATCGATTCCGGGGCGGCAGCAGAGGCGTTGCTCCTCCCGGGATGCCACCGACGGGCCCTCCCTTCTTCCAGGAGGCTGCCAACTTGGCCGTGAACACCAACGTAGAGCGCGCCCGGCAAGAATACTCTTACCCCGAGTCGGCCGAGGACCCCCACCAGAGGGGGCGGGCGAGCAAGCGCCCGAGAGCCGAGCAGAACCTCGGGCAGATGACGGAGGAGAGGCTTAGGCCACCGAAGCCGTGCGTCATATGCGGCAACGCACACCTCATGACGAGTTGCCCGTGGCGGGACGGACACTGCTTCCGGTGCGGTAGGCCGGGCCACACGCGTTATGAGTGCCCCCGGAAGCCGGCTGTCAATAGACCCCCGGCGCCGCGACATGTTGAGCCTAAGGGAACTGCCGCCCCCACCCCTCAAGGGGGCACCGATCCGGAGAGCCGGCCTGATCCACGCCCGAAGCAAGCACCGGAGGACGAGCGAGGGCTCAAGGGAAGCGTGAACGTGCAACCAGGGCCCTGCGTCATCTGCGAGGGCGCGCACCCAGTGACGGAATGCACTTGGAGGTACCACTACTGTAACAGGTGCGGCTTGCCAGATCACACTTACCTCTCCTGCCCCCAGGGGCCAACCCCTGCCTCCGCCGCCGTGCCACCACCGCAGAGAGGAACAGAGACCGCTGCGGCCCCCGTGCAGGCAAAGGACTCGCCCGGCGACCAGCAATCCGCGGACTCCTTAGACAGACCCCAACACGCGGTGCGAAACTGGCCCAAGGGTTGTGGGCGGACTTCCCCGGCCGCCCCGGCAGACGACGCGTCGTCCCAAAATAGGGAATGACAGGTACTTATTTTAGTGTTTTGTTTTTCTTTCCTCTCCTTCCTTCTCTTGTCTAGATAGGAGCACCCTTTGGGCCGGAGCAACCCGCCCCTACCAGACCCTTGCGAATCTCCCGCCTTTAGCTCTACCTTTCGTCCAGCTGATGGCACAGCAGTAGATGACTGCTATTACTGCACTAGCCTCACAGTGTGCTTAGAGGTTGAACAAGTTGTTGATCCTTTAGTGTCCCCGTGTCATAATTCAATGGCCTATGGGCCGATGGTAACCCTGTTTGGGACGGAGGCAAATTGACCCCACCTGTTACATAGATTTTGTGGATCGACGTGGACTCGCCTATGTGTTAGTCATGGTGATGTTTGTGACCACGAGGCGGTAGTAATCCTTGATAAAGGTTATGTTTTTGTTTTTGGGCACTGAGATTGTGTTGGGAGGTATGTGATATACCTTCTGATAGGAGTTGCGTCCCCAACTTGTTGTTGGCGACAAACCTTTGGTATTCCGCGGTTCTGTTGGTAAGCACGTTGGCTGCAGGCAACGGACTGTCGAAAGAACTGAGGAAATACTCTGCCCTGTAATGGGGAGTATCAGATTGGGTCTAAATTAGTAACCTTAGAGTTGTAGATACCTTGCGACTGACGTGTAGCCCACGATTAAACTTGTTGAGCATTTCATAAAGTATGACTTCAGGCTGTAAGCTACGGGAATAAAACTTTCTTTTTAAGTTGTAAGTTTCGGGGACGAAACTTCTTTTAAGTTGTAAGTGATGTAACAACTCGAAATATTTTATTTTAATAAATAGTCTAAAGGTGAATTTTGACCTGGTTTTGATTTCAAAAGACCCCTGTTGGCCTATGTGGTCAATCGCCATTGTGCAAGTTGCACGATTTACGAAGCAAAAAGGCCAATCTCCAATCCGGACGTGACCTGGGAAACCCGAATTGACCGTTGCGATCGTCTCATCGAACTGAACGAGATTCATATTCAGTACTTTTCGATCTGACGGTCGGATCTCCCAGAAATGAATGAAGAAGCGAGCAAATAACCGCGACCATTGTAACAGTGCTCTGTGCACAGTGCACTTAAGTGAGTTACTGTAGATGAACAGTAACCCTGGTTTTCGGACCCCGACGAATACAACGTTGACTAATTCACTGTTCGGAATCCGAATATAGTGATCCAGGTAGTCATTTCGAACGGTTTCATCGTTCTGGACACAATGGCACTGATGGAATTTCTGTTTGACGGTCCTAGAGCCTCGAAACGCGCGATAACTGTGTTTCGGTACCGTATAAGATGGAATTTAAAAACTGTGGAGCAAAATTTTAGCGAACCAAAATCGCTACCTGATAGGTCTCGTCGAGCCGGACGTCATGGCGCAGTCCATTTTTCGTTTCGACGACCGGATCGCCTCGAAAAGCGTGAAATGAGGCGAAAAATGCAATTTTGCACATGAAACCCTAAAGAAGTTGCCTCGAACGGCGTGCCTTCCCTGGGAAAAGGACCTAATTGTGATTAGAAACTACTGTGAAGGACTGGGGTGAAATGATAAAGCTTGAGAGGGTCTTTGAAGCAAATGTGAAAACCCTATATAGGTGTATGTGTTCCGAGCTAGGGTTCTACAAACCCTAAAACCTTAGCCTCTTGACCTAGCCGCTCCCCTCAACTCCCCCTCTCCCTCGGCCGCACCCATAGGAGGTAGCCCGCACCGGCCGCCGCCTCCCCGCCGCCGGTGAAGAAAGGTTTCAAGATCCAACATTCTCTCGGGTTCTTGAGGAGGAAGGTTGGGAGGGACTCAACCCGATCGGGACCTAGTCTGAGGACTCCTCTGTGAAGCCGCATCCGAGCCCGAGTGGTCCCGGCCCCAACCGCCGCCGTGCGCCGCCGCGGAACCATCTCTCTTCCTTCTTTTTCCGGAGAAGGTAAGCTTGGAACTTTCCTTTTTATTTCGGCTCGTGGACCCTAGCATGGTGTTACTGACCTCCAGGGGATCACCCGGTTGCAGCTCGAGCCACTGCCGCCGTCCCGATCGCCGGCGGGAGCCAGTTGTAGCCGGAATTATCGTTTTGGCCGATCGCGGGCGTCACCGTGATCTGACCGTCAAGGAGCAGATCAGCACCGTTGAATGTAGTACTCTAGACGACTGAAACATCCCCACGGATCCTGATTATCATCCATTGAGGATCGAGCCCGATCGGTGATGCCCTAGAAACCCGATATTTGGCGTCTTCGCCGATCGCCGCCGTCCGGCGCCGCCGCGGCCTCCCGACGCCGGACACCACTGCACCAAGCTCCGTGACTTCGGGACGAAGCTCTTGGTCCATCTCACACCAGCCCGGAGTGACCTCGCCGGAAACCGCCATTAACGGCCGTTGATCTTCGGCCGAGCTCCGCCGCCGCGGCTTGCCGAGATCCCCGGCACCGGAAAACCTCCCAGGTGAGCTCCTCTAGTCCTTAGGAACTCTCCCAAAATCTTGCATGCAAGATTTAACGTCGGGTTTCTCGTCACAGAGATTGCACCCGATTTGGCATCGGGTTGGACCTCCGGCGATCACCGGCGGTCCGGGCTCCGACCACCTCCCAGGTAAGCTCTAAATGTCAATCATAAGGCTCCCATCATTTTGGTTTTTGGCCTAAACCCCCTCTGTTGTTGGCTCTCCAACCTTGCACCCGAAATAGCAAGCTCGGGCTAATCCCCGACCGCCGCCGCCTCCGGCCGCCGGGGCTCGACCCCACCTGGACCAAACCTCTGCTGGGGCCTCCCTCTAACCCATGCTCACCTTGATTCCAGGCCTGGACCCGTGCTGCTCAAGAACCACCCAACCCGAGCTGGGACATGGTGGGTGGTGCTGCTCCGGCCACTGCTCCGGCCAACCTCCGGCAAGCCTCAGGTGAGCCCCGTTGTACCTTGGTCCATGCTGATCACCATGCTCTGGCTAACTCTCCGTTTTGGTCACGTATTAATTAAGTTTTAGCATAGTGGCTTGTTGGACTTAGTGATTGTTGGGCCAACTTTGCCCTCGGGATCCGTGGCAGTCCAAACTTGTAAGCACGGCCTGGTCTCGCCGTAATGAACACGCTGAAACTTACGGCGTCAATTTTGGACCCCCGGATTTCAAGAACGAGTCGAAACCAAGTAATTAATGTAGATTATCATACATAATTAACGCGTACTATGGATCTAACGTATTTGGGACACGCTGGCAGCCTTTAGACAGTTTTTTCTTCTTTCATACCGGCTGGACAGGTTGTTAGAGTTCCGTGGGCTCTTGTTGAGCGGGAATCGGACCTTGTTCCGTAAATCGGCTATAATTATTTCCGTGTTAGCGTTGTTGTTGCTGTAATGTTGTCAGGATGGGTATGCGTGAGTCTAGTTCTGACTACAGTCTCTGTTCAGGGCCCAGCAGTTCAGCACCAGCCTCCCGGTAGTCTAGCGGGAGTTCGGGATCGGCCTACATTCAGGTGGGTTCTATTTTTCTTGGTCCTAGCATCTAACTCTATCATATTGGACGGGGTCAATTCTAAGGTATACTGGGGTTAATATTGATGGGTGATAGCTTATGCATGTTAATGGGTTTCGTTCGTAATGTTTTGCGTCGGTCTCCCGACGGTCGTTTTACTTTTGAGTATACATGTTGTCGTTTCACTTTTGTTATATATATATGATGCTGACATGATGATGGTTATGGTTACTTGCTCGAGGCTGCAACACGCGCACCCGCGGTTTGGCCACCGCAAAGGGTGCGCTTTTCCGGAAAAGTGGGCTATGACCCGTGTATACCCACGAGGTGACGTAGTGGGGCCCCTTATTTAGTGGTGGGGTGAGGCGCCGAGGTGCTGAGCGGGTGCGACCCGTCGGTTTAGTTGTCCGACGTGGTCGGGTTTTCTGCAGGTGCGGTTTTGGGCCGTTGGTTTAGTTGCCGACGTGCCCTGGGCATTACAGGATACAGTGTACAGGTTGCCTTTCCTCCTTGAGAGGGTGGTTGCTCCGGTTGTCTATCACGGTTTGTGTTATTATATTCTCCGGCTCTAACTATTTTACGTCACTGACATCCCACTTTGTGACAGGGTTCAGACGGGGGAGATGTAGGCGGGGTGAGGAGCGGACAGGGAGCAGTTGGGTCACTGGGGACCCTGGACTGTATTTCTTCTTCCATTCTTGCTTTTCATTACTTGTAGGTTATGTGAGAGGTTCGCGATACCCTCGTGGGGTCGGCGTGGATGTCGGTACGGTTGCATTTAGTTATCCTCATATACGTTACTCTTCCTTTTATTTCTATTGGCCATTTGAAAATCAAAAAGGCAAAAGCCAAAGAAAAGATTGCGAAAACCGTTTTTAAAATCTAAGTGTCGGGTGGGCACTAGTTTCAAAAACCCCCGTGGTTATGGATTGCGAAAGGGATTCAAAACTTGGGTCTCGGGTGGGCACCGTTTTCAACCTTGTGGATTTATGCTGATTTCGAACACTCGCTTTTCAAAACGTAAGCGCCGGGTAGGCGCTCTTTCAAAACTGTGGATTTTATCCTTTCAAATTGACCGGCCTACGTTTTTAAGTAGATTAGAATGCTGGTTGTATGTGAATAATTGTTGTGATGAATGGTTGTGTATGTTGGAAACATGTACTGAACGCTACGCCGTGCACGTACAGGGGAGACTCTGTCCGTTTGCAGAGTGATCCTGTATGTGTGGCGGGTCTGGGCACGCGCCGGGGAAGAGGGGTTCTCTTTTAAAACAAAAAAAAAAAAAATTTACACCGTCAAATGTTGACTTTTATGAATCGTTTCCGCTAAAACAAACCCCGGGGCGTGACAACGACTTGAAGTTCAAGACGAGATCAAGCTTTAAAGATAAAACTCATGAGCTCGAGGAGGAACAAGGACGTTTATTGGATAACACTACATCCTCCAAGAAAAGCTAAACATCGGAGACATACGCTAAATCATTATGGACAAGATTGGTTTTCTAGAAAGCAGTTTGAGGAAATTCATGTCACAAACCAAGCTTTGACCAGCAGTTCATGAACTCAAATCCGACATACAAAGGTTTCAACAATTTCAAGAACTAGATTGTATGTGCGGATTAGTCAAACAAGCAAGGGTTGGTTTGGGTTTAAAAGGATCAATGTGCATGCTTCAAGTTCCACAATCAAATTGAAAGGAAAGAACATGTCACTTTGTGGACTTGAAGGACATTTGTGAAGGATTGCCGGAAAAAAAGAGGGCAAGAAAAATCCTCCGGGCAACTTCATCTATGGAACGGACTCAACGGACTCAAAAGAACCATCAAATCAAGTCAAAGGAGTTCACTAATCCCACCAAAGGTCCGAAGCCACAACATCAATATGACAAGTGGATCATGTTGGGTATATGTAATGTAGATCTAAATAGGGGAAAAAACACCTAGAGGGGGGTGAATAGGTGTAAACGTATAAACACTCAAAAATCGTTGCGATAAAACCCAATGCGGAAAATAAAAATAACACGCAAGATTTTTACGTGGAAAACTACCGGAAGTGAGTAAAAAAACCAAGGGACCGATACACACGGCAGAAATCCACTAGAATTAAAACACGTACAAGGTGATTTACCGTACACACTTACGACTTAAACCTTTTCCATACGCTCCTAGAGGATCTTCTCCGCTCGCTCCGCGACGGCGTTCTCGAATCCACGATCTGCCCCAACGCCGAATCCACGGCGTCCAACGTCGAATCCACGACGTCCGACCGAATCCACGGTCTTCACCCAATAGCACCCTTCGAATCCACGAACGTGCCTCGCTCCGAATCCACGAGAGCGGTTGAACCTTGAATCCACAAGGACACGCGAATCCACGCGCCGATTTTGGGGGGAAATCGTTGTTTTTGGGTGGTGATGATCCGCCGAATACTTAGATCAAAGATAGATCGGAAATACCATCTAAGTATTCATTAGTTTGATTCAACTCAAGATGTGAGTATGAAAACCTAGAATCAAACTAATCAATATAGATGAAGAAACATAGAGTATTCTCTAATGATTTCCTTTCTTCTAATATGTGGATCTAGAGCCGTATAAGATGATATTGAAAATGACGGCTATTATTTTTTTTTGGATTAACCCTAGAAAAAGAGTCATAGGGTCTATTTATAGGTTAGAAACTTGGAAGGAGATAAGAATCAAAAACCTAACATTTCTGGATTTGACGGACGGCGATCCGGATCGGATTTGGGCGATCCGGATTGCAAGTAGCAATAAAAGACGTTTCCAGGAACCCAAACGTTCGGGATCCGGATCGGATGCCTGATCCGGATCGTTAATACATTTCAGAAAACTAACGTTCGGGATCCGGATCGTGAGATGCTGCGATCCGGATTGAGTGATGTATGAACAACACCTTCGGGATCCGGATCGCTGGCTCTGATCCGGATCCTGAACATGTCCGAACACCAGTTTTTGATTTTTATGCAAAAAAAAATTCTTCCAGGTGTTCTACACTACAAGAAGTATTCGGATCACCAATAATCTTTAGTTAAACATACCTGATCCTTTTGAATTCTCTTTCTTGAGATTGAGTTAAAGATCCAAACTTTCTTCACCTTCAATCTTCAAGACTTGAACCTTTCACGAAACTACGCCAACTCAAATTCCGTAACAATCTCCCCATTGGGCGGTTTCGTGACAAACACAGATCCACTAAAGAAATTCAAAAAGATATTTTTGTTGCTATCACATACAACAAAAATTTAAATGGAGATCAAAAAATTTAAAAACATGAGATAAACTCCTTAAAAAT
>CM055070.1:32322121-32512035 GCA_029204045.2 Tillandsia leiboldiana | reverse complement strand
TCAGTCGGTATCCTCCTCCCTCCTCCGACACCGGAATTCAAGACAAACAACGACAACAAACCTACTTCATCCTCTTTGGGATCGTCAAGATCTAAGGTATGTTTTCGTTGTGGTGTTTCAGGGCACATAAGAAGATATTGCAAGACGGGAGTCGAACGCTCATCTCAAGCACCTCTTGCATCAACTACCAAAAAGGCTCCTTTCCGAAATCAAAGCAAAACTTTTCAAATGAAAGAGACTTGGTAGTTCACCGCGCAAGACGACTTCATCAAGGAGCAACAATCGTTTTAACAAGACGCTTTCACCTAGGCACAAAACTTCACGACCATTACAGACGCATTCCAAAAGGTTTGGGTGCGCAAAGGTGAAATTTTCCCTTGTCTTGTTTCCAATATTTCCTTGCATGCATATGATAGCCGTCTTGGTATCTGGATAGCGGGTGTTCCCGTCACATGACCGGTGACAAAAATAGTTTTCAAAATCTTGAGAAAATCTCCGGAGGACACGTTGTTTTCGGAGACGGTCGATCTTCCAAAATTGTTGGAAAAGGGACGGTAGCTATTCCAGATGGCCCGATTTTGAAAAACGTCTTATTTGTTGATGGCCTTAAGACTAACCTCATAAGCATAAGTCAACTTTGCGACAATGGTTTTTCAGTTAACTTTTCATCGTTGAATGCGTTGTAACTGATAAGGACCATGCTTTCTTTCTAAAAGGGGTTAGATCTGAAAACAATTGTTATGTTGTTCCTAATAAATTTTCTGAAAATTGTAACTTAGCCGCTTTGAATAATGAAACTCTTTGGCATGAAAGGCTAGGTCACTTAAATTTTAAGGAACTTACTAGAATTTCAAACAAGGACGTGGTCAAGGGGATTCCAAAGCTTTTTTTAAACAAAACGTTGTGTGTGGTGGTTGCCAAAAGGGAAAACAGTCTAGGACTGCACACAAGAACTTGAACCACGTTGGTACAAAACGGCCCTTGGAACTTTTGCACATGGACTTAATGGGGCCGACCCGTCAACCATCTTGGGAGGTAAATGGTACATTTTTATTGGTTGATGATTTCTCTCGGTTTTCTTGGGTAGCATTTTTGAGAGAGAAAGCTGATACGTTTGACTCTTTTCATGAGATTTGCCATCGTATTATGATTGAAAAGAATGAAAAGATCATTCGTGTTAGAAGTGATAGGGGTGGAGAATTCATAAATTCAAAATTCATTGACTTTTGTACTTCAAATGGCATTAAACATGAATTCTCGGCACCCTATACACCTCAGCAGAATGGTGTTGTTGAGCGCAAAAACAGGGTTGTTCAAGAGATGGCGCGTGTGATGCTTCATAGCCGGAAATTACCGCTACATTTTTGGGCTGAAGCTGTGAACACCGCTGTCTATGTCATTAACAGAGTGTATTTGCGCCCAGGAACCTTGAATACACCATATGAGCTGTGGTTTAGTAGAAAACCGGATATCAAGTACTTTCGTATCTTCGGGAGTCGATGTTACATCTTACGTGACCGTGAAAATCTTGGAAAGTTCGACTCTCGAAGTGATGAAGGGATCTTTTTGGGTTATTCTACGAATAGCAGAGCATATCGAGTATTTAACATTGAATCTAAGACGATCGTAGAATCTATAAATGTTAAAGTAGATGAAGCTTCTCATTTTGAATCTGAAAAATCTACCCCGATATCTCTCTAGATGATGATTCTCCTGCTAGTGCATCTTTCTCATAATAATACTTCCAATATTAATGATGCATCTAATGGTTCTTCTAGTTTATCTGATGTGCAGGAATCATCTCGTGTACCTCCGAGTACTCCGTTTCAACAAACGCTACGAATCTCCAAGGATCATCCGGATCGAACATCATTGGAGATCCACAAGAAGGAGTTAGAACTCGAAGGCAGTTGGTTTGCGATTTGCTTGCTACGTATCTTTAATCGAACCAAAGACAATAGATGAAGCTCTTCAGGATGACTACTGGATTAAAGCAATGCAGGAAGAGCTCCATCAATTTGAGCGAAACAAAGTCTGGGAATTAACGAAGCCTCCAAAGCAACATAATGTGATAGGTACCAAATGGATCTTCAAGAACAAGAAAGATGAAGATGGTACTATCATCAGGAACAAGGCACGACTAGTTGCTCAAGGCTACTCTCAAGTAGAAGGTATAGACTTTGACGAAACTTTCGCCCCTGTAGCTAGACTCGAGTCCATTCGTATAGTGTTTGCTATTGCTTGTCATTTTAAAATCAAATTATTTCAAATGGACGTCAAGAGCGCATTTCTAAATGGGTTTTTAAATGAGGAAGTTTATGTAGCTCAACCGAAAGGTTTTGTAGATCATAAACAACCTAACCATGTTTTTCGTTTGAAAAAGGCTCTTTACGGTCTGAAACAAGCACCGCGAGCATGGTACGAAAGGTTAACAAAGCACCTTTTGGAGAAGGGCTATACTCGAGGGGGAGCTGACAGGACTCTCTTTGTGAAGCATTATCAAAATAATTTCATTGTAGCACAAATCTATGTCGATGACATTGTATTTGGTGCAACAAAAGATAATGATGCTTCTAAATTCGCGGAGACCATGGAAAGCGAATTTGAGATGTCCATGATGGGCGAACTGTCTTATTTTCTTGGATTGCAAATTAAACAAAATGATGAAGGTATTCACTTGAGTCAATCCAAGTATGCACTGGAGTTGGTCAAAAAGTTTGATCTAGAAAAATTGTAAAGATTTTCCAACTCCAATGGGAACTAGCCACAAGGGACTTGGAAGTGAATCACATAGTGAGAATGTAGACGAGAACTGTATAGAAGTATGATTGGAAGTCTACTTTACCTCACGGCTAGTCGCCCGGATATATCCTTTAGTGTTGGGATTTGCGCGAGATATCAATCAGCACCAAAGGAGGTTCACCTGAAAGCGGTGAAACGGATCATCCGGTACATCAAAGGATCAATTAATTTCGGAATTTGGTATCCTATGGGAACAAGTCTGGACATTGTTGGATACTCAGATGCCGATTGGGCGGATCAGTGGATGATCGGAAAAGCACGAGTGGTGCATGCTTCTATCTTGGCCATTGCCTTGTTGCATGGCACAGTAAAAGCAGAATTGCATAGCACTCTCGACTGCCGAAGCGGAATACATTTCAGCTGGAAGTTGCTCAACTCAACTCATTTGGATGAAAAGCGTATTGAGTGACTTCCGCATTTCAGCATCTTCGGTAACAATTCTTTGTGACAAACACAAGTGCAATTAACATTTCTAAAAACCCTGTGTTGCACTCTAGAACAAAACATATTGAACTTAGATATCATTTTCTTAGAGAGCTAGTTGAATCAAATACTCTTCAACTTTCATATGTTTCAACTGAAGATCAATTAGCTGACTTTTTAACAAAACCTTGGATCAAAAACGTTTATTCATTTGCGAAAAGCAATTGGTATGCTTTCTTTGAATAAACTTCTTTTTGAAACCTTTGCTTAAAATAGGTTTTGTATTTGTTTTGTTCTATTCAATATCTATGTTTATACATAGGATAGTAATTGAGCATAGATCTTAATTGACTTTAATTGCATCTGTTCACACATTTAGAAATTTATTATGCTTTTGCCATCATAATATTTCTTTGTTGCAATGATCGTTTATGTTAATTAAATCATCTTCTAAAGTGATCAAAGTCAATTTCTCTCTCAATGATCTCTTGGTATAGTCATTATCTTATTTGACTGTTTAGTCGAGTATGAAATCGAGATCAATTTTTGGTTGAATACTTTATATCTTAAATAATTGATAGCCAATTGAGGGGGAGTCAAAGATAATGTAAAATGCTCACAAGATGTGGAAAGAGTTACATCCCAATGAGGAGTGTGAAAACTACCACCACATGGAGGAAAGAGCTACCACCTCGGTCGTCCGAGTATTGTGTGCAGCTACCACATGTATACCAAGCATGGTTGTTCAAATTTTTGATTAAGTAAAATGCATGTTGAAATACTTGACTCTGTCAAATTTCAAGGTTGGTATAAGGTGGGATTTTAAAGAAAGATGCTCAAAGAGCCACTCTCTTCAACAGATTGTCTAGAAATATTATCTACCATATTTGGGATTTCAAACATCTATTGATCTTTGTATTTCATTTTCTTTAACCGAATTGATTATTTGATAAAGGCATTACTCATAAGATCAAGTTAGATGTAATTGAAGGTGTTCAACTTTAAGGGATTTAATTCTTGTAAATTTTCGTTTCATTTTTGGATATTAGCTGATAGATTTGGCATAATCTAATTCTTGTTGTGTGAAACGATGCTTTTTGTTTAAAGTTGATACACCTTTGTGCTTACAATCTTTTTCTGGTTTTTCTTGAATTTCTCTGAAATTTTTCTAAAGAAAAAGTTGGGGCCGATCCGGATCGGGCAAGGTGATCCGGATCCCGAACGCAGGTTTTCTCCTGCGGGCTGACGATCCGGATTGGACCTGCCGATCCGGATCCCGAACGTAGTTTTTTCACTGCGGGTAGCCGATCCGGATCGCAAGCTCGGGAGGATCCGGATCGCGGCTAGGTTTTTATAAAGAACAAAAGGGTTTTGATTTCTTTTACTCCAATCTTTTGTTCAAAAGTTTCCAGAGCGCTTCTCTCTAGATTTCATCCTCCTTGGAAGCTTTCTAACTCAAGTTCTTCAGTTCCAAGTAAGTTTTATTGATCAAAATCTCGGTTTTCACCGTTTTTCTCTTTTCCTCCTCAAACGTACGAAATTCTTGGATCGATTTTGTTTGTGGATGGTTTTTGATCAAATTTCTTTTGAAATAAGAACTCTGGGTTGTTTAGTTTTGATTATATGCTAGGTTTTCTCCTGATTAACGGATTTTTAGGCTTCAATTTCTAAAATTTCGGTTTTAGGGCATATAATAAGGATTTTCGAAATTCATGCAATTGATCTATTTTTAAAAGTCCTTTTGCAAAACTAATTTGATTCTTAGTCTCTCTACATGATTATGATTGTTTGGGTACAATTTTTCCAATTTTTGAAAACTAAGAATTTTTGTGTTCTTGAGTTGGTTTTCACAGGACACCTTCTTTACTCAAGCATTTTGTTCATGGCACTTAATTCAATGTGTTTCTCTTGGTTAATCCTTCTCCTGGTCTCAATGGTACACACTCGCCCTACAATAACTAAAGAGAGCCAAGAACCTCCAACAAAAAGGTGATTTTGTCGAGGTCAGTGACACAGAGGTAGATTGTCATGAGGTTGACTGGGCAGCATTGACGGATGATGATGACTCAATGTATGAACAAGAACCGTCTGATGATTCAAGGAGAAAGGCGTCTGTTAAATCAAAAGAAAAGGCAAATAAAGGACCAGGAAAAGCATCAAAGGCAGCACCAATCATCTCCATGAAAAGAAAGAGAATAACTAGACGCTGTGGGCTACGACAGGACATTAATGTTGACACGCCGATAGCTCCTGACTCCCCACATCGCTTGGAAGAAGTATTCGTTAACACTGATCGTCTTCGAGCCTTTGCACATCGCGAATGCATTGGTGAAAGGCATGTTAACTTTGAGGCTCTGCAAGGTCACTCCCCTGCCTTTGGCCTTCTGATTGAACAAGCAAACCTTATTCAAGTATGTCGTTTCCCAGAAACTCTTGGCTACTGTTTGCATCATGTGAGGACCTTCTACACTAATGCACGACATCTTCGAGAGGTTGAGAACGGTCCTATGGAGTTCTACACGAACATCCAAGGCACAAGGTTTAAGATTACTCCACAATTGATTGGCGAGGTTTTGGGAATGGAAGCCAGCAAGAAAGGAGTTCACTTCTTGAAGGGGGTAAATTTGACAAACACATTATGGCAAAAAGTTATAGAGGGAATTTGTCTCGAGGGAACACAATCAACCGAAAAAATCTGTTCGTTCTAAAGAACTTCGTCTTGAATATCGCTTCTTAAACTTCATCACATGCTACAATATACTTCCAAATATGCAGACAAAGGTTGTGAGATGGGACCGGTTGCTGTTTTGTATCTCATAGGACATCGATCAGAGGCAACGGCATTGAATATCAACATTCCATACATTATCTGGAATAGAATGGCGCGATATGTTGAGCATCCTCACCCCACTGAGAGAATTCCATTTCCCTTGATTATAATGAGGATTTTACAGAAATTTCAGGTTGACATTACTTCAACAACTTATCATCAATGTCTGAGCATGATAAATGAGTCTACTATTGTCAAATCCCTCCATAAGTTGCCGCATGTCACTCCAGTTCCTGCATCTGGAACAAAGCACAGTACAAGCACTGCCGCATCACCATCTCGACAAGCAACTGGCACAGATGATGAAGCATCAATAACATCGATTATCAAGGAACAACAACGACTATCTGTTAAGCAAGAACAAATTTTGACGGAGCAACAACGAATTACCAAAGAGCTTGAAATTACAACGGCAGCTCACATTACCATAACGAAGAAGATCAATTCAATGGACAAGCGGATGCGAAAGATACTCTCTAAGATGGGTTGCACAAGCTCTGAAGACTCAGATTCTGACAACTGATTACTTTTGACTCATTTTCTTTTCCTTTCCTTTTGTGCAGGATTACGATTTTAGGATTTAGTTTTATACTTACGTTAGCTTAGTTCTCAGGTTTTACATTTTATTGGAACTTTTTACTCTCCTCACATTTCGTAGTCTTAACTACATTTTGGCTTTGTTTTGTGACAAAAAGGGGGAGAGAGTTAGAGAGAACTTTGAACAATGTTGACTGCATGAAACATCAAGGTAAGTGAACAATGTTTGATATGAAAACTGGATGAATATCAAGGTAAGTATTACTCCAACTTCCATTCTCAACTTGAGGTTTTTCAGCTGTATGAATGCATGCCTCGACTAACTATTTGCTAACTATTTGGGCATGTAATATAACTAACAAGTTGATGTTCACTAACAAGTTTGTGACACTTGGTTTTTGATTGCATAGAAGATATGTTGGTTCTTAACTCTGATCAATTACATATCTATATATATATTAGTTTGTCACAAACATGTTCATGACATTTGGGTTTTACGTGCAAAGAAGATATGTTGGTGCTTTTTAACTATGATCAGTTTACATATCTGAATATAAATGTCATGGTAAGTATAAATGAGTTTAAACTTCATCTCTGTTTGTGGTTTTTGAATAATACAAAATTCTTGAGGTATCTAACGATTTCTTTTGTCAAGAATGATTTCTTTTTGCAGAGAGTACAGATGTCTAAGTCTAGAGTCTGTTTAGGAGTTTAACTCATGTATTGTATTTTGGATCTCCATTGTAAATTTTTGTTGTATGGTGATAGCAACAAAAATATCTTTTGAATTTTCTTTAGTGGATCTGTGTTTTGTCACGAAACCGCCAAAGGGGGAGATTGTTACGGAATTTGAGTTGGCGTAGTTTCGTGAAAGTTTCAAGTCCTGAAGATTGAAGGTGAAGAAAGTTGAATCATTTAACTCAATCTCAAGAAAGAAGAATTCAAAAGGATCAGGTATGTTTAACTAAAGAATTTGTGTGATCCGAATACTTCTTGTAGTGTAGAAACACTTGGAAGAATCTTTCATTGCATAAAAATCAAAAACTGGACTTGGGACATGTTCAGGATCCGGATCAGGCTGTTCGATCCGGATCCCGAAGGTGGTTCGTTCATACATCGTCGCAATCCGGATCGTAGTCTCTTGATCCGGATCCCGAACGTTGAGTTTACCATCTACCTTGAACGATCCGGATCTTGCTTCGCAATCCGGATCCCGAACGTTGATGTTTGGTGAACTGTATGAACGATCCGGATCGTAGTTACATGATCCGGATCCCGAACCTTCGTTTTTCTGGAATTGGCTGTTTCGTTATGACGATCCGGATCTCAGTTATCACGATCCGGATCGCCGTCCGTAAAATTCCAGAAATGGCAGGTTTTTGATTCTTATCTCCTTCCTAGGGTTTCTAACCTATAAATAGACCCTATGTCTTTCTTTCTAGGGTCAATCCACATAGCCGTCATTTTCATATATCATCTTATACGGCTATAGATCCACATATAGAGAAGAAAGGAAATCATTAGAGAATACTCTATGTTTCTTCATCTATATTGATTAGTTTGATTCTAGGTTTTCATACTCACATCTTGAGTTGAATCAACTAATGAATACTTAGATGGTATTTCCGATCTATCTTTGATCTAAGTATTTGGCGGATCATCACCACCCAAAAAACAACGATTACCCCAAAATCGGCGCGTGGATTCGCGTGTCCTTGTGGATTCAAGGTTCATTCGCTCTCGTGGATTCGGAGCGAGGCACGTTCGTGGATTCGAAGGGTGCTATTGGGTGAAGACCGTGGATTCGGTCGGACGTCGTGGATTCGACGTTGGACGCCGTGGATTCGGCGTTGGGCGCAGATCGTGGATTCGAGAAGCGTCTGGAGCGAGCGGAGAAGATCCTCTAGGAGCGTATGGAAAAGGTTGAGTCGTAAGTGTGTACGGTAAATCACCTTGTACGTGTTTTAATTCTAGTGGATTTCTGCCGTGTTATCGGTCCCGTGGTTTTTTACTCCGGTGATGGAGTTTTCCACGTAAAAATCTTGCGAGTTATTTTCATTTCCGCATTGGGTTTTTTATCGCAACGATTTTTGAGTGTTTATACGTTTACACCTATTCACCCCCCTCTAGGTGTTTCTTCCCCTATTTAGATCCGTATTATATACGACCCAACAAGAATTAATCTAGTTATTTCCTTTCTTCTCTATATGTGGATTAATAAGTTTATCTCCGTTAATTTTTCTCATTCATTTCCCAGAGATAAAACTTATTTTGGATTCTGTTGGATTCACCCTAAAAAATGAATCGTAGGGTTTATTTATAGGTTAGAAACCATTGGAAGAGGATAAGAATCAAAAGCTAACCTTATCTGGAATTTTTTATGACGACGGTCCGGACTGGAATACTGCGGTCCGTACTGTCGTAACTAAACAGACTATTTCCAGAAAAACACACGTTCGGGGTCCGGACTGAAGATCCACGGTCCGGACTGTTCATGCAGTTTCTGCAAAATCCACGTTCGGGGTCCGGACTGAACCGATGTGTTCCGGACTGGATTTGCGCATGAACTACCCTATGTTCGGGGTCCGGACTGTAGTTACCTGTTCCGGATCCTGAACATATAACATGTCCAGTTTTTAATTTTTATGCGATTAAAAATCCATCCAAGTATTTCTACACTATAAGAAGTATTCGGATCACCAAAAATTATTTAGTTAAATGTACCTGATCCTTTTGAATTCACTACAAAAAACTTAAGCTTTACCAGCGGTCGAAACCGCTGGAAAAAATATTTAAAACCGCTGGGAAAACATTTCCCAACACTTGTAAAACCGTCGGAAAAAATTTTGCAACCGCTGTTAGATCTCCGTCGCAAAAGATCTTTACCGACAGTTTATACGACCGTTGGAGAAGATGATAATTTTAGTAGCACTTCTCCGACGGCTACTAAATATAGTAAAAAGTGCTACTATAAATAATAAATTTATACCAACGGTTTCATAATTATTGTGAATTAAATTCAAAATATAAAACATACAATTAAAAATAACCTAGACAAAATTTTAAAACTCTTTAAATTGACATATAAGAACAAATTAATCATTCAAACAATTTTAAATTTGATTACATTCGACAATTGTCAAACAAGAGAAGCCAAATCATTTAGCCAAATAAGAATTTGCAAAGTAAAAATACAATTGCCAATTAAAAATTACATTCAAAATTTTCAATCTAAAAAAAAAATAAAAACTAATATGAAATCAAATCAGAAGCATTTCAAGCTTCTGATTCATGCCAAAAACTCATTATATACATTTGCCCACTCTTAAGAGTAGAAATTTGAATCCTTCTTAACTGTCGCATCCTTGCAAACCATCAAACGCAGTTCCATGCTCGACAGTGCACTGCCAAGTAGTTGTTGCATATGAGAAGCAAATGTATCATCCAAGCAAATGTATCATCCAATACCTGTACGTGAAAATCTCTAATTAGATCAATATAAGACAAAATTTGATATCTTGTGCACTTCCAACTTGAGTTATCACTGGGGTGCTACAAGACAAACAATCAATACTTTGAAACTTCTTTACAGTTGTTCTGCGAAAGAAATATGAATATATATTTGCTTACAGTTGTTCTGCCAAAGAAATATGAAATGGATGGGAAGCAACTTTAAAAGCTAGAACAAGAGAAAATTGCAATCAGAAGAAACAGGTCTATTAATCTATATATGATAATGTTCCATGTCTATTATCAGTACGAATTTACTGGGAAATACAAACACAAAAGCTGTTTTTTTTGTGATATATTGCAAATTCATCAAGATATATAAGGAATCTTTGGAAAAAGGAACTAATTAAATATAAAAATGAACTATGGAAATAACTATGAAGCAGTGGTACAAGACAAAAGATAAAACAAATTGACATTAATCAAATGTTACTAGTATTAGAGGAGTACCGATGCACGATATATAGCGCCTTGTAGGCGGTTGTACCATGCTTTCAGTATTTCATCATTATCACATAGTAAAATCAATGCACTTCCATCTTCCAGTACCTGCATTAATAAAAAAAACAAATGATAAAAGGAGCTAATATTGCCAATTGTTTAGTCTCCAAAAGGCTACTTAGGTCTAAAATATATAAAACTTGAACATTCCTTGGGATTATATTGTCCAGAGTTAAACAACGCCAGGATATTTTGCAGACCACCTGTGAGCTCAGCAGGGACTTGTTGAACTTGCTTCCCTCGCAAACTGCCAATAAAAAACAACTAAACATTAAAAAATCAAGAAAAAAGAACAGAACAAGGATTTATGTATCCATCGGCACGGGCCGTATCCACCGTGCCATATCATGCCAATAAAATACTGGCACGATACAACCCTCGTGCTGATGGCACAGCTCAAAACTCTTTTTTCTTTATATTACTAAGTAATTTTTTCAATAAAATTCAAAATATTTGATAAAAATACATAATAAATAATTAGAAAATTTTGTTGCTAAAAAAAAAAATATTTCATGTTATTATGTGTCGGCACACATGTATTTTTTGTGACCGGCACTCATCGGCACGGCCCGACACACATTGTATAGCCAAGGCATATAAATTAATAGTCACTGCATGGGCAAAGGCAAGAAGTTGTTATAGAAAGTAATTTTATTTGAGATACAGTGTTAAGATCATTTCGTTTTGATCTTTGGTGTGTAAATTCCTTTCATCAATTTTCATGGATCTACACTGTAATCAGCACCAAATTAGATGAGATAAAGTCAACAACATTAAAGTAATATAGGAAGGATCATGCATGAGCTGCAACACCATATGCTAGACAAACCTGGACTTCTCCCTTAATGCCCTCGTCACTTGCTCTTGAGCAGTGCGCTTGACTCCGTCAATTGTCATCTTTAGATGGTAAAGAAATTGGCCATCGATTAATACAAAAAAGCTTAATCTAAAGCTTCGATCTTATAATGTGGATACCTGCAAAATAGCTGCAGTCTCCAAAGCTAGATTTTGACTAATAGCAGAGCCGCTTTTGAAAAAAGTAACAATTTGATCAATTGATTCCTTCAGATACTGTTGAAACATTCACAAAATTAATACAAGATCATTAACACAAGTTACACCCTAATAAATCTGTTGTAGGATAGAATAACTTACAGTCATATAACATGGAGAAGCTTTAGCAGCTAAACTCCAATCTACTTGAGCATCAAAAGGCTTGTATGAAAAGATACCAACAAAAGAGTCAGCAGCAGTGGCACTCTGGCAATTCAAGACAATTAAAAAAAGGTGTAAAATCTTGTTATAGATTCCTCGCAAATTGAAATCTTGATGGAACTGTAATTGTATGCACATAAGAATCAAACCTCATCGAGAAGACCATACGGGGAAGACAAACGGTACGACCCCAACTTCAAGTCAAATATTTTGGTCTCAGCATAAGTTCTCATGTTACATATAAACCCTTCACAGGATAAGTCAGCAAGGCACTCCTGACCCTCAATAATGAGCTTAGATGCGTTATGTTTCATATGTACTTCTAAAGAAAATTGAATTAACTCCTTATCCTGGACACTCAATAGGTATTCATCAGAGTCTTCCTTGTAGCCAATGATCTTAGTAAGTCGTTCCCAATCTGTTTCAGTGAAACCCTTGAACTCAGTTTCATCCTTGGCAGGCTCAGTCCTGAGGACAAGAAATCTAACATAAAAATTTGCATAATTCAACAAAAAGTAACAAAGCAATTTTTGTGCAATCAAACATAAACACCTGAATAGCTGAAGGAGAAGAGTATAAACCGTCCAAATGACCACCAAGAGCGCTTAACATTTTGCTTGTTAGTATTTACATCAGATTGTAGTGACTGCTCTACAAACTTGTGTGCTTGCATAATTCTTTTGCCCCACAGCATGGTGAGGATCATTACAGAGACATAAAGTCCTACTATGCAAGCATATCCAGCGATTCCAGTAGAAGAATTTGTTGTCCAACTCTGAACAAGTGTCGGCAAAAGGGGAATAAGAATAGGAGACCAGAGAACAAGCACCATGCAGGCAAAACCTAAAACCCTAATATTAAAGCCAATAAAACGGTTAGAATAATCCATTAAAGATGAAGAAGAGAGAAAGGCTACTAGATGTGAACACATAACTTCTAGAATTCACCATTCTAAAGAAAATCTGGCATTCTACATATTGACATAATTGCTAATGTTAATATGGCCTATCCTTATGGGGTCACTGTCCCTATACAAGTTGTTCGCACACATCATTACCCAGAATGGCATGCCGAGCACGTGCAAACTCTCATGGGTGATAAAATCAGTATATGGCAAAATAAAACACCGTAATACATCAAAAGATAATTTCACAGGAAGCTAATTATGCGGAAAATCACTGATTTCACATTCTTCATAACTCAGGCGGAAGAGGAAGACGTAAAAACAACCAGCTAGTTGTACCAAAAAAAATAAAACAACCATAACCAACCTCTGCAGTAAAGGCCGTTCGGCAATATGTAAGAATGAGATGAGTCGGTCTGTCAAGCTCATAGCACCACGCATGCCACCCCAAAGTAGAGCAATTTTACAAACTAATCTCAAAATGCCACCCTTTTGTCCCAATTCTGCTAGAACAGCAACCAATCTTCTCATACATGTCCAACATAAAAAAACGCCATCTTAAAACAAGTAGGAAAATCGAAAAAGAGATGATATTATAATTTACAAGGAAAACAAGAAAAAGAAGCAGAAAACTGTAACATTACATAAATCTTACCTTTCATGATCAACTTTCCCATCACTTTTTGTAGGTACTACTGGACCCGCAACAGACATGGCTTTCTCAGCAAGGCTGCTCATAATATTATTCTGGTTTTTTTCTAACACTGTTTCCCCAAGCTTCAAATGTTCCTCCTGGATAGATAACTTTGGAAAAGATGAAAATTCCATTGCTTCTTTATCTTCCTCGATCTTCTTTTGTTGAAAACGTAAAACAGAATTATGAACAGTCAGCAAATAATTGGTAGCATTTGTATCTCCTGGGTGCTCTTGCAGTAACTAATAACGTTAGGAAAAAATAATATTAATCCTGTCTCAGCAACTATAAAAATTGTACCAAAATAACATTCTATTTGAATTGAGAGCTTTCGCCTAAAAAAAAAAATCTAAAAAACTGTATTTGATCACTTAGGAAACTTCAGTTTGTTCAATCCTTTAGTACCTATATATTATCCGATCTTCTCAAAATATTCTGCGTAATCATTACCCAGTTACTTCGAGAGAAATTTCTGGCTGATTTCCACTGTTAAATATACATCTTTATACCCAAAATCCATGGTGAGATACTAGGAAGCAGTGCCAAAAAGAAAAAGAAAAGAAAAGAGAGAAGGAAAAGAGCAAATGCGGCATTGCTCATCTTCTATGTTCGGTGTCAAAGAACCACAGCCTGATCAAAGAAAATTGAGTTCCCACAAGTCTTAAGGAATAGAAACAAAACAATAACAAGATATAGCAAGCAAACAATTACTTCAAAGGGCATAGAAGCATAGCATCTATAACATGAGTAATTTTGTACGCTAATATAATGTTTTACCTGATGATGTGCCAATAAAGCTGAAGCACCCAAAGCAGCTGTAACAGCCCCAACCATGATGCCTTTATTGCCTGATCTATTTGTCTCAAGCCTTTTACCTACACCACTCATGGACTTTTCTATCTCATCATATCGACCTTTCTCATCAAAATGACCTTCATTGCAACTGCCACTCTCTCCAGCATGAATCTTCTCCTGCATCTGGCCATATTCACTAATTCACTCATCAACTTCTCTAGCTAACAAAAGCTTAATTACAATTGTTTTTGTCACCTTCACTAAATTGTCCAACATAAAGGAGAATAATGCTTTTAAAATCTTATGCAACCTCTTCATGGCACTTATTTAAAAATGCATGTAGCCCCCTAAACTTTAGGCCAATTTGAAACAGGCCTTTTAACTTGACCTTTTTTATTTTCAGGATTAAGTTATTTCCTTCAAATGAATTGGGGATTTGGTTAAATTTGATGGTCATTTTATCAAAATGAACTGCCCTGCCTGCTCTCTAACTGTCAACATTTGTTTGCTAATTTTATTTAATGAAGCAAAAAAAAAATGCCTAAGTAAATCTTACAAAAGAATACCTGATTTGTTCTAGGTGCTTCTCATATTCATTACAAGCAGCTTTACTGCAAATTGATGTAGAAAATGATCACCAATATTTTACTCAATGGAAACAAGCAGAAAAAAAAAAATTGGTGAAAAAAAAAATACTAGCACATAATGCAGAGGAGTCAATTAATTAAGATGACGAAATAAATGTTCTAGCAGAGAAAATTTGCCATTCTTATATATAACACAAGAACAATCAGATAAATGTAGCCTCTGAAGCATCAATTTTAAATAACCTAAATTAACTTCTTCGCTTATGTAAAAATTATATGTCATTTTCCAAATTCTATAATCCAAACCTACTATTATCTCAAAAAAAAATTTAAAAACATCTTGTATGTCTATAAAAAGAATTTTAATTTTTTTAAAAACAAATACAGGTTCCAAGCCCAACATTCTACTTGACAATTCTATATCCTGAAATTAAAGTTGTATACAAAGGGAAAGAAAATAGTAGGAATTTTCATGAGACATAGCCAACCAACAAGTCAAATATAAAATAAAGGAATAGCAACATCCGGGGATAAAAAAAAAAAAGGCAACGTGCTACAAAAATATGTTTTTAAACCCTGTATTAATCACAAATTAACTGCAAATTAGCAATATTTCATTGTAGCAAAATCAACTGCATAACATGTTGAAAGAACTGGCTAAATGTGTAAATAAACTGAGGCTTGATGAATTCTTGTTCTTATTTGCTTGTGAATGTTGTCTATCCAAACCTACATGAATATAATCTTCTTCATCTCCTTTTTAGCTCTAAAGCTCAATTTCCCCCAAACTAAGCTCTCCTTCAGAAACTTCATTATCTCAGCCTCCCACAATCTCATTCCCAAACTACAGGTTTTGAAGGTATATTTACGTAGGACTCTATGTTTCTCGGCATCAAAGTTTGCATGTTTAGGTACTTTTATTTGTTTCATTGTTCAGCATCAGACTATTGAGCTAAAGGTGGACATGGTTGCACTGCATGAGAAGAGAGTGAGGAAATGCCTATCTAAAGTAAAAGGTAGAAGTGACATCCCAAGCACACCCTGGAGTAGTACTATAACTTGTTGCTTACTCCTATCACTATTTAATTCCATTTTTGATCTTTGCCACATTAAAGAAATACTTTATAATACACTAAAAAAACAAAAAAAACAAGAAATTAAAACTTTGTACCATACAGAAGAGTAGGATTCAAGGATGAAACTGAGGATTCGAGATCGAGAGTTCTTACCAATGGATCGGAGCACTGAATCGAGAAGTAGGAGCATCGAGTTGAGAAGTGGCACCACCAAGGGCTCGGACCAGATCGCCGGGTCGAGGATCGCCCTCGTGGGGTCGAGGAGGTCGGTGTCGATTAGGATCGAAGGTCGGGGGTGAAAGCGAGGTCGGATATGGAGAATCGAAAGAAGCGGAGGGCGATTTGAGGATGGGATCGGAGCTTGGAGAGGTCACGGAGGAAGAGGGAGGAGGAGAGGAGTAGAGATGGAGCAGGGAAGAGAAAGGGAGGGGAAGAGCTCGAGCTCGCTGTCACGTGTCGATCGTGTTGGTTCGACCGTGACATCCTTGGGGGCCACTTTTGGATGACATTTGGTAGGCATTTGGGTTGACAGAGTTACGGGTTTGCGAAGTTGGGACAATCCGTCAGGGTTGAGCCGTGGGCGAACCAACGGGGGCAATTCCCTAGCAATGGCCCATGCCATGACCATGGAAATGGTGCCGCATGCGGGGTTTCAAAACGTACCCCTCGGTGAGCACCTTTGTACCCCCGGGGTGCCAAAGGGGTGGATGCCTCGTGGGTTATATAGAGGAGGGGTTGGACACTTGCGAAGTGGCCCCGACTCCCCCGTTGGCCTATAGGACATAGGCCATCCCTTGGCGAGCGGAGTCGCCAAGCCTAAGTTCGTGTGAGCGGGATTTGATGGTCGTTGAGCACACGGGCTTAGGGTAATGCCAAAGACACGAGGTCGACGGCATTACGGAGCGGGGTTGGCCCAGAGGTTTTGCCTCTCGGTTCGCTTGCACTACCTTATGCCGTTTCGGATCTCTGTAGTGGAGCGAACGAGCGGATGAGGGACAGTCTTGCGAAGGTTGGTCCGCCTCAATGGACAAGGCTTGCGAAGGCATGTGGGTGCCTAGCGGGAATTCGTGAGGCGCGAGGCCTGCGAAGTTCGCGAGGCGAAGGAACGGTCGGTCCGCCGTAATGGACAAGGCTCGCAAAGGCAGCGGTGCCGAGCGGGGATTCGTGCGGCGCGGCCCACGAAGTAAGAGGAGACAATTGATGCTGGTTTTTGTGAAGTGAGCCATGGAGAGGACCGAGGGTGTTGGGGCCAGGCATGGCCGGCCAATGGAGGTGCCGAATGGCTAGCGAAGCGGAGCGAAGCTGATTTGATTGTGGGCGACATCCGTCAAGCAAACTTTAGATGCTTGGCCGAGTGTGTTGGCGGCCGAGTGTGGTCGTGCAATGGAGGTGCCAGGGAGTTGGCGACGCGGGAGGAATGTCGCTAGGTTGGCAAACCCTTGCGAAGGGTATACATGCGGGAACAAGTAGTGTGGGGTATTCGGGAAGCGGACCTTGGACCGAATCGGGAGTGATGACGGAACTAGGTAGCCGGCGGAACGGGACAGGCCCGACTCGATTATGGATCCCGTCGAGGGAATTGCGGGGCGCGCGGCGCCTTGGCAAGGCAATGGGCTGGCGGACGGGCGAGACGTGCGGGACAGGTCGCTCGGTTAAGCAGACGAGCGGAACGCACAAGGGCGGCTCGCTCGGGCCCATTCAAATGGACTAAGTTGCGAGAACTTGTATTGTCCCGGATGCTTGCTTCGGAGGCAAAGGGGCATTCGGTTAAATAGCACTCTCGAGGAGAGTTTGTCCGGCTAGGCGGAATACTCGGCTTGAAGGCCAACCTCGGTGGCGGGGTTGTTTGTTTAGAACTCGCGGAGTTCGACAAGGGGTTCGACGTAAGGCGCGGCGCTGGGCAGTCAGGCTCGTGGAGGAGCATGCTTGGTTAATGCTTGAGTTGTGATCCCGTTGTTTAAGTTCGAGGTCGTGTCCGTGGCAAGGGACTCGGGAAGGCTGGCTCGGGTGTGCGACACTTGAGCGCCGCACGGGGCAATTTTAAGGCGAAAAAGCTGGCCCCGTGACAAGAGGTATCAGAGCTATGTTGAGCTCATGGGTTGAAGATTTGGCCGGAAGGTGCGACCTTGGCGGCGAAGTTGGTGTGAGTGGAGTCACTCCAACGAAGGTACTAGGCGTCGGCGAGGCACTGTGGCGGTACTACGCTTGTGGGAGATGCGGAGTCAGAGTGCAGCGGATTCTAGTACGGTTACTTGTGAAAATGGCTAAGTCCTAAGTCGTGTGACAGACGACGAGGCAATGATTGGGAGAATCATTAGGTGGTCCGTGGTCGTGGTTACCATGGAGTGGAATTAGGCGGGTGACTAATGTAGCACTCGAGAAATTCTAGTGTGCTTGCGGGCGAGGAAGCAGATCTAAACCTTAATGATTTGCATACCGGTGCACGAATTGCACAGTTTCCGATGCACAAATTTCCGCCCTTTCGATCCGAGTTTGATCTCAGAAATCTGAGGTCGCCAGTGCGACCGTCTCGTCGAATCAAGTGGAAATGGTATAGACCGTTTGCTGATCCGACGGTCGGATCGTCCGGAAATCAGCAAGAAAACTAGTGGGGCCCGCGACTTAAGTGAATAGTAACCCCTGATTTCGGTCCCCTCTCGATCGGTCGTTGGCCATTTCACTGTCCATAATCCAAACCTAGCAGTATGAGTAGACGTTTCTAGCTAATTTTGACGTTCTGAGCGCAATGGCGCTGACGGAATCTCCGTTTGGCTAGCCTAAAGCATCGTAAAGCGTGCCGAACTGTACAATTCACAGTATAAGATGGATTTTAAAAATTATGAAGCTAATTTTTAGCGAACCAAAATCGCTACCTGATAGGTTTCGTCGAGCCGGACGTCGTGGTGGTGTCCATTTTTCAGTTTGAGAACCCGGTTGTCTCGAAAAGCGTGAGATATGCAAAAATTTGTAGTATTTTACGACGAAGCCCTATATTTTATGTATCAAATGGCGAGATATTTATTGGAGAGAGTCGTCTATGCATTTTGAGTGTACAGTGAGGGACCTAGCTGTAAATAATGCTGGTGGAGGGGTCTCTTGGCATTTTATGCAATATGCATATATAGCAGCGTAGGGTTGCTTTAGAACCCTAGCCGCAGCCCCCTGTTGTAACCGAAGCCACCCCACGACTCCCACGATCCCTCTGCTACCTCTACCGCACAGCTGCGCCGCCGACCGCCGCCCCTGGTCGCCGGAAAAGCAAGGATCTTCAAGGAGCATTCTTGGTTCCGAGGTTGTAAGAGAAGGAGAGCTCCAAAACCTTTTAACCTGTGCCTGGACCTCTCTGTGGGTGTGAACTTCATCCAGAAGATAAGCCGAGGTGGGCTGGTGCACTGCCGTGGCCGCGCGTCGCCGCTGCCACCACCTTCTTCTTCCTCAATTCCGACCAAGGTGAGTCCAGGTTTTTCGTTAGTTATTTTACTACCTAGACACTTGGAGCATATTCCTTACCTTCTAGAGATCATCCCTGCCGAACCCCAACGTTGGGAATGCTTCCAGCCGCCGGCGGGGAAGTTGCACCCGCCGGAATGCATGAAAGCTCCGCCGCGGCCGTTTGCTGCACCCGATGGCTCAACTTCGAAAAAAAAATGATAGGAATGTTCTGTAGAACACCTAGATCATCTCCTCCAAATTTGGAGTGATTTGGTGCACCGTGGGCGCGGCGGGGCGATGCCCTAGTTTCGAGCTATTGTGTTTTTGGCCGGGGTTGCGCCGCCGCCGCCGTCGCCGTAGTTGGTCGCCGGACACTTGCCCAGAAAGCTCCACCTGGTCGAGACAGACTCGTTGAGGCCTTTGCATGCAACCCATGATGGCCGGTTATGATTCCACCATTAATGGACCTTGGTTGGCCGCGCTAATGGCGGCTGGCCATCCGCCGCTTGCCGGTGGGCATGGGTTGCCCAAATCTTCATTAAGCAACCTTTAGAAGCTTTGGGTGCTATCCATTGCACCCAGAAATCCATGGATGGAAAGTCGCCATTGTTGAAGCCCAAGCTTGACCCGAGCTTGGCCGCCACCGTCGCCGCCGTGACCTCGTCACTGGGCACGGGTCCAAGTAAGTTCGGGGGATATGTTAGCACCTGCTGGTGCACTTGTTCGAGGCCCAGAACCCCGGAATGGGAAATTGCCATTTTCGGGTTTTATGATCGTCTTCTTCGTCTTGTTGCTCGGCCACCCGAGAATGCAAGATGCCCCAGACTTCTTGGGGATGCTCCTGCAGCCTAGGAGAACATTTCCTTCCAAGTTAGAAGGGCCCAGGTGCAGGAATTGCTGAGATCAAGCTCGGGCATGGGTTGGAGTACTTGTTTTATATTGTTGCACCCTAGGTGTTTGATGAAATGCCTGAGAGAGATTTTGTTTGGAATTTGGTTTCGAGCATAAAATGAAAGTTGCTCCAAATTGTCCCCTGAGCTTGATGCTCACTTAGAAATTTAGATGGAGCCTTGTGCGGTTTGATTGAGGGTGAAGGTATTGGATCTCGCGATCCAGCAGACCTGGGTTACAGATAGGGCAAGCCCCAGGGTTTTTTAGCTGCTGTGAGCATAGGGCTCGAGCAGATTTTCAAATGGCACAGTAAAACTTTAGATGTGAGGTTGTCAAGCTCTAGGATAGGTGTTATGGCCCAAAGTCTGTTTTGGGCTGTTTGTGAAGCCGTGAAAGTAAGCCCCTGGCTAATTTGGGGTCATTGGACGCGATGCTCGCGCCGGTTTTCGGTTTCGTTGAGCAGAAGAAACGAAAATGCATTTAAGCGATGTCAGAGAGGTATTTTATGGCCCGAAGTTTTCCTCGGGTTCTGTGCTGCTGCAAATGGGTGAGCACGGTGTTCAGCGGGTCGAGTGTCACTTACTGGAAGTGACGGTTCGTAAAAATAATATCCCAATTAAGAGAACGAACGAAAACGGATCTCAAATTATTGTAAAAGTGTATTTGGGTAAAACCCTAGGGGTTAAGTGGTAATTGTAGGCTGCTGTACACGGAGTGTCAGTAGGTTGGATATGTGTGAGTCTAGTTCTGACTACAGTTTCTGTTCAGGGCCCAGCGGTTCAGCACCAGTCTAGACTAGCGGGAGTTCGGGATCGACCTACATTCGGGGGGCTCGTTCGACTGACTTCGAGGTGGGTTCCTTTGAGACTAAGTATAGACTCGGTGTTCTTGGATAGTTACTAACTGCATATTATTGATACTAATGCTGACGGTCTTTATGATTGCGATATTATCCTGTATCTTGGTCATTGTGCTCGTAGTTGCGACACGCGCACCCGCGGTCTGGCCACCGCAAAGGGTGCTCTTTTCCGGGAAAGCGGTCTTCGACCCGTGTTAACCCACAAGGTGAGGTAGTGGGGGCCCCCGTAGGTGTGGGGTTTGAGGCATCAAAAGGGGGGGGAGAGGTGCGACCTGTCGGGATAGGTGTCCGACGAGGTCAGGTGCCCCAAGGTGTGAGCGGTGCGATATGTCGGGGTAGGTGCCCGACGAGATCAAGGTGTATAGGTGCTACAGGTATTACAGGTGTTACAGGTGTTCGCGTGTCACTTTTTCCAGTGAGTCGAGTGGTTGCTCCGGATAGTCTTACTGTTGGGTTTGGCATTCTTTCCTGCTTATTATTATTATCGCATGTCGCTGACTACCCACTCCGTGACAGGTTCTTCCAGGGGTGAGCGGTAGACGACGGGGAGGTCGAGGCAGGAGTGGTCGGGCAGTGAGGAGCCCTAGTCTGTATCTCCTTTACTTTTCCTTGCATTTCATTTGGTACTGTAGACTACGGTGTGGTTCGCGATACCCTTGTGGGGTCGGTGTGGATGTTGATTTTCGGTGTATCGGATTTGATATTATGCTTCTTTTATTCGCCCGTTCGGCCGTTTTTCCAAAGCAAAGTAACTAGAAAAGAAAAAGGAACTTCGAAAACTATCTTTCAAAAATATGGGGTCGTGTGGACCCGTTTTCCAAACCCTGCGGATTTATGGCATCTTTCCAAACCGTTTTCAAAACCTTGGGTCGTGTGGACCTGTTTTCAAAACTGTGAGTTTATCCTTTCAACTTGACTGGCGGCGGGCATTCTATTTAGTTTACATTGTTAGTTGAATACTCAAACTGTTGTGATTAACTGAATGCTGGTGTTGAGATGTTGTAATAGCCGCGACGCCGTGCATATACAGAGGAGACTCTGCCCGATTTTCGAGTAAATCTGTATATGCGGCGGATCTGGGCACGTGCCGGGGAGGACTGAATTTCAAAAAAAAAAATAAGGGACTCAAACTAACAACTCTTTCCTTTCCGCTGAGCGAGACCCCCGGGGCGTGACACCTAAGGAACCTGAGCTCGTGAAGTGGCGTTCGCGGCTTAGGAAAGGAGAGGAACACATTGAGCGGCAATGTGCTTCCGGGTTTGTGGTCTTGCAGTGAATGAATCTCTAGAAGGGAAGGATTGGGATGTAGCACACGCGGCAGAAGGGTTACTTCGTAGTGACTGAGTTTAAGTATTTCAGTACAAGAAGATCGATGGGGAGGTCGATTACTCTTCGAGTGTGTACCCATGAATTGAATAGAGTTATCTCGGTGCGAGAAAAAGATCACAATTGAACCTTTACTCTTCGGGTAAGGAGAAGAGTCTGTATCTGGACAGGGCGGTGACAACGTTGATTGTTCAGTGCAGCATCCACGTGTACAATGGACGGATGACGTGGATCCCGCTGATGGGTGTAGTCAAGGTTGTGGTAGAACCGAAACTTGCACAGCGGAAGTGGGCATTGCGAATGCCTGGGTTTGGTCTGAGTTCGCTCGGCGGTGCTTGCGACTCAGGGTGGGGGAGCACATTTGAGCAGAATGTGTCCCGATGTTTGGTGACTCGATAAAAGGGATCTCGTCTAAGGAACGTGGCGGATAAAACACACAGATCAGAAGAGTTCACTTCGTGGAGCACAAGTTGGGAACCAAGACTGATCGGGTCCGTGGCAGTAGCAGCTAAGCTTTGGGCTAGGTTGTGAAGTAGGCCAAGGGTTGCTGGATGGTTTGGTGTTTCTCACTTGGGGCGAGAAGGCCGATGGGGAGATCGGTTGCTCTCGATGGTGTGGCCACAGGTTGGACGAATGACTATTCGAGCAAATCAAACGATGAGATTGGACTTTATTCAGAGGAACAAGGTATGGAGCTATGTTCGGGAAAAGCAGTGGCAGTGCTGAGGTCTCGAGATAGCGGACACGCATCCGTGCGACGGATCGTGTGGGCTCTGCTGGCAGATAGCAAAGGTTGTGGAAGAACCTGAGCTTTAGAGCAGAGAGAATTGGACTCGAGTGTAGATGAAGAGGCAAGTCAGGACACTCAGGTGGACCTTGGTCCAGGATCGCCTAGTGACAGGTTGCTGGGAGGAAAAAAATCCAGTTGTCAACTCTTAGGGTCGAGGTATCGCAATTTGTGAGGGGGTGGACGTTGGATGGCGACATCACCATTATCAGCAGTTGCGAGAAAGACTATCAGATGGGTTAAGCTTGGGTTCCGTTCAGCGGCTATCGCGAAGGTGATTGCTGGAGGTATGGAGGACGGCAAGTTCGAGCAATGGAAACGAGGTGTCGTTAGTCTCGAACTTGGCCGGGGACTTTGGTGGGTAACCGAAGTTGGGAGTACAGAAGCCAAAGGTGCTAAGCAGCAACGAGTAGCGAAAGTGCAAAGCAGTCAGGAGGCATAACAAGAGTTCATGGTAGAGCAAGTAGATGTGCGAAGTAGTCGAGGGCAGGTGTGTCTCGGCAAAAGACTCGAAAACTCGGAGAGACCATGGTGATGGCTTGACGTTATGTGATTGCGGGGGCATTTGTGAGGCCAAAGTTGTGTACGGGAATGGCACGAGATGGGCAGAAGTACTCATGGATAATGGAAGGGGTTGGATGTGATCTGGCCCGACCACAGTTTGTGTATTGGGAGCTCCAGGGTGGAGAAGCCTAGATGAATATTGTGATATTTCGAGGTGGAGAAGCGAAGCCGAGCTGCGAGCTGATTCGCGTTGGACGCTCCAAGACGTTGGGACGTTTGGAGTTTGACCTCAGAGGGAGCGAGGGAGGGCCACTCTACTGATTTCAAAGGAACTCGTGCATGTTTGGATGGGTGTATTCGCGGAGTATACCGAGTGCACTAGTTGGTCCGGTAGCGTTCTGGGAAGAGATCGCTAGCTGGAATGGGATTCCCTGCGAGGGAGGCACAAGGTTGGCTACTAGCTGCAGGAGACTTGGGTTAAGTAGGGGCGAAAGGGACAGAAGGGCCGAGTAGCACCTCAAGAAGAACCGAGTTGTAGGGACGTGCTAGTGCCATTTGGGTTGTCATGAGCAGACGACAAGGTTACATTCTAGTTCCGTGGAGGAGTTTTGTGGTGCGGGGGAGGCATCCGGAGCTGGGGAGCTTCAACTCAGGGGGACAGAATGGTTTCTACAGTATTGGGTCAGCGTGGCATGCGATGCCAAGGCCGAGGGCGGCTCTGATCTAGAATTGGTCGAGAGGACCAAGGAGTTTCAGCAACGCATTGAGTAGCGGACATGCTCAAGGGTGGGTCAGTGTGGCATGCGATGCCAAGGCCGAGGGCGGCTCTGATCTGGAGTAGTGGTTGGCAGCTATCAACGAAGCTGGAGAACGGATAGACATCGACGAGGACGTCGATAACTTGGGTGGGGGAGTCTGTCACGTGTCGATCGTGTTGGTTCGACCGTGACATCCTTGGGGGCCACTTTTGGATGACATTTGGTAGGCATTTGGGTTGACAGAGTTACGGGTTTGCGAAGTTGGGACAATCCGTTAGGGTTGAGCCGTGGGCGAACCAACGGGGGCAATTCCCTAGCAATGGCCCATGCCATGACCATGGAAATGGTGCCGCATGCGGGGTGTTGGGTTATATGTAATAAGGATCTAAATAGGGGAAAAAACACCTAGAGGGGGGTGAATAGGTGTAAACGTATAAACACTCAAAAATCGTTGCGATAAAAACCCAATGCGGAAATAAAAAATAACTCGCAAGATTTTTACGTGGAAAACTCCATCACCGGAGTAAAAAACCACGGGACCGATAACACGGCAGAAATCCACTAGAATTAAAACACGTACAAGGTGATTTACCGTACACACTTACGACTCAACCTTTTCCATACGCTCCTAGAGGATCTTCTCCGCTCGCTCCGCGACGCTTCTCGAATCCACGATCTGCGCCCAACGCCGAATCCACGGCGTCCAACGTCGAATCCACGACGTCCGACCGAGTCCACGGTCTTCACCCAATAGCACCCTTCGAATCCACGAACGTGCCTCGCTCCGAATCCACGAGAGCGGTTGAACCTTGAATCCACAAGGACACGCGAATCCACGCGCCGATTTTTTGGGTAAATCGTTGTTTTTGGTGGTGATGATCCGCCGAATACTTAGATCAAAGATAGATCGGAAATACCATCTAAGTATTCATTAGTTTGATTCAACTCAAGATGTGAGTATGAAAACCTAGAATCAAACTAATCAATATAGATGAAGAAACATAGAGTATTCTCTAATGATTTCCTTTCATCTCTATATGTGGATCTAGAGCCGTATAAGATGATATAAGAATATGACGGCTATTTCGATTCTTTCTGGATTAACCCTAGAAAAAGAGTCAGAGGGTCTATTTATAGGTTAGAAACCCTAGGAAGGAGATAAGAATAAAAAACCTAACATTTCTGGAAATTTTACGGACGGCGATCCGGATCGGATTTGAGCGATCCGGATTGCAGTAGCAATAAAGACGGTTTCCAGAAAACAAACGTTCGGAATGCCTGATCCGGAATGCTGCGATCCGGATTGAAGTAATGTATGAAACAACAACCTTCGGGATCCGGATCGCTGGCTCTGATCCGGATCCTGAACATGTCCGAACACCAGTTTTTGATTTTTATGCAGTTAAAAATTCTTCCAAGTGTTTCTACACTACGAGAAGTATTCGGATCACACAAAATCTTTAGTTAAACATACCTGATCCTTTTGAATTCTTTTTTCTTGAGATTGAGTTAAATGATCCAACTTTCTTCACCTTCAATCTTCAAGACTTGAAACTTTCACGAAACTACGCCAACTCAAAATCCGTAACAATCTCCCCCTTTGGCGGTTTCGTGACAAAACACAGATCCACTAAAGAAAAATCAAAAAGATATTTTTGTTGCTATCACCATACAACAAAAATTTACAATGGAAATCCAAAAATTTAAAAACATGAGATAAACTCCTAAAACAGACTCTAGACTTAGACATCTGTACTCTCTGCACAAAGAAATCATTCTTGACAAAAAGAGATCGTTAGATACCTCAAGAATATTTAGCATTCAAAACCTAGTACAGAGATAGAGTTTATCTGATCATCATGACATTTGAGAATTCAGATATGTAAGAGAATCATAGTCAAAAACCAACATATCTTCTATGCAATCAAAAACCAAATGTCACAAAGTGTTAGTCCAACATCAACTTGTTAGTCATATTACATGCCCAAATAGTTAGTCGAATAGTTAGTAGAGACATGCACACAAATCACAAGATAAAAACCAAAGTTGAGGTTGAAGTGATACTTACCTTGATGTATACAAAATTTTCACATCAGCATTGTTCAAGTTCTCAGTCATCATTGTACCTTGATGTATACAAAATTTTCACATCATCATCATTGTTCATTGTTCTCTAAACTCTCTCCCCCTTTTTGTCACAAACAAAGCCAAAATTACAAAAATTTAAGGAGAGTTAAAAATTCCAACGAAAATGTTCCGAAATTTAAGAACTAGAACTAAGAGTAAGTCCTAAAAAGAACTGAAAAACCTGCACAAGAAAAGGTTAAAAATCTGCAGTTCCTGCATAATAGAATTGTTAGACAGACGATTCAGGCATCTGAATCTGAGTCAACTGAGGCGGAGTCTTCAGAGCTCGTGCAACCCAGCTTTTTCAAAATTCCTTTAAGCATTCCCGAAATCGTAGAACACTCTTGCTTCATCTGATGTATGTCCTTGGACATCTTTCTGAGTTCTAGAGCCATTTTATCTTGTTCTTGTTTTATGGAAGACTCTAAGTTTCCCTTTTGGTCAGTTCTTCTGGAAGTTGAAGAACATTGTGTGATGATTGACGGAGCAGTCTGACCTTCATTCCGAGGAGATCGTCTTGGCAAAGAAGGTGAATTGTCAAGGGGTTCATTGCTTGGCACATTCTTTTTCTTTGCTTGTTGCTTAAGTATTGAGGAAGACTTCAGTAGCTTCTTTTTCTTTAGGTAAACCTTATTTTCTTCATCAATACCTTGTTGTACTTCGTCAAGAGATGTGTCCCAATCTTCTTCGTCTTCTGATTCAGTGTCAATTTGAGAGATATTCCTTGGGTTCTCTTGACATGGTTCATTTATTTCAATACCTCGTGCTCGTCCAGGTCGTCGAGCAAGTCTTTTTCTTTTTAAGAAAATGGATGAAGAGGTCATTGGTGCTTTTCCTTTTTCCGCAGCAGTGAGCGGAGCCTTTTCCTTTGATGTCTCTGCATGGGCTTTCCCTTTCGATGCAACAGAGGTTTTCTGTGGCGATTCTCCAGGATGTGTTTCATCATCTGATAACTCATCCCAATTGACTTCATCCTTTTTAGCCCTCTTGGCAGTGTCTCTCGTATGTACCATAGCAGCAAGTAGGAAAACAATCCAAGTGATCACCATTGCTATTGGTCTCTTGAGAAAAAGAAATTCTGTGTGCAACAACTCAAGAACACAAAAAAAATTGTTAATTTTCAAAGATTTGAAAAATTGTACCCAAACAATCATAATCATGTAGAGAGACTAAGAATCAAATTAGTTTTGCAAAAAGGACTTTTAAAAATAGATCAATTGCATGATTTTCGAAAATCCTTATTATATGCCCTAAAACCGAAATTTTAGAAATCGAAGCCTAAAAATCCGTTAATCAGGAGAATACCTAGCATATAATCAAAACTAATCTACCCAGAGTTCTTATTTCAAAAGAAATTTGATCAAAAAACATCCACAAACAAAATTGATCAAAGAATTTCATCACGTTTGAGGAGGAATAGAGAAAAACGGTGAAAAACCGAGATTTTGATCAATAAAACTTACTTGGAGTTGAAGAACTTGAGTTTGAAAGCTTCCAAGAAGGGTGAAATCTAGAGAGAGAAGCTCTGGAAACTTTAGAACAAAAGATTGGAGTAAAAGATATCAAAACCCTTTTGTTCTTTATAAAACCCTAGCCGCGATCCGGATCAGACCATGCTTGCGATCCGGATCGGCTACCCGCAGTGAGAAACTGCGTTCGGGATCCGGATCGGCAGGTCCAATCCGGATCGTCAGCCCGCAGAAGAATACCTGCGTTCGGGATCCGGATCATCTTGCCCGATCTGGATCGGCTCCAACTTTTTCTTAGAAAATTTCAGAGAAATTCAAGAAAAAACCAGAAAAAGATTGTAAGCACAAATGTGTATCAACTTTAAACAAAAATCATCGTTTCATACAATAAGAATTAGATTATGCCAAGTCTATCAATAATATCCAAAAATGAAACGAGAATTTACAAAAATTAAATCCCTTAAAGTTGAACACCTTCAATTACATCTAACTTGATCTTATGAGTAATGCCTTTATCAAATCATCAATTCAGTAAAGAAAATGAAATACAAAGATCAATAGATGTTTGAAATCCCAAATATAGTAGATAATGTATCTAGACAATCTGTTGAAGAGAGTGGCTCTTTGAGCATCTTTCTTTAAAAATCCACCTTATACCAACCTTGAAATTTGACGGAGTCAAGTATTTCAACATGCATTTTACTTAATCAAAATTTGAACAACCATGCTTGGTATACATGTGGTAGCTGCACACAATACTCGGACGACCGAGGTGGTAGCTCTTTCCTCCATGTGGTGGTAGTTTTCACACTCCTCATTGGGATGTAACTCTTTCCACATCTTTTGAGCATTTTACTTTTCTTTGACTCCCCCTCAATTGGCTATCAATTATTTAAGATATAAAGTATTCAACCAAAAATTGATCTCGATTTCATACTCGACTAAGCAGTCAAATAAGATAATGACTATACCAAGAGATCATTGAGAGAGAGAAATTGACTTTGATCACTCAGAAGATGATTTAATTAACATAAATGATCATTGCAACAGTGAAATATTATGATGGCAAAAGCATAATAAATTTCTAAATGTGCGAAAAGATGCAATTAAAGTCAATTATGATCTATGCTCAATTAATGTCCTATGTACAAACATAGATAAAGAACAAAACAAAACAAAAACAAAACCTATCCTAAGCAAAGGTTTCAAAAAGAAGTTTATTTCAAGGAAAGCATTCCAATTGCTTTTCGCAAATGAATAAAACATTTTTGATCCAAAGGTTTTGTTAGAATGTCAGCTAATTGATCCTCAGTTGGAATATATGAAAGTTGAAGAGTATTTGATTCAACTAGATCTCTAAGAAAATGATATCTAAGTTCAATATGTTTTGTTCTAGAGTGCAACACAGGGTTTTTAGAAATGTTAATTGCACTTGTGTTGTCACAAAGAATTGTTACCGAAGATGCAGAAATCCGGAAGTCGCTCAACACACTTTTCATCCAAATGAGTTGGGTTGAACAACTACCCGCTGAAATGTATTCCGCTTCGGCAGTCGAGAGTGCTATGCAATTCTGCTTTTTACTGTGCCATGCAACAAGGCAATGGCCAAGATAGAAGCATGCACCACTCGTGCTTTTCCGATCATCCACTGATCCTGCCCAATCGACATCTGAGTATCCAACAATATCCAAACTTGTTCCCATAGGATACCAAATTCCGAAATTAATTGATCCTTTGATATACCGGATGATCCTTTTCACCGCTTTCAGGTGAACCTCCTTTGGTGCAGATTGATATGTCGCGCAGATCCCAACACCAAAAGATATATCCGGGCGACTAGCCGTGAGGTAAAGTAGACTTCCAATCATACTTCGATACAGTTTCTCGTCTACATTCTCACTTTGTGATTCACTTCCAAGTCCCTTGTGGCTAGTTCCCATTGGAGTCGGAAAATCCTTCGAATTTTCAAGATCAAACTTTTTAACCAACTCCATTTCATACTTGGATTAACTCAAGTGAATACCTTCATCATTTTGTTTAATTTGCAATCCAAGGAAATAAGTCAATTCGCCCATCATGGACATCTCAAATTCGCTTTCCATGGTCTCCGCGAATTTAGAAGCATCATTATCTCTTGTTGCGCCAAATACAATGTCATCGACATAGATTTGTGCTACAATGAAATTGTTTTGATAATGCTTCACAAAGAGAGTCCTATCAGCTCCCCCTCGAGTGAAGCCCTTCTCCAAAAGGTGCTTTGTCAACCTTTCGTACCATGCTCGCGGTGCTTGTTTCAGACCGTAAAGAGCCTTTTTCAAACGAAAAACATGGTTAGGTTGTTTATGGTCTACAAAACCTTTCGGTTGAGCCACATAAACTTCCTCATTTAAAAACCCATTTAGAAATGCGCTCTTAACGTCCATTTGAAATAATTTGATTTTAAAATGACAAGCAATAGCAAACAGTATACGAATGGACTCGAGTCTAGCTACAGGGGCGAATGTTTCGTCAAAGTCTATACCTTCTACTTGAGAGTAGCCTTGAGCAACTAATCGTGCCTTGTTCCTGATGATAGTACCATCCTCATTTTTCTTGTTCTTGAAGATCCATTTGGTACCTATCACATTATGTTGCTTTGGAGGCTTCATTAATTCCCAGACTTTGTTTCGCTCAAATTGATGGAGCTCTTCCTGCATTGCGTTGTTACGGCTTTTTGGTATTGGCATATTTCGTGAGTCAAGTCAGTGAGTTGAGTCAGAGTCTTAAAGGGATCAAATTGTCAATCAGCAATCAAAGACTTAGAGAAGATTCAACAAGAGCTCAAGTTGACACCCAGTGTCTTGAGTCTTGAACATTGAAGTTGAAGAATTGTGGATCAGTTACATCAATCTCAAGAAGAAAGTATTCAAGAGGATCAGGTATGTTTAACTAAATAATTATGGTGATCCGAATACTTTCTTATAGTGTAGAAACACTTGGATGAACTTTTAATTGCATAATAATCAAAAACTGGTGTTCGGACTTGTTCAGGATCCGGATCAGAGCCAACGATCCGGATCCCGAAGGTTGTTGCTTCATACAAGACTTCGATCCGGATCCATGCAATTTCCGATCTGGATCCCGAATGTTAAGTTTTCTGATTTGTATGAACGATCCGGATCGGGCAATGCGATCCGGATCCCGAACCATGGTATTTCTGGAATCGTCAATCTCGTTACGACGATCCGGATCGCAGTAAATCCGATCCGGATCGCCGTCCTGAAAATTTCCAGATAAGGTATGTTTTTGATTCTTATCTCTTTCCAAAGGTTTCTAAACTATAAATAGACGTTTAGGGTTTCTCAAAAATGTGGGAGCTACGGCCGATCTTTTTATAAAACTCTTGAGAGCAACCCTAGAGGCTAGGTTTTCATCGTTCTTCTTTATAGCCTCTTTTAGGTCAATTCGATGGTTCTTTCAAGAACATATCTTTTGTCGAATTGATCTAATCTTTGCTTAGAGATTTCTTCTACGGTTCTTCATTGATAATCTAAGCAAAGGATCACCATCGAAGTCAATATTCTTATCGACTGAGTTTGCGTCGTGGATTCGACGTGGCATCGTGGATTCGGTGTGCTAAAGGCGTTTCGTGGATTCGAAGCGTGCGTTCGTGGATTCGAACGTGAGCAGTGGACGTGCAAAATCGGTGGAGCGCGAGGTCCAAGAAATTGAAGGAGGGGTTAAATCCGTGGAGACGGTAATCACCTTGTTATTCTTCTTTTCTTAGGGATTGTTATTGCGCGGATATCCAACCGGTCAGCGCAAGGTCCGAAGAAGCTGAAGGAGGGGTTGAGTCCGTGGAGTCGGTAATCACCTTGTTATTCTTCTATTCTTAGTGGATTGTTATTGCGTGTTGGTCCCGTGGTTTTTCTCCTGGATTGGAGTTTCCACGTAAATCTCGGTGTGCTGTTTTTATTTTCCGCATTGGTTTTTATTTTGCACTGAGATTGAGTTTTTAAGTATTACACCTATTCACCCCCCCTCTAGTTGTTTGATAGTACCTATTTAGATCCTTGTGGATCCATAATAACTCTACAATTGGTATCAAAGCGGGTTTTAGGTTTATCTATCTTGATGGGTGAAAGTGGTAATATTTATAGACCTCCTCTTTTTGATGGGACTAATTATGCTTATTGGAAAGTGCGGATGAGAGCTTTTCTCATCGCAATTGATGAGCGAGTATGGCAATCCGTGGAATGCGGTTGGGTGCATCCTGTTGAGGAAGTAGGAAATTCTACTACCCCAAAACCTCGCTCTAGATGGTCCAAAGAGGAATTTGAAAGATCTTCTTACAATGGGAAAGGTATGAACGCTTTATTTAATTCTCTTTCCTCGACTGAGTTCACAAGAATTTCCGCGTGTGAAACCGCGAAGGAAATTTGGGATATTCTCAAAATTACACATGAGGGTACTAATCTTGTAAAAATTCAAAAGCTCCAGATGCTTACAAGTCAATTTGACTCTATTCATATGGAAGGGCATGAATTGTTTACAGATTATTACACTAGACTTCAAGATGTAATAAATACATGTGCTAATTTAGGAGAAAAGATCCCGGAGTCGAAAATTGTAAGAAAGATACTTCGGACTCTTCCGGAACGGTTTAGGGCAAAGGTTACCGCCATTGAAACCGTTAGTCATCCGGATGAGATGAGTGTAGAGGAATTAGTAGGTGCTTTGCAAACTTATGAAATGACTTTTCCTACTAATCAAGTTTCTTCCAAGTCTTCTTCTAAGCTTACAGGTATTGCATTCAAATCAACAAAGGAAGAAGATAGCGAATCAAGTTCCGACGATGAAATCTCTTTTGCCGATTTTGAAGAACAATTGGCGCGGATCGTAAAGAAATTTCGTCGAAAATTTTGGAAGAATCGAACCGATGGATCTTCATCCATGAAATCTTCTAAAGGATCATCGGGTTCTAAATCCTCTAAACTCAAAAGCTTTGCAAAACCTTCTAAAGAAAAAGAAAAAGATGATTTCGAAGGGGAAATCCAATGCTATCGATGCAAAGGCTACGGCCATTTTTCAATGGATTGTCCTTCTAAGAAATCATATAAAAAGAAGGCTTTGCAAGCGAAAACTTGGGACGATTCTACTTCTAATGAATCGACCTCAAGTATAGAGGAAAAAATCGTTGCTTCTCATGCCTCTCATTTTTCCTCTTCTAATAATTGTTTATCATCTTTAGTCACTGACTCTACTCCTTTGATTTTGTATGAAACATCAACAACCGGCGGAGAGTCATCAAGTGAGGGGGAGTCGGACGAGGAAGAACTCGTTGAGGCATATCAACAACTTCTTGCGGAATCTAAGAAGATGGCCAAACATATCAAGAAGTTGAGAAAGCAACGACTTGAGAATCAAGACGAGAATCATGCTTTAAAGATCAAACTTCATGATCTCGAGGAGGAACGAGAGCTTTTATTGAATAATAATAAAATCCTCCAAGAAAAGATAAATCAATCGGAAACGGTCGTTAATTCCCATATTGACAAGATTGATTTTCTAGAAAAACAGTTTGAGGAGATTCATGTCACCAACCAAGCATTGACCAAACAAGTTCATCAACTTAAATCCGACATACAAAGGATCTCAACCGATTCCAAGAAACTTGAGTGTATGTCCGGTTTAGGTCAAACAAGTAAGGTTGGTTTGGGATTCAAAAAGGACCAAACTGTGCATGCTTCAAGTTCCACAATGAAATTGAAAGGAAGAACTTGTCACTTATGTGGACTTGAAGGACATTTGGTGAGGGATTGCCCGAAAAAGAGAAAGAAAAATCCTTCGGCAACTTCATCTACGGAGCGGACTCAACGGACTCAAAAGACACATCAAGTCAAAAGAGTTCACTCAATCCATCAAAGGTCCGAGCCACATCATCAATCATACAGGTGGATCAACAGTCAAAGCGGACAACCCCCGGCCACAACGAATCAAGACAACCCAAAATCCAGCGATTTTGGATTCGGAAAGGTGATATCTTTCCTTGTCTTAAGTTCTAAATAGCTTATGACTGTATGTAATGCTTTGATTGGTTTTCCCTTCATATCTTTCTTAATCTTTGCATTACATGTTTTTCAATGCTCTTCGTTTTTATACTTTGTTTTTGAACAAAAGGATTTTTAATGAACAAGTGCATTGAATGAAAAGGGCTTTCACTTTCATTCACTCCAAATTAATTTTATATGGATTATCAACTTTACTTCATAATCATAATCTTGAAGATACTTCATTATAGGAGTTTTTGATATTATAAGCATCAAATTTTAGAAATCATGTGTGATCTTCAGATGCTTAATCTATCTCGGTTGTGTGAGTTCTTTGTGATAAACATGAGACAACCGATTGACTAAAATTTGGGATTTAATTCTTTCACGTAAGAGATTGCCTTCTTACAAGGGTAAATAATTGAATTATGAAAGATGTGGAAAGAGTTACATCCGAAAGGAGTGTGAAAACTACCACCACATGCTGGAAAGAGCTGCCACCCCGGTCGTCCGGTTTGTGTGTGAAGCTACCACATGTTATGGATGCTTGATAGTATTTTATGAGAAAATCTTTAGTTGAAGCATTTGGAGATTTATATGCAAAACTCTTATATTTTGAACAATCTCCTGGTTGGTATAAGGTGGAATAGTTGAAAGATGCTCAAAGAGCCACCCTTAGGTATTTTAGTGCTTATCTCAAATTTGAAAGGGTAAGAAATCAAATTGATGTCATTTGGAAATCTCTGTAAGTCATCTTTGTAAATCCGTTACATCTTGATAGAGTTTGGATCTCAAGATTATTTTTGATGACTTGTGTTTGATGAATATAACATGAAAAACGGTTTATAATGTTTTACCTTTATTTTTCATGATTTTGGAGTAAATCTTTTTAATTTTGTGAAATTAATTGGATTGAATGACATCTGTGTGAATTCACTGTTTAAAGCACTTAAATTGATTTCTTGATGGAATACAAATCGGTATTTGAAAAGATTCTAAAATCTGGATTTGTTTCAAGAAATTATTTGATTTTTGCTTTCTGGTATAGGTACGGAATCTGCATTTTTGTTATATACCAGAACTGAGTTTTTATCTCTCTTTCTCTATGAACTAATATTGTTAGTGATTTACTTTTGTCTAGTATGTTCACTGTTTGACAATTTGTGACAAAAAGGGGGAGAAGAGAAATGATCGGAGATGAGATCATCAAGAGAGTACAAACGAAAATGAAAAAATGGGGGAGAACGGAAAATGATGATCGTATCACAAAGGGGGAGAACATAGATGCTCAAGAACATGGAGAACATGGAAAACATGTTAGAGATGCTCAAGATAGGGGGAGACAAAGAAAAAATTGAAAGAGCCGAAAAACAAAAGAACCAAAAGGAAGACGGATCAAATGTAGGATTTTAATTTCTAACAACTAACGTTTGATTTTGTTTGGAGTTTTGTTTTGCAGGAATTACATCACTTTAAGACTCCAAGTCCTAAGTCATAGAGTATGTTCTAGGACTGTTTGGTTCAAATGTAATTTTGTATTTATTGGATCTTTCACGCAAAGAAAATCAATGTTTTGGTGATGACATTGAGTTTCGATTTTTTGGTTTAAGATGAGTGACTTGAGCGCTTTTATGTATTTTTGGGTTTTGTCACGAAATTGCCAAAGGGGGAGATTGTTACGGCTTTTTGGTATTGGCATATTTCGTGAGTCAAGTCAGTGAGTTGAGTCAGAGTCTTAAAGGGATCAAATTGTCAATCAGCAATCAAAGACTTAGAGAAGATTCAACAAGAGCTCAAGTTGACACCCAGTGTCTTGAGTCTTGAAGATTGAAGTTGAAGAATTGTGGATCAGTTACATCAATCTCAAGAAGAAAGTATTCAAGAGGATCAGGTATGTTTAACTAAATAATTATGGTGATCCGAATACTTTCTTATAGTGTAGAAACACTTGGATGAACTTTTAATTGCATAATAATCAAAAACTGGTGTTCGGACTTGTTCAGGATCCGGATCAGAGCCAACGATCCGGATCCCGAAGGTTGTTGCTTCATACAAGACTTCGATCCGGATCCATGCAATTTCCGATCTGGATCCCGAATGTTAAGTTTTCTGATTTGTATGAACGATCCGGATCGGGCAATGCGATCCGGATCCCGAACCATGGTATTTCTGGAATCGTCAATCTCGTTACGACGATCCGGATCGCAGTAAATCCGATCCGGATCGCCGTCCTGAAAATTTCCAGATAAGGTATGTTTTTGATTCTTATCTCTTTCCAAAGGTTTCTAAACTATAAATAGACGTTTAGGGTTTCTCAAAAACGTGGGAGCTACGGCCGATCTTTTTATAAAACTCTTGAGAGCAACCCTAGAGGCTAGGTTTTCATCGTTCTTCTTTATAGCCTCTTTTAGGTCAATTCGATAGTTCTTTCAAGAACATATCTTTTGTCGAATTGATCTAATCTTTGCTTAGAGATTTCTTCTACGGTTCTTCATTGATAATCTAAGCAAAGGATCACCATCGAAGTCAATATTCTTATCGACTGAGTTTGCGTCGTGGATTCGACGTGGCATCGTGGATTCGGTGTGCTAAAGGCGTTTCGTGGATTCGAAGCGTGCGTTCGTGGATTCGAACGTGAGCAGTGGACGTGCAAAATCGGTGGAGCGCGAGGTCCAAGAAATTGAAGGAGGGGTTAAATCCGTGGAGACGGTAATCACCTTGTTATTCTTCTTTTCTTAGGGATTGTTATTGCGCGGATATCCAACCGGTCAGCGCAAGGTCCGAAGAAGCTGAAGGAGGGGTTGAGTCCGTGGAGTCGGTAATCACCTTGTTATTCTTCTATTCTTAGTGGATTGTTATTGCGTGTTGGTCCCGTGGTTTTTCTCCTGGATTGGAGTTTCCACGTAAATCTCGGTGTGCTGTTTTTATTTTCCGCATTGGTTTTTATTTTGCACTGAGATTGAGTTTTTAAGTATTACACCTATTCACCCCCCCTCTAGTTGTTTGATAGTACCTATTTAGATCCTTGTGGATCCATAATAACTCTACATGCGTTAATCCAGTAGTCATCCTGAAGAGCTTCATCTATGTTCTTTGGTTCGATTAGAGATACGTAGCAAGCGAATCCACAAACCAACTGCCTCCGAGTTCTAACTCCTTCTTGTGGATCTCCAATAATATTCGATTCCGGATGATCCTTGGAGATTCGTAGCGTTTGTTGAAACGGAGTACTCGGAGATATATGAGATGATTCCTGCACATTAGATAAACTTGAAGAACCATTAGATGCATCATTAATATTGGAAGTATTATTATGAGAAGATGCAACGGCAGGAGAATCATCATCTAGAGAGATATCGAGGGTAGATTTTTCAGATGCAAAGTGAAAAGCTTCATCTACTTTAACATTTATAGATTCTACGATCGTCTTAGATTCCAAGTTAAATACTCGATATGCTCTACTATTAGTAGAATACCCCAAGAAAATCCCTTCGACACTTCGTGAGTCAAACTTTCCAAGATTTTCACGGTCACGTAAAATGTAACACCGACTCCCGAAGATGCGAAAATATTTGATGTTGGGTTTTCTACCACACCATAGTTCATATGGTGTATTTAACGTTCCCGGGCGCAAAAACACTCGATTAATGACATAGACAGCGGTGTTCACAGCTTCAGCCCAAAAATGTAGCGGTAAATTCCGGCTATGAAGCATCACACGCGCCATCTCTTGAACAACCCTGTTTTTGCGCTCAACAACACCATTCTGTTGAGGTGTATAGGGTGCAGAGAATTCATGCTTAATACCGTTTGAAGTACAAAAGTCAATGAATTTAGAATTAATGAATTCTCCACCTCTATCACTTCTAACACGAATGATCTTTTCATTCTTTTCAATCATAATACGAAGGCAAATCTCGTGAAAAGAATCAAAAGTATCAGCTTTCTCTTTTAAAAATGCTACCCAAGAATACCGAGAGAAATCATCAACCAATAAGAAAATATACCATTTACCTCCCAAAGATGGTTGACGAGTTGGCCAAAAGAGAAAAAAAAAAAAAAATAGTCTACATAAACTACACAACTTTTAATCGTAGAACGATTAAAGACAAGGAAGGGTTTCACCTTTGCATACCCAAACCTTTTGAGTTTTGGAGTATGTTGGCAATGGTTGAGAAGTTTTCCTTGATGAAGACGTCTTGTATGATTGATCTTTTTCTTTTGTCATCGTCTTGTTTGAAGTACTACCAATGTCCTTTTCTTTAGAAAAATCCTTCTTTGAGTTCCGGGGAGTGAACTTATTGGTAGCAGTTGCAAGATGTGGTTGATTTGATCTTTGAGCTCCAATCTTGCAATTTCTTTCAATGTGCCCTGCAAAATTACAACGAAAACATACCTTAGTGCTTGACGATTCCGAAGAGGATGAAGTAGGCTTGTTGTCGTTGGTTGTCATGAATTTCGGTGTCGGAGGAGGAGATACCGACTGAGGCACAAAGACTGTCCCACTCGAACTTGGACTGTTTCCAGTTTGAGTGTATCCGAGGCCGAACTTGTTTGTTTGACCAAGACCAAGAAGTTTATCCAACTTACTCCTTCCAGAAGATAATTGCTGTAAGTCATCCTTGAGTTGGCAAATGATCTCTGTCATTTCCAATTTTTCCCGTCGGGCCTCGCCGTAGAGCTTCAAGAAGTAGTTCGCTTTGTTCACCATATCTATATAATTCTTCTCGAGTTGCTCATTGGACTCTTGAAGGGAAACATTTGCTCTTATCAAATTATCCCTTTCCACTTCAAGATCGGTCGAGAGAGAAGTTACCCTTTTTACTTCTTCTTCGAGATCCTGCAATCTCCCTCTCAACCCCTTGTTTTGCTTAGCCGGTTTCTTTGAATCCCGTAAAGGCCTGTGATAGGCTAAAGCTGTGACACCCCCGGAATTTGGATTAGTCCTATATATAAATGATATAATAGGACTAAAATCTCTAACCCGGCTATAGCATTTTGGATGGTAGCAAGATCCAAGAGGAACATGAGAGTTAAGCGTGCTAGAGCTAGAGTAGTTCTAGGATGGGTGACCCCCTGGGAAGTGGGGCGTCACAGTTGGTATCAGAGACATTCACCAGCCGGAAATGTGAGATGAGTCTCGGCTGAGCCAGGGTTATATAGCGGGTAGAGTGTGGCTCCCCGGCTAATGACCGTTGTAGGTGGAGTGCAGCTCCCTACAAGGTCGGCTTAGGCTAGCGAGACGAGTCTCACATCGCCTGGTGCTTGTGAGTGTGCTTGAGCCTGACGTGGACGTCAGGGCTTAAAGGGGGGAAGAATGTGACACCCCCGGAATTTGGATTAGTCCTATATATAAATGATATAATAGGACTAAAATCTCTAACCCGGCTATAGCATTTTGGATGGTAGCAAGATCCAAGAGGAACATGAGAGTTAAGCGTGCTAGAGCTAGAGTAGTTCTAGGATGGGTGACCCCCTGGGAAGTGGGGCGTCACAAAAGCAAAATCTTCACCTTCCGAATCATCCGATTCATTGTCCGTTGCATTCTTTTCAATAGTGGAGTTGGACAACGACTCGGATGTACTTGCCATAAAGCACATGAAGGGTGAAGATATGGACGCGTGGAATGCCGTGGAGCTCTTTTCTTCATCACTTGAAGGCGACTCATTTGACGTTGAGTTGTCATCCCAAGTGACGACTTGCATCGCCTTCTTCTTTGCCGGATACTTGTTGGGACACTCCGTTGCAATGTGGCCGTAGCCTCGACATTTGAAGCATTGTAGTTGTCCCTCTGAACTTTTCTTATCCTTTGAGAAGTTCTCTTGCTTTCTTGACTTGTAACTTGAAGTACCCTTGCCTTTGTTTGACTTTCCGAAGGATGGAGATTGACTTGAATTACCCTTTCGAAAGTTGCGGCGAAACTTCCTTGTCAAGAGAGCGAGCTGCTTCTCGAAATCCTCCATAGAAGGGTTCTCGTCATCGTCTGAGGAGGATGTATCCGCGTCTTCTTCCTTAGTTGTTTTCAACGCATAACCTGAAGACTTAGAAGTGGATGCCTTTCCAGAAGAATTGTTAGTAGTAAATGTTATTTCATAAGTTTGTAATGCACCAACTAATTCTTCTACACGTATTTCGTCCGGGTGTTTAATAGTTTCAATGGCTGTAACCTTTGGGCGAAATCGTTCAGGAAGAGTTCTTAAGATCTTTCTTACAATCTTAAATTCTGGAATCTTCTCTCCCAGGTTAGCACATGAGTTTACGATGTCTTGCAATCGTGTATAGTAGTCCGTGAAAGATTCATTTTCTGCCATCAAGATAGAGTCAAACTTGCTCGTAAGCATTTGCAGTTTCTGAATCTTCACGAGGTTAGTTCCCTCATGTGTAACCTGAAGAACATCCCAGATTTCTTTCGCAGTCTCACATGCTGAGACGCGAGAGAACTCAGTTTGAGATAAGGCATTAAAAATAGCATTAATTCCCTTGCCATTGTAAGAAGATGAATCTAACTCTTCCTTGGTCCATTTCGACCTAGGTTTTAAGGTGTGAACATCACCAATAAATTCAGTTGGATTAGACCATCCTAATTCAATTGATTGCCACACCCGTTCGTCGATGGAAATTAAAAAGGCTTTCATCCGCACTTTCCAGTACGCATAATTTGTTCCATCGAAGAACGGGGGTTGGTTGATGTTTCCACCTTCAACCATTGTTTACAACCCTATTCCCGCTCTGATACCACTTGTTGGGTTATATGTAATAAGGATCTAAATAGGAGAAAAAACACCTAGAGGGGGGTGAATAGGTGTAAACGTATAAACACTCAAAAATCGTTGCGATAAAAACCCAATGCGGAAATAAAAAATAACTCGCAAGATTTTTACGTGGAAAACTCCATCACCGGAGTAAAAAACCACGGGACCGATAACACGGCAGAAATCCACTAGAATTAAAACACGTACAAGGTGATTTATCGTACACACTTACGACTCAACCTTTTCCATACACTCCTAGAGGATCTTCTCCGCTCGCTCCGCGACGCTTCTCGAATCCACGATCTGCGCCCAACGCCGAATCCACGGCGTCCAACGTCGAATCCACGACGTCCGACCGAGTCCACGGTCTTCACCCAATAGCACCTTTCGAATCCACGAACGTGCCTCGCTCCGAATCCACGAGAGCGGTTGAACCTTGAATCCACAAGGACACGCGAATCCACGCGCCGATTTTTGGGGTAAATCGTTGTTTTTGGTGGTGATGATCCGCCGAATACTTAGATCAAAGATAGATCGGAAATACCATCTAAGTATTCATTAGTTTGATTCAACTCAAGATGTGAGTATGAAAACCTAGAATCAAACTAATCAATATAGATGAAGAAACATAGAGTATTCTCTAATGATTTCCTTTCATCTCTATATGTGGATCTAGAGCCGTATAAGATGATATAAGAATATGACGGCTATTTCGATTCTTTCTGGATTAACCCTAGAAAAAGAGTCATAGGGTCTATTTATAGGTTAGAAACCCTAGGAAGGAGATAAGAATCAAAAACCTAACATTTCTGGAAATTTTACGGACGGCGATCCGGATCGGATTTGAGCGATCCGGATTGCAGTAGCAATAAAGACGGTTTCCAGAAAACAAACGTTCGGGATCCGGATCGGAATGCCTGATCCGGATCGTTCATACTTTTCAGAAAACTCAACGTTCGGGATCCGGATCGTGAGATGCTGCGATCCGGATTGAAGTAATGTATGAAACAACAACCTTCGGGATCCGGATCGCTGGCTCTGATCCGGATCCTGAACATGTCCGAACACCAGTTTTTGATTTTTATGCAGTTAAAAATTCTTCCAAGTGTTTCTACACTACGAGAAGTATTCGGATCACACAAAATCTTTAGTTAAACATACCTGATCCTTTTGAATTCTTCTTTCTTGAGATTGAGTTAAATGATCCAACTTTCTTCACCTTCAATCTTCAAGACTTGAAACTTTCACGAAACTACGCCAACTCAAAATCCGTAACACGGGGTTTCAAAACGTACCCCTCGGTGAGCACCTTTGTACCCCCGGGGTGCCAAAGGGGTGGATGCCTCGTGGGTTATATAGAGGAGGGGTTGGACACTTGCGAAGTGGCCCCGACTCCCCCGTTGGCCTATAGGACATAGGCCATCCCTTGGCGAGCGGAGTCGCCAAGCCTAAGTTCGTGTGAGCGGGATTTGATGGTCGTTGAGCACACGGGCTTAGGGTAATGCCAAAGACACGAGGTCGACGGCATTACGGAGCGGGGTTGGCCCAGAGGTTTTGCCTCTCGGTTCGCTTGCACTACCTTATGCCGTTTCGGATATCTGTAGTGGAGCGAACGAGCGGATGAGGGACAGTCTTGCGAAGGTTGGTCCGCCTCAATGGACAAGGCTTGCGAAGGCATGTGGGTGCCTAGCGGGAATTCTTGAGGCGCGAGGCCTACGAAGTTCGCAAGGCGAAGGAACGGTCGGTCCGCCGTAATGGACAAGGCTCGCAAAGGCAGCGGTGCCGAGCGGGGATTCGTGCGGCGCGGCCCACGAAGTAAGAGGAGACAATCGATGCTGGTTTTCGTGAAGTGAGCCATGGAGAGGACCGAGAGTGTTGGGGCCAGGCATGGCCGGCCAATGGAGGTGCCGAATGGCTAGCGAAGCGGAGCGTAGCTGATTCGATTGTGGGCGACATCCGTCAAGCAAACTTTAGATGCTGGGCCGAGTGTGTTGGCGGCCGAGTGTGGTCGTGCAATGGAGGTGCCAGGGGGTTGGCGACGCGGGAGGAATGTCGCTAGGTTGGCAAACCCTTGCGAAGGGTATACACGCGGGAACAAGTAGTGTGGGGTATTCGGGAAGCGGACCTTGGACCGAATCGGGAGCGATGACGGAACTAGGTAGCCGGCGGAACGGGACAGGCCCTACTCGATTATGGATCCCGTCGAGGGAATTGCGGGGCGCGCGGCGCCTTGGCAAGGCAATGGGCTGGCGGACGGGCGAGACGTGCGGGACAGGTCGCTCGGTTAAGCAGACGAGCGGAACGCGCAAGGGCGGCTCGCTCGGGCCCATTCAAATGGACTAAGTTGCGAGAACTTGTATTGTCCCGGATGCTTGCTTCGGAGGCAAAGGGGCATTCGGTTAAATAGCACTCTCGAGGAGAGTTTGTCCGGCTAGGCGGAATACTCGGCTTGAAGGCCAACCTCGGTGGCGGGGTTGTTTGTTCAGAACTCGCGGAGTTCGACAAGGGGTTCGACGTAAGGCGCGGCGCCGGGCAGTCAGGCTCGTGGAGGAGCATGGTTGGTTAATGCTTGAGTTGTGATCCCGTTGTTTAAGTTCGAGGGCGTGTCCGTGGCAAGGGACTCGGGAAGGCTGGCTCGGGTGTGCGACACTTGAGCGCCGCACGGGGCAATTTTAAGGCAAAAAAGCTGGCCCCGTGACATCGCGCTCGAGAGAAGAGGGGCAGGGTCCATAGAAAAGTGTTCGTGAGAGATGGCGCAGGGGAGGGCAAGGGAAAAGGATCGGATGGGTTTAGGTTGGGTTTTAGTTGAAGTTAATCGATATGTTAAATATGTATAATTATTAGTCGGTAAAATTTAATATTAAAAATAATGGTCGCTAAAATATAATAAGGTATTAGTCATTTCATAATGATTGCTATTAAATTGCCACTAAAGGCATATTTTTTTGTAGTGTACACTAATACGAATCCAAACATCGAACTCTACAAGCGATGACTAGTTCCTCTCTTATACCGTGGTTTGATGCAGTGTCGGGAATTGTGGGATCGAGATCGATGTCGAAGAGAGAGAGAGAGAGAGAGAGAGAGTGGGGGTGTTGAGAGAGAGAGAGAGAGTGGAGGAGCGGGGGAGGATTTGATCGTGAAGAGGGTGGGGCGGTGGGGTGGGGTGACCGTGAGAGGTGAGAGCGAGGATTTGATCTGAGAGAGAGAGAGAGAGGATTAATGCTATGCTAATATTTATTGGTTTTGAACATAGATTTTTTAATTTTGTTTTACTCAATACTCGAAATTTTAGTAAAAAAATAATTAAATTTATTAACTAACTGTTCAAATATATAATAAGTTTGACATTAATAAATTTAAACTAGATAAAATTTATTTTTATATTATTATTATTATTTTATATTTAGATAATTTTTTTTTATTTTGAAATTCTTTTCTAAGTTAAAATAGTATTTTTTTTATCTAGAAAATATGAAGAACATAGATCTTACTTTAATTTTTTAGAAAATTATATGAATTTTTTTTTTTATTTAATTTGAACTAAACTATATCCCGACGGTTTAAATTTGTTATAATAATTAGCTAAAACTGCTGCTAAAATATATTTTTGCCAGTGCTTTTCTTAAATGTTACTAAATTAACTGTCGTTACAAATCAACTTTTTTGTAGTGATTCTTCTTACTTGAGATTGAGGTATATTGTGACACCCCCGGAATTTGGATTAGTCCTATATATAAATGATACAATAGGACTAAATCTCTAACCCGGCTATAGCATTTTGGATGGTAGCAAGATCCAAGAGGAACATGAGAGTTAAGCGTGCTAGAGCTAGAGTAGTTCTAGGATGGGTGACCCCCTGGGAAGTGGGGCGTCACAGTTGGTATCAGAGACATTCACTAGCCGGAAATGTGAGATGAGTCTCGGCTGAGCCAGGGTTATATAGTGGGTAGAGTGTGGCTCCCCAGCTAATGACCGTTGTAGGTGGAGTGCAGCTCCCTACAAGGTCGGATAAGGCTAGCGAGACGAGTTTCACATCGCCTGGTGCTTGTGAGTGTGCTTGAGCCTGACGTGGACGTCAGGGCGTAAAGGGAGGAAGAATGTGACACCCCCGGAATTTGGATTAGTCCTATATATAAATGATATAATAGGATTAAATCTCTAACTCGGCTATAGCATTTTGGATGGTAGCAAGATCCAAGAGGAACATGAGAGTTAAGCGTGCTAGAGCTAGAGTAGTTCTAGGATGGGTGACCCCCTGGGAAGTGGGGCGTCAAATATATGATCCAAACTTCTTCATCTTCAATCTTCAAGACTTAACCATTTTCACGAAATACGCCAAAACAAATTCCTTAACAATCTCCCCCTTTGGCGGTTTCGTGACAAAACAAAAATCCACTTAAGAAATTTCAAAAAGATATTTTTGTTACTATCACCATACAACAAAAATTTACATTTGAGAACCAATAAATAAATACATGAGATATGTTACGGCATTTTGTGTTGGCACATTTCGTGAGTTTGAGTCGAAGTCTTAAAGGGAACAAATTGTCAAATCGGCTTTCGAAGACTCATTGAAGATTCAACATGAGCTCAAGATTACACTCAGGTATGGTTAATTAAACCATGGTGATTTAAGTTCATTTATAACCATTGGAATCAGGGACTTAGTGAAAACCGGTTTAGACTTGGTTTTAGGAACTTGGATTTAACTTACAATCTAATTTAAGTTTGGTTTCCGGTACTTGGTTTGAGTTGGATAAAGCTTATCTTGGAAAAATCAGTTTTTACATTACGTACCGGAACCACACTTGAAGTTCCTCTAACCCGACACAGAATTTTCTGTAAATTGCACTGCGTACCGGAACACGGACTCGCGTACCGGAACACAATAGAAAAAATCTGTGGTTTGCACCATTGCGTACTGGAACGCGATATTTGGTACCGGTACACAATGCCCCATCGGGATAAATTTCCTAAACCGACTTTTATCTTTTTCCAAGGGCTATAAATAGATACTTAGGGTTTCTAAACGAGGGTGACCAATACGAAACACTCGTGAGCAACCCTAGAGGCTGGTTTTTACCGTTCTTCTCTTTCGCCTCTATTAGGTCAATTCGACGGTTCTTCCATGATCTATCTTTCGTCGAATTGATCTAGTCTTTGCTTAGAGATTTCTTCTACGGTTCCTTCATGATAATCTAAGCAAAGGATCACCATCGAAGCCTATATTCTATATCGGCTATTTGCGTCGTGGATTCGGCGTGACATCGTGGATTCGATGTGTTGAAGGCGTTTCGTGGATTCGAAACGTGTGCTCGTGGATTCGAGTGGCGTTCGTGGATTCGAACGTGTGCAGTGGACGTGCAATCGGTGGAGCGCAAGGTCCGAAGAAATTGAAGGAGGGGTTGACACCTTGTTATTCTTCTTTTCTTAGAGGATTGTTATTGCGTGGACATCCAACCGTTCAGCGCAAGGTCCAAAGAAGCTGAAGGAGGGGTTGAGTCCGTGGAGTCGGTAATCACCTTGTTATTCTTCTATTCTTAGTGGATTGTTATTGCGTGTTGGTCCCGTGGTTTTTCTCCTGGATTGGAGTTTCCACGTATATCTCGGTGTGCTATTTTTATTTTCCGCATTGTTTTTATTTTGCACTGAGATTGAGTTTTTTAAGTATTACACCTATTCACCCCCCCCCCCCTCTAGTTGTTTGATAGTACCTATTTAGATCCTTTGGGATTAATACTCTACAATTGGTATCAGAGAGGGTTTTAGGTTTATCTATCATGTTGGGTGAAAGTGGTAATATTTATAGACCTCCTCTTTTTGATGGGACTAATTATGCTTATTGGAAAGTGCGGATGAGAGCTTTTCTCATCGCAATTGATGAGCGAGTATGGCAATCCGTGGAATGCGGTTGGGTGCATCCTGTTGAGGAAGTAGGAAATTCTACTACCCCAAAACCTCGCTCTAGATGGTCCAAAGAGGAATTTGAAAGATCTTCTTACAATGGGAAAGGTATGAACGCTTTATTTAATTCTCTTTCCTCGACTGAGTTCACAAGAATTTCCGCGTGTGAAACCGCGAAGGAAATTTGGGATATTCTCAAAATTACACATGAGGGTACTAATCTTGTAAAAATTCAAAAGCTCCAGATGCTTACAAGTCAATTTGACTCTATTCATATGGAAGAGCATGAATTGTTTACAGATTATTACACTAGACTTCAAGATGTAATAAATACATGTGCTAATTTAGGAGAAAAGATCCCGGAGTCGAAAATTGTAAGAAAGATACTTCGGACTCTTCCGGAACGGTTTAGGGCAAAGGTTACCGCCATTGAAACCGTTAGTCATCCGGATGAGTTGAGTGTAGAGGAATTAGTAGGTGCTTTGCAAACTTATGAATTGACTTTTCCTACTAATCAAGTTTCTTCCAAGTCTTCTTCTAAGCTTACAGGTATTGCATTCAAATCCACAAAGGAAGAAGATAGCGAATCAAGTTCCGACGATGAAATCTCTTTTGCCGATTTTGAAGAACAATTGGCGCGGATCACAAAGAAATTTCGTCGGAAATTTTGGAAGAATCGAACCGATGGATCTTCATCCACGAAACCATCTAAAGGATCATCGGGTTCTAAATCCTCTAACCTCAAATTCCTTGCAAAACCTTCTAAGGAAAAAGATGAATTGGAAGGGGAAATCCGATGTTATAGATGCAAAGGCTACGGCCATATTTCAACGGATTGTCCTACTCCGAAATTATATAAAAAGAAGGCTTTGCAAGCGAAAACTTGGGACGATTCTACCTCTAATGAATCGACCTCAAGTAAAGAGGAAAACGCCGTTGCTTTTCATGCCTCTAAAATCCCCTCTTCTAATTTGTGTTTATCATCCTTAGTCACTAACTCTACTCCTTTGATTTTGTATGAAACATCAACAACCGGCGGAGAGTCATCAAGTGAGGGGGAGTCGGACGAGGAAGAACTCGTTGAGGCATATCAACAACTTCTTGCGGAATCTAAGAAGATGGCCAAACATATCAAGAAGTTGAGAAAGCAACGACTTGAGAATCAAGACGAGAATCATGCTTTAAAGATCAAACTTCATGATCTCGAGGAGGAACGAGAGCTTTTATTGAATAATAATAAAATCCTCCAAGAAAAGATAAATCAATCGGAAACGGTCGTTAATTCCCATATTGACAAGATTGATTTTCTAGAAAAACAGTTTGAGGAGATTCATGTCACCAACCAAGCATTGACCAAACAAGTTCATCAACTTAAATCCGACATACAAAGGATCTCAGCCGATTCCAAGAAACTTGAGTGTATGTCCGGTTTAGGTCAAACAAGTAAGGTTGGTTTGGGATTCAAAAAGAACCAAACTGTGAATGCTTCAAGTTCCACAATGAAATTGAAAGGAAGAACTTGTCACTTATGTGGACTTGAAGGACATTTGGTGAAGAATTGCCCGAAAAAGAGAAAGAAGAGTCCTTCGGCAACTTCATCTACAGAGCGAACTCAACGGAATCAAAAGACACATCAAGTCAAAGGAGTTCACTCAACCCACCAAAGGTCCGAGCCACAACATCATTCATTCAAGTGGATCACTGCGAGGCAAAGACCTAAGGTGGACCAACAGTTAAAGCGGACAACCCCCGGCCACAACGAATCAAGACAACCCAAAATCCAGTGATTTTGGATTCGGAAAGGTGATATCTTTCCTTGTCTTAAGTTCTAAATAGCTTATGACTGTATGTAATGCTTTGATTGGTTTTCCCTTCATATTTTTCTTAATCTTTGCATTACATGTTTTTCAATGCTCTTCGTTTTTATACTTTGTTTTTGAACAAAAGGGTTTTTACTGAACAAGTGCATTGAATAAAAAAGGGCTTCACTTTTATTCACTCCAAATTAATTTTATTTGGATTATCAACTTTACTCCTTAATCATAATCTTGAAGATACTTCATTATAGGAGTTTTTGATATTATAAGCATCAAATTTTAGAAATCATGTGTGATCTTTAGATGCTTAATCTATCTCGGTTGTGTGATTTCATTGTGATAAATGTGAGACAACCGATAGACTAAAATCTGGGATTTAATTCTTTCACGTAAGAGATTGCATTCTTACAAGGGTAAATAAATGAATTTTAAAAGATGTGGAAAGAGTTACATCCGAAAGGAGTGTGAAAACTACCACCACATGTTGGAAAGAGCTGCCACCCCGGTCGTCCGGTCTGTGTGTGAAGCTACCACATGTTTTGATGCTTGAAAAATATTTCTTGAAATTTTTAGTTGAAGCATTTGGAGATTTATATGCAAAACTCTTATACTTTGAACAATCTCCTGGTTGGTATAAGGTGGGATAGTTGAAAGATGCTCAAAGAGCCACCCTTAGGTATTTTAGTGATTATCTCAATTTGAAAGGGTAGAATTCAAGATTGATGTCGTTTGGAAATCTCCGTATGTCATCTTCGTAAATCCGTTACATCTTGATAGACTTTGGATCTCAAGATTATTTTTGATGACTTGTGTTTGATGAATATAACATGAAAAACGGTTTATAATGTTTTACCTTTATTTTTCATGATTTTGGAGTAAATCTTTTTAATTTTGTGAAATTAATTGGATTGAATGACATCTATGTGAATTCACTGTTTAAAGCACTTAAATTGATTTCTTGATGGAATACAAATCGGTATTTGAAAAGTTCCTAAAATTTGGATTTGTTTCAAAATATTTTTGCTTTTTGGCTCTGTTGTTCCGGTACCTGCTTTTTAGTACCCGAAAATCCAATCCGGATTAGAAAATCCAATCCGGATCCCGAATGTGAAGTTTTCTGGTTTTTCACTTGCGTACCGGTACTACACTTTTAGTACCGGAACTACATTGCGGATCCGGATCCCCCTGCCTGTCAATCCGGATCCCGAACGATGGATTTTCGGCTTTTACACTGCGTACCGGTACGCGGCTTCTGGTACCGGTACGCGATCTGGGATTCCTTATATTCCGAGACTACAATGTTTTATTTCATCTCTCCCACTTCAAAACCCTCCCTCTCTCTCTCTAAAACATCTCTAAGGGGTTTTTCATCAAGATCAAGTGATTTGTTGCTTTGATTTGTAAGGTTCTTCATTAATCTTGCTTACTTTTGTTTCAAAACCCTAGTTTTTAGGTTTTGATGTTTTATTTTGGGATTTTTGAGTTGATCCTTACTCTAAATGAAATCTCTTGCTTAAATCACTCTTAATTCATGTTTAGAACATATTTGGTTGCTTTCTATCTAATTAGATTCATGTTTCCATGCTTATGTGATTGAATCTAACATTTTCATGTGTTCTTGACATAGAAAAAATTGAAAATTGGGGCTTTTAATGTAAATGATTTTTAAATGATGAATCATCAATTGTGACATGTTTAGAATGTTTCTTAGACATGTTTAAGCCTTCCTATACGATCAAATCATAGTGCATTGTGTTCTTTGTAGGAAATGGCATTTTCATGGCTTCTTACACTAGTGGTTTTGATGGCCACTGGAAGTGGACGTGGTCGCGGTTCTGGAAAGAAAAAGGCTACCAAGCGATCACGCAACGAGGATTCAACTAGCTCAGATTCTGAACATTCCTCAGAATATGAAGAGGAATCAGTTCAAGGAAAGGGGAAAGCACCTTTGGCTTCAAGGAAAAAGAAGGGTGCGGATTCTCCTCCGCGTAGAAGTACCGGTGGACCGGTAATACGCGAGCGCTCTCAACGGAGATCAAATGTTGATGAAAGTGAACCGCATGTGAGTGCAAAACGCCGTGCAAGATTTGCGTATCGCACATGCATTGGAGAGCGACATGTGAACTTTAATGAGCTATGTCGTGAGGTGCCAGACTTTGCAAGGCTTTTGGAACGAAGCCATATTCGGCCACTTGGCAGAGTTCAACCTAAGATGGGCTTTTGTGTGGAGATCATCAGGGAGTTCTACATGCGAGGTAACATACTTCAAAAAGACCATGAAACCGGAGCTTTCGTCTTTGAAACAACAGTTAGAGACGTCAAGTTTGACATTACTCCAGCAGTGATTGGTGCAAACCTTGGATTAACTGTTGACACTTCTGGTCTTTATTACACTGAGGGTAATTTCCAACATGATACCCATTGGGATATGGTTGTGGACTCTATTTGCAAGACAGGGACGCGCACGAACAGATCATATGTTGAATCAAAGGACCTAAAACCAGAGTATCATATTTTGTCCTTAATTGTATGCTACAACCTATTGCCCACACTGGGGACCAAAAGGATTCGATGGGATCGATTGTTACTCCTCTTTGTCCTCGGTCACCCGGAAAGTGCAAATGGAATTAACACAAACATTCCATTTCTCATTTGGCAGCAAATGGTACATGTCATTGAAGGATCAAGGCAACGTGACCTTCTACCGTATCCAATCTTGATTACTAGTATTCTGGAAGATCACGGAGTTGACATTTCTTGTGCCAAATATGATTATGGCTTGGGGGCAATTGATGGAATCACTTTAGCCAAGTCAATCAGCACTTTGAAGACATTTGGGCATACAAAGGCCTATGCAAGTGAAGCGACAGTGAGTGCACCACCTCGTCAAGAATCTCCTGAACCAGATGAGGTCATAACTCTTCAAACCTTGCATCGGGATGTTCGTTCATTAAAGCAAAGGATGGAGCAAAGGATGGAGCAAGGCTTCAAGAAACTTGAGGATGGTTTAAAGAAAATCTTCGATATCCTTGGGTGCAAACATGATGATGTGGTCACTGGAGCAACTGCACCGAGTACATCGCATGGACCAACATCACATGATGATGATGATGATTCAAATGAGGATGAGTGATCTCTTTTCCTTCTTGTTTTTGGTTTTCAGTTTCCTTTCATGTTGTGATGAACAAGAACTCTAATCGTCTTGTAACTAAGAACTTATCCTCCTAGTATTTCTACTTTTTGTTTATATTAACTGTTTGACAATTTGTGACAAAAAGGGGGAGAACGGAAATGATGGACATATCATAAAAAGGGGGAGATAGAAAACAGAAAATAATGATTGCATCACAAAGGGGGAGGATATAGATGCTCAAGACAGGGGGAGAACATGGATGCTCTTGGATGCTCAAGATAGGGGGAGATAAAGAACAGTTTGAAAGAGCCACAAAACAAAAGCTGGAAAAACAAAAGAACCAAATGGAAGACGAATCAAATGTAGGATTTTAACTTCTAACGACTAACGTTTGATTTTGTTTGGAGTTTTGTTTTGCAGGAATTACATCACTTTAAGACTCCAAGTCCTAAGTCATAGAGTTTGTTATAGGACTGTTTGGTTCAAATGTATTTTGTATTTATTGGATCTTTCACGCAAAGAAAATCAATGTTTTGGTGATAACATTGAGTTTCGTCTTTTTGGTTTAAGATGAGTGACTTGAGCGACTTTATGTATTTTTGGGTTTTGTCACGAAATTGCCAAAGGGGGAGATTGTTACGGCATTTTGTGTTGGCACATTTCGTGAGTTTGAGTCGGAGTCTTAAAGGGAACAAATTGTCAAATCGGCTTTCGAAGACTCATTGAAGATTCAACATGAGCTCAAGATTACACTCAGGTATGGTTAATTAAACCATGGTGATTTAAGTTCATTTATAACCATTGGAATCAGGGACTTAGTGAAAACCGGTTTAGACTTGGTTTTAGGAACTTGGATTTAACTTACAATCTAATTTAAGTTTGGTTTCCGGTACTTGGTTTGAGTTGGATAAAGCTTATCTTGGAAAAATCAGTTTTTACATTACGTACCGGAACCACACTTGAAGTTCCTCTAACCCGACACAGAATTTTCTGTAAATTGCACTGCGTACCGGAACACGGACTCGCGTACCGGAACACAATAGAAAAAATCTGTGGTTTGCACCATTGCGTACCGGAACGCGATATTTGGTACCGGTACACAATGCCCCATCGGGATAAATTTCCTAAACCGACTTTTATCTTTTTCCAAGGGCTATAAATAGATACTTAGGGTTTCTAAACGAGGGTGACCAATACGAAACACTCGTGAGCAACCCTAGAGGCTGGTTTTTACCGTTCTTCTCTTTCGCCTCTATTAGGTCAATTCGACGGTTCTTCCATGATCTATCTTTCGTCGAATTGATCTAGTCTTTGCTTAGAGATTTCTTCTACGGTTCCTTCATGATAATCTAAGCAAAGGATCACCATCGAAGCCTATATTCTATATCGGCTATTTGCGTCGTGGATTCGGCGTGACATCGTGGATTCGATGTGTTGAAGGCGTTTCGTGGATTCGAAACGTGTGCTCGTGGATTCGAGTGGCGTTCGTGGATTCGAACGTGTGCAGTGGACGTGCAATCGGTGGAGCGCAAGGTCCGAAGAAATTGAAGGAGGGGTTGACACCTTGTTATTCTTCTTTTCTTAGAGGATTGTTATTGCGTGGACATCCAACCGTTCAGCGCAAGGTCCAAAGAAGCTGAAGGAGGGGTTGAGTCCGTGGAGTCGGTAATCACCTTGTTATTCTTCTATTCTTAGTGGATTGTTATTGCGTGTTGGTCCCGTGGTTTTTCTCCTGGATTGGAGTTTCCACGTATATCTCGGTGTGCTATTTTTATTTTCCGCATTGTTTTTATTTTGCACTGAGATTGAGTTTTTTAAGTATTACACCTATTCACCCCCCCCTCTAGTTGTTTGATAGTACCTATTTAGATCCTTTGGGATTAATACTCTACAAGATATACTCTTAAAACAGACTCTAGACTTAGACATCTGTACTCTCTATAAAAGAATTAATTCTTGACAAAACAAAATCGTTAGATACCTCAAGAATGTTCAACATTCAAAAACCAAACAGAGAGATAGAGTTTATACTCACCATGACATTTATGAACTCAGATATGTATTAAGATCATAATCAGAAATAGACATATCTTCTAAGCAATAAAATCCAAATGTCATAAAGTTGTTAGTAATCAAACAACTTGTTAGTAATAATACATGCCCAAATAGTTAGTCAAATAGTTAGTCGAGGCATTCATGCAATCACAATACAAAACCAAAAGTTGCTTTGATACTTACCTTCAAAGTTTACAAAACCAAAAGTTGCTTTGATACTTACATTCAAAGTTCAAAGTTCACAGTTCTTACAAACCATTATAACCATTTGTTCATTGTTCTCTCCCCCTTTTTGTCACTAAATCAAGCCAAAATTACAAAAATTGAAGGAGAGTTAAAAGTTCAAAGAGAAAATGTAAGAACTAAGACTAAAAACCTGCAAAAACAAAAATGATTAGAAAAGAATCAATCGTCGGACTTAGAGTCCTCAGAGCTACTACAGCCCATCTTCGAAAACATTTTCTTCACCAACTTTTTCATTGACGTGAATTTCTTCGTCAAGGTGATCTGGGCTGCTGTGATGAGTTCGAGTTCATCAGAAATTCGCTTCTTCTCCTTAGTGATTTGTTCTTGTTCAAACGATAAACGTTGTTGCTCCTTATAAATCGAAGTAACAGACGCTTCATCATCCGACCGAGGTACTTGTCGTGACGGTGACGCAGAAGTGCCGACGGAGGGTTTTGTTCCGCGCGGAGGAGTTGGGGTGGCATGAGGCATTTTATGGAAAGACTTAACAACTGTTGACTCATTGATCATACCCAAGCAGTGTTGATAAGTTGTCGAGCTGATATCAACCTGGAATTTCTTCAAAATCCTCATTATGATCAATGGAACTGGTAGTCTTTCAGTGGGATGAGGATGCTCAACGTATCTAGTCATCCTATTCCAAATAATGTATGGAATATTGATATTTAACCCCACTGCTTCTGACGGATACCCTAAGAGATATAAGAATAGCATTCGATCCCATCTTAAGACTTTCGTCTGCATGTTTGGAAGAATATTGTAACATGTGATGAAGTTGAGGAACCGATACTCAAGTCGAAGTTCTTTGGACTTGATAGAATTGCCCGTTGACTGAGTTTCCTCCAAACATATTCCCCTTACAACAGTTTGCCACATCATATTCGTCAAACTCCTTCCTTTCAAGTAGTTTATCCCTGACCTGCTAGACTGCATCCCTAAGACTTCGCCAATCAATTGTGGAGTTATTTTAAGTCTTGTCCCTTGGACATTCATGTAAAACTCCATCGGACCGTCTTCATTTTCTTGAAGGTGCCGTGCATTTGTGTAGAAGGTCCTTACGCGATGTAAACAATATCCAAGCTGTTCTGGGAATCTGCATACTTGAAGAAGATTGGCTTGTTCAATAAAATTACCAAACTTTGGCGAGTGGTCTCGAAGAGCCCCAATGTTAACATGTCTTTCGCCAATGCATTCTCGATTCTCAAACGCCCTTAGACGATCTGCATTAACGAACACTTGTTCCTCCCGGGGTGGTGAATCAGGAGCTATTGGTTCGTTAATTTCAACCCCTCGTGCTCGTCCTAACCGTCCAGCTAGTCTCTTTCTTTTCATCGAAATAGTGGATGATGGCATTGGTGCTTTGCCTTTTTTCACAGCAGTAGGTGCTGTCTTTCCCTTTGGTGAAATAGGGGATTTCCCTTTTGACTTAACAGGCGTTGTTTCGTCATCCATCAATTCATCCCAGTTCACATCTTCCTTATCAGATTCCATCTCGGAGTCGTTAACGAGGACAAAGTCACCTTTTCGTAGAGTTTTCTTCGCTCTCTTCAATTTGTTCGTTGCTCTAGTGTGAACCATGGCAACAAGAAGCACTATGATCAATGAAAACACCATTGTTGCTATTTCGAGAGAAACCTGCGAGCACGAACTCAAGAACACGAAAAAATTATTTATTTTAAAAAATTTGAAAAATTGTACCTAAACAATCATTATCGTGTAGAGAGACTAGGAATCAAATTAGTTTTGCAAAAAGAATTTTAAAAATAGATCAATTCCATAATTTTCAAAAATTCTCATTATATGCCCTAAAACCGAATTTTAAGAAATCGAAGCCTAAAAATCCGTTAATCAGGAGAATACCTAGCATATAATCAAAACTAATCTACTCAGAGTTCTTATTTCAAAAAAATTTGACCAAAAACCAATCTCAAACGAAGAAGTTACAAGATTTCATTCACGTTTTTGAGAAAATAGAGAAAAGCTGTGAAAAACCAACGTTTTGATCATAAAAACTTACTTTGATCCGAAGAACTTGAGTTGGAAAGGCTCCAAATTGGTTGATTTCTAGAGAGAGAAGCTCTGGAGACTTGGAAACAAAAGATTGTTGTAAAAAGAAATCAAATCCCTTTTGTTTCTTATAAAACCCTAGCCGCGGTCCGGAACGGATCAAGAATCCAGTCCGGAACGGCTACCCGCAGAAAATTCCTGCGTTCGGGATCCGGAACGGATATTCTAGTCCGGATCGGCTCCAACTTTTTCTTCAGAAAAATTTAGGAAAATTCTTGAAAATCCCGAAAAAGTATGTAAGCACTTTTGCATGTCAACTTTAAACAAAAGTCATCATTTCACATCAAAAGAAATATATTATGCAAAATCTATCAATAATATGCAGGTAATGAAATGAAAATTTATAAAAATTAAAACATTTAAAGTTGAACAAGTTCAATGACATCTATCATGATCTTATGAGTAATGCGTTTATCAAATCATCAATATAGTAAAGAAAATGAAGTACCAAGATCAATAGATGTTTGAAATCCCAAATATGTTAGATAATATATCTAATTAATTTATTATAAGGAGTGGCTCTTTGAGCATCTTTCAATAAAATCTCCACCTTATACCAACCTTGGAATTTGACAGAGTCAAGTATTCCAAAAAGCATTTTATCTTATCAACTTGAAAAACCATGCTTGGTATACATGTGGTAGCTGCACACAGTACTCGGACGACCGAGGTGGTAGCTCTTTCCTTCATGTGGTGGTAGTTTTCACACTCCTCATTGGGATGTAACTCTTTCCACATCTTTTGAGCATAAAATTTTTTTCCAAACTCCTCCTCAATTGGTTATCAATTATTTAAGATATAAGGTATTCAACCAAAGATTGATCTCGAGTTTCATACTTAACTCAATTTTCAAATATGATAAAAACTATACCAAGAGATCATATGAGAGAGAAATTGACTTTGATCAATTAAAGATAACTTAATTGACATAAATGATTATTGCATCAAATGAATTATTATGATATCCAGAGCATAATAAATTTCTAAATATATGAAAGGATGCAAGTAAGTCAATTACATATGCTCAATTAATGTTCTATGTACAAACATAGATAAGGAACAAAAACACAAAACAAAACCTAACCTAAGCAATGATTTCAAAAAGTGTTATTTCAAAGAAAGCATTCCAATTGCTTTACGTAAATGAATAAACCATTTTTGATCCAAAGGTTTTGTTAAAATGTCAGCTAATTGATCCTCAGTTGAAATATAGGAAATTTGAAGTAAATTTGATTCAACTAGCTCTCTTAGAAAATGATATCTAAGTTCAATGTGTTTTGTTCTCGAGTGCAACACAGGATTTTTAGAAATATTTATAGCACTTGTGTGGTCACAAAGAATAGTTACCGAAGTTGCTGAAATTCGGAAGTCGCTCAACATGCTTTTCATCCAAATGAGTTGAGTTGAACAACTACCTGCTGAAATATATTCTGCTTCGGCAGTCGAGAGTGCTATGCAGTTTTGCTTTTTACTATGCCATGCAACAAGGCAATGGCCAAGATAAAAATATGCACCACTCGTACTTTTCTGATCATCCACAGATCCTGCCCAATCGGCATCTGAATATCCTATAATATCAAGCGTTGTTCCCATAGGATACCAAATTTCGAAGTTCAGTGTTCCTTTAACATACCGGATGATCCTCTTCACCGCTTTCAGGTGAACCTCCTTTGGTGCTGATTGATATCTCGCGCAGATCCCAACACTAAAGGATATATCCGGGCGACTAGCCGTGAGGTAGAGTAGACTTCTAATCATGCTGCGATAAAGCTTCTCGTCTACACTTGACTAAGAGATTCACTTCCTAATCCCTTATTGCTAGTTTCCATCGGAGTCGGAAAGTCTTTAGAGTTCTCTAAATCGAATTTCTTCACCAACTCCCTTGCATACTTGGATTGGCACAAATGGATGCCTTCATCATTTTGTTTCACTTGCAATCCAAGAAAGTATGTCAATTCGCCCATCATAGATATCTCAAATTCGCTTTCCATGGTTTCCGCGAATTTACAAGTATCATTGTCTCTCGTTGCACCAAATACAATGTCATCGACATAGATTTGTGCTACAATGAAATTATCCTGATAATGCTTCACAAAGAGAGTCCGATCTGCTCCCCCTCGAGTGTAGCCCTTTTCTAATAGGTGCTTTGTTAGCCTTTCGTACCACGCTCACGGTGCTTGTTTTAGACCGTAAAGAGCCTTTTTCAAACGAAAAACATGGTTAGGTTGTTTATAGTCTACAAAACCTTTCGGTTGAGCCACATAAACTTCCTCGTTTAAAAACCCATTTAAAAACGCGCTCTTAACGTCCATTTGAAAGAGTTTGATTTTAAAATGACAAGCAATTGCGAACAAAATTCTAATCGACTCGAGTCGAGCTACCGGGGCGAACGTCTCATCAAAGTCTATTCCTTCTATTTGTGAATAGCCCTGAGCAACTAGGCGTGCTTTGTTCCTGATGATGGTACCATCCTCATTTTTCTTATTCTTGAAAATCCATTTAGTACCAATCACGTTGTGTTGCTTCGGTGGCTTCGTTAGTTTCCAGACTTTGTTTCTTTCGAACTGATGGAGCTCTTCCTGCATTGCTACAATCCAGTAGTCATCCTGAAGAGTTTCATCGACGTTCTTTGGTTCTACCATGGAGACGTAACATGCGACTCCACAAACCAACTGTCTCCGAGTCCTGACTCCTTCTTGTGGGTCTCTAATAATGTTCGATTCCGGATGATCCTTGGAGATCCGTAGCGTTTGAGGTAACGGAGTACTCGGAGGTACAAGTGATGATTCCTGCATTTCAGATAAACTAGAAGAACCATTAGATGCATCAACTTTATCAAAAGAGTTATTATGAGAAGATGCATTTACAGGAGTATCATCATCTAGAGACATATCAGGGGTAGATTTATCAGATGCAAAATGGAAAGCTTCATCTACTTTAACATTAATAGATTCTACCTGTTGGGTTATGTTAAGATATGGATCTAAATAGGGGAAAAACCACCTAGAGGGGGGGTGAATAGGTGTAAACAATAAACACTCAAAAATCGTTGCGCAATAAAACCCAATGCGGAAAAGAAAATATAACACGCAAGATTTTTACGTGGAAAACTCCAAACCGGAGTAAAAAACCACGGGACCGATAACACGGCGAAATCCACTAGAATTAAAACACGTACAAGGTGATATACCGTACTCACTTACGACTCAACCTTTTCCATACGCTCCTAGTAGATCTTCTCCGCTCGCTCCGCAACGCTCCTCGAATCCACGATTAGCGTCCAACGCCGAATCCACGGCGTCCAACGTCGAATCCACGACGTCCAACCGAATCCACGGTCTTCACCCAGTAGCACGTCTCGAATCCACGAACGTACCTCGCTCCGAATCCACGAGAACGGTAGCACCTTGAATCCACAAGGCCACGCGAGTCCACGCGCCCATTTTGGGAAAATCGTTGTTTTTGGGTGGTGATGATCCGCCGAATACTTAGATCAAAGATAGATCGGAAATACCATCTAAGTATTTATTAATTTGATTCTACTCAAAATCTGAGTATGAAAACCTAGAATCAAATTAATCAATATAGATGAAGAAACATAGATTTAATCTTGTTATTTCCTTTCTTCTCTATATGTGGATTTTTCTCTTTTTGACCGTATTTTAGATTACCCTAAAAATGAATCGTAGGGTTTATTTATAGGTTAGAAACCGTTGGAAGAGGATAAGAATAAAAAACTAACCTTTTCTGGAATTTTACCGGACGACGGTCCGGACTGGAATTATGGCGGTCCGGACTGTCGTAGCGAAACAGACTTTTTCCAGAAAAACATACCTTCGGGGTCCGGACTGAAATTCCCACAGTCCGGACTGTTCATGCAATTCCTGCAAATTCCACGTTCGGGGTCCGGACTGAAGTGACCAAGGTCCGGACTGGAATTGCGCATGAACTATCCTATGTTCGGGGTCCGGACTGTAATGTCAGGTCCGGACTCTGAACATGTAGTATGTCCAGTTTTTGATTTTTATGCAATTAAAAATTCATCCAAGTGTTTCTACACTATAAGAAGTATTTGGATCACCAAAAATATTTAGTTAAACGTACCTGATCTATGTTCGGGATCCTTTTGAATTCTTCTTTCTTGAGATTGAGGTATATGATCCAAACTTCTTCATCTTCAATCTTCAAGACTTAAACATTTTCACGAAATACGCCAACACAAATTCCTTAACACTACCATCGTTTTAGATTCCCAGTTAAATACCCGATATGCTCTACTGTTTGTAGAATAACCCATGAAAATCCCTTCATCACTTCGAGAGTCGAATTTATCAAGATTTTTGCGATCACGCAAAATATAACAACGACTCCCAAAGATACGAAAATATTTGATATTCGGTTTTCTACAGAACCACTGCTCATATGGTGTATTTAAAGTTCCCGGGCGCAAATATACTCGATTAATTACATAGACGGCGGTGTTCACAGCTTCAGCCCAAAAATGTAACGGGAGTTTCCGGCTATGAAGCATCACACGCGCCATCTCTTGAACAACCCTATTTTTGCGCTCGACTACACCATTTTGCTGAGGTGTATAGGGTGCTGAGAATTCATGTTCTATGCCGTTGGAAGTGCAAAAATCAATGAATTTAGAATTAATGAATTCTCCACCTCTATCACTTCGAACACGAACGATCTTTTCATTTCTTTCAATCATAATACAATGACAAACCTCATGAAAAGAGTCGAAAGTATCAGCTTTCTCTTTTAAAAATGTTACCCATGAATATCTAGAGAAATCATCAACCAAAAGAAAAATATACCATTTACCTCCCAAAGATGGTTGACGAGTCGGCCCCATTAAGTCCAAGTGCAGTAATTCCAAGGGCCGATTGGTACCAACGTGGTTCAAGTTCTTGTGTGCAACCTTTGATTGTTTTCCCTTTTGACAACCTCCACACACAATGTTATCTTTAAAAGAAAGTTTAGGAACCCCCTTAACCACGTCTTTATTTGAAATCCTTGCTAGTTCTTTAAAATTTATGTGACCTAGTCTTTCATGCCAAAGAGTTTCATTATCTAAAGAAACTAGGTTACACTTTTTAGAAATTTTGTTTGAAACAACATAGCAATTATTTTCTGACCTAACCCCTTTCAAAAAGAATACATGGTCCTTATCAGTTACAATACATTCTACAGAAGAAAAATTAACTGAGAAACCATTGTCACAAAGTTGACTTATACTAATGAGGTTAGTCTTTAGGCCTTCAACAAATAAGACATTGTTCAAAACCGGGCCTTCTGGAATAGCGATTGTTCCTTTTCCAACAATTTTAGAAGAACGACCGTCTCCGAAAACAACATGTCCTCCGGAGATTTTCTCTAAAGTTTGAAAACTGTTTTTGTCACCGGTCATGTGACGGGAACATCCACTATCCAGATACCAAGACGAGTTGTCATAAGCGTGTAAAGAAGTATGAACAATAAGACAAGGGAAGATTTCACCTTTGCGCACCCAAACCTTTTTGGACTGCGTCGATAATGATTGTGAAGTTATTCTCCTAGGTGAAAGCGTCTTGATTGTTTCATCGCTTTTCCTTGACGTCGTCGTCTTGTTTAATGTACTACCAATGTTCTTTTCTTTTGAAAAATCCTTCTTTGATTTCCGGGGAGTGAACTCATTGGTAGTAGTTGCAAGAGGTGCTTGATTTGTTCGTTTCGCTCCAATCTTGCTATTTCTTCTTATGTGCCCTGCATAACCCCAACGAAAACATACCTTTGTACTTGACGATCCCGAAGTAGGTGAGGTAAGGTTGTTGTCATTGATTGCAGTGAATTCCGTCATCGGAGGAGGAGTTACCGACTGGGGCACAAAAACTGTCCCAACTGAACTAGGATTGTCTTCAGTTCGATTGTATCCAAGGCCGAAACAGTTTGTTTGACCAAGACCAAGCATCTTATCCAACTTGCTCCTTCCAGAAGAAAATCTCTTTAAATCATCTTTAAGTTGGAAAATGGTCTTCGTCATTTCCATTTTTTCCTGTCGTGCCTCGGAGTAGAGCTTCAAGAAGTAACCAGCTTTATCAATCATTTTTACATGTTCCTTCTTGAAATGCTCATTTTTCTCTTGAAGTGAAGCATTTTCTTTTATCAGGTAATCCCTTTCCACTTCAAGACCGGTTGAGAGAGAAGTTGCCCTTTTTACTTCTTCTTCGAGATCCTGCAATCTCCCTCTCAACCCCTTGTTTTGCTTTGCCAGTTTCTTTGAATCCTTTAAAAGTTTATGGTAGGCAAAAGCAAAGTCTTCACCTTCGGAGTTGCTCGATTCGCTGTCCGTTGCATTCTTTTCAACTTGGGAGGAGTTGGACAAGGAATCGGATGTACTAGCCATAAAGCACACGAAAGATGAAGTTGTGGACGCGTGGAACGCCGTTGCGTTATTCTCTTCATCACTGGAAGATGACTCATTTGACGTTGAGGTGTCATCCCAAGTGACGGCTTGCATCGCTTTCTTCTTTGACGGATTCTTATTGGGACACTCCGTTGAGATATGGCCGTACCCTCGGCACTTGAAGCATTGGACTTGTCCCTCTGAGCTTTTCTTATCCTTTGAAAAACTCTCTTGCTTTCTTGACTTGTGGCTTGAAAAACCTTTGCCTTTCTTCGACTTTACGAAGGATGAAGTTTTACTTGAATTACCCCTTCGAAAGTTTCGGCGAAATTTTCTTGTCAAGAGAGCAAGTTGCTTCTCAAAGTCCTCCATAGATAGGTTCTCGTCATCGTCTGAGGAGGATGAATCCGCGTCTTCCTCTTTTGTTGTTTTCAATGCAAAACCTGAAGACTTAGAAGTAGATGCCTTTCCAGAAGAATAGTTAGTAGGAAATGTCATTTCATATGTTTGAAGTGCACCAACTAATTCTTCTACATGGATTTCGTCCGGGTGTTTAATAGTTTCAATGGCCGTAACCTTGGAACGAAATCTTTCAGGAAGAGTCCTTAAAATCTTTCTTACAACTTTAAATTCTGGAATTTTCTCTCCCAAGTTAGCACATGTATTCACGATGTCTTGCAATCGCGTATAGTAATCTGTGAAAGATTCATTTTCTGCCATAAAAATAGAGTCAAACTTGCTCGTAAGCATTTGCAGTTTCTGAATCTTCACAAGGTTAGTTCCCTCATGTGTAACTTGAAGAACATCCCAGATTTCTTTCGCAGTCTCACATGCCGAGACGCGAGAGAACTCAGTTTGCAACAAAGCATTAAAAAAGGCGTTAATTCCTTTGCCATTGTAAGAAGATGAGTCAATCTCTTCCTTGGTCCATTTCGACCTAGGTTTGATGGTGTGAACATCAACAATAACTTCAGTTGGATTTGACCAACTTAACTCGATAGATTGCCACACCCGTTCGTCGATGGAAATTAAAAAGGCTTTCATCCGTACTTTCCAGTAAGCATAGTTTGTTCCATCGAAGAACGGGGGTCTGTTGATGTTTCCACCTTCAACCATTGTTTACAACCTTATTCTCGCTCTGATACCAATTGTTGGGTCACCTCTATAATAAGGATCTAAATAGGAGAAAAAACACCTAGAGGGGGGGTGAATAGGTGTAAATGATAAACACTCAAAAATCTTTGCGTAATAAAAACCCAATGCGCAAATGAAAATAACACGCAAGATTTTTACGTGGAAAACTCCAAAACCAGGAGTAAAAAACCACGGGACCGATAACACGGTGAAATCAACTAAGATTATAACACGTACAAAGGTGATATAACGCACTCACAGACGACTCATCCTTTTTCCATACGCTCCGAGTTAATCTTCTCCGCTCGCTCCGCAACGCGCCTATAATCCAGGATTTGTGTCCAACGCCGAATCCACGGCGTCCAACGTCGAGTCCACGACGTCTGACCGAATCCACGGTCTTCACCTAGTAGTACGTCTCGAATCCACGAACGTACCTCGCTCCGAATCCACGAGAGCGGTAGCACCTTGAATCCACAAGGCCACGCAAGTCCACGCGCCGATTTGGGAAAATCGTTATTTTTGGGTGGTGATAATCCGCCGAATACTTAGATCAAAGATAGATCGGAAATACCATCTAAGTATTCATTAATTTGATTCTACTCAAATTCTGAATATGAAAACCTAGAATCAAATTAATTAATATAGATGAAGAAAGATAGAATTAATCTAGTTATTTCCTTTCTTCTCTATATGTGGATTAATAAGTTTATCTCCGTTAATTTTTCTCATTCATTTCCCAGAGATAAAACTTATTTCGGATTCTGTTGGATTCACCCTAAAAAATGAATCGTAGGGTTTATTTATAGGTTAGAAACCATTGGAAGAGGATAAGAATCAAAAACTAACCTTATCTGGAATTTTTCAGGACGACGGTCCGGACTGGAATACTGCGGTCCGGACTGTCGTAACTAAACAGACTATTTCCAGAAAAACACACGTTCGGGGTTCGGACTGAAGATCCACGGTCCGGACTGTTCATGTAGTTTCTGCAAAATCCACGTTCGGGGTCCGGACTGAACCGATGTGTTCCGGACTGGATTTGCGCATGAACTACCCTATGTTCGGGGCCTGGACTGTAGTTACCTGTTCCGTATCCTGAACATATAACATGTCCAGTTTTTGATTTTTATGCGATTAAAAATCCATCCAAGTGTTTCTACACTATAAGAAGTATTCGGATCACCAAAAATTATTTAGTTAAACGTACCTGATCCTTTTGAATTCTTCTTACTTGAGATTGAGGTATATGATCCAAACTTCTTCATCTTCAATCTTCAAGACTTAACCATTTTCACGAAATACGCCAAAACAAATTCCTAAACACACATGATTTTAGTCAGCCAATGTTTTCTTCCAAGCATCGTAGGGTCGCCTGAGTCTGTTCTTGTTTGATTGGACGAAGGCATTAGCTCTTCGAGGTTTGGATATAAAACTTGTTTTCAAATTATTTTCCTAAAAAGAACTAAAAATCATTAAAATAGATTTCTCTCAGATCAAATGGCTTTCAGTAATAAATGTCACATTTTTTCCTATAAACTTACCCACTCGAGATGATTTGAGTGGTCTGGGTTCTAAGGGCTGCCTTTTTTCTGGGTCGAGAACATCGAGGGGCTATGCCTAGAGCCTGTTCTTGTTTGATTTGGGTTGTAGGTTCTAGTCTGTCGGGGTTCTCGGACCCTTCATTGTTGCCGGGTGTGGAGTATACCCGGCTTGTGAGTTGCATGTCGAGCTGATATTCTTTCTGGGAGCCGTTGGGTCGACAGCGGTCCCAGCTGTTTGTGTGTTCTTTGTTAGTGAGTTAGAGAGGTGATTTGGGTATTGTCGATCTTGTTGATCGTGATTTGGACTATAGCCTGCATGAGCCATATTGAGCTCGACAGACTTAGTGGGCAGACTTAGTTAGAGAGCCACTTTTTGAGCATTTAGTTTGAGGCATAGTAGCTGTAGAGTTATTTTCCAGCTCTTTTCCTTTCAGTATAGCTTTTGTTACTTTATGCCTCTAGTAGACTTAGTGGGCAGACCGTCGGGCTTGTTGGAGGCACCCACTGAGAACTACTGTGGGATGTAGTTCTCACACCCGCCGTGGTGTATTTTTCTCCAGGGACCTCTACTCCTGTTCCTGCTGTTCCAGTTGCTGATCCTGCTGATCGAGGTAAGGGAGTCGCGAGATAGATCCCTACCAGTCGTCTTCCAGAGAGAGTTAGATGTATTCCCTTTTTATTTTTGAGAGTTTTATTTTGAGAGATCCTTGTAGTGAGGTCCAGACTTATACTTTTTCTTTTCTTTTAGTTGAGAGACTTATGTATTTGTGAGGACTTGGGTTGTATTTATTTTATTTCTAGCAGTTTACTTTTCAGCTCTGATATCTGTATAGTGTAGCATCTTTCTTTTGCAGGTTAGTCACTGCGTCTATACGGGGCTTCCCATATGGGCGGCGGATCAGTTGGCGAGCCCGGGTCGCAGTTTCGACGCCGGGGCGTGACAGATTAGAGTGGTATCATAGCCTAGGATGTAGGTCAGTGTGGACTTAGAAACCCTAGGCTTGTGGTTGGACATTAGGGTGACTACGTGAGCGTCGTGACTTTTAGCGAGAGTCCTGATTGAGTTTTATACCTCTCCCAAGAGACGGGATGAGTGATTGGCATGTTTATTCTCCTAAGCGATTATGTTGGCTGCAGACTACATAATGCTATGGAATGGATGACATGTCTTTGACTTTCGCTAGATTGGGTCGAGTGTTGTTTGGTTCTGTCCTGATGTTTGAATGTTGCTCCAGGTGAGCACGATGCCTCCCCGACGCAGGATGCGGACGCGTTCACAGCCTTCCTCCTCCGATGAGCCTGAGCAGGAGGAGCCAGCACAGGGTCAGCAGATTGAGGTACAGGAGCTTTGGGCTCAGATGGCCCATTTGTCAGAGGCTCTACGACGTCAGGAGGAGACTTCACGACGCCAGGAGGAGACTTCACGGCGCCAGGAGGAGACCATGGACCGGATGATGCGCATGTTGGAGCAGAGAGTACAGCCTGTTGTTACACCCCCTGAGAGTTTCCCCGCACCTCCTTCGCCAACCGTGGCACCCCCAGTTGTACCAGCAGCGCAGGCACCCCCTATTGCATCGATTACCAGTAGACAGCCGTCCGGGACGGCAGGACAGTTGACCCCTACAGAGCAGCGTGAGGTGGTTGATTTGTTGTTGAGGTTTCGGCAGTTTGACCCACCTCGTTTTTCGAGGCAGAGTTCGAAGCCGTGGGAGGCAGAGTCGTGGATCACGGTGATGGAGCGACATTTTGAGAGCCTGTTTATTCAGGAGTGGTTTCAGGTACTGTTGGCGACAAACTTCTTGGAGCGCAACGACGAGGCTTGGTGGCGGCGTGTTCGACCTGCTGGTCCGCCTGGGGCTCAGCTTCTTACCTGGGCGGAGTTTCGCAGTCTACTTTTTGGAGCTTTCTTTCCAGAGAGCGTTCGGCAGATGTTGGAGGAGCAGTTGAAGAATCTCTGACAGGGAGATCGGCCCGTGCATGAGTACATTGCAGATTTCAACCAGCTGTTGGCCTGTGTACCACACGCGGCCAGGGACGAGGTGCATCGGATTTATATGTTTGAGCGAGGTTTGCGCCGGAAGATTTATCAGTTCGTCCGTTCGCACAGACTACAGACGTTGGATGCATCTATGGAGCAGGCACTCTATGTTGAGCGCGGGGTGGCGGTGATGGACGAGGTGGCTCCAGCTCCCGTAGTGATTCCGGAGGTGAAGCGCCTAGCACAGGATGATGAGGGACAGACGAGTCGGCAGGGACCTCCGAGACCTCCACGATCTCACCCTGAGGATCGTGGGTTTCAGAGGCTCCAGAGATCAGGTGGGCCCCCGCAGCAGCCGCAGTATCAGCAGTATCATCAGCGACAGCAGTTTCAGCAGCAGCAGTATCGGCAGCAGCGATAGGAGCGGTGTGTTATCTGTGGCGGGCCTCATCCACCGTCGCAGTGTGACCAGAGACAGGGACGGTGTTTCCTATGTGGAGAGTTGGGACATTTTCGAGCAGCTTGTCCCCGAGCCATTCTGTCAGTGTGACCTCTTGCTTCAGCGCCTCCCTTGCCTGTTCAGGAAGTGGAAGCCCCTCCGGCATACCGTCAGACAGAGTGGGTCACGACTTCAGGACAGACGGGACGACGATCTTCAGGACCCAGTGGACGGGTTTACGCAGCCCTGGTGGAGGGCACCCCGGCAGCAGATCGTGACGCCGCAGGTATGATTTTATTTTTCTGCCAGTTGAGTTTGAGCATCCCTGTACTGCTGTTTTTCCTGCATGTGTTAGTAGGGCATTTGCATCTTTGCATGGATAAGAGATAGGATTATCACTACTTGCTTTAGCGGTTAGATTCTTGACGGTATCCTACGAGTAGAGGATCGCGGAGCATGATCAGTACAGTGGAGACTTGGGATTATACCGGCAGGTGTGACGGTTCAGGGACAGCTCCAAGACTTTGATTGAACACACGGGTTGGACCGGTTGGTGCGGTATCGTGCTACGACTGATTGTGGAATGAGAGCAGTCACCCTTTCGCGAGTTGGACAGGAGGAGTTCATCTTCACGGGTTGCCGAAGTATCCTTCCTGCAACGTTGGCTTCAGCGGCATTGGACAGACGCCACCTCGGGAGCATTGTCTATTTAGGACTAGAGGTTGTGTCCTTAGAGGTCTTGTTTAGATTGTAGCTCCGTTTTTGCAGCCACAGCAGGAACAGCATCAACACTTCTCTCCCCTTTTTCTCGCATTTGTGCTGAAATTTACGAATGGGACGAAAACTTCGAAAGGCTGCTCTAGAAATGGAGACAGTGCCCGAACCTGTTCTTGTTTGATTGGGGCGAAGGCACTGGCCTTTCGGAATTTTCGGACTTTTCGCTAATTTCAGCTGTTTTCTAAATTGAGGGCTGGGGTTGATGACTTTCCTGCTGGTGGGGCCTTACCTTTCTTGTTTGTTTGTGTTGTTTTTGTCGGGTTGGTCTTGTTGTTGTGCGTGTTTTAGTTTCAGGGACGAAACTTTCTTTTAGTGGGGGAGGATGTGAGGACCCGGATCCCCGCGATGGGTTTACTGGTTGTTTGGCAGCTTACGGAGGCCTACGTGGTGTGTCGGTGGTGTTTGTGTGCAATTTGGACACAAGTGTTTGACTTCGAGCTTAAAAATGGATCACGTAGGTAATCGGAGGACCCGTCGAGTGTTTAGAAGTGGTTTCGCGCGAAACAGATATTAAAATTGGACTCTGCTCGAAGTTTGGACAAAAGATCACCTTTCCGGATGCCTTCGGCAATTTTTAGAGTTGGAATTTGGCAAAAAGGACATCGGATTTGGACTCAGCGCGCGATAACGATGAAAATGGACTATTTACTTAGATTTTTCGGAACTCGGATGACGCGCACGGTTTTCGAGGCACTTGGCACTATTTCGGCGACCGGCGGGCAGCGGCGGAGCGCGGTGGCGCGGGCTCGGGTAGGCGGCGGAGCCGGCGTGGGCAGGCGCGCGGGCAGGCGGGCGGTGCACGGGTGCCTGTGCCACGTGTCACCTTCCCGTTGGTTTGCCAAGAGACGCGTGGCAGCAGGCGGTAGGCCGGTGCAGTGGACCGGGTCCACGGAGCTGGTGTAGCCGACCTCGGGGCGCGTGCGTGTAGAGGGCGCAGGCGGCGGAGCAGGCGCGCGTTGATCGCGTTTCCCGCGCGAGTGCGCGCCACGCGTCGGCGTCCTCGGTGGCCACGCGTCATTCGGTGGATGGCCGGATCGGCTGTCCGCTGTTTGGCGGGTGACGTGGCGGAACCGGATACTTTTGGGCGTTCCGTAGGACAGCGGAATCGGCGCACTGTTGGCGCCCGATTGATTCGGGTGCCCGGAACTTAGGACACAAACGTCATTTTTGGAATTATTTTTGTGGCCTATTTAAGGACCCGAGCCGCCTTCTTCTTCCTCTTTTCCGCATTTTCGAGCCTCCTCTCGCCTCAGACCCTTTAGTAAAGTTGCTCCTCGCCCTGTGCAGCATCCACCTGAAGATTTCTGGGATTTTACATGGCATGCTTTTCGAGGTTTCCATTTCCTTGGCGCGTCGCGACGTTCCTTCGTCGGTGTTTCCTTCCGTTGCGTTTCGGTGCGCGAGCTACCCCGGCCTACTTTGACTACCTTTTCGAGCGATTCTTGCGCCGTTGGATCCGCGACAGGTAGGGCTACGATCTTGGTATTTTCAGCTTCCCCTAGTTTTGGGTTTTTCTTGGAGTTTTTCCGAGCTTACTGGGACCCCATTTTCTGTGAGGAATTCTGGGACAGCGCACGTTGTTTCGTGGATATCTTTGCGCTCGAGCATCGGATTGCATCTACGCGTGGCAAGGATCATGACAGTATTTTTCTGGGATTTTTCAGAGGCTTGCCCGAAGGTATATGTTTTCCCCCTTATCTGTGCATGGTATTACAGTTGTGTTGTTGTGAGGTTTTGCGCACCCTATGTTGTGGAATTTGTAACTCGGCCTACGGGGCTCCGATTGGGACGTACAGGTACTCGTTTCGAAGGGCTCGACGCGACGATCGCAGCAGTATTTTTGTTGGATTTTTCGGAGTCCTCTCCGCAGGTGAAAATATTGCTTCTTTGGGACTGAAGTTTCATCTTGGACAACACTCTTGCAATGTTGTATAAATTATAATATTGGACTGTATTTTTGTATCCAGGGGTATTTGTGGGATTTTTTGGGGTTGTTAAATTTGTGAGAACCTGTGGATTGTTCCGGTACAGTTTCTGCATGTTGGGACTTTGGACAGTTTAGCACTTTCAGGTGGGTTGCTTCGCCTCCAAAACCAGTGGATTTCCTACTAATTCTTTAATATAGGAACATGCATGTATGAGATGGATTAGGATGCATGTCAGAGAGGGAGATGTTATCTTTCCTAAATCATGTTTGATATCTTGTTAGTTGCTATTTTCTGATCCTGTTTTAGTTAAACTAATGCTATTTTTGGAACTTGACCTAGCACCCCGTCATATGTTGCATGTGTAACCAGACTAATAGAAAACCCTCATCTGGGCTAGGTTTATTTATGCTTTAGACATCCACACTGTTCTTCTATTCCTAGACATAGTGTCATCCTCGCCCGGGTAGTGGGCCGAGTGGTCGAGTTCTTCTTAGTGTGGGATGCATGTTACACTCGTGCTTGGGAGCAGAGTGGAGTCTGGTAGTTGTAGCTAGTCTTTTAGCTGTGGTGGGAGCCGTTTGGGTGAACGATAATCCCGGGATGTTGTGTTCTTTATTTCTTTTGTCGCCACTGTGTTAGTGGCAGCAGCATACCAGTGATAGCAGAACCTTGAACCCAGAACCTTTTTGGACACACACATAATTTTAGTCAACCAATGTTTTATTCCAAGCATCGTAGGGTCGCCTGAGTCTGTTCTTGTTTGATTGGACGAAGGCATTAGCTCTTCGAGGTTTGGATATAAAACTTGTTTTCAAATTGTTTTCCTAAAAAGAACTAAAAATCATTAAAATGGATTTCTGTCAGATCAAATGGCTTTCAGTAATAAATGTCACATTTTTTCCTATAAACTTACCCACTCGAGATGATTCGAGTGGTCTGGGTTCTAAGGGCTGCCTTTTTTCTGGGTCGAGATGTGAGGACCTGGACCCCCGCAATGTGATTACTGGTTGATCAGCAGCTCCTAGAGGCCTATGTGGCTTGTCGGTGGCGTTTGTGCACAAATTGGACACTAGTGTTGGACTCAGTGTGATTAATGGATCACGAGAGCAGTCTGATGACTCCGTCGAATGCTTAGAAGTGGTTTCGCGTGCAATGGATATTAAAATTGGACTCGGGGCGAAGTTTGGATAAAGGATCACCTCTTCGGTTGCCTTCGGGAATTTTTAGAGTTGGAATTTGGCAAATCGGACTTCAGAATTGGACCCGGCGCGGAAATCGGATCAAGTGGGCTATCCGGGGGCATTCGGCAAATTTTCGGATGAGAATTTGGAGAAACGGACATCGTTTTTGGATTCAGCGCGCGAAATCGTTGAGAATGGCCTATTTACTTGTTTGATTTGGAGCCCGGTAGAGTTGCACGTTTTTCGAGGCGTGGTGAGACCGCGCGGATCCCGAGGGGCGGCTCGGATCCCGAGGTGGCGCGGCGGCTCGCTGCCCGAGGCGCGCAGCAGGCGCGCTGGCACGCGCTGGGGAAGCGTGCCTGCCTGCGCGGGGGGCGCGCGGGGGGCCGCCACGTGGCGGGCCCCCACTGGCGCCCACTCGGGCGCGCAGGGGCACGCGCCCGTGTGGCGCCCCCGTGTCCCGCGCCTGCGCGGGGCACGGTGTCACGCGCCCGTGTGGCGCGCAAGTTGCGTGCCCGCGTGGCGCGCATGGGTGCGCGCCACGTGGCGCGCTGGGCGCGTGCGTGGACCCGGTGCACGCGCCCAGCTTCGAGGACCGGTGGGTTGGGGCTCCCCATTGGCTGGCGCCGTGGACCGGATCCGTGGACCGAGTCCGCGGACCACCCTCCATCCTCTTTTTCTTCTTCTTCTTCTTTCTCCTCCGCGCCATTTCTCTTCTTCTTTTCCTTTTCTTCTCCACCCGAGCGCGAGAGGGAGAGTGGGAGAGGGGAGTTCGTAGGGTGCGGCGGCGCGTCGGCGTCCTCGTGGAGCGCGCTAGGCGTCCTATTTGGCCAGATGGGCGGGCGGCGCAGTCGAGGTAGGTCCCGCGCGGTATTTTTGCGGTATTTTTGGCACAGTTTTGGGGCGTTCTTTTGGACATTGGACTGACCCCTTGTTCTTATCGGTGTTGGGACCATATTTTTACTGCTCCGTGTTGCGTGCGGACTCCGGCGGCGTGCACCGTTTTACGTGCAGACTCCGTTTTGCGTGCGGACTCCGACATCGTGCTCCGTTTTGCGTGCAGATTCGAGGTACTTGCACCATTTTGCGTGCGGGTTTTTAAGAGCGTACATCGTTTTGCATGCAGGTTTGGTGGTCGCGCATTGTTATGCACGAGGACTCGTGTGTGTGCACCGTTTTGCGTGCCACTTGGTGTACGAGACTCGGATTGGGGTGTGCCTTTATACTCTTTGGATCTACGCGTCGCAAGGATTACCGTCGTGTTCTTTGGGGAATTTTCTGAGATTCGCCCGAAGGTATACTTCTTTCCCCTTTACTGTGCAGAGTATTACAGTTGTGTTTGTTGTGGACTTTCGCGCTCACCGCGTTGTGGAATTTGTAACTCGGCCTCCGGGACTCGGATTTTGACGTGCAGGTACTCGTTTCGAAGGTATCGACACGAGGAACGCGAAAATATTTTTGATGGATTTTTCTGAGTCCATTCTGCAGGTGAAAATTGCACATCTTTGGGGCTGGTTTCAGCGGATGGTGTATACTTGGATATTTTATCATAATGTGTAACTTAGGACCTCTTGTTGTACCCAGGAGGATTCGCGAGTGTTTTCGGAACACTGCTTGGAGCCGAGGTTTGCGCGACATGTACCATGGATACGAGTTCAGCAGATTGTGCGTGCAAGTGGCCACGCTCTTCACCAACTACAGGTTGGCCTTGGATTGAGCACTTCAGGTGGGTAAGCTTAATATCAGTAACTGTGTAAGGCAATGATAAGATCTTCATGGACGACTATGTTATGACGAATATACGCGTACTTGTGGGAATGTCACCCCTCCATGACTGATATCATGCATGTTTAATGTACAACCCATATCTAGCATCGAGAGGAAAAGCTTGAATAATGGCCTAGATCATACAGATTGATATGCTTTGGTAATGATCTTTTAGCATGCCAGGTTGCACATAGTCTTTTATGAATGACTACTCGATGGAGTAGGGGGCTATATCTATGTGCGGGTATTATTATGATCGTTCTGTTGATGGACCCTGGATTGTGGACAGGTTTAGTCCTTTAGGGATTCCGGCATGTTGTTTATTCCTAGAGGATCTATTATTATGCTTTACCCCCTTTCATTTCCTTGAGGACATTTGCATGCTTGTATGGACATGTAGTTAGGCCATCTTTTATTGCTACACTACTTATTGGAACTTGACTTAGGAGAAACCATGCTTTTCCTTTCTCCTTCTTTGTTAGTCAGGTGGTCAGTGTTGCTCGGGTTCGAGCAGGGATCTGGGTAGTGTAGTCGGGGACTTGGTGTCTGGGACAGGTTGGACCAGTGTGGGGCTTTGCGGCAACCGCGGATATTGGGCGGTCGACCGGATATTTATTCATGCACCAGATTGGGTATTTGGTTTCCTTAGGGGTTGAGCTTTCCCACTTTGATCGGAGTGTGCGACCGTGCCGGTCAGGAGCCGGTCTATCACTTATGTGGGTGCGACCGTGCCGGTCAGGAGCCGGTCTATCATTAATTTGTGTGCGACCGTGCCGGTAAGGAGCCGGTCTATCACTTATGTGGGTGCGACCATGCCGGTCAGGAGCCGGTCTGTCACTTATTCGGGTGCGACCGTGCCGGTCAGGAGCCGGTCTATCACCTAATTTGGGTGCGACCGTACTGGCCAGTAGTCGGTCTGTCACCTATTTTGGGATGCGACCGTACCGGTCAGTATTCTCGCAGATGAGTTCGACAGCAGGCAGGCTGTACCAGTATTTCTGGCGTCACTAGATTGGGTCTATTACAGACGTTTACTTTACTGTTACTCTCGTGTCAGGGGGACCGAGTGGAGTCTAGTAGCCTTGTTTAGACCATTGCTAGTGTTGTTGGGAACCGTTTGGGGATACGGTGGTCCCAAGGTCATTGTGAGTTGTTGACCGTTGTATAGGCAGGCATAGGCAGGTATAGAAGGCAGGCAGGCATGGCAGGCATGGCAGGCATAGGCAGGTATAGCAGGCATAGGCAGGCAGGCAGGCATGGCAGGCATAGGCAGGCATGGCAGGCACGGCAGGCATAGGCAGGTATAGCAGGCATAGGCAGGCAGGCAGGCATGGCAGGCATAGGCAGGCAGGCAGGCATGGCAGGCATAGGCAGGCATGGCAGGCATAGGCAGGCATAGCAAGCATGGAGGCTTGATAGCTGTTGAGAGTCTCCAGCTTCCTTATTTCAGTCTTTACGGCTTTGGTTAGTTTTTGCCTTTTGAGGACTTAGTGGGCAGACCGTCGGGTCCGGCGGTGGTACCCACTGAGAACTCCCTTTTTGGTGTAGTTCTCACACCCTTTGGGGGTTCTCCCCCTCCTTATTTTCTTCCTCTCCTTTGTTTTGCAGAGTCTTAGCGGGTGTTGCTGATTCTGCGGTCGATGATCGAGGCGAGGGAGTCGCGAGCTAGATCCCTACCCATGTTTGGAGAGTAGCGGTACCCCTTCAGGGGAGAGCTTCAGTAGATTAGTTGTTTTATTTTCCTCTTTTGAGAGACTGATGTAGTGAGGATTTTATTTGTATTGAGAGCCTGTACACTGATATATTTATTGGAGGTATCTCCCGGTTGAGTCTCGACCTTTGTATATGAGGATATTGTATGATTATCGTTTTGGGAGATGGACATTGTTGTATTATTTTCAGTTGTACAGTGGTTGATTTTAGTTATACAGCAGTTTTATCTTATAGCTCTAATATCTGTTAGCTGTAGCACTTTTCTTGCAGGTAGGATGCTTCGCCTATGCGGAGTTTGGCATAGGTGGCGGATCTGTTGGCGAGCCCGGGTCGCAGTTTCGACCCCGGGGCGTGACAGATTAGAGTGGTATCAGAGCCTAGGTTGTAGGTCATGGTGGACTTAGAAACCCTAGGCTTATGGTTTGACCCTTGGTTGACTTCGTGAGAGTCGTGATTTTTAGCGAGAGTCCTGATTGAGTTTTATACCTCTCCCAAGGGACGGGAGGAGTGATTGGCATGTTTATTCTCCTAAGTGATTATGTTGGCTGCAGACAACATAATCCTGTGGAACGGGTGACATGCTTTAGACTTTCGCTGGATTGTGTCGAGTGGCTTTTGTGTGCTGATTTGCAGTTTCATCGTGGCGAGCGGTGTCTCCCCGACGCTGGGTTTTGACCCGTGTGCATCCTGTCATATCTGTTGAGCTTGAGCAGTTGGTTCTGGGCCGGATACCCGGATTGAGGTCAGAGAACTCCGGACCCAGATGACAGGATTGTAAGAGGCTTCTCAGCGGCAGAGTGAGCGAGCAGCTGGTTTTAGTGACACAGTTGTCGGAGCAACGGGCAGCTCGACAGTGCTTCCTTCTGAGACCACCCGGTTGCAGTATCCTCAGGGGCGGGGATTTTGTGGCACCGATGGAGTGATTAGCCACTCTGTTCCAATGTTCAGTGCCGAGGCACCGAGACAGGGTGGATAGTTGATAGCTGGTGGGCTGAGGGGACACGATCGATCTATTGAGCCGGATTTGGCAGATGAACCACCCCGACTCGTAAGATTGAGTTTGGAGCATTTGGAGGCAGAGTCGTGGTTGGTGATAATGGAGTGACTACTTGAGAGTTTTTGTAGTCGTTGAACTGCGCGCTCCATGTTTCGAGGGACGAGGCGCATAGGGCATGTGTGGCTGGGAGTGGATTGCACCAGGATACCTTTCAGTTTAGTTGGTCCCTCTGTTATGGATTAGTGATGCCTCGATGGTGTAGGCGTTGCGTGTGGAGCATGGCACTGCAGTTCCTTTGGAAAGGGATCTGCCGCCAGAGGTGAGTTTTGGATATTGGCGCTTGGCGCCGGATGATGGAGGACAAATCGACCGGCAAAGGCACTTCTGATTTCTTTTCCAGGATGACGGGTTCCTGAGATGCCAGAGATCGGGTGGACCCCGATGGCCGCATCAGCATCTATGTCAGAGTGGCGCAGCGGTAGCGTGGATTTGTTATCTGCGGAGGACCTTATTCGTCGCCTCAGTGTGAGCAGAGATAGAGGTCGTACTCCCTATGAGGGTAGCCCGGATCTTCAGGCAGATTCGTTACCACGTGCACTCAAGGTACAGGTTCCGGTTGGTGCTGTGCATGTGGAGGAGGCTTGTGGATCATGTCCAATGCAGTTGAGGCCGCGAGTTGTACCGGCAGACTTATTGGTAATTGTGGCAGTTTGGTGTTTTGACCAGGTGCTTGAGATTGGTTGGCACAGTGCCACAGGATGTTAGACTGCAGAAAGAGAGGACTTTGACCTTCTGTGAGGCAGACGAGAGGAAGCTTGATGGTTGTGATAGTTATAGCACTCAGGCTTTAGCGACAGTGTGAGAGGTGCTTTTTGGCGGCACCAGGATTCAAGGATATATCTCTGTTGCCCACGAGATCCCGAGTGTGATTTCACCTGAGCTGTTGGAGATGCCGCCGGTTTGGGAGATGGAGATTGCGTTTGACGTGGTTCGCGGAACCGCGCCACCCTTGTTAGCACCTTATTGTATATCACCTATAGAGCTGAGAGAGCTGTTGGCACAGTTGCAGGATCTGATGGATCGAGGGGTCTGTTTGACCTAGTGCCACGCCGTTGGTATACGGTGGTGATGCCACATAGTTGATATACGACTGTGAGGGTCCTTTTATGGTTCGAGTGTAGACAGGTCCGGGTGGTATCTAGGACCTTTAGATGGAGCTATATGCAGGCAGTTATAGTATGGTGTGAGTACCTACCTGGTATCAGACAGCCGAGGATCTTGCTTAGATGGCGTTCAGGATCCGATAGGGCATCATGAGCTCATAGGGAGGCCAAGTGGATTGATTAATGCCCTGCCACTCTTATGATTTGAGGAATTATGCTCCAACTATACTTGATTGGATTGGTGACAAGATCCTCCAGGGATATTTGGATTTACTCCCAGGGCGACTTGGAGCACGAGGAGCACTTGTGGATGTGCTAAAATGCTTGGGGGAAAGAAGCGGTATGCCAAGTTATTGAGATACAAGTTTTAGCTTCAGAAGCATACCTTTTTGGGTCACATTGTGTTAGCCGTAGGAGCGGCGGTGGAAATCCGGCCAATATGGATACTATTTAGGAATTTGCTAAGATCGACAATTATTGTCGAGGTGAGGAGCTTCTTGGACTGGGTAGTGCCAGGAGAGCTTGGCAATCGGATGATGAGACCGATACCAGCGCCAATGCTGGCATTTCCAGTGTTGGGAGAGTGATCTGCTAGTTTTAGTGATGCCTTCTATTGTGACCGTGGAGATATCGTTGGGTTATTGTTGAGCATTCTAGATCACCCAGACAGGGCCACGGCGTTGGCGAATACCTGGAGCAGGAAAGCTGTCTGGGGTTGAGTGGGATGATTCCACAGCTGGCGCTATGTGGACTGTTGAGGCAAACATGGCTTGTGGTTGTGTCCCTGAGGGTTCCTTTGGATGATAGACCGCGGCTGAGTAGTTCACTCGGATGGTCAAGATTCGGGAGTGACCGAGTGAGGACCCCTCCTTGATAGGGCTATTTTCCTTATTGGATAATCGTGTGAGTGTGCTTCGGGTTGCCTTGGTTGAGTTGACCCAGGTGGTGGTTTGGTGCGTGTTGCACTGGTGGTTATTTTGTCTCCCCTGGCTTTTGATAGAGCCCCTGTATTGTTTCATGTCTCGACTCAGGAGTGTTTTGCTTTTGGATCCCTCGCCCGTGATTAACTCGCACCATTTGAGCGCTAAGAGTGTTTGGAGTACGAGGGACGCCCGTTGCGAATTCTGGCTCGAGAGATGAGGGAATTGCGCAATCGGGCTATGCCGTACTGGATGTTGCTGTTGTGGTTGTTGGGGAGTAATCACGGGGAGTGAGTGATGACTTAGGAGCTGGAGATGATGATGTTGAGTACTTACCCTTGGTATTTGTGACTCCTAGTGGAATTGGGCTAGTTTCGAGGACGAAACTTTCTTTAGTGGGGGAGGATGTGAGGACCTGGACCCCCGCAATGTGATTACTGGTTGATCAGCAGCTCCTGGAGGCCTATGTGGCTTGTCGGTGGCGTTTGTGCACCAATTGGACACTAGTGTTGGACTCAGTGTGATTAATGGATCACGAGAGCAGTCTGATGACTCCATCGAATGCTTAGAAGTGGTTTCGCGCACAATGGATATTAAAATTGGACTCGGGGCGAAGTTTGGATAAAGGATCACCTCTTCGGTTGCCTTCGGGAATTTTTAGAGTTGGAATTTGGCAAATCGGACTTCAGAATTGGACCCGGCGCGGAAATCGGATCAAGTGGGCTATCCAGGGGCATTCGGCAAATTTTCGGAAGAGAATTTGGAGAAACGGACATCGTTTTTGGATTCAGCGCGCGAAATCGTTGAGAATGGCCTATTTACTTGTTTGATTTGGAGCCCGGTAGAGTTGCACGTTTTTCGAGGCGTGGTGAGACCGCGCGGATCCCGAGGGGCGGCTCGGATCCCGAGGTGGCGCGGCGGCTCGCTGCCCGAGGCGCGCAGCAGGCGGGCACGCGCTGGGGAAGCGTGCCCGCCTGCGCGGGGGGCGCGCGGGGGCCGCCACGTGGCGGGCCCCCACTGGCGCCCGCTCGGGCACGCAGGGGCACGCGCCCGTGTGGCGCCCCCGTGTCCCGCGCCTGCGCGGGGCACGGTGTCACGCGCCCGTGTGGCGCGCAAGTTGCGTGCCCGCGTGGCGCGCATGGGTGCGCGCCACGTGGCGCGCTGGGCGCGTGGGTGGACCCGGTGCACGCGCCCAGCTTCGTGGACCGGTGGGTTGGGGCTCCCCATTGGCTGGCGCCGTGGACCGGATCCGTGGACCGGGTCCGCGGACCACCCTCCCTCCTCTTTTTCTTCTTCTTCTTCTTTCTCCCCCGCGCCATTTCTCTTCTTCTTTTCCTTTTTTTCTCCACCCAAGCGCGAGAGGGAGAGTGGGAGAGGGGAGTTCGTAGGGTGCGGCGGCGCGTCGGCGACCTCGTGGAGCGCGCTAGGCGTCCTATTTGGCCAGATGGGCGGGCGGTGCAGTCGAGGTAGGTCCCGCGTGGTATTTTTGCGGTATTTTTGGCACAGTTTTGGGGCGTTCTTTTGGACATTGGACTGACCCCTTGTTCTTATCGGTGTTGGGACCGTATTTTTACTGCTCCGTGTGCGTGCGGACTCCAGCGGCGTGCAGATTCGAGGTACGTGCAGATTCGACAGGTTTAGTCCTTTAGGGATTCCGGCATGTTGTTTATTCCTAGAGGATCTATTATTATGCTTTACCCCCTTTCATTTCCTTGAGGACATTTGCATGCTTGTATGGACATGTAGTTAGGCTATCTTTTATTGCTACACTACTTATTGGAACTTGACTTAGGAGAAACCATGCTTTTCCTTTCTCCTTCTTTGTTAGTCAGGTGGTCAGTGTTGCTCGGGTTCGAGCAGGGATCTGGGTAGTGTAGTCGGGGACTTGGTGTCTGGGACAGGTTGGACTAGTGTGGGGCTTTGCGGCAACCGCGGATATTGGGCGGTCGACCGGATATTTATTCATGCACCAGATTGGGTATTTGGTTTTCTTAGTGGTTGAGCTTTCCCACTTTGATCGGAGTGTGCGACCGTGCCGGTCAGGAGCCGGTCTATCATTAATTTGTGTGCGACCGTGCCGGTCAGGAGCCGGTCTATCACTTATGTGGGTGCGACCGTGCCGGTCAGGAGCCGGTCTGTCACTTATTCGGGTGCGACCGTGCCGGTCAGGAGCCGGTCTATCACCTAATTTGGGTGCGACCGTACCGGCCAGTAGTCGGTCTGTCACCTATTTTGGGATGCGACCGTACCGGTCAGTAGTCGGTCAGTATTCCCGCAGATGAGTTCGACAGTAGGCAGGCTGTACCAGTATTTCTGGCGTCACTAGATTGGGTCTATTACAGACGTTTACTTTACTGTTACACTCGTGTCAGGGGGACCGAGTGGAGTCTAGTAGCCGTGTTTAGACCATTGCTAGTGTTGTTGGGAACCGTTTGGGGATACGGTGGTCCCAAGGTCATTGTGAGTTGTTGACCGTTGTATAGGCAGGCATAGGCAGGTATAGCAGGCATAGGCAGGCAGGCAGGCATGGCAGGCATAGGCAGGCATGGCAGGCATAGGCAGGTATAGCAGGCATAGGCAGGCAGGCAGGCATGGCAGGCATAGGCAGGTATAGCAGGCATAGGCAGGCAGGCAGGCATGGCATGCATAGGCAGGCAGGCAGGCATAGGCAGGCATAGGCAGGCATGGCAGGCATAGGCAGGCATAGCAAGCATGGAGGCTTGATAGCTTTTGAGAGTCTCCAGCTTCCTTATTTCAGTCTTTACGGCTTTGGTTAGTTTTTGCCTTTTGAGGACTTAGTGGGCAGACCGTCGGGTCCGGCGGTGGTACCCACTGAGAACTCCCTTTTTGGTGTAGTTCTCACACCCTTTGGGGGTTCTCCCCCTCCTTATTTTCTTCCTCTCCTTTGTTTTGCAGAGTCTTAGCGGGTGTTGCTGATTCTGCGGTCGATGATCGAGGCGAGGGAGTCGCGAGCTAGATCCCTACCCATGTTTGGAGAGTTGTCACGCCCCGGGGGTTTGTTTTAGCGGAAACGGCATTTTTTTTTTTTTTTTTTTTTTGAAAGGTCTCTTTCTTCCCCGGTGCGTGCCCAGACCCGCCGCACATACAGGATCTCTCTGCAAACGGACAGAGTCTCCCCTGTACGTGCACGGCGTGTGGTTGAATACATCTCCCAAGCAAACATAACCATTCAATCACAACATTCAATTACATACAACCAGTATTCTAAATATTTAAGCGCATGGCCACTTCAACTTGAAAGGATAAATCCACGGTTTTTAAAGAGTGCCCACCCGGCACTTAAGTTTTGAAAACGAGTTTCGAAATCAGCATAAACCCCAGGGTTTTGAAAACGGTGCCCACACGACACCCAAGTTTTGAAAGCTCATTTCGCAATCCATAAATCCACAAGGTTTTGAAATCAGTGCCCACACGACACTTAGACTTTGAAAACGGTTTTCGCAATCTTTTCTTTGTTTTTGTTTCGCTTTTCAAATGGCCAGTAGGAAATAAAGGGAAAGGTAGTGCATAAACAGATAATCAAATACCGACATCTACGTCGACCCCACAAGGGTATCGGGAACCTCACACATGCCCACAATATAAATGAAAAGCTGAAAAGAAAAGGAAAGTATAAAGTTCAGGGTCTCCAACGGTCCCGCTGTGTCCGCCCCGTCCTCACCGCCACCTACCTCTCCCCTCGCCTGGGCCCTGTCACGAAGTGGGAAGTCAGTGACTAATAAATGCCGTGCAGGGGGAATAATAAAAACAAACCGTGGCGACAACCGGAGCAACCACCCTTTTGGGGGGGGGGAAAAATGGTAACCTGTATATCTGCATCCTGTAATACTCTGCCGCGTCGGTCCACTACCGACGGCCCATACCGTACCTGCAGCACCGCGACCGCGCCGGACAACTAAACCGGCGGGTCGCTCCGCTCGCACCTCGGCGCCTCAACCCCACAGCTAATAAGGGGCCCCACTACGTCACCTCGTGGGTATACACGGGTCCTACGACCTCTTTTCCGGAAAAGTGCACCCCTCACGGTGGCCAAACCGCGGGTGCACGTGTTGCAGCCTCGAGCACAGTAACCACAATATATGAGCAATAGTAATGCAGTAATCGCAATGTATATGAAATAGTAAAGCAGTAACCATGATGCATGAATCAGAATAAGGTAGAGGCGTGTAAACTCATGTTGCCCTACTATTAGCATAGTCGAAGGAAAGACGGTAGCTGAAGCATCAAAACACGAGACCACGTAACTATCGATGTGTAGCAATAATCCGTAGCATCTAGAATAATGATTACTGAAGTGAACGGTAACATATAATATTTAAATTAAAACAATCAATGTGGTTCGATGCCAAATATCACACTCAACCCACCTGTCGCTAGTAGGCGTCAACGCTCCGCTCCCTCGCGTCCTGGTACTCCCGCTCGGCTCCTTCGCACACCTGCCGCGAGGAGAAAAGCGACGCTCAGACGCGGATGAAGACGAGAGGCGGGCGAACCGCTCGTCGGGTTCGCGGCTCCCCGTCCGCACGCGGGCCGTGCGCGTGCTCAGCTCCGTACGGGCAACCCCACACGTGGGGTTGAGCGCGCGTCCGGCCCCGTGCGGGTCACCCCGCACGCGGGGCTGGGCGCCGCCCAGCCCTGCGGCCTACCCCGCACGCGGGCTGGGCGTGCCGCCCGGCCCCGTGCGGGTCACCCCGCACGCGGGTCTGGGCGTCGCCCAGCCCCGTGCGGGTCACCCCGCACGCGGCTGGGCGTGCGCCCGGCCCCGTGCGGGCCATCCCGCACGCGGGGGCTGGGCGCCGCCCGGCCCCGTGCGGGTCATCCCGCACGCGGCTGGGCGTGCGCCCGGCCCCGTGCGGGTCATCCCGCACGCGGGGGGGGGCTGGGCGCCGCCTGGCCCGTGCGGGTCGCATGAGGGCGCCGGATGGGGGGGGGTTTCTTCGCACGTGCGGCGGATTCCGGGAAATCCGCCGCCTGTGCCTCACCCCTTCCGGTCAAGATGATCAAGAACTCAACACGAGGAAAAAGAAACTAAATTCCCGTCTCACATTGATGAGGACGACGAAGGTTTGGGAAGAGGGGATCGTCCGTTCTCGTAGGTCCGGTGTGGTGGTGGTGGGGATGCGGCGTTCTCCCCTCTCCTCGACCGTCTTCGCTCGGGTCGTGCGTGCCAAAGGGGTAGCAGACTGAGAAGGGGTTCCCAACCCTCACCTCTCAAACCCCCAATTAATTAGCTGTTTTGGTACGATCGAGCCCAACCCGCGTCCAACTCCAAATGCTAACCTAGCCCCAATTTAACCCGGATAGATAGAACGAAATAAATTAAATTAATTTATGTCGGATCCCGAAAATTTACAGAAAATTAGACTGAGCCGGTGCGAAAGAATTAACTAGCTTGAATCAAAAATATCGTTAAATCCGGGTCTGGTTTACCTCAAAAGGGACGTGCCGGACACCCGAACCGCAGCAACTTCGAAAATTTATTCCGGGAGCTTCCGGGGTCGGAAATCCGATCCGATCGCGCCGCCGGCCTCCGCTTCGCGAGCTTTATTCTCAAAAAAAAATGCCCGCGAGCCCCCGACGGCCTGCCCAGAATGACAAAAGAAGATCAAACCCCCGGACCCCTTTGCCTAAAAGCGGTTCGAAAACCCGCGGCTATTACACCACTCACCTCTAACAACGAGTTTCGTCCTCGAAACTCAAACCCGGATAGGAGTGAAAAGGTCGGGGTAGCACTCCCTCATCTTGGATTCCAGTTCCCAAGTGGCTTCTCGCTCTTCATGGTTGCTCTAATGTACTTTCACGTAGGGGATAGCCCGATTTCGTAGTGATTTTGTTTCCCTTGCCAGGATCTTCACTGGGGTTTCTTCGAAGCTCAGGTCCTCCTTAAGTTCGAGTGCAGAGGTGTCCAGGACATGTGATGGGTCGGGGAGATATTTCCGAAGCATTGATACGTGGAACACATCGTGGACTCGGTCGAGGTTTGGTGGTAGGGCGAGGCGGTAAGCTACTGGGCCGATACGCTCTAGAATCTCAAATGGCCCCACAAACCGTGGGCTCAGCTTGCCCCTTAGCCCGAAACGCCTGATTCCTCTGGATGGCGAGACCCGCAAAAAACACATGTTCCCCCACTTGAAACTCCAAGTCCCGGCGCCTCTGGTCTGCGTAACTCTTCTGTCGACTCTGGGCGGTCAGCAAGCGCTGTCTGATAAGGCGCACTTTCTCTTCAGTTTCTTCCACTAAGTCGGGTCCCAAAAGTTTCCGCTCTCCCAAGTCGTCCCAGCAGATCGGGGATCGGCAGCGCCTTCCATACAGTGCTTCGTAGGGCGCCATCTGAATGCTGGCCTGGTAGCTGTTGTTGTAGGCAAATTCCACGAGAGGTAGGTAGCGTGACCAACCGATTCCCCAATCAAGCACACAGGCGCGAAGCAGGTCTTCTAGGGTTTGTATCGTGCGCTCTGACTGTCCGTCCGTCTGAGGGTGGAAGGCGGTGCTGAAATGTAATCTGGTCCCCATGGCCTGCTGGAGACTTTGCCAAAACTTCGAGACAAAGCGCGTGTCTCTGTCCGAGGTGATCGATGCCGGTACCCCATGTAGTCTCACGATCTCGCTGATGTAGACTTGAGCTAGCCGTTCGCGGGTCCAAGTGGTGTGAATTGGTAGGAAGTGTGCTGACTTGGTTAACCGGTCAACTACAACCCAGATCGCGTCGTGGCCCTGTTGTGAACGTGGGAATCCAGTGACAAAATCCATGGTGATCTGGTCCCATTTCCACTCTGGTACCGGTAAGGGCTGTAGCTTCCCTGCTGGTCGCTGGTGTTCGGCCTTTATCTGTTGACATACTAGGCAGCGGGCTACGTATCGCGTCACGTCTTCTTTTAACTTAGGCCACCAGAACGTCTGTTTGAGATCCCTGTACATCTTCGTGCCCCCCGGGTGTGCCGCATAAGGGACTCGATGTGCCTCCGCTAAGATTTCATTCTTCAACTCTGGTGAATCCGGCACACAGACCCGCCCGCGGAAACATAGGGTGCCGTCATCTTTCACCGCAAAGTCAATCTCTTGACCCTGGGGAATCTTGTCTCGTAAGCGCTGTAGGTGCAGATCGGTCTGCTGTCCCTCCTGGATCTTCTCGAATAGCGTCGGCTTGACCACCAAGGCTAGGAGTTGCAGAACTGTGCCCGCAGGCACCACCTCCAACTGCATTCGCGCGAACTCCGCGATCAGGTGGTCCTGCTTTGTCAGCGCGCTCTCCGACGCCCCGTCCCGATGCCCTTTTCTGCTCAGTGCGTCTGCCACCACATTTGCCTTCCCGGGGTGATATTGGATCGTCAAGTCGTAATCCTTCAGCAACTCGAGCCACCGTCTCTGCCGCAAGTTTAACTCTTTTTGGGTAAAGATGTACTTAAGACTTTGATGATCTGAGAAAACGTTGCAGTGGACTCCGAAGAGGTAATGCCTCCACAGTTTCAAAACGAAGACCACGGCGGCCAATTCCAAGTCGTGTATCGGGTAGTTCCTTTCGTAGTCCTTCAGCTGCCTGGACGCGTAGGCGATCACCTTCCCCTGTTGCATCAGAACACCTCCAAGACCGATCCTTGACGCGTCGCAGTACACTTCATAATCCTCTCCGGGCGTCGGCAGCACCAGTATTGGTGCCTTAGTTAATCTCTTCTTGAGTTCCTCAAAACTCTCCTGGCACTTGGCCGTCCATATGAACTTCTCGCCTTTTCTGGTCAATCGGTTTAAAGGGGTAGCGATCTTTGCGAAACCCTCAACGAAACGCCGGTAGTATCCTGCCAGCCCTAGAAAACTTCGTACTTCTGTCACCGACGTCGGCGGCCGCCAGTCTACCACTGCTTCTACCTTTTTGGGGTCCACAGCGATCCCCTGTGCCGAGATCACATGCCCTAGGAAGCCAACTTCCCGCAGCCAGAATTCACACTTCTTGAGTTTAGCGAACAGCTTCTGCTCTCTGAGGGTTTGCAGGATCGTCCGTAGATGGTCCTCGTGCTCCTCGTCGGTAGTGGAGTAAATCAGGATGTCGTCGATGAAGACTACCACGAACCGATCCAAGAAGGGTCTGAAGATCCGGTTCATCATGTCCATGAAAACAGCGGGGGCGTTCGTAAGCCCGAAAGGCATCACCGTGAACTCGTAGTGGCCGTATCGAGTCCGGAAGGCGGTCTTGGGGATATCTTCATTTCGAACTCGGAGTTGATGATAGCCCGACTGTAGGTCAATTTTGGAGAAGACCGTCGCTCCCCGTAACTGATCGAAGAGGTCGTCGATTCTGGGTAGGGGGTACTTATTCTTCACCGTGACTTTGTTTATCCCTCTGTAGTCAATGCAGAGCCGCAGGCTTCCATCTTTCTTCCGTACAAAGAGTACCGGTGCGCCCCAGGGTGACACACTCGGTCGGATGAACCCTTTGTCCAAGAGATCTTTCAGTTGTGCCTTAAGCTCCTTCAGCTCCGCGAAGGCCATTCGGTAAGGGGCCTTCGTAATAGGCTGCGTGCCTGGCAGCAGCTCAATAGGGAACTCCACCTCCCTCTCCGGAGGCATCCCCGGCAACTCCGCGGGGAAAACGTCAGGATAGTCCCTCACCACTGGGATATCTGCAAGTGTCGTCGAGGGTCGAGTAGCCAAATCCACCGATGCTAGATAGGCCACGCACCCCCCCTCAACCAGTCTTCTGGCCCGTGCCGCTGAAATAACCGCCGGGAAGGAGATGCTCTTGCCCATTATGTACACATGTTCGGGGAAGCCCGGTTCTTGCAGCCGCAGTTGTCGCTTGTCGCAATCAATGAGTGCCTGGTACCTTGTGAGCCAGTCCATGCCCAACACCACGTCGTACTCCTTCAAAGGGATCACCGCCAAGTCCCAAGGGCAGACCAACCGTCCCAACATAATCGGGCAGGCGGCCACAAAACTGGTCGCCTCCAGAGTCCCTCCCGCCGTTTGCACCGTCAAGGAGGCTTGGAGGGGTGTCTCCTCGAGGTTATGCATGAAAACGAAATCACGAGAAATGAACGAGTGCGTTGCTCCGGTATCGAAAAGAGTTCTAGCACGGGAATTCAAAACGGAAGTAGTACCTGCAAGAGCGTCCTCCGGTGGATCAGTCCCTTGGCGGGTCATTGAGAAAACCCTCCCGCCTGGTTGTGGTTGCCGGTCCTCCTCACGCCGTGGTGCGGGGGGTCTGGAAGCCGACGCCATAGGAGCTTTTCCCCGCCCTGAGTGCTGTGGCCTGGGCGTAGGTGCTCCCATGGGCGCCGATCCCCCGCCTAAGGGGCAGTTGCGGCGGAAGTGCCCCCGTTTGCCGCACCTGAAACAATGGTCGTCTCTTTGGGGGCACTCTCCCGTCAGGTGTCCTCCCCCGCATATGACACAAGGCCTATTCCACGGCCTCGGCCCTCCTGTTGGCGCGCCCCGGGGTCCTGTCGGCGGTCTCCATCTTTTGGGGGGTCGGCTCCCGCTGGAAGAACCCTCCCCCCAGCCTTGCTGGTGTCGCTTCTGATCCCTTAGCCGCGCCGCGTTCTCCCTTCTGGCACGGGTCACAGCGAAACCCCGCTCCACCGTGGTGGCCTTGTCGACCACTCCCTGAAAGGTATGCAGGCCAGCCGCGTTCACCACCTCGAAGATGTCGCTTCGCAGGCCATCGACGAAGAGTTGTGCCTTGTGAGCCTCGTCCCGTGCGACGAACGGGACGCAATTTACTAGTCGGACGAATTCCCGTTGATATTCCATGACCGTCCGGTCCCCTTGTTGAATGTGGTTTAGGTCATCCTCCAACTTTTTCTTGACGCTGCTGGTGAAGAAGGCCTCGAACAGCTCCTTCTTGAAAGTTGTCCAGGACGGAAGAGCGGTACCCTTAGCAGGATCGGGGCGTATCGTCTTCCACCACAAGCGGGCATTCCCTTCCAAGCAATGGACGGCTAGGGGAACCCGCTCGTGATCCTCCATAAGTAAGTCTTCAAAGAGTTTCTCCATTGACCCCACCCAGTTCTCCACGACCCACGGATCTGTCGTGTCCCCTTCGAACGTGGGCGGGTCGTGCTTCTTAAAGTCCTTCAAGTTGGCCCGCACTCGATCCCGTTCGGTCATCACAACCCCCCCTCCACTCGTGGCGGCGGCAGCCGCGATAGGGGTAGGCGTGACCACCGTTTCCTCCAGAATAACCCGGCTAGTTGTCCCTGGCGCCGGCCCCGTAGTCGCCGCTGGTGGTGGTGCTGTCGGCGGTGCCGCGGCCGGTGCTGTCGGCCCCGGCGGAGGGACCGGGGCGGCCGTCACAGGTGCGGCCTGCTGCTGCGTCATCTGGCGTACGTGATCGGTGAGGGTAGCCAATTGCCCCGCCATTTCCCGCAATTGTTGCCGCAGGAGTTGGTTCTCCGCGGCCGTCGACGTTGTCGCATCCGCCTCGGCGTCCCCCGCCGATGACCTTGTACGGGCCATATCTGTCACTCACAAGAAGGTCAAAATTAGACAGTAACTACAACCAGTGTACCCTTTTATGCGAGGAAAGATTCAAACTCCCGCCCCCCGTTCACTCACGTTCTAAAATCCTATGCCCCACCCATTTCATTTATTCGTAGGTATGTGAGGCATTCCCACGGATGTCGGCACTAGCTGTTGTGATTGAATGAAGGCTCTGATACCATCTTAGTCTGTCACGCCCCGGGGGTTTGTTTTAGCGGAAACGGCATTTTTTTTTTTTTTTTTTTTTTTTGAAAGGTCTCTTTCTTCCCCGGTGCGTGCCCAGACCCGCCGCACATACAGGATCTCTCTGCAAACGGACAGAGTCTCCCCTGTACGTGCACGGCGTGTGGTTGAATACATCTCCCAAGCAAACATAACCATTCAATCACAACATTCAATTACATACAACCAGTATTCTAAATATTTAAGCGCATGGCCACTTCAACTTGAAAGGATAAATCCACGGTTTTTAAAGAGTGCCCACCCGGCACTTAAGTTTTGAAAACGAGTTTCGAAATCAGCATAAACCCCAGGGTTTTGAAAACGGTGCCCACACGACACCCAAGTTTTGAAAGCTCATTTCGCAATCCATAAATCCACAAGGTTTTGAAATCAGTGCCCACACGACACTTAGACTTTGAAAACGGTTTTCGCAATCTTTTCTTTGTTTTTGTTTCGCTTTTCAAATGGCCAGTAGGAAATAAAGGGAAAGGTAGTGCATAAACAGATAATCAAATACCGACATCTACGTCGACCCCACAAGGGTATCGGGAACCTCACACATGCCCACAATATAAATGAAAAGCTGAAAAGAAAAGGAAAGTATAAAGTTCAGGGTCTCCAACGGTCCCGCTGTGTCCGCCCCGTCCTCACCGCCACCTACCTCTCCCCTCGCCTGGGCCCTGTCACGAAGTGGGAAGTCAGTGACTAATAAATGCCGTGCAGGGGGAATAATAAAAACAAACCGTGGCGACAACCGGAGCAACCACCCTTTTGGGGGGGGGGAAAAATGGTAACCTGTATATCTGCATCCTGTAATACTCTGCCGCGTCGGTCCACTACCGACGGCCCATACCGTACCTGCAGCACCGCGACCGCGCCGGACAACTAAACCGGCGGGTCGCTCCGCTCGCACCTCGGCGCCTCAACCCCACAGCTAATAAGGGGCCCCACTACGTCACCTCGTGGGTATACACGGGTCCTACGACCTCTTTTCCGGAAAAGTGCACCCCTCACGGTGGCCAAACCGCGGGTGCACGTGTTGCAGCCTCGAGCACAGTAACCACAATATATGAGCAATAGTAATGCAGTAATCGCAATGTATATGAAATAGTAAAGCAGTAACCATGATGCATGAATCAGAATAAGGTAGAGGCGTGTAAACTCATGTTGCCCTACTATTAGCATAGTCGAAGGAAAGACGGTAGCTGAAGCATCAAAACACGAGACCACGTAACTATCGATGTGTAGCAATAATCCGTAGCATCTAGAATAATGATTACTGAAGTGAACGGTAACATATAATATTTAAATTAAAACAATCAATGTGGTTCGATGCCAAATATCACACTCAACCCACCTGTCGCTAGTAGGCGTCAACGCTCCGCTCCCTCGCGTCCTGGTACTCCCGCTCGGCTCCTTCGCACACCTGCCGCGAGGAGAAAAGCGACGCTCAGACGCGGATGAAGACGAGAGGCGGGCGAACCGCTCGTCGGGTTCGCGGCTCCCCGTCCGCACGCGGGCCGTGCGCGTGCTCAGCTCCGTACGGGCAACCCCACACGTGGGGTTGAGCGCGCGTCCGGCCCCGTGCGGGTCACCCCGCACGCGGGGCTGGGCGCCGCCCAGCCCTGCGGCCTACCCCGCACGCGGGCTGGGCGTGCCGCCCGGCCCCGTGCGGGTCACCCCGCACGCGGGTCTGGGCGTCGCCCAGCCCCGTGCGGGTCACCCCGCACGCGGCTGGGCGTGCGCCCGGCCCCGTGCGGGCCATCCCGCACGCGGGGGCTGGGCGCCGCCCGGCCCCGTGCGGGTCATCCCGCACGCGGCTGGGCGTGCGCCCGGCCCCGTGCGGGTCATCCCGCACGCGGGGGGGGGCTGGGCGCCGCCTGGCCCGTGCGGGTCGCATGAGGGCGCCGGATGGGGGGGGGTTTCTTCGCACGTGCGGCGGATTCCGGGAAATCCGCCGCCTGTGCCTCACCCCTTCCGGTCAAGATGATCAAGAACTCAACACGAGGAAAAAGAAACTAAATTCCCTTCTCACCTTGATGAGGACGACGAAGGTTTGGGAAGAGGGGATCGTCCGTTCTCGTAGGTCCGGTGTGGTGGTGGTGGGGATGCGGCGTTCTCCCCTCTCCTCGACCGTCTTCGCTCGGGTCGTGCGTGCCAAAGGGGTAGCAGACTGAGAAGGGGTTCCCAACCCTCACCTCTCAAACCCCCAATTAATTAGCTGTTTTGGTACGATCGAGCCCAACCCGCGTCCAACTCCAAATGCTAACCTAGCCCCAATTTAACCCGGATAGATAGAACGAAATAAATTAAATTAATTTATGTCGGATCCCGAAAATTTACAGAAAATTAGACTGAGCCGGTGCGAAAGAATTAACTAGCTTGAATCAAAAAATATCGTTAAATCCGGGTCTGGTTTACCTCAAAAGGGACGTGCCGGACACCCGAACCGCAGCAACTTCGAAAATTTATTCCGGGAGCTTCCGGGGTCGGAAATCCGATCCGATCGCGCCGCCGGCCTCCGCTTCGCGAGCTTTATTCTCAAAAAAAAATGCCCGCGAGCCCCCGACGGCCTGCCCAGAATGACAAAAGAAGATCAAACCCCCGGACCCCTTTGCCTAAAAGCGGTTCGAAAACCCGCGGCTATTACAAGAGTAGCGGTACCCCTTCAGGGGAGAGCTTCAGTAGATTAGTTGTTTTATTTTCCTCTTTTGAGAGACTGATGTAGTGAGGATTTTATTTGTATTGAGAGCCTGTACACTGATATATTTATTGGAGGTATCTCCCGGTTGAGTCTCGACCTTTGTATATGAGGATATTATATGATTATCGTTTTGGGAGATGGACATTGTTGTATTATTTTCAGTTGTACAGTGGTTGATTTTAGTTATACAGCAGTTTTATCTTATAGCTCTGATATCTGTTAGCTGTAGCACTTTTCTTGCAGGTAGGACGCTTCACCTATGCGGAGTTTGGCATAGGTGGCGGATCTGTTGGCGAGCCCGGGTCGCAGTTTCGACCCCGGGGCGTGACACGAGAACATCGAGGGGCTATGCCTAGAGCCTGTTCTTGTTTGATTTGGGTTGTAGGTTCTAGTCTGTCGGGGTTCTCGGACCCTTCATTGTTGCCGGATGTGGAGTATACCCGGCTAGTGAGTTGCATGTCGAGCTGATATTCTTTCTGGGAGCCGTTGGGTCGACAGCGGTCCCAACTGTTGAGTGTTCTTTGTTATTGAGTTAGAGAGGTGATTTGGGTATTGTCGATCTTTTTGATCATGATTTGGACTATAGCCTGCATGAGCCATATTGAGCTCGACAGAGATACGCGGATACTTTCCTAAGTGGGGTCGCGCCCCTCGAGTGCCACTCCGGAGTTGGGCCTGTTACTTTGCTATCGCGACTTGTCGATGCTGTCCCTCTGGCTGGGCCAGTTTTGGCAGTCACGGACGCCCTACGGTAGACCCGTCCTCTTGTGGATATGCGGTAGTAGGTGGGCGCAGGTTTGACTGGACCCCATGTGGCAGTCAGTGTAGATTGGGTGATTATATTTGAAAGTTGGTAGATGCATCATGTTTCCATCTGTTCCACTTTTTGAGCATTTAGATTGAGGCATAGTAGCTGTAGAGTTATTTTCCAGCTATTTTCCTTTTAGTATAGCTTTTGTTACTTTATGCCTCTAGTAGACTTAGTGGGTAGACCGTCGGGCTTGTTGGCGGCACCCACTGAGAACTACTGTGGGATGTAGTTCTCACACCCGCCGTGGTGTATTTTTCTCCAGGGACCTCTACTCCTGTTCCTGCTGTTCCAGTTGCTGATCCTGCTGATCGAGGTAAGGGAGTCGCGAGATAGATCCCTACCAGTCGTCTTCCAGAGAGAGTAGATGTATCCTCTTTTTACTTTTGAGAGTTTTATTTTGAGAGATCCTTGTAGTGAGGTCCAGACTTGTACATTTTCTTTTCTTTTAGTTGAGAGACTTATGTATTTGTGAGGACTTGGGTTGTATTTATTTTATTTCTAGCAGTTTACTTTTCAGCTCTGATATTTGTATTGTATAGCATCTTTCTTTTGCAGGTTAGTTGCTGCGTCTATACGGGGCTTCCTATATGGGTGGCGGATCTGTTGGCGAGCCCGGGTCGCAGTTTCGACGCCGGGGCGTGACAAAGACAACTCAAGGATTATGAGCGAAATTACCCTACTCACGACCTGGAACTCGCAGTGGTCGTTTTCGCTTTAAAACTCTGGAGGCACTACCTTTACGGAGCTCATTACAACGTGTTTTCTGATCACCAGAGCCTTAAATACATTTTCACGCAAAAAGATTTGAACTTACGGCAGAGACGTTGGTGGGAATTGTTGAAGGATTATGATTTGACCATTCAGTACCACCCTGGAAAGGCAAACATAGTAGCAGATGCCTTGAGCAGGAAGGGTCAGACAGAAAAGTTACCGGTGAACACTATCACTCAGCAAGACCGGTTAATCGCGGAGTTCTCGCGGATGAGATTAGAGGTTGTGCCGGCGGGTGCTGTTTCGCGAGTTTTGTCCCTAGTGGTCAAGCCTACCTTGTTTGAGAAAATCCTGGAAGGTCAGAAGACGGACGTTCAACTACAGCTTGTACGGGGCAGGATTCCTTCGGACTGGGAGGGCGACTTTTCGGTCGGTGCGGACGGTGCAATGCGGTTCCGAGGACGCATTTGTGTGCCCGATCTACCTGATCTGAAGGAATAGATATTATCTGAGGTGCATTGCGCTCCTTACGCGGCGCATCCTGGTGGTACGAAGATGTGCAGGGACCTTAAGCAGACTTTTTGGTGGCCTAAATTGAAGGAAGACGTAACGCGGTTCGTGGCGCACTGTTTGACTTGTCAACAAGTAAAAGCCGAACATCAGCGCCCGGCCGGGAAGCTGCAACCTCTACCCGTGCCAGAGTGGAAATGGGAGCAGATCACCATGGATTTCGTCACCGGATTTCCACGATCATAGCAAGGACATGACGCGGTCTGGGTCATAGTGGATCGATTGACAAAGTCGGCCCATTTCCTACCCATTCATACGACGTGGACCCAAGACCGTTTGGCGCAAGTCTACATCAACGAGGTGGTGAGGTTGCACGGGGTACCGGCATCGATTACTTCAGATAGAGACACGCGGTTCGTGTCAAACTTTTTGCAGAGTTTGCAGCGGGCTTTGGGAACCAAACTGCACTTCAGCACGGCTTTTCACCCCCAGATCGACGGACAATCAGAACGGGTGATCCAGATCCTCGAAGATATGCTTCGAGCTTGTGTGCTCGATTTGGGAGAAGGATGGTCATGCTATCTGCCCCTAGTGGAATTCGCCTACAACAACAGTTACCAGGCTAGTATTCAGATGGCGCCGTATGAAGCATTGTATGGGCGTCGATGTTGGTCGCCTATCTGTTGGGATGACTTGGCACAGCGGAAGTTTCTGGGCCCGGATTTAGTGGAGGAGACCGAGACAAAGGTGCGCCTTATCAGGCAGCGGTTATTAACCGCCCAGAGTCGGCAGAAAAGCTATGCAGACTAGAGACGACGCGACTTGGAGTTTCAAGTAGGGGAACACGTGTTGCTCCGGGTTTCCCCATCCAAGGGGATTAAACGGTTCAGTTTGAGAGGCAAATTGAGCCCGCGGTTCGTTGGACCTTTTGAGATCTTGGAGCGCGTTGGCCCAGTAGCTTATCGTTTAGCATTGCCACCAAATCTCGACCGCGTGCACAACATATTTCATGTCTCGATGCTTCGAAAAATACGTCCCTGACCCGTCGCATGTTCTCGATGTTTCTACTATTGAACTTCATGAGGATTTGAACTTTGATGAAACACCGGTCCGAATCCTGGCACGTGAAGACAAAAAGTTACGCAGCCGGACTATTCCCTATGTGAAGGTGCTATGGAGTAATCATGAAGAGTGCGAGGTGACTTGGGAATTGGAGTCAAAGATGAGAGAGTGTTTTCCAGACTTGTTTAGCATGGGTTGAGGTTAAGTTTCGAGGATGAAACTTCTTTTAAGGGGTGTGTGATGTAATGTCACGAACTGTCTTGTGTTTATTTTAACCCCTTTTGAATGAATTAGTTGTTTAAGGGATCAATTAGTGGGATTTCTTGGGTACAGCATCGGTACGTGCGAGTATTTTTCGGTGTTAGAGCTTGAAAAACGGGGAACGACAAAGCGATCGGATCTGAAATCCGATTTGCGGATCTCCCGAAATGGTATTTTGAGGGTTTCGGTACTTGTAGGATGCACCGGAACCCGTGCCGCGTGATCGGCATGTGGGTTATGTTAAATATGGATCTGAATAGGGAAAAAAGCACCTAGAGGGGGGTGAATAGGTGTAAACAATAAACACACCAAAATCTTTGCGTAAAAATAACCCAATGCGGAAAAGTAAATAACACGCAGAGATTTTACGTGGAAAACTCCAATCCAGGAGTAAAAAACCACGGGACCGATCACACGGTGAAATTCACTAGAATTAAACAAGTACAAAGGTGATATAACGTACTCACACACGACTCAACCTTTTTCCATACGCTCCTAGTTGATCTTCTCCACTCGCTCCGCAACGCGCCTCGAATCCACGATTTGCGTCCAACGCCGAATCCACGGCGTCCAACGTCGAGTCCACGACGTCCAACCGAATCCACGGTCTCCACCAAGTAGTACGTCTCGAATCCACGAACGCACCTCGTTTCGAATCCACGAAACGGTAGCACCTTGAGTCCACAAGGCCACGCGAATCCACGCGCCGATTTTTGGAAAAATCGTTGTTTTGTTGATGGTGAAAATCTGCTGAATACTTAGATCAAAAATAGATCGGAAATACCATCTAAGTATTCATTAATTTGATTCTACTCAAAATCTGAGTTTGAAATCCTAGAATCAAATTAATCAATATAGATGAAGAAACATAGAATAGATCTAGTTATTTCCTTTCTTCTCTATATGTGGATTTTTCTAATTTTCGGTCGTATTAGATTTTTCAAATCATTTCCAAAACCTTAACCCTTAAAGATGAATCAAAGGGTTTGTTTATAGGTTAGAAACCTTTGGAAGAAGATAAGAACCAAAAACCATCTTATCTGGAAATTTTCGGGTCGATGGTCCGGACTGGAATAAGTAGGGTCCGGACTGTCGTCAATAAACAAAACTTTTCCAGAAAATCATGTTCGGGGTCCGGACTGAAAGATGAATGGTCCGGACTGTTCATGCGATTTCTGCAGAATCCATGTTTGGGGTCCGAACTGAACCAGGGAAGGTCCGGACTGAAATTCCGCATGAACTTACATACGTTCGGGGTCCGGACTGAAATAGCCTGATCCGGATCTTGAACATATTACATGTCCAGTTTTTGATTTTTATGTAATTAAAAATCCATCCAAGTGTTTCTACACTATAAGAAGTATTCGGATCACCAAATTTATTTAGTTAAACGTACCTGATCCTTTTGAATTCTTCTTTCTTGAGATTGAGGTATATGATCCAAACATTTTCATCTTCAATCTTCAAGACTTAACGACTTTCACGAAATACACCAAAATAAAATCCTTAATAATCTCCCCCTTTGGCGGTTTCGTGACAAAACAAAAATTCACTTAAAGAAAATTCAAAAAGATATTTTTGTTGTAATCACCATACAACAAAAATTTACAATTATGATCCAAATAAAAATAAATACATGAGATAAATTCCTAAAACAAACTCTAGACTTAGACGTTTGTACTCTCTGCAAAAGAAATAATTCTTGACAAAAGAAATCGTTATATACCTCAAGAATTTAACATTCAAAAATCAAACACAGAGATGAAGTTTATACTCACCATGACATTTACAAAATCAGATATGTATGAAATAAGCAATCAAAGCAATTCACATATCATCTAAGCATTAAATTTCAAATGTCATAAGTATGTTAGCTATCAAACAACTTGTTAGTAATATTACATGCCCAAATAGTTAGTCGAATAGTTAGTCGAGGCATGCATTCATTCTCAATACAAAGCAAAAGTTGTTGTCATACTTACCTTCCAAGTTTTAAATGTCCAAAGTAAGTTCTCACAAACATGTCCAAATGTTCATATCTCTCTCCCCCTTTTTGTCACTGAAGTTAGCCAAAATTACAAAAATTAAGGGAGTGAAAAAGTTCAAAAAGAGTAAGAACTAAAACTTAAAAACCTACAAAGCAAAAATTAACAAATAGTCAATTGTCAGATTCTGAATCTTCAGAGCTACTACATCCCATTTTTGTAAACATCTTTTTCACCAACTTCTTCATCGAAGTGAATTTCTTCGTCAGAGTGATTTGAGCTGCAGTTATTATTTCTAGTTCCTCAGAGATGCACTTCTGTTCTTTTGCGATCTGTTCCTGTTCAAAAGATAGTCGTTGTTGCTCTTTATAAATGGAAGTCACAGATGCTTCATCATCTGACACAGGTACTTGCTTTGAGGGAGTTGCTGAAGTAGCGACTGAAGGTTTCTTGCTACGTGGAGGAGTCGGGGTGTCATTAGGCAGTTTTGGCAAAGACTTTACAACTGTCGAATCATTAATCATTCCCAAACTGTGTTGATAACTTGAAGAGCGAGTATCAACCTTGAATTTCCTTAAGATTCTCATTATGATTAATGGGAATGGAAGTCTTTCCGTTGGATGAGGATGTTCAACGTACCGTGCCATCCTATTCCAAATAGGTAAGGAATGCTGTAGTTTGATCCCAAGGATGCTGTAGGGTGTCCAAGAAAATGCAAAAACAGCATCCTATCCCAGCAAAGAACTTTAGTTTGCATGTTTGGCATGATGTTGTAGCAAACAATAAAGTTCAGATATCGGTACTTAGGTCGAAGTTCTTTTAAAAGAATTGAATTCCCCGCCGACTGAGTATGTAAAGTACCGGGGCTTTGGATAGCGCGCCGACCACACAGATGACTTGGAGCAGAGAGTTGCCTTGAGCATGTTGTAACTGAGGTTACTGTTGATGCCGAGTTGATTCGGATCAACGCAGAAGCTCCAGCTCGATTCGGGGTTTTTCCGGGCTTTGTAGGCCGATTGAGGATGAGATTGGAAATTTCCGACTTCACCGTGGAGCGCGGGAAATTCAGGAACACTTGGAACAGGTGTACTTTCAGATTACAGCGAGGTTCGGGAGGTTCCGGACTGACGCGGAGGACCCGGAGTCAAAAAGTGAGTCGGAACTGGCAATTTTGGAGCCGGTAATTGATTTGAGCACCCCGACTCAACGGACGAGCTTTTTGAAGAGAAAAAGCTGTGGACACGTGTACTTTCGATTTACAGCGAGGTTCGGGAGGTTCCGGACTGACGCGGAGGACCCGGAGTCAAAAAGTGAGTCGGAACTGGCAATTTTGGAGCCGGTAATTGATTTGAGTACCCCGCCTCAACGGATGAGCTTTTTGGAGAGAAAAAGCTGTGAGCGCGTGTATTTTCGATTTACAGCGGAGTTCGGGAAGTTCCGGGCAGCGGCGGAGAGCCCGAAGGCAAAAAGTGAGTTGGAGTTGGAATTATTGGAATTAATTAATTAGTTAATTAATTAATAAAGCTTTTGCTTTATAAAAGCTTCCCCAGCCATCCTCTGCAGCAGAGATAAAGAAAGAAAAGGAAGAAAGAAAGAAAGGAAAAGAAAAAAGAGGAAAAGGAAGAAGAAGAAGAGGAAAGAAAAGGGATTGGAGCTTCTCGGATTTTTGGACTCGCCGTTGGAGGCCGTGCGAAGCTCGTGGGCGTGCGACGTGCGACAACGAGGTAAGTAATTTCAGTTTTTGGGGTTTTTTCGGTGTTTTGGAGCTTTGAGGATTTTTAATTGGTGTTTAAAAATCATGAAAAAAATTGGATTCTTGGATTTTTGGGATTTTCGGATTTATCGGATTTTTCGGGGCCTTTTTCAGATTTTTGCCGTCGCCGGCGGCCGCGCGCGCGCGCAACGGCGCACGCGCGGCGCCAGGGTGCTGCTGTTGGCAGCACCCTACGGCGAGGTGCCGCTGGGCGCGGCGCCGCGTGCAGCAAAGGGCTGCACGCGGCGCTGCCGGGCCGCGCGCAGGCGCGCGCGGCAGGGCCGCGCGCAGGTGCTCGCGGCGCTGCCTGGCCGCGCGCGGGCGTGCGCGGCAGGGCCGCGCGCAGGTGCGCGCGGCACTGCTTGGCCGCGCGCAGGTGCGCGCGGCATGGCCGCGCGCGGGCGCGCGCGGCAGGGCCGCGCGCAGATGCGCGCGGCACCGCTTGGCCGCGCGCAGGTGCGCGCGGCAGGGCCGCGCGCGGGCCTGCGCGGGCCGCGCGGGCCGCGCGCAGGCGTGCGCGGGCCTGCGCGGGCGCGCGGGCGCGCGCTGCTGCGCGCAGCGCTGCGGGCTGCGCGCAGCGGCCGCGCGCGCGCGGCGGGCTGCGCGCGGCCGCGCGCAGCGCCGCTGGGGCACTGCGCGACGCGCTCCAGCGCCGCGCAGCAGCCCCTGCGCCGCGCGGTTTGGCTTGGCGCCACGCGGTGGGCCTCCCTCGTCGCGCGGCAGGGGTTGTCGACGCTCGGCGTGCTCCCGGACGGCGGGTGACACCTCGGGTTGCGTGCCGGCGCCGTTTTTTCGCCGTCGGAGCCCGTTGGTCGCCGTCGGCCGCTGTTTTTCGCCGCCGCGCGCTGTTTTTCGCCGTCGGGCGCAGTTTTTCCGCCGACGGAGCCGTTTTTCGCAGTTTTCGCCGGCAGTTTTCGCAAGCGGTTTCGCGCGCAGGTTTCGCTGTTTTCCGCTGTTTTGCGAGCGGTTTTCGCAGGATTTTCGCAAGCTGATTTGTGAGCTATTTTCGCCGTCGGGCACAGTTTTTCGCCGACGGAGCAGCTTTTCGCAAGCTGTTTTCGCAAGCCGGTTTTGAGCAGTTTTTGCAAGCAGTTTGTGTGCAGATTTTGAGCGGTTTTCGCGAGCAGTTTCGCAGGATTTTCGCGAACTGTCTCGCTAGCAGTTTTTGCCTGTTTTTCGCCGTCGGGCGCTGTTTTTCGCCGACGGAGCTGTTTTTCGCCGCCGCGAGCTGTTTTTCACCGTCGGGCGCTGTTTTTCGCCGACGGAGCTGTTTTTCGCCGCCGCGTGCTGTTTTTCGCTGTCGGGCGCTGGTTTTCGCTGACGGAGGCTGTTTTCGCCGACGGAAGCTGTTTTTCGCCGTCGGAGGCTCGGTTTTGACTGTGTGGATTGATTTTGCGATTTCTTCACTTCTGGCAGCTCGCGGCGCTGTTTTTTAGCTTCCGTCGAGGCTGGTTGTGTGTTTCTTCGCCGCGTGGAGCCGCGGGTTGTTTCGGGGCGTCCGCTGAGTGAGCGGTCTCGTGGTTGGACACGGCGTGCCCCGATTCGCGTGCGGATTCTGGCAGCGGGCTTCATGTTGCGTGCGGACCCCTTGGAGGCCAGGTAAGCCCGCTGTGCCAATTGCAAGTGTCGACGAGCAATTGGTGGCTTTCTGAGGTGGGTTGGTTTTCTCTCCAAGTCTATGGACTTTCTTCTAATTCTATTGTGATAGGATTGCATGCTAGTTTAAGTGTTTTCTTGGAACTTAACTAGCACCCCCGTCATATGTGCATGAGTTTGACCAGACCATTTGTGAACCTTAATTTGGGCTAGGTTCCTTTATGCTTTAGACATCCCGCACTTTTCATATCCTTCGGGACTTAGAGTTTCCTCGCCCGGGTAGTGGGCCGAGTGGTCAGAGTATTGTGGGACGGGTGTTGCACTCGGGCCCGGGGGGCCGAGTGGGGTCTGGTGGCTGGGTTAGGCCAGTGTTAGCATTTTGGGGAGCCGTTTCAGATAAACGGTGGTCCCGGGGGTTTTCCTTTCCACTGTTCTTCTCGTCACCACCAGGTTGGGATCGTGGTGCACGTGTGTTAGCAGGACCTTGAACCCAGAACCTTTTTGGATAAATACATGATTTTAGTCAGCCAATGTTTCTTCCAAGCCTCGCAAGGTTGTCTGTGTCTGTTCTCGTCCGTTGGGACGAAGGCATCAGCTCTTCGAGGCTTGGGCATAAAACTTGATTTCAAAGGGTTTTCCTAAAAGAGACTAAAAATCATTAAAAAGATGGATTTCTCTCAGATCGAATGGTTTTCTGAAATAAATGACATGGTTTCTTATAAACTTATCCACCCGAGCGGATTCGAGTGATCTGGGTTCTAAGGGCTGCTTTCTCTCTTGGGGACGTAGATGTTAGTCTCCCTGGGTTTCGGACCCTTCGTAGATCTGGCCGTGGAGTAGCTCCGGCCGTGAGTTGAGTGTTGAGTTCAGTGGAGTTGTGTTGTGGGAGCCGTGGGAGAGACGGTGGTCCCAGTTGTGTAGTACCTTCGTTGAGTGGGTCTGTGTTGTGAGATTGAGTCGTGGAGGGTTCTCCGACTGAGTTTGTGCTTTGAGCATCGAGATACCGATCTGTTTGATCGAGGACCACAGCCTGCAGGAGCCACTTGTGAGACAGTGATACTGATGAGATACTTGAGTTCGGTGGGGTCGCACCCCTCGAACCACGCCCCGGGTGCGTTGATGATTCCGAGCCTGATGAGGCTGCGATGATGATACCGAGCCTGACGAGGCTTCGATGATGCGCCTAGTTCATGTACTAGAGGTCGCTTGATACCCCTGGCCGTGCTACCATGGGGTCACTGTGTGAGATATCGAGTTTGTCCGTTTGGACACCCTGGTTGATACACCAGGGGGCGCAGGCTTGACTCGACTGGACCCGGGTGGGCAGTCGCTGAGATTCGAGATACACTGAGAGAGTGATGGCGTAGCTTGTGTCATAGTAGAGCGTCTTGGGCTTAGTACTTGTGACATATTGTCAGCAGTGAGTGACTGCATTCCATCATCCATAGTCTCTTCTTATTGAGCATAGTAGATAGAGGCATGATAGCTGTAGATTCTTTTCCAGCTTATTTATCTTATTATCAGTCTTTTCTCTATCTTATGCCTCTGGTAGACTTAGTGGGCAGACCGTGGTTCTTGGAGACGGTACCCACTGAGAACTACTGTAGGATGTAGTTCTCACACCCTCTGTCGGTGACAGGTTGCTGAGGCTTTCTTCCGTTCCTGCTGTGCTTGACTGGACGGACTGAGGACAGGGAGTCGCGTGATAGTTCCCTACCAGCATTGTTACTTTAGAGAGAGGTAGATGTACCATCCCGGATTGTGGGAGTTGGTTATGTTTCCTGTTTAGCTATCTCCCATTTGGATTTGTAGATGTTGTATAGGTGCACTTCCTTTTGTATCGGCTGATTTTTGGGAGATAGGCTATGAGTTGTAGCATCTTGTAGTTGAGAAAAATTTTATAGTACAGCTTTTTTTCCGCTCTGATATCTGTGTAGCTGTAGTTTTGTCTTTTGCAGGCTAGACGCTGCGTCTGTACGGCAGTTTCCGTACAGATGGCGGATCTGTTAGCGGGCCCGGGTCGCAGTTTCGACCCCGGGGCGTGACAGAGTATCTGGGAGACAAATCCCATCAACAACCACTCTCCAGGTTGTGTTGGTGAAAACATGACCTTTTAGGTAACGAGTGCCATCTACCCGAGCCTTCATTCCCAACACCTCTCCGATTAACTGAGGTGTGATCCTTAGCTTGACATTTCAATCTATTGTTTGAAATTCTCTCGGTCCTTTTTCAAGGTCTACCAATCTCGATGCATTTTGATAGAACATCCTCACCATGTGAAGACAGTAGCCAGTTGATTCCGGGAAGTTGCAAATAGGTGCAAGTCCCGCTTGTTCAAATAGAGTGCCAAACAATGCAGAACGCTCCTTAAGAGCTTTGCCATCCACATGCCTCTCTTTGATGCATTCTCTCTTTTCAAAGTCCTTTATCCTCTCGGACCTTATGTGCACAAATTCCTGTGGAGGGGGCTCGCTTGCAAGTGGCTCTTCGATTGAGATTCCTCGAGCACTACCTCTCTTTCGAGCAACGCTCTTCCTTTTCATTGTAACCGTAGTTGGTTCCATTGGGGATTTCCCTTTCTCTGCGGCGGTTGGCGGTGTCTTCGCCTTTGAAGTAGCTGCAGGGGCTTTCCCCTTTGATGCAGTCGATGCAGCATGTGTTGTGCCTTCTTCCAAAAGCTCGTCCCAATCGACCGATTCCGTCTCGGAATCCGAATCTGAGTTGTCCACGGGGACATACTCCCCTTTGTCTTGAGTTTTCTTTGCTCTTTTGAGCTTGTTTGTCGCTCGTGTCCCTACCATAGCTGCAATGAACACTAGAATCCATCCGAAAACCATCTTTGCTAGTGCGTTAGAAAATGGAGAACCTGCGAGCAAGAACTCAAGAATACGAAAAATTATTTAATTTTCAAAAATTTAAAAAATTGTACCCAAACAATCATTATCGTGTACAGAGACTAGGAATCAAGTTAGTTTTGCAAAAAGAATTTTAAAACTAGATCAATTCCATGTTTTTCAAAAATTCTCATAATATGCCCTAAAACCGAATTTTTAGAAACCGAACCTCAAAAATCCGTTAATCAAGAGAATACAAGGCATATAAACAAAACTAATCTACCCAGAGTTCTTATTTCAAAAGAAATTTGACCAAAAACCATTCAAAAACGAATTAGAGTCATGATTTTGATGCACGTTTTGAAGAACAAGGCAAAACAGTGAAAAATTCGAGTTTTGATCAAAGAGACTTACTTGAAATCGAAAGAACTTGAGTTTCGAAGAGTCCAAATTTGATGGAGTCTAGAGAGAGAAACTCTGGAAATTAAGAAACAAAAGCTTGAGTTAAAAAGAAATCAAATACCCTTTCGTTTCTTATAAATCCTAGCCGCGGTCCGGATCAGCTCGAGAATCCAGTCCGGATCGGCTACCCACAGACAATTTCCGCGTTCGGATTCGGACTGAATCCGGAACAGACTTTTCAGTCCGGATCGGCTTCAACTTTTTCTTCAGAAAAATTTACAAAAATTCCAGAAATTCCAGAAAAAGTATGTAAGCACTTTTGTATGTCAACTTTAAACAAAAGTCATCGTTTCATATCAAAAGAAATAGATTATGCTAAATCTATCAATAATATCCAAGTAATGAAACAAAAATTTATAAAAATTAAATTCTTTAAAGTTGAACAAGTTCAAAACATCAATCACGATCTAATGAGTAATGCGTTTATCAAATCATTAATTTAGCAAAGAAAATGAAGCACAAAGATCGATAGATGTTTGAAATCCCAAATAAATTAGATAATATATCTAGTCAATTTATTATAGGGAGTGACTCTTTGAGCATCTTTCAATAAAAATCCCACCTTATACCAATCTTGGAATTTGACAGAGTCAAGTATTCCAAAAAGCATTTTATCTAATCAACAAGAAAAATCATGCTTTGTATACATGTGGTAGCTGCACACAGTACTCGGACGACCGAGGTGCTAGCTCTTTCCTCCATGTGGTGGTAGTTTTCACACTCCTCAATAGGATGTAACTCTTTTCACATCTTTTGAGCATTAAACTTTAATAAACTCCCCCTTAATTGGCTATCAATTATTTAAGATATGAAGTATTCAACCAAAAATTGATCTCGTGTTCATGCTTAACTCAATTTTCAAATATGATAAAAACTATACCAAGAGATCATTTGAGAGAGAAATTGACTTTGATCAATTAAAGATGACCTAATTGATATAAATGATCATTGCATCGAATGAATTATCATGATATCCAAATCATAATAAATTTCTTAAAAACATGAAAGGATGCAATTAAAGTCAATAGCATATGCTCAGTTAATGTTCTATGTACAAGCATAGATAAAGAACAGAAACACAAAACAAAACCTAACCTAAGCAATGGTTTCAAAAAGTGTTATTTCAAAGAAAGCATTCCAATTGCTTTACACAAATGAATAAACTGTTGTTTATCCAAATGTTTTGTTAGAATATCGGCTAATTGATCTTCAGTTGAAATATAAGAAATTTGAAGAATACTTGATTCAACTAGCTCTCTTAGAAAATGATATCTAAGTTCAATATGTTTCGTTCTTGAGTGCAACACAGGATTTTTAGAAATATTTATAGCACTAGTGTTGTCACAAAGAATAGTTACCGAAGTCGCAGGAATTCGGAAGTCGCTCAACACGCTTTTCATCCAAACCAATTGAGTTGAACAACTACCCGCTGAAATATATTCCGCTTCGGCAGTCGAGAGTGCAATACAGTTTTGCTTTTTACTATGCCATGCAACAAGACAATGGCCAAGATAAAAACATCCACCACTCGTACTTTTTTGATCATCCACTGATCCTGCCCAATCGGCATCTGAGTATCCTATTATGTTGAGAGTTGTGCCCATAGGATACCAAATTCTGAAATTTAGCGTTCCTTTGACGTACCGGATGATCCTTTTCACCGCTTTCAGGTGAACCTCCTTCGGTGCAGATTGATATCTCACGCAAATCCCAACACTGAAGGATATATCTGGGCGACTAGCCGTGAGATAGAGTAGACTTCCAATCATGCTGCGATAAAGCTTCTCGTCTACACTTTCACTAAGAGATTCACTTCCTAATCCCTTGTTGCTAGTTCCCATTGGAGTCGGAAAGTCTTTAGAGTTTTCTAATCCGAATTTCTTCACCAACTCCCTTGCATACTTGGATTGGCACAGATGAATGCATTCTTCATTTTGTTTCACTTGCAATCTAAGAAAATATGTTAGCTCGCGCATCATGGACATCTCAAATTCGCTTTCCATGGTTTCAGCGAATTTTGAAGCATCATTATTCCTTGTTGCTCCAAATACAATGTCATCGACATAGATTTGTGCGACAATGAAGTTTTCCTGAAAATGCTTCACAAAGAGTGTCCGATCCGCTCCCCCTCGAGTGTAGCCCTTTTCTAAAAGGTGCTTTGTCAACCTTTCGTACCATGCTCGCGGTGCTTGTTTTAAAGCGTACAGAGCATTTTTTAATCGGAAAACATGGTTAGGTAGTTTATGGTCAATGAAACCTTTCGGTTGAGCCACATAAACTTCCTCATTTAGAAAACCATTTAAAAAGGCGCTCTTAACGTCCATTTGAAAAAGTTTAATTTTGAAATGACAAGCAATGGCGAAAAGGATGTGAATTGACTCGAGACGAGCTACCGGGACGAACGTCTCATCAAAGTCTATACCTTCAATTTGTGAATAGCCCTGAGCAACTAGGCGTGCTTTGTTCCTAATGATGGTACCATCCTCACTTTTCTTGTTCTTGAAAATCCACTTAGTACCAATTATGTTGTGTTGCTTCGGAGGTTTCGTTAATTCCCAGACTTTGTTTCTTTCGAATTGATGGAGCTCTTCTTGCATTGCTTCAATCCAATAATCATCCTGAAGAGCTTCATCGACATTCTTTGGTTCTAACATGGAGACGTAACACGCAACTCCACAAACCAATTGTCTCCGAGTCCTGACTCATTCTTGTGGGTCTCCAATAATATTTGACTCTGGATGATCCTTGGGGATACGTAGCGTTTGAGGTAACGGAGTGCTCGGAGGTATGTGTGATGATTCCTGCATATCAGATAAACTAGAAGAACCATGAGATGCATCAACATTATCGGAAGAATTATTATGAGAAGATGCAATGACTTTTACAGGAGTATCATCATCAAGAGACATATCAGGGGTAGATTTATTAGATGAAAAATGAAAAGCTTCATCTACTTTAATATTAAAAGATTCTACCATCGTTTTAGATTCGAGATTAAAAACCCGATATGCTCTACTGTTTGTAGAATAACCCATGAAAATTCCTTCGTCACTTCGAGAGTCGAATTTTCTAAGATTTTCGCGATCACGTAAAATATAACAGCGACTCCCAAAGATTCGAAAATATTTGATATTTGGTTTTCTACAAAACCATAGCTCATATGGTGTATTTAAAGTACCCGGGCGCAAATAAACACGATTGATTATGTAGACCGCGGTGTTAACTGCTTCAGCCCAAAAATGTAACGGGAGTTTCCGGCTGTGAAGCATAACATGCGCCATCTCTTGTACTACTCTGTTTTTGCGCTCGACTACATGCACCATTCTGTTGAGGTGTTTAGGGTGTAGAGAATTCATGTTTTATGCCATTGGAAGTGCAAAAATCAATGAATTTTGAATTTATAAATTCTCCACCTCTATCACTTCGAACACGAACGATCTTTTCATTTTTCTCAATCATAACACGATGACATATCTCATGAAAAGAATCGAAAGTATCCGCTTTCTCTTTTAAAAAAGTTACCCATGAATATCTAGAGAAATCATCAACCAAAAGAAAAATGTACCATTTACCTCCCAAACTTGGTTGACGAGTCGGCCCCATTAAGTCCATGTGCAGTAATTCTAATGGCCGTTTGGTTCCCATGTGGTTCAAGTTCTTGTGCGTGGCCCTTAATTGTTTTCCCTTTTGACAACCTCTACACACAATGTTTTCTTTAAAAGTAAGTTTAGGAACTCCCTTAACCACGTCTTTATTAGAAATTCTAGCTAGTTCCTTAAAATTAATGTGACCTAGTCTTTCGTGCCAAAGAGTTTTGTTATCTAGTGACACTAGGTTACAATGTTCAGAAATTTTGTTAGGAACTACATAGCAATTATTTTCATACCTAACCCCTTTCAAAAAGAATAAATGGTCCTTATCAGTTACAATGCATTCTGCAGAAGAAAAATTAACTGAAAAGACATTATCACATAATTGACTAATGCTAATGAGGTTAGTCTTAAGGCCTTCAACAAATAAAACATTGTTCAAAACCGGGCCTTCTGGAATAGTAATTGTTCATTTTCCAACAATTTTTGAAGAACGACCGTCTCCGAAAACTACAAGTCCTCCGGAGGTTTTCTCTAAAGTTTGAAAATAATTTTTGTCACTGGTCATGTGACGGGAACATCCACTATCCAGATACCAAAACGAGTTGTCATAAGCATTCAGAGAAGTATGAATGACAAGACAAGAGAAGATTTCACCTTTGCACACCCAAACCTTTTTGGAATGCGTCGGCAATGATTATGAAGTTATTCTCGTTGGTGAAAGCGTATTGTTTGATTGATCGCTTTTCTTTGATGACGTCGTCTTGTTAAGTGAACTACCAAGGTTCTTTACCTTTGAAAAATTCTCCTTTGATTTCCGGGGGATGACCTTTTTGGTAGTTGTTGCAAGAGGCGCTTGATTTGATCGTTTTGCTCCAATCTTGCAATCTCTTCTTATGTGCCTTGCATAACCACAACGAAAACATTCCTTTGTACATGTTGAACCCGAAGTAGGTGAGGTAGGCTTGTTGTCGTTGGGTGCATTGATTTCCGTCGGAGGAGGAGACGCCAACTGGGGCACAAAAATTGTTTTACTCGAACTAGGACTGTCTCCAGTTCGATTGTATCCAAGGCCCAAACGATTCGTTTGACCAAGACCAAGCAACTTATCCAACTTGCTCCTTCCTGAAGAAAGTCGCTTCAAATCATCCTTAAGTTGGAATATGGTTTTCGTCATTTCCATCTTTTCTTGTCGAGCCTCGGAGTAGAGCTTCAAGAAGTAATTAGCTTTATCCACCAACTTGATGTGTTCCTTCTCGAAATGCTCGTTCTTCTCTTAAAGGGAAACATTTACTTTGATCAAATTGTCCCTTTCCACTTCAAGAGCGTTTGAGAAAGAAGTTGCCCTTTTTGCTTCTTCTTCAAGTTCCTTCACTTTTCTTCTCAAACTCTTGTTTTGCTTTGCCACTTTCTTTGAATCCTTTAATAGCTTATGATAGGCAAAAGCAAAGTCTTCACCTTCGGAGTTACTCGGTTCATCGTCCGTTGCATTCTTTTCAACTTGGGAGGAGTTGGATAATGAACTGGATGTACTTGCCATAAAGCACACGTAAGGTGAAGTTGTGGACGCGTGGAATGCCGTTGCGTTATTTTCTTCATCACTGGAAGATGACTCATTGCAAGTTGAGGTGTCATCCCAAGTGACGGCTTGCATCGCCTTCTTCTTTAACGGATTCTTGTTGGGACATTCCGTTGAGATGTGACCGTAGCCTCGGCACTTGAAGCATTGGATTTGTCCCTCCGAGTTCTTCTTGTCCTTTGAAAAACTCTCTTGCTTTCTTGACTTAAAGCTTGAAGATCCTTTGCCTTTCTTCGACTTTACGAAGGATGAAGGTTTGCTTGAGTTACCCCTTCGAAAGTTTCGGCGAAATTTCCTCCTCAAGAGTGCAAGTTGCTTCTCGAAATCCTCCATTGATAGATTCTAATCACCGTCTAAGGATGATGAATCCGCGTCTTCTTCCTTTGTTGATTTCAATGCAAAACCTGAAGACTTAGAAGAAGATGGCTTTCCAGAAGAATAGTTAGTAGAAAAAGTGATTTCATACGTTTGAAGTGCACCAACTAATTCTTCTACACGGATTTCGTCCGGGTGTTTTACTGTTTCAATGGCCGCAACCTTAGGGAGAAATCTTTCAGGAAGAGTCCTTAAAATCTTTCTTACAACTTTAGATTCTGGAATTTTCTCTCCCAAGTTAGCACATGTATTAACGATATCTTGCAATCGTGTATAATAATCTGTGAACGATTCATTTTCTGCCATAAAAATAGAGTCAAATTTGCTCGTAAGCATTTGCAGTTTTTGAATCTTCACAAGGCTTGTTCCCTCATGTGTAACTTGTAGAACATCCCAGATTTCTTTCGCAGTCTTACATGCCGAGACGCGAGAGAATTCAGTTTGCGATATAAATAAGGCGTTAATTCCTTTGCCATTGTAAGAAGATGCATCAATTTCTTCCTTGGTCCATTTCGACCTAGGTTTGATGGTGCGAACATCAGCAATAATTTCAGTAGGATTTGACCATCCAAACTCGATTGATTGCCACACCCGTTCATCGATGGAATTAAAAACGCTCTCATGCGTACTTTCCAATATGCATAGTTTGTTCCATCGAAGAACGGTGGTCTATTGATATTTCCACCTTCAACCATTGTTTACAACCCTATTCCCACTCTGATACCACTTGTGGGTTATGTTAAATATGGATCTGAACAGGGGAAAAAACACCTAGAGGGGGGTGAATAGGTGTAAACAATAAACACACCAAAATCTTTGTGTAAAAATAACCCAATGCGGAAAAGTAAATAACACGCAGAGATTTTACGTGGAAAACTCCAATCCAGGAGTAAAAAACCACAGGACCGATCACACGGTGAAATCCACTAGAATTAAACACGTACAAAGGTGATATAACGTACTCACACACGACTCAACCTTTTTCCATACGCTCCTAATTGATCTTCTCCGCTCGCTCCGCAACGCGCCTCGAATCCACGATTTGCGTCCAACGCCGAATCCACGGCGTCCAACGTCGAGTCCACGACGTCCAACCGAATCCACGGTCTCCCCCAAGTAGTACGTCTCGAATCCACGAACGCACCTCGTTTCGAATCCATGAAACGGTAGCACATTGAGTCCACAAGGCCACGCGAATCCACGCGCCGATTTTTGGAAAAATCGTTGTTTTGTTGGTGGGGAAAATCCGCCGAATACTTAGATCAAAGATAGATCGGAAATACCATCTAAGTATTCATTAATTTGATTCTACTCAAAATCTGAGTTTGAAATCCTAGAATCAAATTAATCAATATAGATGAAGAAACATAGAATAGATCTAGTTATTTCCTTTCTTCTCTATATGTGGATTTTTCTAATTTTCAGTCGTATTAGATTTTTCAAATCATTTCCAAAACCTTAACCCTTAAAGATGAATCAAAGGGTTTATTTATAGGTTAGAAACCTTTGGAAGAAGATAAGAACCAAAAACCACCTTATCTGGAAATTTTCGGGTCGACGGTCCGGACTGGAATAAGTAGGGTCCGGACTGTCGTCAATAAACAGAACTTTTCCAGAAAATCATGTTCGGGGTCCGGACTGAAAGATGAACGGTCCGGACTGTTCATGCGATTTCTGCAGAATCCATGTTCGGGGTCCAGACTGAACCAGGGAAGGTCCGGACTGAAATTCCGCATGAACTTACATACGTTCGGGGTCCGGACTGAAATAGCCAGATCCGGATCCTTAACATATTACATTCTAGTTTTTGATTTTTATGCAATTAAAAATCCATCCAAGTGTTTCTACACTATAAGAAGTATTCGGATCACCAAACTTATTTATTTAAACGTACCTGATCCTTTTGAATTCTTCTTTCTTGAGATTGAGGTATATGATCCAAACTGTTGGGTTATATATAATTGGATCTAAATAGGGGAAAAAACATCTAGAGGGGGGTGAATAAGTGTAAACAATAAACACTCAAAAATCTTTGCGATATAAAACCCAATGCGGAAAAATAAATAACACGCAGAGATTTTTACGTGGAAAACTCCAAACCGGAGTAAAAAACCACAGGACCGATAACACGGTGAAATCCACTAGAATTATAACACGTACAAAGATGATATACCGTACTCACAGATGACTCAACCTTTTTCCATACGCTCCTAGTTGATCTTCTCCGCTCGCTCCGCAACGCTTCTCGAATCCACGATCTGCGTCCAACGCCGAATCCACGGCGTCCAACGTCGAGTCCACGACGTCCGACCGAATCCACGGTCTTCACCCAGTAGCATGTCTCGAATCCACGAACGTACCTCGCTCCGAATCCACGAGAGCGGTAGCACCTTGAATCCACAAGGCCACGCGAGTCCACGCGCCGATTTTGGGGAAATCGTTGTTTTTGGGTGGTGAAGATCCGCCGAATAATTAGATTAGAAATAGATCGGAAATACCATCTAAGTATTCATTAATTTGATTCTACTCAAAATCTGAGTTTGGAAAACCTAGAATCAAATTAATAATATAGATGAAGAAACATAGAATTAAATCTAGTATTTCCTTTCTTCTCTATATGTGGATTTTTCTATTTCGGTCGTGTTTTTCCATACCACTAAAAGATGAATCATAGGGTCTATTTATAGGTTAGAAACCGTTGGAAGAGGATAAGAATAAAAAACTAACCTTTTCTGGAATTTTTCAGGACGACGATCCGGATCGGATTTCGGCGATCCGGATTGCAGTAACGAGACAGAGAGTTTCCAGAAAAACAAAGTTCAGGATCCGAATCGAAGTGCCTGATCCGGATCGTTCATACAATTCACCAAACACCAATGTTCGGGATCCGGATTGAAATGCCTGATCCGGATCGTTCATATATTACGGTAAAAACCAGTGTTCGGGATCCGGATCAAAAGAGGCTACGATCCGGATTGAATTTGCATATGAACTAACACCCTTCGGGATCCGGATCGGATTGTCTGATTCGGATCCTGAACATGTCCCATGTCCAGTTTTTGATTTTTATGCAATTAAAAATTCATCCAAGTGTTTCTACACTATAAGAAGTATTCGGATCACCAAAAATAATTAGTTAAACATACCTGATCCTTTTGAATTCTTGTTTCTTGAGATTGAGTTATAAGATCCAACCTTCTTTATCTACAATCTTCAAGACTTAACCGAATTCACGAAATACGCCAACTCAAATTCCGTAACAATCTCCCCATTTGGCGGTTTCGTGACAAAACACAAATCCACTCAAGAAAATTCAAAAAGATATTTTTGTTGATATCACCATACAACAAAAATTTACAATGAGATCCAAATAAAGATAGATACATGAGTTAAACTCCTAAAACAGACTCTGGACTTAGACATCTGTACTCTCTGCAAAAGAAATCATTCTTGACAAAAGAAATCGTTAGATATCTCAAGAATTTTATGTCATTCAAAAACCACACACAGAGATGAAGTTTATACTCATTTATATTTACCATGACATTTATACATTCAGATATGTAATTGGATCATAGTTAAAAAACCAACATATCTTCCATGCATTTAAAATCCAAATGTCACAAAATTGTTAGTCAACATCAACTTGTTAGTTATATTACATGCCCAAATAGTTAATCGAATAATTAGTCGAGGCATGCATGCAATCACAAAAGAAAACCCAAAAGTTGAAGTTATACTTACCTTCATGGTTCACAACTGGTCAATCGATCATAGTTTCATTGTTTCTGTTCTAATATTCTCTCCCCCTTTTTGTCACAAAGTTAGCCAAGATTACAAAAATAATAAGGAGAGTTAAAAAGTTCAAAAACTAAAGAAAATTTAAGAACTAAAACTGACAACCTGCAAAAGAAAAGAAAAGTTAGAGTCTGAGGTTAGATCATCCCGAGTCAGAACTGGTGGGATTGCTACAATCCAACTTCTTCAAAATTGCTTTAAGCAATTTTGATATTGTGGAACACTTTCTTTTCATCTTGTGTTGCTCAGAGATAATCTGTTGGAGGTTTGTGGACAAACTGTCTTGTTCAGCAGACAATCTCCGCTGCTCTTGTCGAATGGAGGACCATACATTCGCTTTTGCAGTGTGTCTCCAGGACGTTGAGGGATGCAGTGTAGATGCAGATGGTGCACTTTGACCTTCATTCCATGGAGATTCTCTAGGGAGAGAGCGAGCTCTGGTGAAGGGTTCATCAATCTGAATTCCAGTGCCCCGTGAATTCTTTCGCCTAGTGTACTGCTTGGTTGTTGAGGACGATTTCGTCAGCTTTTTGCTCTTTAAGTACAACCTGTTTTCTTTATCAACAGCTTGTTGTGCTTGTTTACAGATTTCCTCCCAATCTTCTTCATCTGATTCTGAATTATTTTGACACACTTTCCTTGTCTCTTCTTGACTTGATTCATCTTGTTCGTCTTTTATAGTCTTACGTGTGTGTACCATTGCAACCAGAAGGAAGATTATCCATGCAAACGCCATTGATGCAAGTGCTTAATAGGTTTAAAGTCCTGCGAACAACTACTCAAGAACACGAAAAAATTGTCAATTTTCAAAAATTTGAAAGATTGTACCCAAACAATCATTATCATGTAGAGAGACTAAGAATCAAATTAGTTTTGCAAACGGAATTTTAAAAATAGATCAATCGCATGATTTTCGAAAATTCCCATTATATGCCCTAAAACCGAATTTTTTGAAATCGAAGGCCAAAAATCCGTTTATCATGAGAATACCTAGCATATAATCAAAACTAATCTACTCAGAGTTCTTATTTCAAAATAAATTTGATCAAAAACTAATCCAAAACGAAAAAGATACAAAAATTTCATCACGTTTTGAGGAAGAATATGAAAAACTGTGAAAAACTGAGATTTTGATCAATAGAACTTACTTAGAATCGAAGAACTTGAGTTTGTAAGCTTCCAAGACGGATGAATTCTAGAGAGAGAAGCTCTGGAGACTTGGAACAAAAGATTAAAGTAAAAAGAAATCAAACTCCTTTTGTTCTAAATAAAACCCTAGCCGCGATCCGGATCAGTTCGTGAATCCGATCCGGATCGGCTACCCGCAGAAAATACCTGCGTTCGGGATCCGGATCGGCTCCAACTTTTTCATTAGAAAAATTCAGAAAAATTCCACAAAATCCAAAAAAAGTATGTAAGCACTTTTGTGTATCAACTTTAAATGAAAATCATCGTTTCATACAATAAGAAATAGATTATGCTAAATCTATCAATAACATCCAACAAATGAAACGAAAATTTATAAAAATTAAATCCCTTAAAGTTGAACAACTTCAATTACATCTAACTTGATCTTATGAGTAATGCCTTTATCAAATCATCAATTTGGTAAAGAAAATGAAATATCAAGATCAATAGATGTCTGAAATCCCAGATAAGTTAGATAATATATCTAGTCAATTTATTGAAGAGAGTGGCTCTTTGAGCATCTTTCATTAAAATTCCCACCTTATACCAACCTTGAAATTTTGACAGAGTCAAGTATTTCAACATGCATTTTATTTAATCAAACTTGAAAAACCTTGCTTGGTATACATGTGGTAGCTGCACACAGTACTCGGACGACCGAGGTGGTAGCTCTTTCCTCCATGTGGTGGTAGTTTTCACACTCCTCATTGGGATGTAACTCTTTCCACATCTTTTGAGCATATTACATTTCTTTGACTCCCCCTCAATTGGCTATCAATTATTTAAGATATAAAGTATTCAACCAAATATTGATCTCGATTTCATACTCGACTAAATAGTCAAATAAGATAAAAACTATACCAAGAGATCTTTGAGAGAGAAATTGACTTTGATCAAAACAAAGATGATTTAATTGACATAAATGATCATTGCATCAAATGAAATATTATGATATCTAAAGCATAATAAATTTCTAAACATATAAAAGGATGCAGTTAAAGTCAGTAATACACATGCTCAATTAATGTTCTATGTCTAAGCATAGATAATGAACAAAAACACAAAAACAAAATCTAACCTAAGCAAAAGTTTCAAAAAGAGGTTATTTCAAGGAAAGCATTCCAATTGCTTTACGCAAATGAATAAAACGTTTTTGATCCAAAGGTTTTGTTAAAATGTCAGCTAATTGATCTTCAGTTGAAATGTAGGAAATTTGAAGAATATTTGATTCAACTAGCTCTCTAAGAAAATGATATCTAAGTTCAATGTTTTTTGTTCTTGAGTGCAACACAGGGTTTTTTGAAATGTTTATAGCACTAGTGTTGTCACATAAAACAGTTACCGAAGTTGCTGAAATCCGGAAGTCTCTCAACACGCTTTTCATCCAAATAAGTTGAGTTGAACAACTACCCGCTGAGATATATTCCGCTTCGGCAATCGAGAGTGCAATGCAGTTTTGCTTTTTACTATGCCATGCAACAAGACAATGGCCAAGATAAAAACATGCACCACTCGTACTTTTCCGATCATCCACTGATCCTGCCCAAACGGCATCTGAATATCCTATAATGTCAAGACTTGTTCCCATAGGATACCAAATTCCGAAGTTTACAGTTCCTTTGACGTACCGGATGATCCGTTTCACCGCTTTCAGGTGATCCTCCTTTGGTGCTGGCTGATATCTCGCGCAGATCCCAACACTAAAGGATATGTCCGGGCGACTAGCTGTGAGGTAGAGTAGACTTCCAATCATACTTCGATAGAGTTTCTCGTCTACACTATCACTAAGAGATTCACTTCCTAATCCCTTATTGCTAGTTCCCATAGGAGTAGGAAAATCTTTAGAATCTTCTAATCCGAATTTCTTTACCAACTCCTTTGCATACTTGGATTGACACAGATGGATGCCTTCACCATTTTGTTTCACTTGCAATCCAAGAAAGTATGTCAGTTCGCCCATCATAGACATCTCAAATTCGCTTTCCATGGTTTCTGCGAACTTAGAAGCATCATTATCCTTTGTTGCTCCAAATACAATGTCATCGACATAGATTTGTGCAACAATGAAGTTATCCTGATAATGCTTCACAAAGAGAGTCCTGTCTGCTCCCCCTCGAGTATAGCCCTTCTCCAAAAGGTGCTTTGCCAACCTTTCGTACCACGCTCGCGGTGCTTGTTTTAAACCGTAAAGAGCTTTTTTCAAACGAAAAACATGGTTAGGTAGTTTACAGTCTACAAAATCTTTCGGTTGAGCCACATAAACTTCGTCATTTAAAAACCCATTTAAAAACGCGCTCTTAACGTCCATTTGAAAGAGTTTTATTTTAAAGTGACAAGCAATAGCGAATAAGATACGAATGGACTCGAGTCTAGCTACAGGGGCGAACGTTTCATCAAAGTCTATACCTTCTATTTGAGAGTAGCCTTGAGCAACTAAACGTGCTTTGTTCCTGATAATGGTACCATCCTCATTTTTCTTGTTCTTGAAAATCTATTTAGTACCGATCACATTGTGTTACTTCGGAGGCGTCGTTAATTCCCAAACTTTGTTTCGTTCAAACTGATGGAGCTCTTCCTGCATTGCTTCAATCCAGTAGTCATCCTGAAGAGCTTCATCGACGTTCTTTGGTTCGATCATGGAAACGTAACAAGCGAATCCACAAACCAACTGCCTCCAAGTTCTGACTCCTTCTTGTGGGTCTCCAATAATGTTTGATTCAGGATGATCCTTGGAGATGCGTAACGTTTGAGGTAATGGAGTACTCGGAGGTACATGAGATGATTCCTTTGGTGAAAGCGTCTTGTTTGATCTATCGCGTTTCCTTGACGTCGTCGTCTTGTTTGATGAACTACCGAGGCTCTTTTCCTTCGAATAATTTGCATTTGATTTCCGAGGAATCACCCTTTTGGTAGTCGTTGCAAGAAGTGCTTGGGTTGAGCGTTTGACTCCCATCTTGCAATTTCTCCTTATGTGCCCTGCAAAACTACAACGAAAACATACCTTGGTGCTTGACGATTCCGAAGAGAGGGAAGTAGGTTTGTTGTCGTTGTTTGTCGTCAATTCCAGTGTCAGAGGAGGAGATACCGACTGGGGCACAAAGACTGTCCCAACCGAACTAAAATTGTCTTCAGTTCGATTGTATCCGAGGCCAAATTTGTTTGATTGACTAAGACCAAGAAGCTTATCCAACTTACTCCTTCCTGATGAAAATTGCTGTAAGTCATCCTTGAGTTGGAGAATGGTCTCTGTCATTTCCAATTTTTCCTGTCGAGCCTCGCCGTTGAGCTTCAAGAAGTAATTCGCTTTGTTCACCATATCTACATAATTCTTCTCGAGTTGCTCATTGGACTCTTGAAGGGAAACATTTATTTTAATCAGATTATCCCTTTCCACTTCAAAAGCGTTTGAGAGAGAAGATACCCTTTTTGCTTCTTCTTCGAGATCCTGCAATCTCCCTCTCAAACTCTTGTTTTGCTTTGCCAGTTTATTTGAATCCCTCAAAAGCTTATGGTAGGCAAGAGCAAAGTCTTCACCTTCTGAATTATCTGATTCATCGTCCGTTGTAATTTTTTCAACAGTGGAGTTGGACAATGACTCGGATGTACTAGCAATTAAGCACATGAAGGGTGAAGATGTGGACGCGTGGAACGCCGTTGCGTTATCTTCTTCATCACTTGACGATGACTCATTTGACGATGAGGTGTCATCCCAAGTGACGGCTTGCATCGCTTTCTTCTTTGACGGATTCTTATTGGGACACTCCGTTGAGATATGGCCGTACCCTCGGCACTTGAAGCATTGGACTTGTCCTTCTGAGCTTTTCTTATCCTTAGAAAAACCCTCTTGCTTTCTTGGTTTGTAACTTGAAGAACCTTTGCCTTTCTTCGACTTTACGAAGGATGGAGTTTTGCTTGAGTTACCCCTTTGAAAGTTTCGGCGAAATCTTCTTGTCAAGAGAGCGAGCTGCTTCTCAAAGTCCTCCATAGATAGGTTTTCATCATCGTTTGAGGAGGATGAATTCGCGTCTTCTTCTTTTGTTGTTTTCAATGCTAAACCTGAAGACTTATAAGAGGATTTTTTTCCAGAAGAATTGTGAGGACCCGAATCCCCACATAAGAGATTACTGTCGGTTTAGCGGCCTTTGGGAGCGTTTGTGCGCGTGTCGGGCCCAAGAAATGGATTTGTGATGCAATTTGAGATTTAGTTGCATCACTGGTGGCCTGCGTGGTGTGTCGGCGTGTTTGCGCGCAATTTGGACACAAGTGTTGGACTTTGGGCTTATCAGGAGATCCCGTGGAAAATTGGAGGACCCGTCGAGTGTTTAGAGGTGATTTCGCGCGACGCGGATGTCAAATTTGGACTCAGGGCAAAGTTTGGATAAAAGATCACCTCTCCGGTCGCCTTCGGAAATTTTTAGAGTTGGAATTTGTCAAATCGGACTTCAGATTTGGACCCTGCGCGAAAATCGGATCAAGTGGGCTATCCGGGGGCATTCGGCAAAATTTCGGATGAGAATTTGGAGAAACGGACATCGTTTTTGGATTCAGCGCGCGAAATCGTTGAGAATGGGCTATTTACTTGTTTGATTTGGAGCCCAGTTGACGCGCGCGTTTTTCGAGGCATCGCGGCACGGATTCCGAGGTTGGCAGCACGGAAATCTTGGCATAGCGCGCCGCTCGAGGAGCGTACGGACGCGGCAGGGGCGCACAGGCGCGCTTCGGCGAGGGACGCGCGGGGGCCGCCACGTGGCGGGCCCCCGTTGGCGCCCGCTCGGGCGCGGGGGCGCGCGCCTGTGTGGCGCGCGCTGTGTCCCGCGCCCGTGTGGCACGGTGTCACGCGCGCCCGTGTGGCGCGCGATTTGCCGCGCCCACGTGGCGCGCGATGACGCGGCCGCGTGGCGGGCGGGGGCGCGTGCTGTGCTTGGTGCGCGCGCCCCTGCGTGTGGACCGACGGTTCTGGCTGCCTGATTGGCCGGTGCACCGTGGACCGGTGCACCGTGGACCATCCCTTTCTCCTCCTCCTTTTCTTCTTCTTCTTTCTCCCCCAAGAACCACTTCTCCTCCTCTTCTTTTCCTTTCTTCTCCAACCGAGAGCGAGAGGGTGTGAGGGAGAGAATTATGGGTGGTGCGGCGGTGCGTCGTGGGCCTCGTGGAGCGCGCGGGGTGTTCCAACGGAGCAGTTGGGCGGCGCGGCGCGTCGGGGTAGGTCCCGCTTTTGTTTTTACGGTGTTTTTTGGCACAGTTTTGGAGCGTTCTTTTGGACAGTGAATTGACCCTCTTGCTCTTATCTGTGTTAGGGACCGTCTTTTACTGCACCGTTTTACGTGCGGTCCCCGACGGCGTGCTCCGTTTTGCGTGCGGACTCTGTTTTGCGTGCGGACTCCGTTTTGCGTGCGAATTCTGGCATCGTGCTCCGTTTTGCGTGCGGATTCCGGCACCGTGCCCCGTTTTGCGTGCGGACTCCGGCGACGTGAACCGTTTTGCGTGCGGACTCCGGCACCGTGCTCCGTTTTGCGTGCGGACTTCGTTTTGCGTGTGGACTCCGGCACCGTGCACAATTTTGCGTGCGAACTCTGGCGGCGTGCTCCGTTTTGCGTGCGGACTCCGTTTTGCGTGCGAATTCTGGCACCGTGCACCGTTTTACGTGCGGACTCCGTTTTGCGTGTAGACTCTGGCACCGTGCACCGTTTTGCGTGCGGACTCCGGTGGCGTGCTCCGTTTTGCATGCGGACTCCGGCGGCGTGCTCCGTTTTGCGTGCGGACTCCGGCAGCGGGCATCGTTTGCGTGCGGATCGCGTGGAGGCCAATTGCAAGTGTCTACGAGCAATTGGTGGCAAATCGAGGTGGGTGGCCTTATCTCCAAGTTTTATGGACTGTACAGTAATTCTACTGATGTAGTGAGGATATTTGTGTATTGAGAGCTTGTACACCGATGTATTTTATCGGAGATATCTCCCTTTTGAGTTTTGTACCCGAGGACTTGTTATACGATCGTATTTGGGAGATGGATATTGTATTATTTTCAGTTGTACAGTGTTTGGATTTCAGTTTTTAGTAGTTACTTTCAGCTCTGATATCTGTATAATGTAGTTGATTCTTTTTGCAGGTTAGATGCTTCGTCTGTCCGGCAGTTTCCGTACAGATGGCGGATCTGTTAGCGAGCCCGGGTCGCAGTTTCGACCCCGGGGCGTGATAGATTAGAGTGGTATCGGAGCCTAGGTTGTAGGTCATGGTGGACTTAGAAACCCTAGGCTTGTGGTTGGACATTAGGATGACTACGTGAGAGTCGTGACTTCTAGCGAGAGTCCTGATTGAGTTTTATACCTCTCCCAAGAGACGGGATGAGTGATTGGCATGTTTACTTTCCTAAGCGATTATGTTGGCTGCAGACAACATAATGCTATGGAATGGATGACATGTCTTAGACTTTCGCTGGATTGGGTCGTATGGTTGTTGTGTCCTGATGGTTGTTATTGTGCAGTGGACTATGATACTCCTGAGACGTTGTGTTGTGAAGAGGACACACCCCGCACCTAATGAATACCCGAGCAGCGGGAGGCAGAGCTATCAGAGCAGAGCGAGACCCAGGATTTTGCGTGTTGAGGTAGTTTCCCACTTTAACCGAGAGGGGCCGAATCCCTGAACGGTAAAGGATCGAGAACTTCGATAGGCTGAGCCTAGAGTCTGTTCTTGTTTGATTGGGGTTCAAGGCACCGGTCTATCGGGATTTTCGGATCTTTGCCGCGTCAGTCGGTTCTTCTCTCCTATGAGTGGGGTGTTGTTATGGGAGCCGTTTGGAGTGACGGCAGTCCCAGCTGTGTAGATGCTTTCCACTGGCCGAGCTACCAGATGGATACATTGCCCCTGGCCGAGTTACCAGGTGGGCACATGCCCTGGCCGAGTTACCAGTAGGACACTTTTCCCTGGCCGAGTTACCAGGAGAATACTTTCCACTGGCCGAGCTACCAGATGGACGCATTGCCCCTGGCCGAGTTATCAGGTTGGCACATGCCCTGGCCGAGTTACCAGGAGGACACTTTTCCCTGGCCGAGTTACCAGGAGGATACTTTCCACTGGCCGAGCTACCAGATGGACGCATTGCCCCTGGCCGAGTTACCAGGTGGGCACATGCCTTGGCCGAGTTACCAGAAGGACACTTTTCCCTGGCCGAGTTACCAGGAGGATACTTTCCACTGGCCGAGCTACCAGATGGATACATTGCCCCTGGCCGAGTTACCAGGTGGGCACATGCCCTGGCCGAGTTACCAGGAGGATACTTTCCACTGGCCGAGCTACCAGATGGATACATTGCCCATGGCCGAGTTACCAGGTGGGTACATGCCCTGGCCGAGTTACCAGGAGGACACTTTTCCCTGGCCGAGTTACCAGGAGGATACTTTCCACTGGCCGAGCTACCAGATGGGTACATGCCCCTGGCCGAGTTACCAGGTTGGCACATGCCCTGGCCGAGTTACCAGGAGGACACTTTTCCCTGGCCGAGTTACCAGGAGGATACTTTCCACTGGCCGAGCTACCAGATGGGTACATACCCCTGGCCGAGTTACCAGGTGGGTACATGCCCTGGCCGAGTTACCAGGTGGTTGCTTTAGTGAGATTGAGATGGTCCGACAAGACGCCGAGATTTGGTGGCATCGAGTTCGTCCTGTTGGACTACCGGGAGCGCAGTTGTTGACTTGGAACCAGTTTTGTGCTTTGCGGCTCAGGGCCTCCTTTCCTGACAGTGTAAGCAGAAACGGGAAGGGGATCTTAGACACCTGCAGCAGGGGAGTCGACCTCTTCTGGAGTATGTTTTCGAGTTTTGCGATTGTTGAGCGGTGTACCCCATGTCGCCTGGACGAGGCCCAGGAGGTTGAGCTAGTTGAGAAAGGACTGCATCGGAATATTTATCATTTGGTGTATTCTCGGCGGGTGCCGACGTTAGATGCAGTGATTGAGCATGCTTAGCGGGCTGACCGAGGATCAGTGATCATGTCAGTGATAGACGGAGCGCCAGGGACCAGCTCCGGGGAGAGGCATCCAGTGCCGCCTAAGTTTGGACAGTCGGATAGATCGAGACCCCCGGGGCCGCCACGATCCCAGTCTGAGGGTCGTGAGTCTCAGAGGAGACAGAGACCAGGAGGTTCTCCACAGCCGATGTATCAGCAGCAGCAGCGGGATGACTGTGTCATTTGTGGTGGGCCGCATTCTGCGCCGCAGTGTGACCACAGGCAAGGATGATATTTTTCGTGTGGACGGTCGGGACATTTTCAGGCAGATAGGGCCACGATGTCGGGGCAGACTGAGCGACGACCATCTACATCGAGCGGATGAGTCTGTACCGCCCGGTTAGAGGGCGCTACGACGGTGGACCTGGTTACCGGAGCATCGCATCCATTTCTTCTGTAGGGCATTTGCGTTGTTGTATGGGCTAGAGATAGGACCCTTAGCTTGTGCTCGTGAGGTTCAGATACCTGATCACGTGTTGCACATAGATGAGTGTTGCTGGTCCTGCCCAGTGCAGTTAGGGCCCTGGTTTTTGCCCGTTGATCTTTTGGCCCTTCCTCAGCTCCGGGATTTCGAGGTAGTATTGGGTATAGGACTGTGAGGATCTGAGACCTTGATGCTTGAGTGATGCCACACTGTTGATACACGGTGGTGATGCCACACCGTTGATACACGGTGGTGATTCCACACCGTTGATACACGGTGGTGATGCCACGCTGTTGGTGCACGGCAGTGATGCCACGTTGTAGGTACACAACGGTGAGAGTTTTTTTTGATGGTTCGGACTTATGATCGCGAGTTTGGGCATCAGCTTTATGATCGCCTTGCGAGCCAGTTTTCAGTCCCGTTCACCGACGGTTTGGTCCCCGTCAGGGTGTTCTTTATTAGTTGAGGGATCGACTTCGACCCGTGGGTTCGTTGGGGTTATGATAGCATGTTGAGTGACCAACTATGGCATGAGATTGTGTCTCTTGAGGATCCCTCTTGAGGATCCCTTTTGAGGTTAGCCTGCAGTTGAGTAGTCCACTCGGGTGGTTGGATCGGGAAGTAACCGAGTGAAGACCCCAGCTTATTGGATTGCTTTCCTTATTGGGTGAATGTGTGGGTTTGCTTCGGGTCGCCTTGTTGAGGTTGGCACGATGATGTGGTTTGGTGCGTGTTGCACTAGTGGTCATTTCCGTTTTCCCCCAGCCTTTTATTGGAGCCCCTTGGGTATTTCACGTCTTAGCTCAGGAGTGATGTGTTTTTTTTCCTCGCCCGTGATTACTTGCCCTTTTGAGATCTTTGATTGTTGGAGTGCGAGGGACGCCCGTTGCAATTTCTAGCTCGAGAGATGAGAGAATTGCACATCGGGCCATGCCGTACTTGTTGTTGTTGTTGTTGTTGAGGAGTAATCATGGGGAGCGAGTGGTGTTTCGGGAGCTGGAGGCGTATTGATGGAAACCTACCCATGGTATTTGTGACTCCTGATGGACTTGATCTAGTTTCAAGGACGAAACTTTCTTTTAGTGGGGGAGGATGTGAGGACCCGAATCCCCACTTAAGAGATTACTGTCGGTTTAGCGGCCTTTGGGAGCGTTTGTGCGCATGTCGGGCCCAAAAAATGGATTTGTGATGCAATTTGGGATTTAGTTGCATCACTGGTGGCCTGCGTGGTGTGTCGGCGTGTTTGCGCGCAATTTGGACACAAGTGTTGGACTTTGGGCTTATCAGGAGATCCCGTGGGAAATTGGAGGACCCGTCGAGTGTTTAGAGGTGATTTCACGCGACGCGGATGTCAAATTTGGACTCAGGGCAAAGTTTGGATAAAAGATCACCTCTCCGGTCGCCTTCGGGAATTTTTAGAGTTGGAATTTGTCAAATCGGACTTCAGATTTGGACCCTGCGCGAAAATCGGATCAAGTGGGCTATCCGGGGGCATTCGGCAAAATTTCGGATGAGAATTTGGAGAAACGGACATCGTTTTTGGATTCAGCGCGCGAAATCGTTGAGAATGGGCTATTTACTTGTTTGATTTGGAGCCCAGTTGACGCGCGCGTTTTTCAAGGCATCGCGGCACGGATTCCGAGGTTGGCAGCACGGAAATCTTGGCGTAGCGCGCGGCTCGAGGAGCGTACGGACGCGGCAGGGGTGCACAGGCGCGCTTCGGCGAAGGACGCGCGGGGGCCGCCACGTGGTGGGCCCCCGTTGGCGCCCGCTCGGGCGCGGGGGCGCGCGCCTGTGTGGCGCGCGCTGTGTCCCGCGCCCGTGTGGCACGGTGTCACGCGCGCCCGTGTGGCGCGCGGTTTGCCGCGCCCACGTGGCGCGCGATGACGCGGCCGCGTGGCGGGCGGGGGCGCGCACTGTGCCTGGTGCGCGCGCCCCTGCGTGTGGACCGACGGTTCTGGCTGCCTGATTGGCCGGTGCACCGTGGACCGGTGCACCGTGGACCATCCCTTTCTCCTCCTCCTTTTCTTCTTCTTCTTTCTCCCCCAAGCACCACTTCTCCTCCTCTTCTTTTCCTTTCTTCTCCAACCGAGAGCGAGAGGGTGTGAGGGAGAGAATTATGGGTGGTGCGGCGGTGCGTCGTGGGCCTCGTGGAGCGCGCGGGGTGTTCCAACGGAGCAGTTGGGCGGCGCGGCGCGTCGGGGTAGGTCCCGCTTTTGTTTTTACGGTGTTTTTGGCACAGTTTTGGAGCGTTCTTTTGGACAGTGAATTGACCCTCTTGCTCTTATCTGTGTTAGGGACCGTGTTTTACTGCACCGTTTTGCGTGCGGTCCCCGACGGCGTGCTCCGTTTTGCGTGCTGACTCCATTTTACGTGTGGATTCTGGCACCGTGTTCCTTTTTGCGTGCGGATTTCGGCACCGTGCACCGTTTTGCGTGCGGACTTCTGCACCATGCACCGTTTTGCGTGCGGACTCCGGCGACGTGCACCGTTTTGCGTGCGGACTCTGTTTTGCGTGCGGACTCCGGCGCTGTGCTCCGTTTTGCGTGCGGACTCTGTTTTGCGTGCGAATTCCGGCACCGTGCACCGTTTTGCGTGCGGACTCCGTTTTGCGTGCGGACTCCGGCACCGTGCACCGTTTTGCGTGCGGACTCCGCCAGCGTGCTCCATTTTGCGTGCGGACTCCGGCGGCATGCTCCGTTTTGCGTGCGGACTCCGGCAGCGGGCATCGTTTGCGTGCGGATCGCGTGGAGGCCAATTGCAAGTGTCTACGAGCAATTGGTGGCAAATCGAGGTGGGTGGCCTTATCTCCAAGTTTTATGGACTGTATAGTAATTCTACTGATGTAGGACTATGCATGATAGTTTATTCCCTTGTGTAGCATGATAGATTGTAGGAATTGTTATTCCTTTTATCATCTGTTAATATAGTTATCTTGGAACTTGACCTAGCACCCCCGTCATATGTTGCATGTGTAACCAGACCAGTAGAAAACCCTCACTTGGGCTAGGGTTATTTATGTTTAGACACCCACACTGTTTTTCTATTCCTAGACATAGTGTTATCCTCTCCCGGGTAGTGGGCCGAGAGGTCGGGACTGTCTTTTAGTGTGGGATGCATTTGCACTAGTGCTTGGGAGCAGAGTGGGGTCTGGTAGTGTAGTGGGTTGCTTATCTGTGCCGGGAGCCGTTTGGGTAAACGGTAGTCCCGGGAGGTCTTGTATCCCTGTTGTGCTGTCGTGGGAGGGAGCCGTTGAGTAAACGGTAGTCCCGGGAGGTCTTGTATCCCTGTTGTGCTGTCGTGGGAGGGAGCCGTTGAGCAGACGGTAGTCCCGGGCCGACGAGTATCTTCCGGCCAGTGTTGTTGGGAACCGTTGTGGTTGACGGTGGTCCCACGTCGTTGAGTGTTGTCTGACCAGTGTTGTTAGCCTGAGTTGTGGGTCGTTCCTGGCTGTGGAGTACCTCCAGCCAGTGTGCTTTGTGCTGCGAGCTGTTGGAGAGGCTAGTGTCTCGTGTTTCGTGTTAGCTGATCAGTTGAGTCGTCGAGAGTGCTCCGACTGTTGTGCAAGATATTTGGGGATCTTGAGTCCTACCGTTCTGGGAGTGAGCGTGGATCTTGACTATAGCCTGCTTATGCCAATGTTTGATACTCTATGCCGCGCCGTTTTCCTCAGTTGGAGTCGCGTCCCTGAGATGCCGCTGTGGATACGATGGTTGGCCTGTTGAGGCAGTTTTCCGCAGTGGATGCAACGATGGGCCTGTTGAGGCAGTTTTGCGCGAGGGGTGAGTTAGTCGGACAAGATGCCCCACGTAAATCCCGTCCTCATGTGGATGTGTGGTAGTGGGCAGGTGCGTTCCTAGTCGACAGGCGCAGGCTTGACTGGACCCTATGAGGCAGTCAGTTCGATTGGGTCGATTGAGCACCTTGGGTGCGTGTGGTCACTTTTACTTTTATCTGTTCCACTTTTTGAGCATCTAGATAGAGGCATGGTAGCTGTAGAGTAGCTCCAGCTTTTCTTGTTCAGATTTCATTGCACTGTTATCTTTTGCCTCTAGTAGACTTGGTGGGCAGACCGTTGGGCTTGTTGACGGCACCCATTGAGAACTACTGTGGGAAGTAGTTCTCACACCCGTCGTGGTGTCTTTTTCCCCAGGAACTTCTTCTCCTATTCCTGTTGCTCCAGTTGCTGATCCTTCTGACCGAGGCGAGGGAGTCGCGAGCTAGTTCCCTACCCGTCGTTGGAGTGTAGCGGTACCCCTTCAGAGGAGAGCTTCAGTAGATTAGTTTATTTCTTTTTCCTCTGTTGAGAGACCTTTGTTGTGAGGTATAGAGTTGTACTTTATTTTACAGTTTGAGAGACTGATGTAGTGAGGATATTTGTGTATTGAGAGCTTGTACACCGATGTATTTTATCGGAGATATCTCCCTTTTGAGTTTTGTACCCGAGGACTTGTTATACGATCGTATTTGGGAGATGGATATTGTATTATATTCAGTTGTATAGTGTTTGGATTTCAGTTTTTAGTAGTTACTTTCAGCTCTGATATCTGTATACTGTAGTCGATTCTTTTTGCAGGTTAGACGCTTCGTCTGTACTCCAGTTTCCGTACAGATGGCGGATCTGTTAGCGAGCCCGGGTCGCAGTTTCGACCCCGGGGCGTGACAAGAATAGTTAGTAGGAAATGTCATTTTATAAGTTTGTAAAGAACCAACTAATTCTTCTACACGGATTTCGTCCGGGTGTTTAATAGTTTCAATGGCCGTAACCTTGGATCGAAATCTTTCAGGAAGAGTTCTTAATATTTTTCTTACAACTTTAAATTCTGGAATCTTCTCTTCCAAGTTAGCACATGAGTTTATGATGTCTTGCAATCGTGTGTAATAGTCTGTGAACGATTCATTTTCTGCCATGAAAATAGAGTCAAACTTGCTCGTAAGCATTTGAAGTTTCTGAATCTTCACAAGGTTAGTTCCCTCATGTGTAACTTGAAAAACATCCCAGATTTCTTTCGCAGTCTCACATGCCGAGACGCGAGAGAACTCAGTTTGAGACAAAGCATTAAATAGAGCATTAATCCCTTTGCCATTGTAAGAAGAAAAATCTATCTCTTCCTTGGTCCATTTCGACCTAGGTTTGATGGTGCGAACATCAGCAAGAATTTCAGTTGGATTAGACCATCCTAATTCAATTGATTGCCACACCCGTTCGTTGATGGAAATTAAAAAGGCTTTCATCTGTACTTTCCAGTAGGCATAATTTGTTCCATCGAAGAACGGGGGTCTGTTGATGTTTCCACCTTCAACCATTGTTTACAACCCTATTCCCTCTCTGATACTACTTGTTGGGTAATATATAATTGGATCTAAATAGGGGAAAAAACACCTAGAGGGGGGTGAATAGGTGTAAACAATAAACACTCAAAAATCTTTGCGATATAAAACCCAATGCAGAAAAATAAATAACACGCAGAGATTTTTACGTGGAAAACTCCAAACCGGAGTAAAAAACCACGGGACCGATAACACGGTGAAATCCACTAGAATTATAACACGTACAAAGGTGATATACCGTACTCACAGACGACTCAACCTTTTTCCATACGCTCCTAGTTGATCTTCTCCGCTCGCTCCGCAACGCTTCTCGAATCCACGATCTGCGTCCAACGCCGAATCCACGGCGTCCAACGTCGAGTCTACGACGTCCGACCGAATCCACGATCTTCACCCAGTAACACGTCTCGAATTCACGAACGTACCTCGCTCCGAATCCACGAGAGCGGTAGCACCTTGAATCCACAAGGCCACGCGAGTCCACGCGCCGATTTTGGGGAAATCGTTGTTTTTGGGTGGTGAAGATCCGCCGAATACTTAGATTAGAAATAGATCGGAAATACCATCTAAGTATTCATTAATTTGATTCTACTCAAAATCTGAGTTTGGAAAACCTAGAATCAAATTAATAATATAGATGAAGAAACATAGAATTAAATCTAGTATTTCCTTTCTTCTCTATATGTGGATTTTTCTATTTCGGTCGTGTTTTTCCATACCACTAAAAGATGAATCATAGGGTCTATTTATAGGTTAGAAACAGTTGGAAGAGGATAAGAATCAAAAACTAACCTTTTCTGGAATTTTTCAGGACGACGATCCGGATCGGATTTCGGCGATCCAGATTGCAGTAACGAGATAGAGAGTTTCCAGAAAAACAAAGGTTCGGGATCCGAATCGAAGTGCCTGATCCGGATCGTTCATACAATTCACCAAACACCAATGTTTGGGATCCGGATTGAATTGCTTGATCCGGATCGTTCATATATTACGGTAAAAACCAGTGTTCGAGATCCGGATCAAAAGAGGCTACGATCCGGATTGAATTTGCATATGAACTAACACCCTTCGGGATCCAGATCGGATTGTCTGATCCGGATCCTGCACATGTCCCATGTCCAGTTATTGATTTTTATGCAATTAAAAATTCATCCAAGTGTTTCTACACTATAAGAAGTATTCGGATCACCAAAAATAATTAGTTAAACATACCTGATCCTTTTGAATTCTTCTTTCTTGAGATTGAATTATAAGATCCAACCTTCTTTATCTACAATCTTCAAGACTTAACCGAATTCACGAAATACGCCAACTCAAATTCCGTAACACAAACATCTTCATCTTCAATCTTCAAGACTTAACCACTTTCACGAAATACGCCAAAATAAAATCCTTAATACGGCACGCTTTTCGAGGAGATTGAAATCTTTCTGTTATATCTGCCGATTAAGGGTTTTATTTTGTACGTATGAGAGGGAGATAAAATATCTAATTATTATTTTTCAAGAAAGCGGAAACCCTAATCGGAGAGAAAAGAGAGAAAAAGGAAACCCTTTTTCGGAGAGGAAAAAAGAGATCGGATCTTCCATCTTCTTCGATCAACGTGCCGGAAGCCGGGATCGGAGCGTCACCGTCAACGGGGAGCGGATCCGGATTCTCACTACCGCGAGGAACGAGATCGGGTTGTCTTTTCCGTTTGAGCGAGGTTAGCGGCGTTTACTTCTCTCGCGTTTTCGTTGTTCTAAGTTTGGTGTTTTTGGTTTTGGGTTTTGCGTTCTTGGTTTTGTCGTTTGGGCAACCTAGGATGCCCTAGCCGCCGCCGCACCGCCGCCTCGCTACCGCCGCGCGGCAGAGGCGCGCGCTACCCACACACCGCTGAAGGGCCGTGCACCGCGCCCCTTGTTGGCCACGCGGGGCCGCAACGCCGCAGCGCGCACCTGCGCGGGGCTGCGCCGCACACGGCGCGCCCGCACGGGGCTGCGTCGCACGCAGCGCGCCCGCGCGGGGCTGGTGCCCGAGCGGGGCTGCACCGCCGCAGCGCGCACCCGGGCGGGGCTGCGCCGCATGCAGTGCGCCCGCCCGGGGCTGGTGCCTGCGCGGGGCCGCCCAGCCACAGCGCGCACCAGCGCGGGGTTGGAGTCCGTGTGGGGCTACGCCGCATGCAGCGCGCCTGTCACGCCCCGGCGTCGAAACTGCGACCCGAGTTCGCCAACAGATCCGCCGCCCATACGGGAAGCCCAGTATAGACGAAGCGACAAACCTGCAAAAGATCAACTACACTATACATATATCAGAGCTGAAAAGTAAACTGCTGAAATAAAAATACAACTCCTCAAATAGTACATGCCAGGTCCTCACAATACATAAGTCTCTCCAAAAACTAAAACTCTCAAAAGTAAAATATACATGATACATCCTAAAATTACTGACAGTACTAGTACATCACCAAAAAGGTACATCTACTCTCACAGAAAGAAGACCGGTAGAGATCTAGCTCGCGACTCCCTTACCTCGATCAGCAGGATCAGCAACCGGAGCAGCCGGAACATGAGTAGAGGTCCCTGGGGAAGAAACACCACAATGGGTGTGAGAACTACATCCCATAGTAGTTCTCAGTGGGTACCGCCAACAAGCCCGATGGTCTGCCCACTAAGTCTACTAGAGGCATAAAGTAACAAATGCAATACTGAAAGTAAAGGCTGGAAAATAACTCTACAACTACTATGCCTCTATCTAAATGCTCAAGAAGTGGAACAGATGGAAACATGATGCATCTACTATCTCTCAAACATAATCACTCAATCTACACTGACTGCCACACTTGGTCCAGTCAAACCTGCGCCCACCTACGGCCGTTACATCCAAGGAGGACCGGACTTACGTAGGGCGTCCGTGACTGTCAAAACTGGCCCAGCCAGAGGGACTGCGTCGACAAGTCGCGATAGCAAAGTAACAGGCCCAACTCTGGAGTGGCACTCGAGGGGCGCGACCCCACCGAGGAAAGTATCCGCACATCTCTGTCGAGCTCAAATGTGGCTCATCCTAGCGTCGGACAACCTCCGACATCTGTGCCATATAGTCCCGTGACTCCTGGGTCTCGCTCTGCTCTGATAGCTCTGGCTCCCGCTGCTCGAGTTCCTGATCTGATGCGGGATGTGCCCTCTTCACTGCACGATGTCTCAAGGGCATCGTAGTCCACTACACAATAACAAACATTAGGACACAACAACCATTCGACCCAATCCAGCGAGAGTCTAAGATATGTCATCCATTCCATAGCATTATGTTGTCTGCAGCCAACATAATCGCTTAGGAGAATAAACATGCCAATCACTCATTCCGTCTCCTGGGAGAGGTATAAAAATCAATCAGGACTCTCGCTAAAAGTCACGACTCTCACGTAGTCATCGTAATGTCCAACCACAAGCCTAGGGTTTCTAAATCCACAATGACCTACAACCTAGGCTCTGATACCACTCTAATCTGTCACGCCCCGGGGTTGAAACTCGACCCGGGCTGGCCAACAGATCCGCCGCCTATACAAAACCCCGCATAGGCGAAACGTCTAACCTGCAAAAGATAATGCAAAAGATATACAAATATCAGAGCTGAAAAGAAAACTGCTGTAAAACTAAAATCCAATCACTGTACAACTGAAAATAAAGATACAATATCCATCTCCCAAATACGATCATAAACAAAATTCTCTTATACAACACTCCAAACTCTACAGGGAGGAAAACAGAAATAATACATCAGTGTACAGGCTCTCAGTACAAGTCAAATCCTCACAATACAATAATCTCTCAAAAGTGGAAATAAAACTAATCTGCTGACTGTACTGCAAATCTCCAGAAAGGGGGCACCGCTATACTCCAAAGACGGGTAGGGAACTAGCTCGTGACTCCCTCGCCTCGGCCTGAAGGATCAGCAACTGGAGCAATAGGAACTGGAGAAGGGGTCCCTGGGGAAAAATACACCACAGCGGGTGTGAGAACTACATCCTGTTGGGTTATGTTAAGATATGGATCTAAATAGGGGAAAAACCACCTAGAGGGGGGGGGGGGGGGGGGGTGAATAGGTGTAAACAATAAACACTCAAAAATCGTTGCGCAATAAAACCCAATGCGGAAATGAAAATATAACACGCAAGATTTTTACGTGGAAAACTCCAAAACCGGAGTAAAAAACCACGGGACCGATAACACGGCGAAATCCACTAGAATTATAACACGTACAAAGGTGATATACCGTACTCACAGACGACTCGACCTTTTTCCATATGCTCCTAGTAGATCTTCTCCGCTCGCTCCGCAACGCTCCTCGAATCCACGATTAGCCTCCAATGCCGAATCCACGGCGTCCAACGTCGAATCCACGACGTCCAACCGAATCCACGGTCTTCACCCAGTAGCACGTCTCGAATCCACGAACGTACCTCGCTCCGAATCCACGAGAGCGGTAGCACCTTGAATCCACAAGGCCACGCGAGTCCACGCGCCGATTTTGGGAAAATCGTTGTTTTTGGGTGGTGATGATCCGCCGAATACTTAGATCAAAGATAGATCGGAAATACCATCTAAGTATTCATTAATTTGATTCTACTCAAAATCTGAGTATGAAAACCTAGAATCAAATTAATCAATATAGATGAAGAAACATAGATTTAATCTCGTTATTTCCTTTCTTCTCTATATGTGGATTTTTCTCTTTTTGACCGTATTTTGGATTACCCTAAAAATGAATCGTAGGGTCTAGATATAGGTTAGAAACCGTTGGAAGAGGATAAGAATCAAAAACTAACCTTTTCTGGAATTTTACAGGACGACGGTCCGGACTGGAATTATGGCGGTTCGGACTGTCGTAGCGAAACAGACTTTTTCCAGAAAAACATACCTTCGGGGTCCGGACTGAAATTCCCACGATCCGGACTGTTCATGCAATTCCTGCAAATTCCACGTTCGGGGTCCGGACTGAAGTGACCAGGGTCCGGACTGGAAATGCGCATGAACTATCCTATGTTCGGGGTCCGGACTGTAATGTCAGGTCCGGACTCTGAACATGTAGTATGTCCAGTTTTTGATTATTATGCAACTAAAAATTCATCCAAGTGTTTCTACACTATAATAAGTATTCGGATCACCAAAAATATTTAGTTAAACGTACCTGATCCTTTTGAATTCTTCTTTCTTGAGATTGAGGTATATGATCTAAACTTCTTCATCTTCAATCTTCAAGACTTAAACATTTTCACAAAATATGCCAACACAAATTCCTTAACACATCCCACAGTAGTTCTCAGTGGGTACCGCCACCAATCCCGACGGTCTGCCCACTAAGTCTACTAGAGGCATAAGATAACAGAAAACTGAAGGAAGGAAAGCTGAAAATAACACTACAGCTACCATGCCTCTATCTACTATGCTCAAAGGGTGATACAGATGAAAATGATGCATCGACTCAAACCTAGTATACACAATCAACCAATTCACAGTGACTGCCACATAGGGTCCAGTCAAACCTGCGCCCACCTACTGCCGCACATCCACAAGAGGACGGGTCTGCCGTAGGGTGTCCGTGACTGCCAAAACTGGCCCAGCCAGAGGGACTGCGTCGACAAGTCGCGATAATAAAGTAACAGGCACAACTCCAGAGTGGCACTCGAGGGGCGCGACCCCACCGAGGAAAATATCAGCGCATCTCTGTCGAGCTCAATATGGCTCATGCAGGCTATAGTCCAAATCCACGATCAACCAGTTCGACAGTAACCAATATCACACCTCTAACTCACTGACTGGAAATACTCGCAGCCGGGACCACCGTCAACCTGACGGCTCCCGCAACAGAACACCAAACTCACAGGTAACACAGGAAGGACCGACACCATAAGGGTTCGAAAATCCCGATAGGTCAGTGCGTAGAACCCCAATCAAACAAGAACAGAGTCCAGGCTCCGCCTATCGAAGTTCCCGACCCCCTTACAGTTCGGGAACATGACAACCTCAGTATGATGTGCGGAAGACACCAACCAGGGCCCGAAAGTTTCAAGAGACCAACACCTACAACCCTATCAAATAAGAACAGGTTCCAGGCACGGTCCCCGTAGCTTTCGTCCCGAAACAGAAACAGAAAAGGCCCCTAGAACCCAGATCACCCAAACTCTATCGGGTGAGGAAGTTGTAATAAAAAGATGACAGTTATTACTGAAAACTATTTTAATCTGAGAAACCCAATTTAGTATATTTTAGTTCTTTAATAAAAAAATCAGTTCAAATAAGTTTTATATTCCAAACCCCGAAGGGCTATTGCCTTCACCCAAATCAAACAAGAACAGGCTCCGGCGACCCACTCGGAGTTTGGAAGGAAAACATTAGTTCACAGAAATTATATGTGTCCAAAAACAGTCTGGGTTCTAGGTCCTGCTAACACTGGTATACTACTGCCACTAACACAGTGGCGACAAAAGAAAATAAGGAAACTGGACATCCCGGGATCGTCGTTTACCCAAACGGCTCCCGCCACAGATAAACGACCAACTACATCTACCAGACTCCACTCTACTCCCAAGCACGAGTATAACATGCATCGCACACTAAGAGAAATCCCGACCACTCGGCCCACTACCCGGGCGAGGATAACACTATGTCCAGGAATAGAATACGACGTGTGGATGTCTAGAGCATAAATAAAACTAGCCCAAGTGAGGGTTTTCTACTAGTCTGGTTACACATGCAACATATGACGGGGTGCTAGGTCAAGTTCCAACATTGGCAATAAATTTAACTAAAGCAGGATCAGGGAATAATAATTAACAAGATATCAATCATAATAGGAGAGATAACATTTCCCTCTCTAACATGCATCCTAATCCATCTCACTACATGCATGTTTCCTATATTATAGAATTAACAGGCAGTCCATTGATTTTGGAGGCGAAGCAACCCACCTGGAACGCTTTCCGTAGGCAAAGCTGAAGTTGGTGTAGAGAGTGGCCACTTGCAAACAAAATTCGTTGAACCCGTATCCTCGGTACATGTCACGTAAGCCTTGGCTCCAATCAACATCACCCGAACAATACAACACAACAACAAACAACACAACTCACTAATGATACCCCAAAACGTACACCAACAACACTGCTGTTTTTCCCAAACAGCACAAAGAAGGGAATTCTCACCTCCAAGCAGTGCTCCAAAAATTCCAAAAAATTCACGGTTGCGATCCTCGCGACGAGTAGCCCCAAAACGAGTATTTATACGCCCCGTTCCGACACCTGTAGGCCAAGATACAATTTAAACAATGCGGGGCGCCGGTAATCCACAACACTGCAAAACTGCGGGATACAACCCCAAAGAAGCTTAAATCTCACCATTGTAAAGTCCTAAAAAAATCCAGTAAAAATGCGAGCGCGTTTCTCTCGAAGAGTATATATCAATCGAGTCCTTAAACGCTTCATTCCAATGATCGTAGGTCAAGATAGAAAATCGACAAGCCTCCGCTGTCCAAAATCTCACGGCAGAAAAAGGGGTCACAGAAACACCACGGGAACAGTGCCGAAAACTTGAAACGAGGAGAAGTGATCAACACGGAAAACGAATCCTTACCTCTCGTGAACGAGCTGCCGCAAAAATCGGCTCAAAATTCCATTAGGGTGATCCCGTGTGCCTCGCGGACTGAAAAGCGATGGTAATAGCCAAAAATCCAAGGTGCGTCGATGTGCGTCGCGTCGCAGATAACGTCGATGCCGCGGCCTCCAGAAATCCCGAAAATCCAACAAGTGGTGGAGGGCACAGTGAAGATGGCTCTGTAGAAGAGGGAGCTCCCGAAAATGCCAAAAACCAGCACAAAGGCCTCATGCTGCCTATTTATAGGCTGAAAACAAAGCCAAAAATGCACTTCCTGGTACATTTTCCGGGCGCCCGAAAGTTTCGGGCGCCAACAGTGCACCCGAAAGCCTCCCCCGCGATGCTCCCGATACGTGCTGGTTGCGCCACGTCATCCACAAAATAGGAAACAGCCGAATAGGCCACTAACCAAGCGCCACGTCGCCCGCCGTGGAGCTGCCGCATGGCGCGCACCCGGTCAACGCGTGCCTGCCGCGACCACGTGCGCGCGCCAGCGCCTCCTGCGACCCCCGCCAGGCACGCGCCCCGAGGCAGCCCCAGCCTGCTCCGTGGTCCTAGTCCACAGCACCAACCTATCCAAGCCCGCCACGTGTCCGCACCCATCCAATAGAAAAGCGCCACGTGGCACGACGGACCCGTGCATCGCGCGCCTGCCCGCGCCAGCTCCGCCGCCTGCCCGAGCCCGCGCCGCCGCGCTCCGCCGCTGCCCGCCGCTGTCGCAGTTGCCTGCTGGCCGCCGGAACAGTGCCAAGTGCCTCGAAATCCATGCGCGTCAACCGGGATCCGAAAAATACAAGTGAATAGTCCATTTTCATCGTTTTCGCGCGCTGAATCCAAATCCGATGTCCGTTTTGCCAAATTCCAACTCTAAAAATTGCTGAAGGCATCCGGAAAGGTTTTCCTTTGTCCAAACTTCGCGCTGAGTCCAATTTTGATATCCGTTTCGCGCGAATCCACTTCTAAACATCCGACGGGGTCCTCCGATTACTCACATGATCCATTTTAAGCCCGAAGTCCGTCACTTGTGTCCAAATTGTGCACAAACACCTCCGACACACCACGTAGGCCTCCGTAAACTATCAATCAACCAGTAATCTCATCGTGGGGATCCGGGTCCTCACATCCTCCCCCACTAAAAGAAAGTTTCATCCTCGAAACTAGCTCAAATCCACCAGGAGTCACAAATACCACTGGTAGGTATCCATCAACACAGTCTCCAACTCCCTAGTCGCTACTCACTCTCTGCAAAGCGAGTCCAAAAGCTGGAAAAACCTCAGGAACTCCAAAGGCTGGGGATAAGGAAGAACAACCAAATCAACTCGTCCAAAACTACACGAAGTACGCCAACACAACAAACAAGAAAGGTAAAGGCCCCACCAGCAGGAAATTTGTCAACCCTAACTCTCTATTTAGAAAACAGCTGAAATTAACGAAAAGTCCAAAAATTCTGAAAGACCAGTGCCCTTGCCCCAATCAAACAAGAACAGGTTCGGGCACCGTCTCCATTTCTGGAGTAGCCTTTCGAAGCTTTCGTCCTGTTCGTAAATTTCAGCACAAAGGCGAGAAAAAGGAGAGAAGTGTTGAAGTCGTTCCTGTTGTGGCTACAAAAACAGAATCTACGATCTAACCGTGACCCCTAGGGACATGACCTCTAGTTCTAATCGTCACCTACGCTCAATGGGTAGCACCTAATCCAAAACCGCTGAAGCCACTGCTGCGGGAAGGATACCCCGGCGACCTGTGCAAATGAACTCCTCCAGTCCAGCTCGCAGAAGGGTCACTGTTCTCAATCCACAATCAGTCGTTGCATGATAACGCGCCAACCGGTCCATCCCGTGTGCTCGATTAGAGTCTAGGAGCTGTCACCAAACCGTCACATCTGTCGGTATAAAATCCCAAGTCTCAACTGCACTAAACATAATCCATAAGGCTTCCCCAAGTGCACAATACCAACAGGAACCTGTACCTCTAGTGCACGCGGTAACGACTCTATCTCCAAACTAGGCAGGGAAGCAAAAATACTCTAACTCAGCCTGTCGTAATGAAAACATGCCTGCGACAATCCGATCCACTGCCGTGGCGCCTTCCAACCGGGCGGCACAGACTCATCCGCCCGATGTGAGTGGTCGTCGCCAAAAGAACCTGAAGTCGCTCCCCAATAAAAAGGGTCTCAAAGAGTCGCTCCATCACTGTGATCCAGGACTCTGCCTCCCACGGCTCCAAGCTCAATCCTGCAAATCGGGGTGGATCAGACTGCCGGGACTGGCTCTATCAATCAATGATGTCCCAAAGCTCATCTACTATCCGCTATCCACCCTGCCTCGGTGCCTCGGCACTACTCGTCGGCACGGAGGGGGCTGCTGGCTCAATCGGTGCCACTGGTACAACTAGAGATGCCACTGCATTGAAAGAATGTGCTGGAGGACACTTAGGCGGTGCTACAACTAGCTGTGCTCTATGCTCCGACAGGCGCATCAAACGTTCCATGGCCTTCTCCTGGCGTCGGACAACCTCCGACATCTGTGCCATATAGGCCCGTGACTCCTGGGTCTCGCTCTGCTCTGATAGCTCTGCCTCCCGCTGCTCGAGTTCCTGATCTGATGCGGGATGTGCCCTCTTCACTGCACGACGTCTCAGGGGCATCGTAGTCCACTACACAATAACAAACATCAGGACACAACAACCATTCGACCCAATCCAGCGAGAGTCTAAGACATGTCATCCATTCCATAGCATTATGTTGTCTGCAGCCAACATAATCGCTTAGGAGAATAAACATGCTAATCACTCATCCCGTCTCTTGGGAGAGGTATAAAACTCAATCAGGACTCTCGCTAAAAGTCACGACTCTCACGTAGTCATCGTAATGTCCAACCACAAGCCTAGGGTTTCTAAATCCACAATGACCTACAACCTAGGCTCTGATACCACTCTAATCCGTCACGCCCCGGGGTCGAAACTGCGACCCGGGCTCGCCAACAGATCCGCCGCCTATACAAAACCCCGCATAGGCGAAGCGTCTAACCTACAAAAGATAATGCTAAAGATATACAAATATCAGAGCTGAAAAGAAAACTGCTGTAAAACTAAAATCCAATCACTGTACAACTGAAAATAAAGATACAATATCCATCTCCCAAATACGATCATAAACAAAATCCTCGATACAACACTCCAAATTATACAGGGAGGAAAACAGAAATAATACATCAGTGTATAGGCTCTCAGTACAAGTCAAATCCTCACAATACAATAATCTCTCAAAAGTTATCACGCCCCGGAGGTCTAAGGATCAGCGGAAAAGCATATGAATTTTTTTCTCATAAACGACCTCGCCTACCGGTGCGCGTCAGACCGCCATATATACAAATTCACCCTTTAAACGGATAGAGTCTCCTTTGTATATGCACGGCGTCACATTCACAACATTATCTTCTTTAACCACACAGTCACAATGAATACAACAAGAGAGAGAGTAAAACCATTTGTTCACATCACAACTTTCATTCATGACATCAAGAAATAAAACTACGGGTTCGCAAACGGTGTCCACACGACACACAGTTTTCCAAAATGTTTACACATTCACAATAAAGCGGCAACATCTTTTTGAAAGGATAAATCCAGAGGTTTTCAAGATTGTGCCCACACGACACTTGGTTTTTGGAAAGCATTTTCGAAACCCTTGTTTAATGTAAAACGGCCGCATACAAGTCAATAAGAAGCATAATAACGATCACATCACGAAAACAAACTCTCAATCCAACATCCACGATATTCCACAGTCAAGCAATCGAGAACATAAACTAAATAAAAGGAGATGAGATAGCCCCAAAGCAAGAACGACGAAATAAACCTCGTACGGCTAACGTCCTCTAGACGCTGCCTCACCATCGTCCCGACTACTACACCTAGTCAAACCTGTCACGGAGTGGGTAAAGTCAGTGACAAATAAAGTAGATGATCAAAGCAATTAGAAGTACTTTTAAAACAAACTGAATACAGTGGAACCTTTCGGTTTTTCCTCCTCATGAGTCCACATCACTTGATTTAATTACATGGTACCTATCGGGGAGTCGACGATCTCCCCTCGTGAACAATTACTTTACTTATGTGATGCTTTTAACCCCTTCACGGAGCTAGTGCGGCACTTTTAGCTGTCGTGAAGAGGTCCCCACTAGCACCTACACAAATCGTGGGGCACATGGGTCATTCAGACCACTTCTCCGGAAAAGTACACCCATGCGGAGGCCAATCCGCCTATGTACGTGCAGCATCTAAAAACATGATAGCCGAAACTGGCGTGTACGATCATCGTGACACTTAGTCGCCACAGTTAATAACAGAAGATCCGGTACATATTTATGCGAAAGGTTAAATCAAGTTTAACATCACATCTACTTTATTAGACAGGTTATTACACTTTTACGATGTCATATTGCACTTATTGTACTTACTGCACTTATTGCACGAGTACCCACCTTGAATGAAGATAAACGACCGCCCCCGCGACCCTCCTAAACAGTCAGAACTTCACGCTGCCTAATAAAATAACCAAAAGCACAATTTAACACTTTACCCTAAACAGGTAAAATCAGTGGTCCCGACCACTGTAACAATAAACCCACGAAAACCCGAAATCACTGTGCCAAGAGGACCGCGACGTCAAATCAAAAACTGTCTAGTCAAAACTGTCAAGTAAAATCGAAAACTCAGAACAAGCCCGATCTCTGACGGTAAAACCGATGATTAACAACGGCCGGATCGCGACTGTAATGACTCGACATTTTAGTAATATTTTACCCTCCTAATAAAGTACCCCTTTTAGTGACTCGAAATTATTGAGTTTCTGTAAGTCGGTCGGTGTGTTGTATGAGTATTTTTCTGTGAAAGTGCATGAAAAATGATGACCGACGGTGCAATCGGATCTGAAATCCGATGTAGGAATCTCCCGGAATAGGGTTTTTAGTGTCGCGGTGAATTAACGCGCATCGGAACCCGTGCAAAATATCCTGCATGCTTTCCGAGGAAAAGGTGGGTTTATCTCGTGTGATTAATTAGTTAGAGAATTAGTTATTCGATTACGGATATTAAAAGGTGGGTTATCCCGCAGGATTTATTAATTAAAGAATTAATTAATCGGTAACAGAAATTAAAAAGGGTGGGATTTAATTGTACGTACCAAAAGGAAAAATCCCACTTTTCGCAAAAGGAGAAACCCTAGCCGGAGATAACGAGGGAGAAAAGAGAAGAAAAAGGGGGAACCCTAGCCGGAGGAGGAAAAAGGAAAGAAAGAGGAAGAAGACGGAGGAATCCGACCACCCCGAATACCGTACCGGATTTAGAAGAGCAATCGGTCGACTTCCCCGTCGGGATTTTTGGTAAGTAGTTTCCTTTATGTTGCGTTAATGGAGTTTTCACGTGTCTTTTTCGTTGTCTTCATCGCCGTCTCCGTCCCCGTCATCATCACCGACCCCGCCGCGCGATCTAGGGCACGGCGCGGGCGGGCGAACGACGCGGGCGCCGTTAGGGCACGGCGTGGGCGGGCGAACGATGCGGGCGCCGCTAGGGTACCGCGCGGGCGCCGCTAGGGCACCGCGCGGGCGCCACCTCAGGGCGCGCAACCGCGCGGCCTTGTGCCGCGCGGGGCGCTCGCGGGCGGGTGCGCACCGCGCGGGCGCCGCACCTCGCGGCCTTGAGCCGCGCGGGCGCGCAACCGCGCTGCCTTGTGCCGCGCGGGGCGCCCGCGGGCGGACACATGCCGCACGGGCGCCGCCGCGGGCGACGCACCGCGCGGCCTTGTGCCTTGCGGGTCGCCCGCGGGCGGCCGCATGCCGCTCGGGCACCGCGCGGGCGCCGCCGCGGGCACGCGCCGCGCGGCCTCGCGCCGCGCGGGGCACTCGCGGGGCAGGCGGGCGCCGCACGGGTGCCGCCCGCGGACGCACACCGCGCGGTTTCGGGCCGCGCGGGGCATCCGCGGGCGGCGGCATCCGTGCGGGGCGCCGTCAAGTGTCGTCGGAGCGTCGTTTTTGGGTTTTTCATCGCAGGGATAGTTTTGGATTTCCATTTCCATAGTGTTAGTGCGTCATATTATTGATCGTCTTTCTTTGGGGGACTTCCTTAGGTCCGGGTGCGCAGCGGGAGTGTGCGAAAGATCCAGTTGTCCAGTTTTCCCCGCAACCAGGTGGGTACCCTTGCAATAAGTGCAACGAGTGCATTAAGTGCACCATATCATCGTAAAAGACTTAATAATCTATCTAATAAAGTAGATGAACTGTTAAACCTTTCGCATGAATATATATTGATCTTTCATTATTAAATTGTGGCGACTGAGGGTCGCGGTCCTTGATACACGCCGACTTCGGCAAACCATGTTTTTGGATGCTGCACGTACACTGGCGGATTGGCGTCCGCATAGGTGTACTTTTTCGGAAGAGTGGTCTTAATGACCCGTGTACCCCACGTGTGTAGGGTGGGGACCTCTTCACGATAGCTAAACATGTCGCTCACGCATCGTGAAGGGGTAAAGGGCATCATAAATATCACGTGGGGAGATCGTCGACTCCCTGACGTGAACTGTGTGATTTTACCCGTGGGGAGATCGTCTACTCCCCGACGGGCGCTATGTGACTAAATCAAGTAAAGTGGACACATGAGATGGAAAAGCGAAAGGTTCTGGTGTAATCGGTTTGTTTTAAAATTATTGTCAAATGCTAATCATCCGCTTTATTTGTCACTGACTTTACCCACTCCGTGACAGGTCTGATTAGGTGTAGTAGCCGGGATGGCGGTGAGACTGCGTCGAGAGGACCTTAGCCGTAGGAGGCTAGCTACGTTATCCATCTTGGGTTTACCTCATTTCTTTTTTAGCTTAACTCTTAGTTTAATTTGCTTGAATGTGGATCATGTGGGTTGTTGGATAGCCAATTATTTAGCACTGTGGATTTGATTTACTTTTATGCGGCATGGTTTATAACTAACAAAATGATTTCGAAAATGCTTTCCAAACTAAGTACCGTGTGGGCCAATCTTGGTAAACCCCTGGATTTATCCTTTCAAAAAGGTATGGCCGCTTTGGTGTGAATGTGTAAATATTTTCAAAAACTGGGTGTCGTGTGAACACCGTTTGCAAAACCCGTAGTTTAACTCTGGATATGATTGAACGAAATTACTTTCCCTTCCTTGTTCACTGTGATTGTGTGGTTAAAGAATGTTGTTGATGTTGTGTTGTAAACGTGACGCCGTGCATATACAAAGGAGACTCTGTCCGATTGAAGAGTGAATTTGTATATATGGCGTGTCTGACACGCACTGGGGGAGGTCGATACTTATTCATAAAGAAAAAAATATATACGCTTTTTCCGCTTGTCTTTACCTAAAAACCCCCGGGGTGTGACAGATTAAATGGTATCAGAGAAAAACAACTTTAACCACAGTAGTCGGTGACCAACATCCATAGTGCATGATGCCACAAGCAAATTGAACATGAGATAACCAAGATGTAGGTGCAGTAGATCGTGAGTGTACGGGGGAAAAAGGGGTTTAATTTTGGTGCGTTTGTAGGTCTTGGTGCTAGGCCAGTTAAGTCTAGGATTGACTTGTTTTCTTTGTGTACACGGATGACGGCCCGGACTTGGTCTTCAATCAAGAGCGCAGTGTTACGGAATTTGAGTTGGCGTAATTTCGTGAAAGGTTCAAGTCTTGAAGATTGAAGGTGAAGAAGGTTGGATCATTTAACTCAATCTCAAGAAAGAAGAATTCAAAAACATCAGGTATGTTTAACTAAATATTTTTGGTGATCCGAATACTTCTTGTAGTGTAGAAACACTTGGAAGAATTTTTCATTGCATAAAAATCAAAAAACTGGACATAGGACATGTTCAGGATCCGGATCAGATTGTTCAATCCGGATCCCGAAGGTGGTTCGTTCATACACCAGTTCAATCCGGATCGTAGCTTCTCTTGATCCGGATCCCGAACATTGAGTTTACCATTTTCCTTGAACGATCCGGATCAGGCTTCGCAATCCGGATCCCGAACGTTGATGTTTGGTGAACTGTATGAACGATCCGGATCAAGCACTTCGATCCGGATCCCGAACCTTCATTTTTCTGGAATTGTCTGACTCGTTACGACGATCCGGATCACAGCTAATCCGATCCGGATCGCCGTCCGTAAAATTTCCAGAAATGGTAGGTTTTTGATTCTTATCTCCTTCCTAGGGTTTCTAACCTATAAATAGACCCTATGATTCATTTTTCTAGGGCAATCCAAATAATCGATATAGAGCCGTCATATTCAAATATCATCTTTTACGGCCCTAGATCCACATATAGAGAAGAAAGGAAATCATTAGATATTACTCTATGTTTCTTCATCTATATTGATTAGTTTGATTCTAGGTTTTCATACTCACTTCTTGAGTTGAATCAAACTAATGAATACTTAGATGGTATTTCCTATCTATCTTTGATCTAAGTATTCGGCGGATCATCACCACCCAAAAAACAATGATTTACCCCAAAATCGGCGCGTGGATTCGTGTGTCCTTGTGGATTCAAGGTTCAACCGCTCTCGTGGATTCGGAGCGAGGTACGTTCGTGGATTCGAAGCGTACTACTGGGTGAAGACCGTGGATTCGGTCAGACGTCGTGGACTCGACGTTGGACGCCGTGGATTCGGCGTTGGGCGCAGATCGTGGATTCGAGAAGCGTCGTGGAACGAGCGGAGAAGATCCTCTAGGAGCGTATGGAAAAGATTGAGTCGTAAGTGTGTACGGTAAATCACCTTGTACGTGTTTTAATTCTAGTGGATTTCGCCGTGTTATCGGTCCCGTGGTTTTTTACTCCGGTTTGGAGTTTTTCCACGTAAAAATCTTGCGTGTTCATTTTTATTTCCGCATTGGGTTTTATTGCGCAATGATTTTTTGAGTGTTTATTGTTTACACCTATTCACCCCCCTCTAGGTGTTTTTTCCCCTATTTAGATCTATATTACATATAACCCAACAAGTGGTATCAGAGAGGGAATAGGGTTGTAAACAATGGTTGAAGGTGGAAACATCGATCGACCCCCTTTCTTTGATGGAACAAATTATGCGTACTGGAAAGTACGGATGAAAGCCTTTTTAATTTCCATCGACGAAAGGGTGGGGCAATCAATTGAATTAGGATGGTCTAATCCAACTGAAATTATTTCTGATGTTCGCACCTTAAAACCTAGGTCGAAATGGACCAAGGAAGAGTTAGATTCATCTTCTTACAATGGCAAGGGAATTAATGCTATTTTTAATGCCTTATCTCAAACCGAATTCTCTCGCGTCTCGGCATGTGAGACTGCGAAAGAAATCTGGGATGTTCTTCAGGTTACACATGAGGGAACTAACCTCGTGAAGATTCAAAAGCTGCAAATGCTTATGAGCAGATTTGACTCCATTTTTATGGCAGAAAATGAATCTTTCACGGACTACTATACACGATTGCAAGATATCGTAAATTCATGTGCTAACCTGGGAGAGAAGATTCCAGAATTTAAGGTTGTAAGAAAAATCTTAAGAACTCTTCCTGAACGATTTCGCCCAAAGGTTACAGCCATTGAAACTATTAAACACCCGGACGAAATACGTGTAGAAGAATTAGTTGGTTCATTACAAACTTATGAAATGACATTTACTACTAACTATTCTTCTGGAAAAGCATCCTCTTCTAAGTCTTCAGGTTATGCGTTGAAAACAACGAAGGAAGAAGACACGGATTCATCCTCCTCAGACGATGATGAGAACCTATCTATGGAGGAATTTGAGAAGCAACTCGCTCTCTTGACAAGGAAGTTTCACCGCAACTTTCGAAGGGGTAATTCAAGTAAATCTCCATCCTTCGGAAAGTCGAAGAAAGGCAAGGGTATTTCAAGTTACAAGTCAAGAAAGCAAGAGAACTTTTCAAAGGATAAGAACAGTTCAGAAGGACAAGTCCAATGCTTCAAGTGCCGAGGATACGACCATATCTCAACGGAGTGTCCAACTAAGAATCCGTCGAAGAAGAAAGTGATGCAAGCCGTCACTTGGGATGACAACTCAACGTCAAATGAGTAATCCTCAAGTGATGAAGAAGAAAGAGCAACGGCATTCCACGCATCCACATCTTCACCATTCATGTGCTTAATGGCAAGTACATCCGAGTCATTGTCCAACTCCACTGTCGAAAAGAATGCAACGGACAATGAGTCGGATGATTCGGAAGGTGAAGATTTTGTTTTAGCCTACCACAGACTTTTACGGGATTCAAAGAAACCGGCTAAGCAAAACAAGGGATTGAGAGTGAGATTGCAGGATCTCGAAGAAGAAGTAAAAAGGGTAACTTCTCTCTCGACCGATCTTGAAGTGGAAAGGGAAAATCTGATAAAAGTAAATGTTTCCCTTCAAGAGTCCAATGAGCAACTCGAGAAGAATTATATAGATCTGGTGAACAAAGCGAATTACTTCTTGAAGCTCTACGGCGAGGCCCGACAGGAAAAATTGGAAATGACAGAGACCATTATCCAACTCAAGGATGACTTGCAGCATTTTTCATCAGGAATGAGTAAGTTGGATAAGCTTTTTGGTCTTGGTCAATCAAACAAGTTCGGCCTCGGATACAATCGAACTGAAGACAATTTTAGTTCGGTTGGGACAGTCTTTGTGCCTCAGTCGGTATCTCCTCCTCCGACACCGGAATTCACGACAACCAACGACAACATGCCTACTTCATCCTCTTCGGGATCGTCAAGATCTAAGGTATGTTTTCGTTGTGGTGTTTCAGGGCACATAAGAAGATATTGCAAGACGGGAGTCAAACGCTCACCTCAAACACCTCTTGCAATGACTACCACAAAGGTGATTCCTCGGAAATCAATTGCAAATCAATTGAAGGAAAAGAGACTTGGTAGTTCGCCGCGCAAGACGACTTCATCAAGGAGCGGCAATCGCACTAACAAGACGCTTTCACCTAGGCATATAACTTCACGACCATTACCGACGCATTCCAAAAAGGTTTGGGTGCGCAAAGGTGAAATTTTCCCTTGTCTTGTTACCAATGTTTCCTTGCATGCATATGATAGTTCGTCTTGGTATCTGGATAGCGGGTGTTCCCGTCACATGACCGGTGACAAAAATAGTTTTCAAAACTTTGAGAAAATCTCCGGAGGACTTGTTGTTTTCGGAGACGGTCGGTCTTCCAAAATTGTTGGAAAAGGAACGGTAGCTATCCCAGATGGCCCGATTTTGAAAAATGTCTTATTTGTTGATGGCCTTAAGACTAACCTCATAAGCATAAGTCAACTTTGCGACAATGGTTTTTCAGTTAACTTTTCATCTGTTGAATGCGTTGTAACTGATAAGGACCATGTCTTCTTTTTAAAAGGGGTTAGATCTGAAAACAATTGCTATGTTGTTCCTAATAAAATTTCAGAAAAATGTAACCTAGTTTCTTTGGATAATGAAACACTTTGGCATGAAAGGCTAGGTCACATAAATTTTAAGGAACTTGTTAAAATTTCAAACAAGGACGTGGTCAAGGGGGTTCCAAAACTTTTACTTAAACAAAACATTGTGTGTGGAGGTTGTCTTAAGGGAAAACAATCAAGGGCTGCACACAAGAACCTGAACCACATTGGTACCAAACGGCCCTTGGAATTACTGCACATGGATTTAATGGGGCCGACCCGTCAACCATCTTTGGGAGGTAAATGGTATATTTTCTTATTGGTTGATGATTTCTCTCGGTATTCTTGGGTAGCATTTTTAAAAGAGAAAGCTGATACGTTTGATTCTTTTCATGAGATTTGCCATCGTATTATGATTGAAAAGAATGAAAAGATCATTCGTGTTAGAAGTGATAGAGGTGGAGAATTCATTAATTCCAAATTCATTGATTTTTGCACTTCCAACGGCATAAAACATGAATTCTCGGCACCCTATACACCTCAGCAGAATGGTGTTGTTGAGCGCAAAAACAGGGTTGTTCAAGAGATGGCACGTGTGATGCTTCATAGCCGGAATTTACCGCTATATTTTTGGGCTGAGGCTGTGAACACCGCTGTCTATGTCATAAATCGAGTGTATTTGCGCCCAGGAACTTTAAATACACCATATGAGCTGTGGTTTAGTAGAAAACCGGATATCAAATACTTTCGGATCTTTGGGAGTCGATGTTTTATTTTGCGTGATCGCGAAAATCTTGGTAAGTTCGATTCTCGAAGTGACGAAGGGATCTTTTTGGGTTATTCTACAAATAGCAGAGCATATCGGGTATTTAACATGGAATCTAAAACGATTGTAGGATCTATAAATGTTAAAGTAGATGAAGCTTTTCACTTTGCATCTGAAAAATCTACCCTCGATATCTCTCTTGATGATGACACACCTGCCAATGCATCTTCTCATGATAATACTTCCAATATTAATGATGCATCTAATGGTTCTTCAAGTTTATCTGATGTGCAGGAATCGTCTCATATACCTCCGAGTACTCCGTTACCTCAAACGTTACGCATCTCCAAGGATCATCCGGAATCGAATATTATTGGAGACCCACAAGGAGTTAGAACTCGTAGGCAGTTGGTTTGTGGATTCGCTTGCTACGTATCTTTAATCGAACCAAAGAATATAGATGAAGCTCTTCAGGATGACTACTGGATTGAAGCAATGCAGGAAGAGCTCCATCAATTTGAGCGAAACAAAGTCTGGGAAATAACGAAGCCTCCAAAGCAACATAATGTGATAGGTACCAAATGGATTTTCAAGAACCAGAAAAATGAGGATGGTACTATCATCAGGAACAAGGCACGATTAGTTGCTCAAGGCTACTCTCAAGTAGAAGGTATAGACTTTGATGAAACTTTCGCCCCTGTAGCTAGACTCGAGTCCATTCGTATACTATTTGCTATTGCTTGTCATTTTAAAATCAAATTATTTCAAATGGACGTTAAGAGCGCGTTTCTAAATGGGTTTTTAAATGAGGAAGTTTATGTGGCTCAACCGAAAGGTTTTGTAGACCATAAACAACCTAACCATGTTTTTCGTTTGAAAAAGGCTCTTTACGGTCTGAAACAAGCACCGCGAGCATGGTACGAAAGGTTGACAAAGCACCTTTTGGAGAAGGGCTATACTCGAGGGGGAGCTGACAGGACTCTCTTTGTGAAGCATTATCAAAACAATTTCATTGTAGCACAAATCTATGTCGATGACATTGTATTTGGCGCAACAAGAGATAATGATGCTTCTAAATTCGCGGAGACCATGGAAAGCGAATTTGAGATGTCCATGATGGGCGAATTGACTTATTTTCTTGGATTGCAAATTAAACAAAATAATGAAGGTATTTACTTGTGTCAATCCAAGTATGCAATGGAGTTGGTTAAAAAGTTTGACTTAGAAAATTCTAAGGATTTTCCGACTCCAATGGGAACTAGCCACAAGGGACTTGGAAGTGAAACACATAGTGAGAATGTAGACGAGAAACTGTATCGAAGTATGATTGGAAGTCTACTTTATCTCACGGCTAGTCGCCCGGATATATCTTTTGGTGTTGGGATTTGCGCGAGATATCAATCTGCACCAAAGGAGGTTCACCTGAAAGCGGTGAAAAGGATCATCCGGTACATCAAAGGATCAATTAATTTCGGAATTTGGTATCCTATGGGAACTAGTCTGGATATTATTGGATACTCAGATGTCGATTGGGCAGGATCAGTGGATGATCGGAAAAGCACGAGTGGTGCATGCTTCTATCTTGGCCATTGCCTTGTTGCATGGCACAGTAAAAAGCAGAATTGCATAGCACTCTCGACTGCCGAAGCGGAATACATTTCAGCGGGTAGTTGTTCAACCCAACTCATTTGGATGAAAAGTGTGTTGAGCGACTTCCGGATTTCAGCATCTTCGGTAACAATTCTTTGTGACAACACTAGTGCTATAAACATTTCCAAAAACCCTGTGTTGCACTCTAGAACAAAACACATTGAACTTAGATATCATTTTCTTAGAGAGCTAGTTGAATCAAATACTCTTCAACTTTCATATATTTCAACTGAAGATCAATTAGGTGACATTTTAACAAAACCTTTGGATCAAAAACGTTTTATTCATTTGCGTAAAGCAATTGGAATGCTTTCCTTGAAGTAAACTTCTTTTTGAAACTTTTGCTTAGTTTAGGTTTTGTTTTTGTGTTTTTGTTCTTTATCTATGTTTATACATAGTACATTAATTGAGCATGTGTATTATTGACTTTACTTGCATCCTTTTATATATTTAGAAATCTATTATGCTTTAGATATCATAATATTTCATTTGATGCAATGATCATTTATGTCAATTAACTCATCTTTGTTTTGATCAAAGTCAATTTCTCTCTCGATGATCTCTTGGTATAGTTTTTATCTTATTTGACTGTTTAGTCGAGTATGAAATCGAGATCAATATTTGGCTAAATACTTTATATCTTAAATAATTGATAGCCAATTGAGGGGGAGTCAAAGAAAAAGTAAAATGCTCAAAAGATGTGGAAAGAGTTACATCCCAATGAGGAGTGTGAAAATTGCCACCACATGGAAGAAAGAGCTACCACCTCGGTCGTCCGAGTACTGTGTGCAGCTACCACATGAATACCAAGCAAGGTTTTTCAAGTTTGATTAAATAAAATGCATGTTGAAATACTTGACTCTATCAAAATTTTAAGGTTGGTATAAGGTGGGATTTTTAATGAAAGATGCTCAAAGAGCCACTCTCTTCAATAAATTGACTAGATATATTATCTAACTTATCGGGGATGTAAGACATCTATTGATCTTTGTATTTCATTTTCTTTACCAAATTGATGATTTGAAAAAGGCATTACTCATAAGATCAAGTTAGATGTAATTGAAGTTGTTCAACTTTAAGGGATTTAATTTTTATAAATTTTCGTTTCGTTTGTTGGATGTTATTGATAGATTTGGTATAATCTATTTCTTGTTGTATGAAACGATGATTTTTGTTTAAAGTTGATACACAAAAGTGCTCACAATCTTTTGTTCCAAAGTTTCCAGAGCTTCTCTCTCTAGATTTCATCCATCTTGGAAGCTTTCAAACTCAAGTTCTTCAACTCCAAGTAAGTTTTATTGATCAAATCTCGGTTTTTCACCGTTCTTGTTATTCCTCCTCAAAACGTGATGAATTCCTTGTATCGATTTCGTTTGTGGATGGTTTTTTTGATCAAATTTCTTTTGAAATAAGAACTCTGGGTAGATTAGTTTTGATTATATGCTAGGTATTCTCAAGATAAACGGATTTTTGGTCTCCGATTTCAAAGAATTCGGTTTTAGGGCATATAATAGGAATTTTTGAAAATCATGCAATTGATCTATTTTTAAAATTCTTTTTGCAGAACTAATTTGATTCTTAGTCTCTCTACATGATTATGATTGTTTGGATACAATTTTTCAAACTTTTGAAAATTAACAATTTTTCGTGTTCCTGAGTTGTTGCTCACAGGATTTTCTTCTCACAAGAAACCAATAGCTATGGTGATCACATGGATTATTTTCTTACTTGCTGCCATGGTTCATGTCAAGGACACTGTCAAGCCCAAGAGGGCTAAGAAGGCTAAGAAAGCGAAGAAAGCTAAAGATTATTCCGATACAGAATCTGAAACGGAATCAATTGATTGGGATGAACTGCAAGTTGAAGCAACGACTGTTCCCACTGCTTCAAAGGGAAAAGCACCTGCAGAAACATCGAAGGCTCCGCCTACTGCTGCTGAGAAAGGCAAAGCTCCAATGGAAGAAACCTTTGGGAAGACAAGAAGAAAAAGTGTTGCTCGCAAAAGAGGGAGTGCTCAAGGAATCTCCATTGAGCAACCAGCTGCTAGCCAAGCACTTCCACAAGACTTTATCAGCTCAACTAGGATTAAGGAAAGTGTAGAGGGAAGTGGAATTCAAATTACTGAATCCCTCTCTAGAGCACACTCGGTACGTAGCGAATCCCCATGGGCTGAAGATCAGCACGGATCATCTGTCTCTACAACTCGTCCAACGACTTCCAAGAGGAACGCTCTAGAAGCTACTGTATTGGCCGCCATTCATCAGGACCAAAGAAGACTTTCTGCTGACCAAGAGAGATTGGCATTAGGTCTCCGACAAATGGCCGCTGACCAAAAACAGATGAAGAAGAAATGTTCTAAATTATCGCGAATGTTGAAAGGAATCTTGAACAAGATAGACGATACTAGCTCGGACAGTTCTGATTTGGCTTGATCTTTTATACTCTAACCCTTATCATTTCTATTGCAGGTTTTTAAGTATTTGGTCTTAGTTTTAGTTCTCAGGATTTTCTTGATTTTAAACTTCTTAACTCTCCTTAAGTTTTTGTAATTTTGGCTTAGTTTGTGACAAAAAGGGGGAGAGAGTTTAGAGAGAACTTGAACAATGATGATGTGAAAACTGTGTGAAAACTGTGTGAATGTGTGAACATCAAGGTAAGTATCACTTCAACTTCAACTTTGGTTTTTATCTTGTGATTTGTTGCATGTCACTAACTATTCGACTAACTATTTGGGCATGTAATATGACTAACAAGTTGATGTTGGACTAACACTTTGTGACATTTGGTTTTTGATTGCATAGAAGATATGTTGGTTTTTGACTATGATTCTCTTACATATCTGAATTCTCAAATGTCATGATGATCAGATAAACTCTATCTCTGTACTTGGTTTTGTATGTTTCAATTCTTGAGGTATCTAACGATTCTTTTTGTCAAGAATGATTTCTTTGTGCAGAGAGTACAGATGTCTAAGTCTAGAGTCTGTTTTAGGAGTTTATCTCATGTTTTTAAATTTTTGGATCTCCATTGTAAATTTTTGTTGTATGGTGATAGCAACAAAAATATCTTTTTTGAATTTTCTTTAGTGGATCTGTGTTTTGTCACGAAACCGCCAAAGGGGGAGATTGTTACGGAATTTGAGTTGGCGTAATTTCGTGAAAGGTTCAAGTCTTGAAGATTGAAGGTGAAGAAGGTTGGATCATTTTACTCAATCTCAAGAAAGAAGAATTCAAAAGGATCAGGTATGTTTAACTAAATATTTTTGGTGATCCGAATACTTCTTGTAGTGTAGAAACACTTGGAAGAATTTTTCATTGCATAAAAATCAAAAAACTGGACATAGGACATGTTCAGGATCCGGATCAGATTGTTCAATCCGGATCCCAAAGGTGGTTCGTTCATACACCAATTCAATCCGGATCGTAGCTTCTCTTGATCCGGATCCCGAACATTGAGTTTACCATTTTCCTTGAACGATCCGGATCAGGCTTCGCAATCCGGATCCCGAACGTTGATGTTTGGTGAACTGTATGAACGATCTGGATCAAGCACTTCGATCCGGATCCCGAACCTTCGTTTTTCTGGAATTGTCTGACTCGTTACGACGATCCGGATCACAGCTAATCCGATCCGGATCGCCGTCCGTAAAATTTCCAGAAATGGTAGGTTTTTGATTCTTATCTCCTTCCTAGGGTTTCTAACCTATAAATAGACCCTATGATTCATTTTTCTAGGGCAATCCAAATAATCGATATAGAGCCGTCATATTCAAATATCATCTTTTACGGCCCTAGATCCACATATAGAGAAGAAAGGAAATCATTAGGTATTACTCTATGTTTCTTCATCTATATTGATTAGTTTGATTCTAGGTTTTCATACTCACATCTTGAGTTGAATCAAACTAATGAATACTTAGATGGTATTTCCTATCTATCTTTGATCTAAGTATTCGGCGGATCATCACCACCCAAAAAACAACGATTTACCCCAAAATCGGCGCGTGGATTCGCGTGTCTTTGTGGATTCAAGGTTCAACCACTCTCGTGGATTCGGAGCGAGGTACGTTCATGGATTCGAAGCGTACTACTGGGTGAAGACCGTGGATTCGGTCAGACGCCGTGGACTCGACGTTGGACGCCGTGGATTCGGCGTTGGGCGCAGATCGTGGATTCGAGAAGCGTCGTGGAACTAGCGGAGAAGATCCTCTAGGAGTGTATGGAAAAGGTTGAGTCGTAAGTGTGTACGGTAAATCGCCTTGTACGTGTTTTAATTCTAGTGGATTTCGCCGTGTTATCGGTCCCGTGGTTTTTTACTCCGGTTTGGAGTTTTTCCACGTAAAAATCTTGCGTGTTCATTTTTATTTCCGCATTGGGTTTTATTGCGCAATGATTTTTTGAGTGTTTATTGTTTACACCTATTCACCCCCCTCTAGGTGTTTTTTTCCCTATTTAGATCTATATTACATATAACCCAACACGCAGGAATGGAAGTGACGGTGTTGACAGCTACGGAGGACCGGCTACATTGACAATAGTCGCACGATGTGGCCAGGCAACTGCCAACGCTCACAGAAGACATGGAATACCAATGACACGGGTTACCCGCCTCCCGAGAAGCAGTCGACCGGGCCACCTCGGTAGAGCGGGAGTTGACCAATGCGCCGACCAGTAGGAGACTGGGAGCTGACCACCCAAGTATCCGAAGGCGCAGCAAGGAACCAGATGCACGCCGACTGAAGGACCAGAACCGGGGGAGACCGACCAGCCAACGTCTGCGGCGGAGTACACCGAGTAGCCGACTATTCCTGGAAGCACGATCATTGCTTCGATGTGGCAAGCCGGGGCATCTTCGCTCTTACTGCCCCCTGAACTTGGGGATAGCCCCTTCAGTGGTGCGACGCGGGTAAGAGCTCCCACGCAACGGCATGACGTAGGACGCACTGCCCCGGATGAAGTAGTAGCAGAGACACTCTACCCTTAGTTGTCCCTTTTCGAATATGACCTTTTCCGACATCTGGAGTACCCCACCTCTTCACCTCTTGCGTTACTACTTCTGCCCATAGTTAGTTAGGTTAGACCCCTTCGTAGTACGATGTCGGCCCAGACCCTTGGATGGCCCCTAGAAATGGATAGTTGTTTACCTTCCTACCTGCTAAGGTTGGGAAGGCTGTCATGTCTTTGAGACTTAGTAGTGAACCCCCGCTGAAGGATTGTGATGTAATGCTAGGGAAGCCGTGCGTCATATGTGATGGGGCGCATCGAGTGACGAGCTGCCCTTAGAGGCACGACCACTGCTTTTTGTGCGGCAAGCCGGGCCACTAACGTTTCACATGCCCCCAGAAACCGGCTACCACTGCCCCAGCGCCGCAACCCAAGGAACCAGAGAATGCTGCAGCCCCCGACCCACAGAAGGACCTACCCGGGCGGGCGGGCTTCGGGGCATAGGAGACCCTATCGTTCTTAGTGAGAGCACTTAGGGGTTATGTAAGGGTTAAATGGGTCTCACCCCCCTTACCTGGCAATTAAGAACCCAGGAGGCCGATAGGTCGCGTGGGGCCGCAGTCCAAGTTAGATCCGACGTCTCAGTCGTAAGAGAATTTCCGGATGTATTTCCGGCGGAACTCCCTGGGATGCCACCTGAACGAGAGGTCGAATTCCCTATTGAGCTGCTCCCAGGCACTAAACCCATCACCAAAGCACCGTACAGGATGGCTTTCGCCGAGTTAAAGGAATTCAAGGCACAGCTGGAAGACCTTTTGGATAAAGGCATCATCAGACCGAGCGTGTCGCCATGGGGCGCGCCCGTTCTATTCGTAAGAAAGAAGGACGGAAGCCTTCGTTTGCGCATAGACTACCGGGAAATAAACAAGGTCACCATTAAGAATAAATACCCCCTGCTGAGGATCGACGATCTATTCGACCAGTTACAGGGGGCAATAGTGTTCTCAAAGATTGACCTGCAGTCCGGCTACCATCAGCTCAGAATTAGGAGTGAGGACATCCCCAAAACGGCCTTCCGGACACGCTGCGGCCACTACGAATTCACGGTAATGCCATTCGGGCTCACCAATGCCCCAGCGGTATTTATGGACATGATGAACAGGGTGTTCAAACCCTTCTTGGATTTGTTCGTAGTGGTCATCATTGATGATATCCTCATCTACTCACGTACAGATGAGGAACATGAGGAGCACCTACGTATAGTCATTCAGACCCTCTGGGATCGGAAACTCTACGCTAAACTCAAAAAGTGTGAGTTTTGGCTTCGCGAGGTGGACTTTTTGGGGCATGTTGTTTCGGCATCTGGAATTGCGGTCGACCCGAGGAAGATAGACTCGGTGACAGACTGGCCCCGACCGACAACAGTAAACGAGATTCGAAGCTTCCTGGGTCTGGCAGGGTATTATAGGCGTTTTGTGGAAGGCTTCTCCAAGATAGCCACTCCCCTGACTCGCCTGACTCGGAAAGGGGAGAAGTTTATCTGGACGGACCAATGCCAGAAGAGTTTTGAAGAACTCAAGGATAGATTGACACGGGCCCCGGTTCTCGCCTTACCGGAACCTGGGGAAGACTATGAGGATTTTTGCGATGCGTCGTGAAACGGCCTCGGAGGTGTGCTTATGCAACGGGGTAAGGTCATAGCCTATGCGTCAAGACAACTAAAGGAGTACGAGAGGAATTATCCTATGCACGACTTAGAGCTGGCGGCAGTCGTGTTTGTCCTCAAGTTGTGGAGACATTACTTGTACGGGACACACTGCGATGTGTATTCCGATCATTAGAGCCTCAAGTAGCTCTTCACCCAGAAGGAGCTAAACTTGCGGCAAAGGCGGTGGCTCGAGCTACTGAAAGACTATGACTTGTCGTTCCACTACCACCCGGGGAGGCAAATGTGGTGGCCGACGCCTTGAGCCGCAAGGGGCAGACAGAAGGAGCAGGGGTAAGTCCTATTACCCAGCAGGACCGCCTGATTGCAGAATTTTCGCAATTGAGGCTAGAGGTGGTGCCAGCAGGTACGGTCACACGACTCACGACCCTGGTGGTCAGACCTGTTAAGGAATTTGTGTTGGCGTATTTCATGAAATTGATTAAGTCTTGAAGATTGAAGAAGAAGAAGTTTGGATCATATACCTCAATCTCAAGAAAGAAGAATTCAAAAGGATCAGGTACGTTTAACTAAATATTTTTGGTGATCCGAATACTTCTTATAGTGTAGAAACACTTGGATGAATTTTTAATTGCATAAAAATAAAAAACTGGACATACTACATGTTCAGAGTCCGGACCTGACATTACAGTCCGGACCCCGAACATAGGATAGTTCATGCGCAATTCCAGTCCGGACCCTGGTGACTTCAGTCCGGACCCCGAACGTGGAATTTGCAGGAATTGCATGAACAGTCCGGACCGTGGAAATTACAGTCCGGACCCCGAAGGTATGTTTTTCTGGAAAAAGTCTGTTTCGCTACGACAGTCCGGACCGCCATAATTCCAGTCCGGACCGTCGTCCTGTAAAATTCCAGAAAAGGTTAGTTTTTGATTCTTATCCTCTTCTAACGGTTTCTAACCTATATCTAGACCCTACGATTCATTTTTAGGGTAATCCAAAATACGGTCAAAAAGAGAAAAATCCACATATAGAGAAGAAAGGAAATAATGAGATTAAATCTATGTTTCTTCATCTATATTGATTAATTTGATTATAGGTTTTCATACTCAGATTTTGAGTAGAATCAAATTAATGAATACTTAGATGGTATTTCCGATCTATCTTTGATCTAAGTATTCGGCGGATCATCACCACCCAAAAACAACGATTTTCCCAAAATCGGCGCGTGGACTCGCGTGGCCTTGTGGATTCAAGGTGCAACCGCTCTCGTGGATTCAGAGCGAGGTACATTCGTGGATTCGAGACGTGCGACTGGGTGAAGACCGTGGATTCGGTTGGACGTCGTGGATTCGACGTTGGACGCCGTGGATTCGGCGTTGGACGCTAATCGTGGATTCGAGGAGCGTTGCGGAGCGAGCGGAGAATATCTACTAGGAGCGTATGGAAAAAGGTCGAGTCATCTGTGAGTACGGTATATCACCTTTGTACGTGTTATAATTCTAGTGGATTTCGCCGTGTTATCGGTTCCGTAGTTTTTTACTCCGGTTTTGGAGTTTTCCACGTAAAAATCTTGCGTGTTATATTTTCATGTCACGCCCCGGGGGTTTTGTTTTAGCGGAAACGGTACACAAAAGTAAGCGTACGGTGCGTACAAAATTTTTCTTTAAAACCTCCTTCCCCGGCGCGTGCCCAGACCCGCCGCATATACAGATTCACTCGAAAATCGGGCAGAGTCTCCTCTGTATATGCACGGCGTCGCGGCTATTACAACCGTCAAACACAAGCAATCATTTTCCATTTAATCACAACAGTTCGAAGTAGTACGGTGCATGAAGACTAAACAATACCCGTGGCCAGTCAAGTTGAAAGTATAAACTCACCGTTTTGAAAACAGGCCCACACGGCCTTAGGTTTTGAAAACAGATTGGAAAACGGCATAAATCCACAGGGTTTGGAAAACGGGCCCACCCGACCCTAGACTTTTGAAAACGGTTTTCGAAGTCCTTTTTCTTTTGTAATTTGAAAGCGGCCACACGGGACAAGCAAAACAACTACTCGCAAGGGCAAATAAAAGACATCCCAACATCCACATCGACCCCACAAGGGTATCGCGATCCGCACAGTCGGCTACTGACAAGTAATGAAATACGCAATATAAGAAGTAAATACCAACTATGGCTACGGAGGACCAAAGGTGCTCCTGCCACGGCCTCACCGTCGCCCTAGCTCTCACCCCCGAGAACCTGTCACAGAGTGGGAAGTCAGTGACCAGAAAATAAAGCACGAAAGTAACTAGGGCTATAAATAAAGCAAACCGCAGTAAACCAGAGCAACCGCCCTCCTCGTCGTGCAATCGTCGGTATCCCCTCCCCCTGCATAACCTGGACCGGGCACCTGCCACGGCAAACCAGACTATCCGGAGCTACCGTAAAAATAAAACGTGAACCCCTGCAAAACCTGACCACCCTCCCAAGAGGGAAAATAAACCACGAACACCTGTAACACCTGTAACCCCTGTAACACCTGTAACACCTGTAACACCTGACCTCGTCGAGCATCTACGTCGACGGGTCGCACCGCTCACAAAGAGCCACGAACACCTGTAACACCTGACCACGTCGAGCATCTACGTCGACGGGTCGCACCGCTCGCACCTTGGCGCCTCAAAACCCCACAACTACGGGGGCCCCACTACGTCACCTCGTGGGTTTACACGGGTCATATACCACTTTTCCGGAAAAGCGCACCCTTTGCGGTTGCCAAACCGCGGGTGCGCGTGCTGCAGCCTCGAGCATAGTAACCAAGTACACCAGATAAAACCGATAGTAATGAACCATAAAGATCACCAAATATACCAAGTATAACTCAATAGCGATGACCATAGAGACTATCCACGTTAGCACAGTTAAACGTATAATCGACAGTAGTTGCAACCGTCGGAAGCCCGACACTAAGTCTCAAAATAAAAACCCACAGCATGATAAACATAACCATGACAAAATTCCGCAATAAGGGGTTCTAAGGGTGTACCCACCTGAAACGCGAAGAAGAAGGTGTACGGAACTCCCGCTAAAACACTCCCACCCTGTGCCCGAAAAAGCTACAGTAAGTAATAATGTTAAAAATATCGTCGTGGTCAAAAACACTGAAAAACGGGGCGAAACGGGCCACAAACGGAGCTTCTGGGCTCAAAAGCTGAAAGCTGGTGCACGGTCCAGGCGTGGACCGGGTTCACGACGCAGAGGAGGCAGCGGTACAGACCGGGCTCACCCCGGGAGCATGCACCAGGCGGATTGGGCCGGGCCGGTGCACCGGCTTAGCGCGCACCGGGCTCACGCATACCCGGTCGCGGCGGCAGGGCCGGGTGCACGCCCTTGCGTGGACCGCGCTTGCGGGCCGGGCTGGCGCACGCGCCCGTGCGCCGGGTCCGCGCATTCGGGCTGCGGGACGCGTGTGCCGGGTGCACGCCCGTCCGGTGGACCGCGTGAGGAGGCAGCCGTACAGGGTGAACAGTGAACCCTAATTTCGCTCCCCGCGGCTCCGGTTTCGCGATTTCAACCCCGTTTTCGCTCCCGTGCGACTCCGGCGACGACCCCGTGGGCATGACAACGGCGGCGGCGGCCTCCCGTTCAACGACGGCGGCGGCGGCCTCCCGTTCAACACCTTGATTTGCCCATGAAAACAACAAAAGGAAAACCTCACATTGGAAAATAACCGGGGAGACCCGAACCGCTCACCATGTTTTCGCCGATGGGGGAGAAAGAGGAAAGGGGGTCACCCGTTCCTCGCTCGCTCCGCCTTGTTTCTCCACTCGGTCGGTTGGGAAACAGAAAGGTTGGGGAAGTGGGTTCTCGTTGCGCTTGGGGTTTCGTACGCAGGGGAGTTGTGGGGGGAGTTGAGGGGAGTTGTGGGGAGTTGAGGGGAGTTATGGGAAGTTGCGGGGAGTTGGGGGGAGTTGTGGGGAGTTATGGGAAGTTGCGGGGAGTTGGGGGAAGTTGTGGGGAGTTATGGGAAGTTGCGGGGAGTTGGGGGAGTTGTGGGAAGTTGCACGACAGGGAAAAAGGTGGGACGGGTTAGGGTGGCGGGAGCGGTTAGAATGGGGATTGGGAATGAACCCATTTCAAGTCAAAAGCGGGTAACAAATCGGGTGCGAACCAGGGTCCGGTCTGCCTGAAAAACCGCGTTGACCACCTGAACCGCTAGCCACCTTCCGGAATTTATTCCGGGAGATTCCGGCGTCGGAATTCAAAACCGATTGCGCCGCCGTTCTCCGTTTCGCGAGCTTTATTAACTAAAAATACCCGCGAGCCCCGACGGTCTGCCCGGAAACAAGGAATTATTAGATCACCCTCCGGCCCCCGAAACGAAATGCGAAATAAACGAAACCAAAACAGAAACCGTAGATCGAGGTAGCACCAAATAAATAAAATAATCCACTAACGTAAAAAGATGAAAGGTCCGATCATCGCAGGATCCCGTCCGATCACCTCGAAAAGCGTGCCAGCCACTTAGCACGGGTTTCGATGCACCACTCAAAGCAAATGCTTTGACCCCCATTCCGGGAGATCCGTAAATCGGAAACCGAATCCGTTCGCTTTGCCGTCCTTCATTTTTCGAGCTCAATCGCAGAAAAAATACTCACGATCCAGGCCAGTCCATTGCAGAAACATAGTGAAAGGTTTTCCTAAGTCCCGTCAAAATAAAAGGGAGGCATACAAGGGCAAGGGAACGCCAGGACTCTACATCACTCACCACTTAAAAGAAGTTTCGTCCTCGAAACTTAATCCTGGTCCCCACGAGTAATTCTGGGTAGCACTCCCTCCTCTCTGACGCCAGTTCCCAAGTCGCTTCACGTTCTCCCTGGTTGCTAAGATCCGCACCGGTGTTCCGTCGAAGCTCAGGTCCTCTCTAAGCTCAAAAGCGGTGACCATCCATCACCAAAATCAAGTACGCAGGTTCAGAGCACATCTTCGAGAATCCGGACCACACGCTCGGACTGTCCATCGTTCTGGGGTGAAACGCCGCGCTGAAGTGTGGGTTAGTCTCCAGGGCTTGTTGTAGACTTTGCCGAAGGTTCGACACCAGCCGAGTGACTCTAGTCCCCGTCGTACGGGTGGGTGGAAAAAGAGTCGACTTCGTCAGTCGATCCACTGTGACTCAAACCGCATCGTGCCCTCGATGCGATGCGGAAAACCCGTGACGAATTCCATGCTGATTCTCTCCCATTTCCACTCTGGTACCGGTAGAGATTGTAGTTTTCCCCGCTGAGCACTGATGTTCGAATTTTACTTGTTAACCATCTAAACAGCGGGTAGTGAACTGTATTACATCCCCCCTTTGGTTTAGTCCACCAAGAATTCTTCTTTGAGGTCCCTGTACATCTTCGTGTCATCTGGACGCGCCGCATAGGGGGCGCAGTGCGCCTCCGACAGTGTCTCCTCTTTCAACTCTGGCAGCTCAGGTAAGCAATTTCGCCCTCGAAAACGTATTGCGCCGTTTGCACTCGCCCAAAAGTCGCTCGCGTGGTCCGGGGGGGGGAAATCATGTCTCGAACGAGCTGTATCGGTGCGCCTGTCTTCTGACCTTCCAGGATCTCTCTAATAGGGTTGGCTTGACCCTCAAGGACAAGAGTCACGCGACAGTACCGGTCCTGCTGAGTACTCGCGCTCATCAGTTTCCCCCTCGATTTGACCCTTCCTGCTCAGAACATCCGCTACTACGCTTGCTTTTCCCGGGGTGATACCGAACGGTCAAGCCGAGTCCTTTAGCAACTCCAACTAGTGCCTCTGTCGCGAAAACAAATCCTTCTCTGCGAACAAAACTCAAGGCTCTGGAGATCCGAAAATACATCATGATGAACTCCAAAAGGTGGTGTCTCCAACGTTTTAAAACGAAGACGACTGCTGCCAGTTCCGGATCGTGTGTCGGACAGTTCCGCTCACATTCTCTGTGATTCCCGTTGCTGACACAATGTGCCCCAAAAAGTCCACTTTGCAAAGTCAGAACTCACATTTCTTAAACTTAGCAAACAACCTCTGGTCCCTGAGAGTCCGGAGAATAATCTGTAAGTGCCTCTCGTAATTGGTCGAAGTGGTCATCAAACCCGGACTTGTTCTTCACTGTAATCTTGTATATCTCCCTGTAGTCGATGCGTAGGCGTAGCTTCCGTTCTTCTTTCGCACGAAGAGCACGGGTGCGTCCCAAGGTGACACACTCGGTCTGATGAACCCTTAAAGGTCCAAAACAACTAACCCGACGACAAGGAAAACAAATCACACTAACGCCCTCACAAGGCTCCAAGAGGTGCCAACAAAACAGGCTGGGTTACAACTACCTGAAATTTTTCCCTTAAACCACACCTGCCCCAAAAGACCACGACCCAAAACGCTCCCAAACTAGGCCTCAAGGCTATGCTTTAGTCATGGGAAGCTGGCGACAAAACCCACAAGGTAAGGTCCCACCTCCGTCCTAGCACTGACGGGGTGCGTCACTCTAAATAACCACTAACTCTTAGTCCCAATCCGTTGCCCCTCCAAGCACCGGGCATCGAATCGAGCGGTATACCTCCATACCAAAACGTGACACTCCCCACTAGGAGGAAATCTAAGCTCTAGGTCCGCACAACAATGACCTCCAGGTACTGTAGACTATCCATCTGAAACCTAAAGGGTCGGAAGAAGACAAGCAACGACAACAGCGAGAAGAACCTCGTCAAAGTTGCCTAGGTTCACTAAACACGCTCGAGGGATCACGCGCCAACCCATCAATAGGACAACCCAACCGGCCCTCTTGCGCAGAACCTAGGAACCCGACCCAGTGCTACCTGGCACCACCCAGCGCCAAAAGCTAAACTCCCCAATAAAAAGTCGCCACTTACGCACACTTGTGCGAAACCAGGCACGACCTCTCTAACCGAAACGAGCCCAAACGCATAAGACTTGCTAGCCCCAGTGGTCCCCCTTTCTAACCCAAAGGAGCACCCCGAGACCCCATCACGACAATTTCTATAACCATCGCAGTGTCTACGATAAAAAGCCGAACTATGGGTAACAACCATAGGGGAAGAATCCCCATTCCCACCCATACCTTGCCCATGGTGCAAAAAAGAATCGGCTGATTAGTTGCTATAACCTAACACTAGAAGACCTAGAAGGTACAAGTTTAGACAAACGGCTGTCCAGTTACCCACGACCGACAAACGGCCGACACCCTAACGAACACCGGTAGGTTGCACTACCACCCGTCACCGTTACAGGCGACGACCCGAAGGTCGGCAGAGGAAGGGGTTCGAAAAAAATTAAAACCGGTGCGACGATCTGCCGTGCCAACAGCCGCCCCCAGTGCATAAACACCGTCAGCAGACCCACCGTATCCTATGCCGGTTGCCTAACCCATTGACTCATAGCAACCATCAAGGCCCCGGTGGCAGCCGGTCTCGACCCCAACCTCCAAAACAGCCCGACTATACTCGCACAACACCCGAGCTAAACCGGAAAACAAAACTCAACAGTCCCGCACTCTCGCATCTCTACGCAATTAAACCCTGATCATTTCATTAGTTAGTAGCCAGTGGTAATGTGCTCCTGTGGATGTTGGACAGCGACTACTGTGGTTAAAGCTGTTTTTCTCTGATACCATCTTAATCTGTCACGCCCCGGGGGTTTTGTTTTAGCGGAAACGGTACACAAAAGTAAGCGTACGGTGCGTACAAAATTTTTCTTTAAAACCTCCTTCCCCGGCGCGTGCCCAGACCCGCCGCATATACAGATTCACTCGAAAATCGGGCAGAGTCTCCTCTGTATATGCACGGCGTCGCGGCTATTACAACCGTCAAACACAAGCAATCATTTTCCATTTAATCACAACAGTTCGAAGTAGTACGGTGCATGAAGACTAAACAATACCCGTGGACAGTCAAGTTGAAAGTATAAACTCACCGTTTTGAAAACAGGCCCACACGGCCTTAGGTTTTGAAAACAGATTGGAAAACGGCATAAATCCACAGGGTTTGGAAAACGGGCCCACCCGACCCTAGACTTTTGAAAACGGTTTTCGAAGTCCTTTTTCTTTTGTAATTTGAAAGCGGCCACACGGGACAAGCAAAACAACTACTCGCAAGGGCAAATAAAAGACATCCCAACATCCACATCGACCCCACAAGGGTATCGCGATCCGCACAGTCGGCTACTAACAAGTAATGAAATACGCAATATAAGAAGTAAATACCAACTATGGCTACGGAGGACCAAAGGTGCTCCTGCCACGGCCTCACCGTCGCCCTAGCTCTCACCCCCGAGAACCTGTCACAGAGTGGGAAGTCAGTGACCAGAAAATAAAGCACGAAAGCAACTAGGGCTATAAATAAAGCAAACCGCAGTAAACCAGAGCAACCGCCCTCCTCGTCGTGCAATCGTCGGTATCCCCTCCCCCTGCATAACCTGGACCGGGCACCTGCCGCGGCAAACCAGACTATCCGGAGCTACCGTAAAAATAAAACGTGAACCCCTGCAAAACCTGACCACCCTCCCAAGAGGGAAAATAAACCACGAACACCTGTAACACCTGTAACCCCTGTAACACCTGTAACACCTGTAACACCTGACCTCGTCGAGCATCTACGTCGACGGGTCGCACCGCTCACAAAGAGCCACGAACACCTGTAACACCTGACCACGTCGAGCATCTACGTCGACGGGTCGCACCGCTCGCACCTTGGCGCCTCAAAACCCCACAACTACGGGGGCCCCACTACGTCACCTCGTGGGTTTACACGGGTCAGATACCACTTTTCCGGAAAAGCGCACCCTTTGCGGTGGCCAAACCGCGGGTGCGCGTGCTGCAGCCTCGAGCATAGTAACCAAGTACACCAGATAAAACCGATAGTAATGAACCATAAAGATCACCAAATATACCAAGTATAACTCAATAGCGATGACCATAGAGACTATCCACGTTAGCACAGTTAAACGTATAATCGAAAGTAGTTGCAACCGTCGGAAGCCCGACACTAAGTCTCAAAATAAAAACCCACAGCATGATAAACATAACCATGACAAAATTCCGCAATAAGGGGTTCTAAGGGTGTACCCACCTGAAACGCGAAGAAGAAGGTGTACGGAACTCCCGCTAAAACACTCCCACCCTGTGCCCGAAAAAGCTACAGTAAGTAATAATGTTAAAAATATCGTCGTGGTCAAAAACACTGAAAAACGGGGCGAAACGGGCCACAAACGGAGCTTCTGGGCTCAAAAGCTGAAAGCTGGTGCACGGTCCAGGCGTTGACCGGGTTCACGACGCAGAGGAGGCAGCGGTGCAGACCGGGCTCACCCCGGGAGCATGCACCAGGCGGATTTGGCCGGGCCGGTGCACCGGCTTAGCGCGCACCGGGCTCACGCATACCCGGTCGCGGCGGCAGGGCCGGGTGCACGCCCTTGCGTGGACCGCGCTTGCGGGCCGGGCTGGCGCACGCGCCCGTGCACCGGGTCCGCGCATTCGGGCTGCGGGACGCGTGTGCCGGGTGCACGCCCGTCCGGTGGACCGCGTGAGGAGGCGGCCGTACAGGGTGAACAGTGAACCCTAATTTCGCTCCCCGCGGCTTCGGTTTCGCGATTTCAACCCCGTTTTCGCTCCCGTGCGACTCCGGCGACGACCCCGTGGGCATGACAACGGCGGCGTCGGCCTCCCGTTCAACGACGGCGGCGGCGGCCTCCCGTTCAACACCTTGATTTGCCCATGAAAACAACAAAAGGAAAACCTCACATTGGAAAATAACCGGGGAGACCCGAACCGCTCACCATGTTTTCGCCGATGGGGGAGAAAGAGGAAAGGGGGTCACCCGTTCCTCGCTCGCTTCGCCTTGTTTCTCCACTCGGTCGGTTGGGAAACAGAAAGGTTGGGGAAGTGGGTTCTCGTTGCGCTTGGGGTTTCGTACGCGGGGGAGTTGTGGGGGGAGTTGAGGGGAGTTGTGGGGAGTTGAGGGGAGTTATGGGAAGTTGCGGGGAGTTGGGGGGAGTTGTGGGGAGTTATGGGAAGTTGCGGGGAGTTGGGGGAAGTTGTGGGGAGTTATGGGAAGTTGCGGGGAGTTGGGGGAGTTGTGGGAAGTTGCACGACAGGGAAAAAGGCGGGACGGGTTAGGGTGGCGAGAGCGGTTAGAATGGGGATTGGGAATGAACCCATTTCAAGTCAAAAGCGGGTAACAAATCGGGTGCGAACCAGGGTCCGGTCTGCCTGAAAAACCGCGTTGACCACCTGAACCGCTAGCCACCTTCCGGAATTTATTCCGGGAGATTCCGGCGTCGGAATTCAAAACCGAGTGCGCCGCCGTTCTCCGTTTCGCGAGCTTTATTAACTAAAAATACCCGCGAGCCCCGACGGTCTGCCCGGAAACAAGGAATTATTAGATCACCCTCCGGCCCCCGAAACGAAATACGAAATAAACGAAACCAAAACAGAAACCGTAGATCGAGGTACCACCAAATAAATAAAATAATCCACTAACGTAAAAAGATGAAAGGTCCGATCATCGCAGGATCCCGTCCGATCACCTCGAAAAGCGTGCCAGCCACTTAGCACGGGTTTCGATGCACCACTCAAAGCAAATGCTTTGACCCCCATTCCGGGAGATCTGTAAATCGGAAACCGAATCCGTTCGCTTTGCCGTCCTTCATTTTTCGAGCTCAATCGCAGAAAAAATACTCACGGTCCAGGCCAGTCCATTGCAGAAACATAGTGAAAAGTTTTCCTAAGTCCCGTCAAAATAAAAGGGAGGCATACAAGGGCAAGGGAACGCCAGGACTCTACATTTCATTTCCGCATTGGGTTTTGTTGCACAATGATTTTTGAGTGTTTATTGTTTACACCTATTCACCCCCCCTCTAGGTGGTTTTTTCCCTATTTAGATCCATATCTTAACATAAACCAACAAGACCAACCCTGCTAGACAGGATCTTGGAAGGACAATCGAAAGATACCCAGTTACAACTTGTGCGAGACAGAGTACCCTCATACCAAGGGGGCGATTTCGCAATAGGCTCTGATGGCACAATACGATTCCGAGGACGAATCTGCGTGCCAGATCTACCGGAACTCAAAGAGGAGATTCTGAGGGAAGCTCATACTGCTCCCTACGCAGTGCACCCTGGGGGAACGAAGATGTACATAGATATAAAGCAAACCTTCGGGTGGCCTAAATTGAAGGGAGACGTGACCCGATTCGTGGCACATTGCCTGGTGTGCCAACAAGTAAAGGCCGAACATCAACGCCCAGCAGGGAAGTTACAACCGCTGCCGGTGCCGGAATGGAAGTGGGAGATGATTACGATGGATTTTGTGACCGGCTTCCCGAGATCGCCACAAGGACATGATGCGATTTGGGTCATAGTGGATCATTTGACGAAATCAGCCCACTTCCTGCCCATACATACGGCGTGGACTCAGGAACGACTGGCGAAAACATACATTAATGAGATAGTGAGGTTGCATGGAGTACCGGCGTCCATTACGTCGGACAGAGACGCGCGATTTGTGTCGAACTTTTGGCAGAGCCTGCAGCGAGCAATGGGAACCAAACTGCATTTAAGCACGGCTTTTCACCCGCAAACTGACGGACAATCGGAGCGGGTGATCCAAATCCTCGAAGACATGCTCCGGGCGTGCGTACTGTTGGGTTATATATAATTGGATCTAAATAGGGAAAAAAACACCTAGAGGGGGGTGAATAGGTGTAAACAATAAACACTCAAAAATCTTTGCGATATAAAACCCAATGCGGAAAAATAAATAACACGTAGAGATTTTTACATGGAAAACTCCAAACCAGAGCAAAAAACCACGGGACCGATAACACGGTGAAATCTACTAGAATTATAAAACGTACAAAGGTGATATACCGTACTCACAGACGACTCAACCTTTTCCCATACGCTCCTAGTTGATCTTCTCCGCTCGCTCCGCAACGCTTCTCGAATCCATGATCTGCGTCCAACGCCGAATCCACGACGTCCAACGTCGAGTCCATGACGTCCGACCGAATCCACGGTCTTCACCCAGTAGCACGTCTCGAATCCACGAACGTACCTCGCTCCGAATCCACGAGATCGGTAGCACCTTGAATCCACAAGGCCACGCGAGTCCACGCGCCGATTTTGGGAAAATCGTTGTTTTTTGGGTGGTGATGATCCGCCGAATACTTAGATTAGAAATAGATCGGAAATACCATCTAAGTATTCATTAATTTGATTCTACTCAAAATCTGAGTTTGGAAAACCTAGAATCAAATTAATAATATAGATGAAGAAACATAGAATTAAATCTAGTATTTCTTTTCTTCTCTATATGTGGATTTTTCTATTTCGGTCGTGTTTTTTCCTTTTTCTAAAAGATGAATCATAGGGTCTATTTATAGGTTAGGAACCGTTGGAAGAGGATAAGAATAAAAAACTAACCTTTTCTGGAATTTTTCAGGACGACGATCCGGATCGGATTTCGGCGATCCGGATTGCAGTAACGAGACAGGGAGTTTCCAGAAAAACAAAGGTTCGGGATCCGGATCGAAGTGCCTGATCCGGATCGTTCATACAATTCACCAAACACCAATGTTCGGGATCCGGATTGAAATGCCTGATCCGGATCGTTCATATATTACGGTAAAAACCAGTGTTCGGGATCCGGATCAAAAGAGGCTACGATCCGGATTGAATTTGCGTAAGAACTAACACCCTTCGGGATCCGGATCGGATTGTCTGATCCGGATCCTGAACATGTCCCATGTCCAGTTTTTGATTTTTATGCAATTAAAAATTCATCCAAGTGTTTCTACACTATAAGAAGTATTCGGATCACCAAAAATAATTAGTTAAACATACCTAATCCTTTTGAATTCTTCTTTCTTGAGATTGAGTTATAAGATCCAACCTTCTTTATCTACAATCTTCAAGACTTAACCGAATTCACGAAATACGCCAACTCAAATTCCGTAACAATCTCCCCCTTTGGCGGTTTCGTGACAAAACACAAATCCACTCAAGAAAATTCAAAAAGATATTTTTGTTGCTATCACCATACAACAAAAATTTACAATGAGATCCAAATAAAGATAGATACATGAGTTAAACTCCTAAAACAGACTCTAGACTTAGACATCTGTACTCTCTGCAAAAGAAATCATTCTTGACAAAAGAAATCGTTAGATACCTCAAGAATTTTATGTCATTCAAAAACCACACACAGAGATGAAGTTTATACTCATTTATACTTACCATGACATTTATACATTCAGATATGTAATTGGATCATAGTTAAAAACCAACATATCTTCTATGCATTCAAAATCCAAATGTCACAAAATTGTTAGTCAACATCAACTTGTTAGTTATATTACATGCCCAAATAGTTAATCGAATAATTAGTCGAGGCATGCATGCAATCACAAAAGAAAACCCAAAAGTTTAAGTTATACTTACCAACTGGTCATGGTTCACAACTGGTCAATCGATCATAGTTTCATTGTTTCTGTTCTAATATTCTCTCCCCCTTTTTGTCACAAAGTTAGCCAAAATTACAAAAATAATAAGGAGAGTTAAAAAGTTCGAGAACCAAAAGTTTGAGAACAAAAACTAAACAAGAATTAAAACCTACACAAAGACAGAAAAACTATTAGAAGAAATCAATCATCAGATTCAGAGTCTTCAGAGCTCGTGCAGCCCATCTTAGAGAACATCTTTTTCACCAACTTGTTCATTTAGCATCCCGAACTCCGGTGAGTGATCTCGGAGGGCACCAATATTCACATGTCTTTCTCCGATGCATTCTCGACGTTCAAATGCCCTAAGACGGTCAGCATTAATGAACACATCTTCCAAGCGAGGCGGAGAATCAGGAACTAATGGTGTGTTAATATCAACATCTCGTGCTTGTCCAAAGCGTCGAGCTAGTCGTTTCCTTTTTACTGAGATGGTTGGTGAGGTCATAGGTGCTTTTCCTTTTGATGTGTTGAAAGTCTTTCGCTTAGGTTGAACAGGCATTGATTCATCATCCGTCAATTTGTCCCAATCTACTTCTTGATTATCTGCTTCAGCCTCTGAATCGCTGACAAGAAGAAACTCACCTTTCCGTTGAGTTTTCTTAGCTCTTTTAAGTTTGTTTGTTGCTCGAGTGTGTACCATTGCAACTAGCAGAAAGATTATCCATGCAAACGCCATTGATGCAAGTGCTTAATAGGTTTAAAGTCCTGCGAACAACTACTCAAGAACACGAAAAAATTGTCAATTTTCAAAAATTTGAAAGATTGTACCCAAACAATCATTATCATGTAGAGAGACTAAGAATCAAATTAGTTTTGCAAAAGAAATTTTAAAAATAGATCAATCACATGATTTTCGAAAATTCCCATTATATGCCCTAAAACCGAATTTTTGAAATCGAAGGCCAAAAATCCGTTTATCATGAGAATACCTAGCATATAATCAAAACTAATCTACCCAGAGTTCTTATTTCAAAAGAAATTTGATCAAAAACTAATCCAAAATGAAAAAGATACAGAAATTTTATCACGTTTTGAGGAAGAATATGAAAAACTGTGAAAAACCGAGATTTTGATCAATAGAACTTACTTAGAATCGAAGAACTTGAGTTTGTAAGCTTCCAAGACGGATGAATTCTAGAGAGAGAAGCTCTGGAGACTTGGAACAAAAGATTAAAGTAAAAAGAAATCAAACTCCTTTTGTTCTAAATAAAACCCTAGCCGCGATCCGGATCAGTTCGTGAATCCGATCCGGATCGGCTACCCGCAGAAAATACCTGCGTTCGGGATCCGGATCGGCTCCAACTTTTTCATTAGAAAAATTCAGAAAAATTCCACAAAACCCAGAAAAAGTATGTACGCACTTTTGTGTATCAACTTTAAATGAAAATCATCGTTTCATACAATAAGAAATAGATTATGCCAAATCTATCAATAACATCCAACAAATGAAACGAAAATTTATAAAAATTAAATCCCTTAAAGTTGAACAACTTCAATTACATCTAACTTGATCTTATGAGTAATGCCTTTATCAAATCATCAATTTGGTAAAGAAAATGAAATATCAAGATCAATAGATGTCTGAAATCCGAAATAAGTTAGATAATATCTAGTCAATTTATTAAAGAGAGTGGCTCTTTGAGCATCTTTCATTAAAATTCCCACCTTATACCAACCTTGAAATTTTGACAGAGTCAAGTATTTCAACATGCATTTTATTTAATCAAACTTGAAAAACCTTGCTTGGTATACATGTGGTAGCTGCACACAGTACTCGGACGACCGAGGTGGTAGCTCTTTCCTCCATGTGGTGGTAGTTTTCACACTCCTCATTGGGATGTAACTCTTTCCACATCTTTTGAGCATATTACATTTCTTTGACTCCCCCTCAATTGGCTATCAATTATTTAAGATATAAAGTATTCAACCAAATATTGATCTCGATTTCATACTCGACTAAATAGTCAAATAAGATAAAAACTATACCAAGAGATCTTTGAGAGAGAAATTGACTTTGATCAAAACAAAGATGATTTAATTGACATAAATGATCATTGCATCAAATGAAATATTATGATATCTAAAGCATAATAAATTTCTAAACATATAAAAGGATGCAGTTAAAGTCAGTAATACACATGCTCAATTAATGTTCTATGTCTAAGCATAGATAATGAACAAAAACACAAAAACAAAACCTAACCTAAGCAAAAGTTTCAAAAAGAGGTTATTTCAAGGAAAGCATTCCAATTGCTTTACGCAAATGAATAAACCGTTTTTGATCCAAAGGTTTTGTTAAAATGTCAGCTAATTGATCTTCAGTTGAAATGTAGGAAATTTGAAGAATATTTGATTCAACTAGCTCTCTAAGAAAATGATATCTAAGTTCAATGTGTTTTGTTCTTGAGTGCAACACAGGGTTTTTTGAAATGTTTATAGCACTAGTGTTGTCACATAAAACAGTTACCGAAGTTGCTGAAATCCGGAAGTCGCTCAACACGCTTTTCATCCAAATGAGTTGAGTTGAACAACTACCCGCAGAGATATATTCCGCTTCGGCAGTTGAGAGAGCAATGCAGTTTTGCTTTTTACTATGCCATGCAACAAGACAATGGCCAAAATAAAAACATGCACCACTCGTACTTTTCCGATCATCCACTGATCCTGCCCAATCGGCATCTGAATATCCTATAATGTCAAGACTTGTTCCCATAGGATACCAAATTCCGAAGTTTACAGTTCCTTTGACGTACCGGATGATCCATTTCACCGCTTTCAGGTGATTCTCCTTTGGTGCTGACTGATATCTCGCGTAGATACCAACACTAAAGGATATGTCCGGGCGACTAGCTGTGAGGTAGAGTAGACTTCCAATCATACTTCGATAGAGTTTCTCGTCTACACTATCACTAAGAGATTCACTTCCTAATCCCTTATTGCTAGTTCCCATAGGAGTAGGAAAATCTTTAGAATCTTCTAATCCGAATTTCTTTACCAACTCCTTTGCATACTTGGATTGACACAGATGGATGCCTTCACCATTTTGTTTCACTTGCAATCCAAGAAAGTATGTCAGTTCGCCCATCATAGACATCTCAAATTCGCTTTCCATGGTTTCTGCGAACTTAGAAGCATCATTATCCTTTGTTGCTCCAAATACAATGTCATCGACATAGATTTGTGCAACAATGAAGTTATCCTGATAATGCTTCACAAGGAGAGTCCTGTCTGCTCCCCCTCGAGTATAGCCCTTCTCCAAAAGGTGCTTTGTCAACCTTTCGTACCACGCTCGCGGTGCTTGTTTTAAACCGTAAAGAGCCTTTTTCAAACGAAAAACATGGTTAGGTAGTTTACAGTCTACAAAACCTTTCGGTTGAGCCACATAAACTTCGTCATTTAAAAACCCATTTAAAAACACGCTCTTAACGTCCATTTGAAAGAGTTTTATTTTAAAGTGACAAGCAATAGCGAATAAGATACGAATGGACTCGAGTCTAGCTACAGGGGCGAACGTTTCATCAAAGTCTATACCTTCTATTTGAGAGTAGCCTTGAGTAACTAAACGTTCTTTGTTCCTGATGATGGTACCATCCTCATTTTTCTTGTTCTTGAAAATCCATTTAGTACCGATCACATTGTGTTGCTTCGGAGGCGTCGTTAATTCCCAGACTTTGTTTCGTTCAAACTGATGGAGCTCTTCCAACATTGCTTCAATCCAGTAGTCATCCTGAAGAGCTTCATCGACGTTCTTTGGTTCGATCATGGAAACGTAACAAGCGAATCCACAAACCAACTGCCTCCGAGTTCTGACTCCTTCTTGTGGGTCTCCAATAATGTTTGATTCAGGATGATCCTTGGAGATGCGTAACGTTTGAGGTAATGGAGTACTCGGAGGTACATGAGATGATTTCTGCACATCAGATAAACTTGAAGAACCATTAGATGCATCATTAATATTGGAAGTATTATCATGAGAAGATGCATTTACAGGAGTATCATCATCAAGAGAGATATCAGGGGTAGATTTATCAGATGCAAAGTGGAAAGCTTCGTCTACTTTAACATTTATGGATTCTACAATCGTTTTAGATTCCAAGTTAAATACCCGATATGCTCTACTATTTGTAGAATAACCCATGAAAAACCCTTCGTCACTTCGAGAGTCAAATTTTCTAAGATTTTCGCGGTCACGTAAAATGTAACACCGACTCCCAAAGATACGAAAATATTTGATGTTTGGTTTTCTACAGAACCATAGTTCATATGGTGTATTTAAAGTTCCCGGGCGCAAATAAACTCGATTAATAACATAGATTGCACTGTTCACAGCTTCAGCCCAAAAATATAACGGTAAATTCCGGCTATGAAGCATAACACGTGCCATCTCTTGTATAACCCTGTTTTTGCGCTCGACTATACCATTCTGTTGAGGTGTATAGGGTGCTGAGAATTCATGTTTAATGCCATTGGAAGTGCAAAAATCAATGAATTTCTAATTTATGAATTCTCCACCTCTATCACTTCTAACACGAATGATCTTTTCATTCTTTTCAATCATAAATACGAAGGCAAATCTCGTGAAAAGAATCAAAAGTATCAGCTTTCTCTTTTAAAAATGCTACCCATGAGTATCTATAGAAATCATCAACCAATAAGAAAATATACCATTTACCTCCCAAGGATGGTTGACGTGTCGGCCCCATAAGATCCATATGCAATGATTCTAAGGGCCGATTAGTACCAACGTGGTTCAAGTTCTTGTGTGCAGTCCTGGATTGTTTTCCCTTTTGACAACCACCACACACATTGTTTTGTTTAAGTGAAAGTTTTGGAACCCCCTTGACCACGTCTTTGTTTGAAATTCTAGCAAGTTCCTTAAAATTTATGTGACCTAGCCTTTCATGCCAAAGTGTTTCATTATTCAAAGAGGCTAAGTTACAATTTTCAGAAATTTTATTGGGAACAACATAACAATTGTTTTCAGATCTAACCCCCTTTAAGAAGAAAACATGGTCCTTATCAGTTACAATGCATTCAACAGATGAAAAATTAACTGAAAAACCATTGTCACAAAGTTGACTGATACTTATGAGGTTAGTCTTAAGGCCATCAACAAATAACACATTATTCAGAATCGGGCCATCTGGAATAGCTACTGTTCCTTTTCCAACAATTTTGGAAGACTGATCGTCTCCGAAAACTACAAGTCCTCCGGAGATTTTCTCAAAATTTTGAAAGCAGTTTTTGTCACCGGTCATGTGACGGGAACAACCGCTATCCAGATACCAAGACGAATTATCATATGCATGCAAGGAAATATTTGTAACAAGACAAGGGAAGATTTCACCTTTGCGTACCCAAACCTTTCGAGTTTTGGTGTACTTCGGAAATGATTGTGAAGTTGATACCTTTGGTGAAAGCGTCTTGTTTGATCTATCACTCTTCCTTGACATCGTCGTCTTGTTTGATGAACTACCGAGGCTCTTTTCCTTCGAATAATTTGCATTTGATTTCCGAGGAATCACCCTTTTGGTAGTCGTTGCAAGAAGTGCTTGGGTTGAGCGTTTGGCTCCCATCTTGCAATTTCTCCTTATGTGCCCTGCAAAACCACAACGAAAACATACCTTGGTGCTTGACGATTCCGAAGAGGGGGAAGTAGGTTTGTTGTCATTGTTTGTCGTCAATTCCAGTGTCGGAGGAGGAGATACCGACTGGGGCACAAAGACTGTCCCAACCGAACTAAAATTGTCTTCAGTTCGATTGTATCCGAGGCCAAATTTGTTTGATTGACCAAGACCAAGAAGCTTATCCAACTTACTCATTCCTGATGAAAATCGCTGTAAGTCATCCTTGAGTTGGAGAATGGTCTCTGTCATTTCCAATTTTTCCTGTCGAGCCTCGCCGTTGAGCTTCAAGAAGTAATTCGCTTTGTTCACCATATCTACATAATTCTTCTCGAGTTGCTCATTGGACTCTTGAAGGGAAACATTTATTTTAATCAGATTATCCCTTTCCACTTCAAGAGCATTTGAGAGAGAAGATGCCCTTTTTGCTTCTTCTTCGAGATCCTGCAATCTCCCTCTCAAACTCTTGTTTTGCTTTGCCAGTTTCTTTGAATCCCTCAAAAGCTTATGGTAGGCAAGAGCAAAGTCTTCACCTTCTGAATTATCTGATTCATCGTCCGTTGTAATTTTTTCAACAGTGGAGTTGGACAATGACTCGGATGTACTAGCCATTAAGCACATGAAGGGTGAAGATGTGGACGCGTGGAACGCCGTTGCGTTATCTTCTTCATCACTTGACGATGACTCAATTGACGATGAGGTGTCATCCCAAGTGACGGCTTGCATCGCTTTCTTCTTTGACGGATTCTTATTGGGACACTCCGTTGAGATATGGCCATACCCTCGGCACTTGAAGCATTGGACTTGTCCTTCTGAGCTTTTCTTATCCTTAGAAAAACCCTCTTGCTTTCTTTGTTTGTAACTTGAAGAACCTTTGCCTTTCTTCGACTTTACGAAGGATGGAGTTTTGCTTGAGTTACCCCTTCGAAAGTTTCGGCGAAATCTTCTTGTCAAGAGAGCGAGCTGCTTCTCAAAGTCCTCCATAGATAGGTTTTCGTCATCGTCTGAGGAGGATGAATCCGTGTCTTCTTCTTTTGTTGTTTTCAATGCTAAACCTGAAGACTTAGAAGAGGATGCTTTTTCAGAAGAATAGTTAGTAGGAAATGTCATTTCATATGTTTGTAAAGAACCAACTAATTCTTCTACACGGATTTCGTCTGGGTGTTTAATAGTTTCAATGGCCGTAACCTTGGATCGAAATATTTTAGGAAGAGTTCTTAATATTTTTCTTACAACTTTAAATTCTGGAATCTTCTCTCCCAAGTTAGCACATGAGTTTACGATGTCTTGCAATCGTGTGTAATAGTCTGTGAACGATTCATTTTCTGCCATGAAAATAGAGTCAAACTTGCTCGTAAGCATTTGCAATTTCTGAATCTTCACAAGGTTAGTTCCCTCGTGTGTAACTTGAAGATCATCCCAGATTTCTTTCACAGTCTCACATGCCGAGACGCGAGAGAACTCAGTTTGAGACAAAGAATTAAATAGAGCATTAATCCCTTTGCCATTGTAAGAAGAAGAATCTATCTCTTCCTTGGTCCATTTCGACCTAGGTTTGATGGTGCGAACATCAGCAAGAATTTCAGTTGGATTAGACCATCCTAATTCAATTGATTGCCACACCCGTTCGTCTATGGAAATTAAAAAGGCTTTCATCCGTACTTTCCAGTAGGCATAATTTGTTCCATCGAAGAACGGGGGTCTGTTGATGTTTCCACCTTCAACCATTGTTTACAACCCTATTCCCGCTCTGATACCACTTGTTGGGTTATATATAATTGGATCTAAATAGGGGAAAAAACACCTAGAGGGGGGTGAATAGGTGTAAACAATAAACACTCAAAAATCTTTGTGATATAAAACCCAATGCGGAAAAATAAATAACACGCAGAGATTTTTACGTGGAAAACTCCAAACCGGAGTAAAAAACCACGGGACCGATAACACGGTGAAATCCACTAGAATTATAACACGTACAAAGGTGATATACCGTACTCACAGACGACTCAACCTTTTTCCATACGCTCCTAGTTGATCTTCTCCGCTCGCTCCGCAACGCTTCTCGAATCCACGATCTGCGTCCAACGCCGAATCCACGGCGTCCAACGTCGAGTCCACGACGTCAGACCGAATCCACGGTCTTCACCCAGTAGCACGTCTCGAATCCACGAACGTACCTCACTCCGAATCCACGAGAGCGGTAGCACCTTGAATCCACAAGGCCACGCAAGTCCACGCGCTGATTTTGGGGAAATCGTTGTTTTTTGGGTGGTGATGATCCGCCGAATACTTAGATGAGAAATAGATCGGAAATACCATCTAAGTATTCATTAATTTGATTCTACTCAAAATCTGAGTTTGGAAAACCTAGAATCAAATTAATAATATAGATGATGAAACATAGAATTAAATCTAGTATTTCCTTTCTTCTCTATATGTGGATTTTTCTATTTCGGTCGTGTTTTTTCCTTTTTCTAAAAGATGAATCATAAGGTCTATTTATAGGTTAGAAACCGTTGGAAGAGGATAAGAATCAAAAACTAATCTTTTCTGGAATTTTTCAGGACGACGATCCGGATCGGATTTCGGCGATCCTGATTGCAGTAACGAGACAGAGAGTTTCCAGAAAAACAAAGGTTCGGGATCCGGATCGAAGTGCCTTATCCGGATCGTTCATACAATTCACCAAACACCAATGTTCGGGATCCGGATTGAAATGCATGATCCGGATCGTTCATATATTGTAATAGCCGCGGGTTTTCGAACCGCTTTTAGGCAAAGGGGTCCGGGGGTTTGATTTTCTTTTGTCATTCTGGGCAGGCCGTCGGGGGCTCGCGGGCATTTTTTTTGAGAATAAAGCTCGCGAAGCGGAGGCCGGCGGCGCGATCGGATCGGATTTCCGACCCCGGAAGCTCCCGGAATAAATTTTCGAAGTTGCTGCGGTTCGGGTGTCCGGCACGTCCCTTTTGAGGTAAACCAGACCCGGATTTAACGATTTTTTTTGATTCAAGCTAGTTAATTCTTTCGCACCGGCTCAGTCTAATTTTCTGTAAATTTTCGGGATCCGACATAAATTAATTTAATTTATTTCGTTCTATCTATCCGGGTTAATTTGGGGCTAGGTTAGCATTTGGAGTTGGACGCGGGTTGGGCTCGATCGTACCAAAACAGCTAATTAATTGGGGGTTTGAGAGGTGAGGGTTGGGAACCCCTTCTCAGTCTGCTACCCCTTTGGCACGCACGACCCGAGCGAAGACGGTCGAGGAGAGGGGAGAACGCCGCATCCCCACCACCACCACACCGGACCTACGAGAACGGACGATCCCCTCTTCCCAAACCTTCGTCGTCCTCATCAAGGTGAGACGGGAATTTAGTTTCTTTTTCCTCGTGTTGAGTTCTTGATCATCTTGACCGGAAGGGGTGAGGCACAGGCGGCGGATTTCCCGGAATCCGCCGCACGTGCGAAGAAACCCCCCCCCATCCGGCGCCCTCATGCGACCCGCACGGGCCAGGCGGCGCCCAGCCCCCCCCGCGTGCGGGATGACCCGCACGGGGCCGGGCGCACGCCCAGCCGCGTGCGGGATGACCCGCACGGGGCCGGGCGGCGCCCAGCCCCCGCGTGCGGGATGGCCCGCACGGGGCCGGGCGCACGCCCAGCCGCGTGCGGGGTGACCCGCACGGGGCTGGGCGACGCCCAGACCCGCGTGCGGGGTGACCCGCACGGGGCCGGGCGGCACGCCCAGCCCGCGTGCGGGGTAGGCCGCAGGGCTGGGCGGCGCCCAGCCCCGCGTGCGGGGTGACCCGCACGGGGCCGGACGCGCGCTCAACCCCACGTGTGGGGTTGCCCGTACGGAGCTGAGCACGCGCACGGCCCGCGTGCGGACGGGGAGCCGCGAACCCGACGAGCGGTTCGCCCGCCTCTCGTCTTCATCCGCGTCTGAGCGTCGCTTTTCTCCTCGCGGCAGGTGTGCGAAGGAGCCGAGCGGGAGTACCAGGACGCGAGGGAGCGGAGCGTTGATGCCTACTAGCGACAGGTGGGTTGAGTGTGATATTTGGCATCGAACCACATTGATTGTTTTAATTTAAATATTATATGTTACCGTTCACTTCAGTAATCATTATTCTAGATGCTACGGATTATTGCTACACATCGATAGTTACGTGGTCTCGTGTTTTGATGCTTCAGCTACCGTCTTTCCTTCGACTATGCTAATAGTAGGGCAACATGAGTTTACACGCCTCTACCTTATTCTGATTCATGCATCATGGTTACTGCTTTACTATTTCATATACATTGCGATTACAGCATTACTATTGCTCATATATTGTGGTTACTGTGCTCGAGGCTGCAACACGTGCACCCGCGGTTTGGCCACCGTGAGGGGTGCACTTTTCCGGAAAAGAGGTCGTAGGACCCGTGTATACCCACGAGGTGACGTAGTGGGGCCCCTTATTAGCTGTGGGGTTGAGGCGCCGAGGTGCGAGCGGAGCGACCCGCCGGTTTAGTTGTCCGGCGCGGTCGCGGTGCTGCAGGTACGGTATGGGCCGTCGGTAGTGGACCGACGCGGCAGAGTATTACAGGATGCAGATATACAGGCTACCATTTTTCCCCCCCCCAAAAGGGTGGTTGCTCCGGTTGTCGCCACGGTTTGTTTTATTATTCCCCCTGCACGGCATTTATTAGTCACTGACTTCCCACTTCGTGACAGGGCCCAGGCGAGGGGAGAGGTAGGTGGCGGTGAGGACGGGGCGGACACAGCGGGACCGTTGGAGACCCTGAACTTTATACTTTCCTTTTCTTTTCAGCTTTTCATTTATATTGTGGGCATGTGTGAGGTTCCCGATACCCTTGTGGGGTCGACGTAGATGTCGGTATTTGATTATCTGTTTATGCACTACCTTTCCCTTTATTTCCTACTGGCCATTTGAAAAGCGAAACAAAAACAAAGAAAAGATTGCGAAAACCGTTTTCAAAGTCTAAGTGTCGTGTGGGCACTGATTTCAAAACCTTGTGGATTTATGGATTGCGAAATGAGCTTTCAAAACTTGGGTGTCGTGTGGGCACCGTTTTCAAAACCCTGGGGTTTATGCTGATTTCGAAACTCGTTTTCAAAACTTAAGTGCCGGGTGGGCACTCTTTAAAAACCGTGGATTTATCCTTTCAAGTTGAAGTGGCTATGCGCTTAAATATTTAGAATACTGGTTGTATGTAATTGAATGTTGTGATTGAATGGTTATGTTTGCTTGGGAGATGTATTCAACCACACGCCGTGCACGTACAGGGGAGACTCTGTCCGTTTGCAGAGAGATCCTGTATGTGCGGCGGGTCTGGGCACGCACCGGGGAAGAAAGAGACCTTTCAAAAAAAAAAAAAAAAAAATGCCGTTTCCGCTAAAACAAACCCCCGGAGCGTGACAGATTAAGATGGTATCAGAGACTTCATTCAATCACAACAGCTAGTGCCGACATCCGTGGGAATGCCTCACATACCTACGAATAAATGAAATGGGTGGGGCATAGGATTTTAGAACGTGAGTGAACGGGGGGCGGGAGTTTGAATCTTTCCTCGCATAAAAGGGTACACTGGTTGTAGTTACTGTCTAATTTTGACCTTCTTGTGAGTGACAGATATGGCCCGTACAAGGTCATCGGCGGGGGACGCCGAGGCGGATGCGACAACGTCGACGGCCGCGGAGAACCAACTCCTGCGGCAACAATTGCGGGAAATGGCGGGGCAATTGGCTACCCTCACCGATCACGTACGCCAGATGACGCAGCAGCAGGCCGCACCTGTGACGGCCGCCCCGGTCCCTCCGCCGGGGCCGACAGCACCGGCCGCGGCACCGCCGACAGCACCACCACCAGCGGCGACTACGGGGCCGGCGCCAGGGACAACTAGCCGGGTTATTCTGGAGGAAACGGTGGTCACGCCTACCCCTATCGCGGCTGCCGCCGCCACGAGTGGAGGGGGGGTTGTGATGACCGAACGGGATCGAGTGCGGGCCAACTTGAAGGACTTTAAGAAGCACGACCCGCCCACGTTCGAAGGGACACGACAGATCCGTGGGTCGTGGAGAACTGGGTGGGGTCAATGGAGAAACTCTTTGAAGACTTACTTATGGAGGATCACGAGCGGGTTCCCCTAGCCGTCCATTGCTTGGAAGGGAATGCCCGCTTGTGGTGGAAGACGATACGCCCCGATCCTGCTAAGGGTACCGCTCTTCCGTCCTGGACAACTTTCAAGAAGGAGCTGTTCGAGGCCTTCTTCACCAGCAGCGTCAAGAAAAAGTTGGAGGATGACCTAAACCACATTCAACAAGGGGACCGGACGGTCATGGAATATCAACGGGAATTCGTCCGACTAGTAAATTGCGTCCCGTTCGTCGCACGGGACGAGGCTCACAAGGCACAACTCTTCGTCGATGGCCTGCGAAGCGACATCTTCGAGGTGGTGAACGCGGCTGGCCTGCATACCTTTCAGGGAGTGGTCGACAAGGCCACCACGGTGGAGCGGGGTTTCGCTGTGACCCGTGCCAGAAGGGAGAACGCGGCGCGGCTAAGAGATCAGAAGCGACACCAGCAAGGCTGGGGGGAGGGTTCTTCCAGCGGGAGCCGACCCCCCAAAAGATGGAGACCGCCGACAGGACCCCGGGGCGCGCCAACAGGAGGGCCGAGGCCGTGGAATAGGCCTTGTGTCATATGCGGGGGAGGACACCTGACGGGAGAGTGCCCCCAAAGAGACGACCATTGTTTCAGGTGCGGCAAACGGGGGCACTTCCGCCGCAACTGCCCCTTAGGCGGGGGATCGGCGCCCATGGGAGCACCTACGCCCAGGCCACAGCACTCAGGGCGGGGAAAAGCTCCTATGGCGTCGGCTTCCAGGACCCCCCGCACCACGGCGTGAGGAGGACCGGCAACCACAACCAGGCGGGAGGGTTTTCTCAATGACCCGCCAAGGGACTGATCCACCGGAGGACGCTCTTGCAGGTACTACTTCCGTTTTGAATTCCCGTGCTAGAACTCTTTTCGATACCGGAGCAACGCACTCGTTCATTTCTCGTGATTTCATTTTCATGCATAACCTCGAGGAGACACCCCTCCAAGCCTCCTTGACGGTGCAAACGGCGGGAGGGACTCTGGAGGCGACCAGTTTTGTGGCCGCCTGCCCGATTATGTTGGGACGGTTGGTCTGCCCTTGGGACTTGGCGGTGATCCCTTTGAAGGAGTACGACGTGGTGTTGGGCATGGACTGGCTCACAAGGTACCAGGCACTCATTGATTGCGACAAGCGACAACTGCGGCTGCAAGAACCGGGCTTCCCCGAACATGTGTACATAATGGGCAAGAGCATCTCCTTCCCGGCGGTTATTTCAGCGGCACGGGCCAGAAGACTGGTTGAGGGGGGGTGCGTGGCCTATCTAGCATCGGTGGATTTGGCTACTCGACCCTCGACGACACTTGCAGATATCCCAGTGGTGAGGGACTATCCTGACGTTTTCCCCGCGGAGTTGCCGGGGATGCCTCCGGAGAGGGAGGTGGAGTTCCCTATTGAGCTGCTGCCAGGCACGCAGCCTATTACGAAGGCCCCTTACCGAATGGCCTTCGCGGAGCTGAAGGAGCTTAAGGCACAACTGGAAGATCTCTTGGACAAAGGGTTCATCCGACCGAGTGTGTCACCCTGGGGCGCACCGGTACTCTTTGTACGGAAGAAAGATGGAAGCCTGCGGCTCTGCATTGACTACAGAGGGATAAACAAAGTCACGGTGAAGAATAAGTACCCCCTACCCAGAATCGACGACCTCTTCGATCAGTTACGGGGAGCGACGGTCTTCTCCAAAATTGACCTACAGTCGGGCTATCATCAACTCCGAGTTCGAAATGAAGATATCCCCAAGACCGCCTTCCGGACTCGATACGGCCACTACGAGTTCACGGTGATGCCTTTCGGGCTTACGAACGCCCCCGCTGTTTTCATGGACATGATGAACCGGATCTTCAGACCCTTCTTGGATCGGTTCGTGGTAGTCTTCCTCGACGACATCCTGATTTACTCCACTACCGACGAGGAGCACGAGGACCATCTACGGACGATCCTGCAAACCCTCAGAGAGCCGAAGCTGTTCGCTAAACTCAAGAAGTGTGAATTCTGGCTGCGGGAAGTTGGCTTCCTAGGGCATGTGATCTCGGCACAGGGGATCGCTGTGGACCCCAAAAAGGTAGAAGCAGTGGTAGACTGGCGGCCGCCGACGTCGGTGACAGAAGTACGAAGTTTTCTAGGGCTGGCAGGATACTACCGGCGTTTCGTTGAGGGTTTCGCAAAGATCGCTACCCCTTTAAACCGATTGACCAGAAAAGGCGAGAAGTTCATATGGACGGCCAAGTGCCAGGAGAGTTTTGAGGAACTCAAGAAGAGATTAACTAAGGCACCAATACTGGTGCTGCCGACGCCCGGAGAGGATTATGAAGTGTACTGCGACGCGTCAAGGATCGGTCTTGGAGGTGTTCTGATGCAACAGGGGAAGGTGATCGCCTACGCGTCCAGGCAGCTGAAGGACTACGAAAGGAACTACCCGATACACGACTTGGAATTGGCCGCCGTGGTCTTCGTTTTGAAACTGTGGAGGCATTACCTCTTCGGAGTCCACTGCAACGTTTTCTCAGATCATCAAAGTCTTAAGTACATCTTTACCCAAAAAGAGTTAAACTTGCGGCAGAGACGGTGGCTCGAGTTGCTGAAGGATTACGACTTGACGATCCAATATCACCCCGGGAAGGCAAATGTGGTGGCAGACGCACTGAGCAGAAAAGGGCATCGGGACGGGGCGTCGGAGAGCGCGCTGACAAAGCAGGACCACCTGATCGCGGAGTTCGCGCGAATGCAGTTGGAGGTGGTGCCTGCGGGCACAGTTCTGCAACTCCTAGCCTTGGTGGTCAAGCCGACGCTATTCGAGAAGATCCAGGAGGGACAGCAGACCGATCTGCACCTACAGCGCTTACGAGACAAGATTCCCCAGGGTCAAGAGATTGACTTTGCGGTGAAAGACGACGGCACCCTATGTTTCCGCGGGCGGGTCTGTGTGCCGGATTCACCAGAGTTGAAGAATGAAATCTTAGCGGAGGCACATCGAGCCCCTTATGCGGCACACCCGGGGGGCACGAAGATGTACAGGGATCTCAAACAGACGTTCTGGTGGCCTAAGTTAAAAGAAGACGTGACGCGATACGTAGCCCACTGCCTAGTATGTCAACAGTTAAAGGCCGAACACCAGCGACCAGCAGGGAAGCTACAGCCCTTACCGGTACCAGAGTGGAAATGGGACCAGATCACCATGGATTTTGTCACTGGATTCCCACGTTCACAACAGGGCCACGACGCGATCTGGGTTGTAGTTGACCGGTTAACCAAGTCAGCACACTTCCTACCAATTCACACCACTTGGACCCGCGAACGGCTAGCTCAAGTCTACATCAGCGAGATCGTGAGACTACATGGGGTACCGGCATCGATCACCTCGGACAGAGACACGCGCTTTGTCTCGAAGTTTTGGCAAAGTCTCCAGCAGGCCATGGGGACCAGATTACATTTCAGCACCGCCTTCCACCCTCAGACGGACGGACAGTCAGAGCGCATGATACAAACCCTAGAAGACCTGCTTCGCGCCTGTGTGCTTGATTGGGGAATCGGTTGGTCACGCTACCTACCTCTCGTGGAATTTGCCTACAACAACAGCTACCAGGCCAGCATTCAGATGACGCCCTACGAAGCACTGTATGGAAGGCGCTGCCGATCCCCGATCTGCTGGGACGACTTGGGAGAGCGGAAACTTTTGGGACCCGACTTAGTGGAAGAAACTGAAGAGAAAGTGCGCCTTATCAGACAGCGCTTGCTGACCGCCCAGAGTCGACAGAAGAGTTACGCAGACCAGAGGCGCCGGGACTTGGAGTTTCAAGTGGGGGAACATGTGTTTTTGCGGGTCTCGCCATCCAGAGGAATCAGGCGTTTCGGGCTAAGGGGCAAGCTGAGCCCACGGTTTGTGGGGCCATTTGAGATTCTAGAGCGTATCGGCCCAGTAGCTTACCGCCTCGCCCTACCACCAAACCTCGACCGAGTCCACGATGTGTTCCACGTATCAATGCTTCGGAAATATCTCCCCGACCCATCACATGTCCTGGACACCTCTGCACTCGAACTTAAGGAGGACCTGAGCTTCGAAGAAACCCCAGTGAAGATCCTGGCAAGGGAAACAAAATCACTACGAAATCGGGCTATCCCCTACGTGAAAGTACATTGGAGCAACCATGAAGAGCGAGAAGCCACTTGGGAACTGGAATCCAAGATGAGGGAGTGCTACCCCGACCTTTTCACTCCTATCCGGGTTTGAGTTTCGAGGACGAAACTCGTTGTTAGAGGTGAGTGGTGTAATAGCCGCGGGTTTTCGAACCGCTTTTAGGCAAAGGGGTCCGGGGGTTTGATTTTCTTTTGTCATTCTGGGCAGGCCGTCGGGGGGCTCGCGGGCATTTTTTTTGAGAATAAAGCTCGCGAAGCGGAGGCCGGCGGCGCGATCGGATCGGATTTCCGACCCCGGAAGCTCCCGGAATAAATTTTCGAAGTTGCTGCGGTTCGGGTGTCCGGCACGTCCCTTTTGAGGTAAACCAGACCCGGATTTAACGATTTTTTTTGATTCAAGCTAGTTAATTCTTTCGCACCGGCTCAGTCTAATTTTCTGTAAATTTTCGGGATCCGACATAAATTAATTTAATTTATTTCGTTCTATCTATCCGGGTTAATTTGGGGCTAGGTTAGCATTTGGAGTTGGACGCGGGTTGGGCTCGATCGTACCAAAACAGCTAATTAATTGGGGGTTTGAGAGGTGAGGGTTGGGAACCCCTTCTCAGTCTGCTACCCCTTTGGCACGCACGACCCGAGCGAAGACGGTCGAGGAGAGGGGAGAACTCCGCATCCCCACCACCACCACACCGGACCTACGAGAACGGACGATCCCCTCTTCCCAAACCTTCGTCGTCCTCATCAAGGTGAGACGGGAATTTAGTTTCTTTTTCCTCGTGTTGAGTTCTTGATCATCTTGACCGGAAGGGGTGAGGCACAGGCGGCGGATTTCCCGGAATCCGCCGCACGTGCGAAGAAACCCCCCCCATCCGGCGCCCTCATGCGACCCGCACGGGCCAGGCGGCGCCCAGCCCCCCCCGCGTGCGGGATGACCCGCACGGGGCCGGGCGCACGCCCAGCCGCGTGCGGGATGACCCGCACGGGGCCGGGCGGCGCCCAGCCCCCGCGTGCGGGATGGCCCGCACGGGGCCGGGCGCACGCCCAGCCGCGTGCGGGGTGACCCGCACGGGGCTGGGCGACGCCCAGACCCGCGTGCGGGGTGACCCGCACGGGGCCGGGCGGCACGCCCAGCCCGCGTGCGGGGTAGGCCGCAGGGCTGGGCGGCGCCCAGCCCGCGTGCGGGGTGACCCGCACGGGGCCGGACGCGCGCTCAACCCCACGTGTGGGGTTGCCCGTACGGAGCTGAGCACGCGCACGGCCCGCGTGCGGACGGGGAGCCGCGAACCCGACGAGCGGTTCGCCCGCCTCTCGTCTTCATCCGCGTCTGAGCGTCGCTTTTCTCCTCGCGGCAGGTGTGCGAAGGAGCCGAGCGGGAGTACCAGGACGCGAGGGAGCGGAGCGTTGACGCCTACTAGCGACAGGTGGGTTGAGTGTGATATTTGGCATCGAACCACATTGATTGTTTAATTTAAATATTATATGTTACCGTTCACTTCAGTAATCATTATTCTAGATGCTACGGATTATTGCTACACATCGATAGTTACGTGGTCTCGTGTTTTGATGCTTCAGCTACCGTCTTTCCTTCGACTATGCTAATAGTAGGGCAACATGAGTTTACACGCCTCTACCTTATTCTGATTCATGCATCATGGTTACTGCTTTACTATTTCATATACATTGCGATTACAGCATTACTATTGCTCATATATTGTGGTTACTGTGCTCGAGGCTGCAACACGTGCACCCGCGGTTTGGCCACCGTGAGGGGTGCACTTTTCCGGAAAAGAGGTCGTAGGACCCGTGTATACCCACGAGGTGACGTAGTGGGGCCCCTTATTAGCTGTGGGGTTGAGGCGCCGAGGTGCGAGCGGAGCGACCCGCCGGTTTAGTTGTCCGGCGCGGTCGCGGTGCTGCAGGTACGGTATGGGCCGTCGGTAGTGGACCGACGCGGCAGAGTATTACAGGATGCAGATATACAGGCTACCATTTTCCCCCCCCCCCAAAAGGGTGGTTGCTCCGGTTGTCGCCACGGTTTGTTTTTATTATTCCCCCTGCACGGCATTTATTAGTCACTGACTTCCCACTTCGTGACAGGGCCCAGGCGAGGGGAGAGGTAGGTGGCGGTGAGGACGGGGCGGACACAGCGGGACCGTTGGAGACCCTGAACTTTATACTTTCCTTTTCTTTTCAGCTTTTCATTTATATTGTGGGCATGTGTGAGGTTCCCGATACCCTTGTGGGGTCGACGTAGATGTCGGTATTTGATTATCTGTTTATGCACTACCTTTCCCTTTATTTCCTACTGGCCATTTGAAAAGCGAAACAAAAACAAAGAAAAGATTGCGAAAACCGTTTTCAAAGTCTAAGTGTCGTGTGGGCACTGATTTCAAAACCTTGTGGATTTATGGATTGCGAAATGAGCTTTCAAAACTTGGGTGTCGTGTGGGCACCGTTTTCAAAACCCTGGGGTTTATGCTGATTTCGAAACTCGTTTTCAAAACTTAAGTGCCGGGTGGGCACTCTTTAAAAACCGTGGATTTATCCTTTCAAGTTGAAGTGGCCATGCGCCTTAAATATTTAGAATACTGGTTGTATGTAATTGAATGTTGTGATTGAATGGTTATGTTGGCTTGGGAGATGTATTCAACCACACGCCGTGCACGTACAGGGGAGACTCTGTCCGTTTGCAGAGAGATCCTGTATGTGCGGCGGGTCTGGGCACGCACCGGGGAAGAAAGAGACCTTTCAAAAAAAAAAAAAAAAATGCCGTTTCCGCTAAAACAAACCCCCGGGGCGTGACATATATTACGGTAAAAACCAGTGTTCGGGATCCGGATCAAAAGAGGCTACGATCCGGATTGAATTTGCGTATGAACTAACACCCTTCGGGATCCGGATCGGATTGTCTGATCCGGATCCTGAACATGTCCCATGTCCAGTTTTTGATTTTTATGCAATTAAAAATTCATCCAAGTGTTTCTACACTATAAGAAGTATTCGGATCACCAAAAATAATTAGTTAAACATACCTGATCCTTTTGAATTCTTCTTTCTTGAGATTGAGTTATAAGATCCAACCGTCTATATCTACAATCTTCAAGACTTAACCGAATTCATGAAATACGCCAACTCAAATTCCGTAACACGTACTTGACTTGGGCGAAGGGTGGTCTCGGTACCTACCCCTGGTGGAATTTGCCTACAACAATAGTTACCAAGCCAGCATTCAAATGGCGCCATACGAGGCTCTGTATGGGCGCCGCTGTCGGTCTCCAATATGCTGGGACGACTTGGGAGAGCGTAAGTTTTTGGGCCCAGATTTAGTGGAGGAGACCGAGGCGAAGGTGCATCTGATCAAACAACGGCCTGCTGACCGCCCAGAGCAGACAGAAAAGTTACGCGGACCATAGACGACGGGATTTGGAATTCATGGTGGGTGAGCACGCGTTGCTTCGAGTTTTCGCCTTCAAAGGGGACCCGACGTTTCGGACTGAGGGGAAAGTTAAGTCCGAGGTACGTGGGACCGTTCGAGATTCTAGAACGCGTGGGCCCGGTGGCGTACCGGTTGGCCCTGCCGTCGAACCTCAATCGAGTCCACAACGTGTTTCACGTTACAATGCTCCGGAAGTACCTCCCCGACCCCTCCCATGCCCTAGATGTATCCACGATCGAGTTACTTGAGGACTTAAGCGTCGAGGAGGACGCCGGTGCAGATTTTGGCACGAGAAGATAAGAAATTGCGCGATCGGACAATCCCCTATGTAAAGGTCCAATGGAGCAACCACGAGGAACGCGAAGCGACGTGGGAACTGGAATCGAAAATGAAGGAATGTTTTCCTGAGTTGTTTAGCGAGAATTGTAATTGAGTTTCGAGGACGAAACTTCTTTTAAAGTGTGAGTGGTGTAATGACTTGACTTTTTAGTAATATTTTACCCTCCTTCTAATAAAGTACCCCTTTTAGTGAATCAAAATTATCGAGTTTCTATAAGTCGGTCGGTGTGTTGCATGAGTATTTTTCTGTGAAGAGCACGAAAATGATGACCGACGGTTGCAGTCGGATCTGAAATCCGATGTAGGAATCTCCCGGAACAGGGTTTTTAGTGTCGCGGTGACTTAACGCGCATCTTAACCCGTGCAAAATATCCTGCACGCTTTCCGAGGAAAAGTTGGGTTTATCTCGTGTGATTAATTAGTTAGAGAATTAGTTATTCGGTTACGGATATTAAAAGGTGGGTTATCCCGTAGTATTATTAATTAAAGAATTAATTAATCGGTAACAGAAATTAAAAAGGGTGGGATTTAATTGTACGTACCAAAAGGAAAAATCCCACTTTTCGCCAAAAGGAGAAACCCTAGCCGGAGAGAACGAGGAGAGAAAAGAGAAGAAAAAGGGGGAACCCCTAGCCGGAGGAGAAAAAGAAAGAAAGAGGAAGAAGACGGAGAAATCCGACCACCCCGAAATACCATACCGGATTAGAAGAGCAACTCGGTCGACTTCCCCGTCGGGATTTTTGGTAAGTAGTTTCCGTTTTGTTGCATTAATGAAGTTTTCACGTGTCTTTTTCATTGTCTTAATCGCCGTCACCGTCCCCAGTCCCCGTCCGTCATCACCGACCTCGCCGTGCGATTAGGGCACGGCGCGGGCGGGGCGCGGCGCGAACGACGGGCGCCGTTAGGGCACGGCCGGGGTGGGCGAACGACGCGGGCGCCGCACCGTGGGCGCGAAAACGTGCGGCCTTGTGCCG